>BPUM01000838.1:0-600000 GCA_020521455.1 Prunus kanzakura
ATGCGCGAATGGGAAGGAGGAGGGCCGATACAACAGCAGGAGCAGGATGTCAGCACACGCACCACTAAAATCTTGCCAACTAGGACCTAATCTACTGACCAAAAAAGAACGGCACACGCGCGTTTCTACCCATGTACACGTTCGTTTCGTTGTGTGTTTTTCAAATCATCCTTTCTTGGTTTCGCCGTGGAATGCTTACTTTGGGTGGACCCCAGAAAATTCACCGGGCATACGTATACTGGCGTCCCCCACCCCACCGTAGTTTTTCGGAAAGAGAATTGTACAACTTCATACATAGGGTGGACCCCAGAAAATTTGCTATACTAGACAAACAATCTATTTTAGTTGTTTTGTGATTTTGAGTTATAACTAAATTACTTTATTTTAATCTGAAAAAATACTTTTATTTAATTATGTAATAATTTTTAATTATAAATTCAACGTTTGAAAGATTCACGCGCTAACACGCGTTGAGGCTCAAGTTTGGGTGTCTTTGAAAACATTGATGAGTGTATCCTATTATGCTGCCAACACCATTTCCTAATATTCTCTCACATAGACGGGCCGATACAACAACTCAGGAGAAACACGTCAGCTCACGCACCACTAAAATCTTGCCAACTAAGAACACATCTACAAACCAAAAACAAAAAATAGAACGGCATACGCGCGTATCATAGAGAGATTTTGACACACGGCGGGTTTAGTACCTCTGTCACAGGGAGATGTTTTTTCGATTTCTGAAGCGACCAAGCGGCTTGCAATGTGGGTTTAGAACATTGGGAGATTTTGACACATAGTGGGTTTAGATCCTTTGCAGTTTTCTGATTGGGAGATTTTGACTCGCGTTGGTGGCAGGGCGCAGAGTAAAAGTAAAAATTACGCTCCTCTATATATATTTCTTTGGAGATTCTATAATTTCTTTTTCAATTATCCAAACTATCTATTTTTAGGTCTTTATTCATAAATCATCCTTACAAAAATTAATGATTTCGCTCGTGGCTATAATATATAATAGCCTAGATTTCACTTTACTACCTTAAAGTTTATCGAATTTTAATTTTTATTACCTAAATTTTTTTTATCTTACCCAATATAATTCCCATGCATCCTTGCATACACAAAACAAATACGATAAGGGGTCGTTTGGTACGGCGTACTGGCATAGATTGGACTAAATCCTATGACTGTCTCGAATTAACTCGGATTGGTCTAAGCTGGATTAAGTCCTGACCTATGTTTGGTGATGCGTTGAACTACGAAGCTGAATTGTAAAAATAGTGAAGACCTATGTTTGGTGCTGTGTCAAACTAAAAAATAATTATTTTATATTTAAAAATAATAATTTTTAAATAATTAAATGTCAGTTTTTTTGTTATTAGAATTACCAAATTGACATATACATTTATTTTCCTCCAAACCAAATTGACATGTACATTTCATATATGCAAAAGTTAGAAATTCTTCATATATACCAAAGTCATCTACATGACTCAGAAATTAGAGGTTCAGTTCACTACACACAATTCTACCATTAAAACAATTATTTAAATATTTAAAAGGGGGTTTCACTAAAACACCCAAAATGGGGGCTGAAATTATAAAAAAACCCAACACCCAAAACACTTTATAAACACACCCAAAACCCATCATTACACACACTCAAAACTCATTTATAAACACACCCAAAAAATATATAATTGTTTATTTTAGAATTAATTTTGGGTATGTTTCTATATTTAAATAGTGTGTGGGTTTTTTTATAAATACATGCTTAGAATTGGGTTTATTTATAATAATCTATATTTAAAATTCATTAGAGATTTTGACCTAAAACTAAGTAAATGATGCAAAGAAACCAACGAAAAATGTATAATTTATTAAATAAAAAAATTATAATATTTTAAAAGCTAAAACTATCATTATCTCATGTCTTTCTTCTTTTAACTACTCAGTCTTTTTTCTTCCTTTTTTACCCCTTTTTCTTTTTCTTCTTCCTTACCAGGCCCCCTTTTCTTTTTTCTTTTTTCTCTCTTCCTCCCGATCTCACTCTCTGGTTCTCTCTTTTTTTCTCCAATATTGATACAATGATATCCTTCTCCTTCTCTCTCCTTTTCTATCTCCTCCTCCCAACCTTTCTCTGCCTCCTCATCATTTTCTCTCTCTTATTCCCCTTTGAAGTCACAGATTTTCATCTCCTTTGAAGTCACAAATCTCCATCTGATTTCATTGAGCCATGGTCGATGGTTGATGATTTTTCAGAGGGTTCAGTTGGGTTTGACAGTGGTGGTTGAATTTGGTTTTGGTTCCACTAGATTTGAATTGCTGGTGGTTGATTCGAGTGGGTGGGTTTGAATTGGTGGTGGTTGATTCCAGTGGCTGGGTTTGAATTGGTGGTAGATGGTTTGAGTGACTGGGTTTGACGACTGTCTGTGGTGATCCGCGCGTCGCTTAGCAAACTAGCTATATATAGTATATATATATATTATATACTAGTCAATTAGTGTAACGTGCATCAACTGAAAGCATATGAATGAGGATCGATTGATCAAACGAAGTAAAAATAGCATGATCATGATCTAATTAATAACAGTAGGGTATATAAAGACTCACCATTTCCTAATAAAGAGTTGCTCTTGTTTGGATGAGTAGTGGCAGGGCAGCGGCATCCATAGCGATTCAAAAATGTGAAGGGTTCAGTTCTTGAGCTCGGAGAGCTTCTTGGCGAGAGCTTGCTTGCACTTGCCCTGCTAATGAAATAACGTGGGTATTTGTAATAACAGAAATGTATACGTACTGTAGCATGGCGCGAATTCCAAAATGAGAGCAGAAGAAAATTCCAAATGACCGCCTTTTTTTTGTCCAACTTTTCTGTTTCCATTGGCCCCAGCTAACAGGAGCAACATGTTTGTTGAACACGCAGGCACACTTTTGCAGAAACACGCAGTGGCAATGGATCCTTTTTCGGGTTTGTCGAAATTTTTTAATCTTGCGATCACTGGGCTCGGCTTGAACAATTTATTTGTTTATTTTTTGTTATTTTGATTTGATTAACTTGCCTTAATTTATTTTGTTTCTTTTGTGATGATTATTGACTTGCTTGCCTTGGTGGCGTGGTCTGTGTGGTGGCATGCCATTACCATACAACGAGGGTATAGTATATTGGAAATAGAACTGAACTATGAAATAAGAACTGATAAAGGAAATGATCGGGTTACTACATTTATACGGGAAATGACGATATCCCCTCAGAAGCCATATGAATTAAGAATTGGCCATTGACAATTTTCAGTAAAACACAACCAAACATGGTTACAACCGTAGCAATACAAAACTGATGCAAGTCATCATAATCAACTAACTTCAAAATCAATATCGAGCACTGAATGGAGCCTTTTGTAGCTTGTCCAACAAACGAGAAGGCAAAAAACACCTAAGACTCAAAGAAAGAACTATTTAATGGGGACTTCCTCACAACAACAAACAGCCCCTTGTATGTTGGCACTTGCTCAAAAATGATGCCTACAAAAATATTACCATTACGTGCTTGCGACAGCGATGTACAAGCTCACAGACCTAATATACGAAGATGATATGTGAGTAACACCATTACAGTAAGTGCGCAGAACACCAGCATCTTCAAACATAAAAAATGTTCTTTGATCAAGATAGCTTAGTTTAACTAGTATTGTTTTGCAGGGCTGGTAGTAGTCAGATTCTGTCAGTCCAGATGAGGCACTAGATGACATTTCACTGCTAGCATTCCCTTCATTCGTAAAGTTTTTTGATGCTAGTGGAGGGTTCCGATGAGGATCATTAGCTGCAGCATTTGCCCCTTCGTCTGCTAGTCTTTTAATCATGTTCATGATAGTTGGAACAAGCTTGCTGGACAAAGAAATAAGCCCGGGAAGCTGTAGACATAGTAGCACACAGTTATAAGCCCACTTCTAAAAAACCTTTTTACAGTAACATATTGTGGTTATTCGTATTTTATGACCAAAGTTCTTTCTCAAATAATTTACTAAAATAAGGGCCAGCAGCTAATCTTACTTAGATTCCATATTTGTTTGCTGAGTAAGTGGTAGAGAACAATAAACATTATTTTCTGAAAAGAGCTTTCAAGGAACGAAATTTGCACGATAAACTAGTGGAAAATTTTCACCTAAAACAAGTCTGCACAGTAGTATGACAGATGATATAATATACTAATATGTTTGCTAGGAAGCTGCTCTTTGCCATAACTGATTTTCGTTCCCAAACTTCAGTTATTTATCAAAACTGGTATCCGCAGTTTTCATAAGAAACTGACATGCTCATACTCAAACTATAATTTCCTTTCTATTAAGCAATTCCACTTTTATTTGAAAGTGCGGTCAGTTTTAAGGCCAATTTTCATGAAACCAAATAGATTGGGAAGGGGCAAGGGAAGGAAAGCAATCAACAATTAAAACAAAATTTGATACTCACAGCACCATTGCGGAATTCACCCGCGACATCTAGCTGCACCCATAGGGCTTTCATGAGTAAAAAGCCAACAAAGATGACACCCAGATACAAAGGATTTCTGCCATGAAGGTATGAGAATGTGTGAGAATAGCGGTAATGCATAAAATTTAATGGTAGAACACCATCATCATCATCTATCCTCAGTATAGGGAAAGTATTTACCTTAAAAGTGTCATAAATTCATTGAATCCCAGGACAATCAAGGCAACAATTGCCCAAGGAGGTGGTAACCAGTTGTTATTACGCTTGTTAGCTTCCTGAAAAGTAGAACAACATGTGCAATGGAGACAACTATCAAAATTTTGAGAAAAGTTAACCACTGAAGAGCGATTGATAAGGATATTCAAACATGTGCAAAATGTATTCATCTCAACCGTGATATACTAAAACTTTGAATCTATGCCAATTAACAGTAATCATTTATGCAGGGCAATAGCAACATTGCATGCACCGACTCAATTACAAAGCATGAGTTAAGAGGCCATCTTTATTGCTGTCTCTTTCCACCTCTTTAACTCCTTAGAACCATTTTCTATAAACAATAAGAAAAAATGTTGACCCTTGTAATCCAAAATAAACAAAATCTAGCAAGGCATCAGACCAATATAGTCATAATGGTGCTATAAATCTAAACCAAACCAGAAAGAGAACTTAACCATAAATAACACATTATAGGAAACAAAAAGATTACAGTTTATGGTTTCCATTAATTTTCAAAATATCATAGCATACAGAAAAAAGGAAAAATATATATAGTTCACGCAGTAACAGGTGAAATATCATACCTGTGCAGAAATAGCCTGAGAAACACTGTACTCAGTCTCTGCCTTGAATTGCCTCCACAAAGATTTGCATTGGACAGGTGTGATCAATGTTTTTGAGGAGGAAACCTGCACATAAGTTGAAAAAAAAAATCACAAAAGCTACTTGGTGCTTACATGCAAACTAAGGGCTACTGGTAGTACCACACTAAGCACATGAGAGAAAGCATTGGCAGAGCCAACTAAGGCTGTCAGCTGACCCCGGGCCATTAATTCTACAAGAGTTCCAATGCTATATTTTGATACCCCCCCAAAAAAAATAGTTATATATGTCATATTTTGGAATATGAGCTCCAACTATGCCAAATGTCATTACTTAATCTTTATCTTTTATTGTCCCACCCATGCCATGATTGTTTCATATGGTGGGACATTCATACATGTTCGACATTTTAATATTGAAGATGCCACCAATGCCAAATTATGGTAAGCAATTTACTGCACCATAGTTGGCATAATAAATAGCACACCGGTGGAGAATCAAGAAAAAGGTTAAATTTTGACCCACCAGAGTAGATGCAAAGGTTGACCCCACATGAAAAAACTCCTAGTTCAGCAAGAGAGGGAGGGAGGGATACAGACAGTTTATGGCCTAGCTTATATATAACCCAACTTCCAAACCAAGTTCAGATTGGATTATACAGACAGAGAGTCTTCTCTATCAAATAAACATACTCAAGTATGTGTGTGTATCTGTGTCTGCGATTTCCCAGAAAATCACAGGTCAGCATGGCCTTGTGGACAAAATCTATAGCTTTGAAGCTAGAAAACCGCAAAGTAACAGCTTTTAAAGGTTGAAACACCTATTGTAACAATACTTGCAAATTAAAAATTTACAAGCAAGAAATAAACAAAAGAAAAGGCACCTCTTGCCAAGTGCTTGAAGCCAGTGGGTCAGCTCTTGTGATACTCCTATCTTTAGCAGCAACATTTGTGGAATCCACCAAGGCAAGGGATAAAGTATTCTCAATATTATCAGCATCACCATCATCCAAACGGATTGCAGCCATAACAGAGAGCAATTTTAAGGACTGAAAGAATAGCAATATAATTAACAAAGCTTCAGGGAAAATTCAAACTAGTTCTAATAGATGATATAATATAAATCATGCCATACTGAAGAACGGGCAGTTTTGGTGATTGCTCTAATATCTTCATTCCCAGTCCAAACACGTGGCATTGAATCAGAATCATGGCTAAATAATGTTGTAAACCTGCAGGCAATTTAAATCATCAGAATCATGGCTAAATAAAGTTGCAAACCCATGAAAAATAAATCTCAATTGCATAAGATAAAATCTGAAACAATTTAACCAGTGCAAGTATTTCCTACCTGTCCTTCATACGGATCAAAACCCTTCCAGCCTCTTCCTTTGTTTTAGCTTCTACCACACCTCTTGCATATGCCTCCATACTTGAAAGTAATTTGCCCTTGGATTGTTCATCCATATCAAAACCCGAAAGTGCACTAGAGAGCCCAGAGACGGCTGATTCTGTCTCACGCCGGAAAAGTTTTCTTATTGCAGGCCAGGTTTCACTATTAGCTCCATCTAGAAGGGCTTCCACCGGTCCTGATAAGGCCTCCTTCAATTTTGCCTACAAAAATAGTTACAATATCAGCCAGGTTCCTGAGACAATTTAGTCAACAATATACATATAGGGACTGAAAACCATTGAGAAAAAGTTCGCCAAACTATAGATGCCACTACAAACCTGTCAACTCCTTAAAAATTAGCATATCAAAATAGTTTAGTTTCCGCTTCATCCCACTTCCCTTTTAGTTTCTTCTTCCAGTCAAATTCTTGCTCGAGTTTAAAATTACCAGTCACCCCAATCATTTCACAAGAGGCAATGAATAAAATATATATTATACCTCATAAAGTGCAGTAAGTTCGGCTAGCTTGGCAGCACGAACTGAAGCAATATGGGCTTCTATATCGCGTTTAAGTTTATCCCTTACTTTAGATGTGTCCCAGTTTGCTTGTGTGATAACAGCGTCTGCAAAAGTATTGTGTTAATATTACTTTGTACTTTCAAATGCAAGTAAAAGGCGAAATCAGTGACCTGTTATTTCCAAGTCTCACCACACATTAACTCATGCAGGAATCAAAATATCACTCAACTTTTGAGATTTGTTTTAAGTAGTGTACATTAACCCACACTAAATTGTCTTGAGTTGTATTATTAGCTTCATATATTTAAAGGATTCTCTTATATTGTAATTAATTTTTTGTATTTGTGAGTTTTCAATTTAGTAGGCTAAAGGAAAGATATAACATACCTGCACATCCTTCATCAAATAGAGCCATAAATGACTCAGAGCAATTGCAAGCAGCCACTGAAAATGCCTCCCCACCATTCAAGGCCTTATCAAATGCTTCCTTGAACTTATCCAGAGAACCAGACCTTATATGTCCCAGCAAAGCTTGGAACGCAGGTTG
The DNA here is from genome assembly GCA_020521455.1 of Prunus kanzakura. NCBI lineage: Eukaryota > Viridiplantae > Streptophyta > Magnoliopsida > Rosales > Rosaceae > Prunus > Prunus kanzakura. Next base: position 7,769 of record BPUM01000838.1, read on the forward strand.
GACAAGCTAACAATACAGTGAAAAGAATCAATAACAGAAGAAAAACATATAAATCAAATTGATGAAATTCAAAACTCATTCTATAAAAAATAGGTTAATTTTATGCAAAATTAGTTTAAATTTGATGCACTGGGAAGGCCTCAAAAGGCCTCCTGTAAACAGTGAATGTCCCCCAATCAATTTGACATGCATTGCATATTCAAGGAGGAACCAGAAACAAAATTTTATCTCCAGTTTCTATAGGCAAAAAATACTGAAAATGCAGCACCACAAAGTCTCAATTCAACTGCTATATTTCACTCATCTATGGCACAAGGAAAGAAGGGGAGTGGGAACATAGCTGTCACAAGAATAATATTGAGATTACTTACTTGCAGCAATTTTTCTTCAAGCTGCTTGCGCTTCCCAGTTCTGACACCTTCATCAAAATATGTAGCCTCTGCATCATACCTAAAATAGAAAAAGTAAACAAATTAATCAACTAAAACAAATAATTATTCAGCCATACAAGTCCAAAGGTGTACTTACTACTTAGAGACAGCAGACACCTTAAACCTTAAAGTTGCTCAGTAGAATTGAAGTGATGGCAATTTTATGCGCACTTTTCTAAAAAGATAAGAAGTTAACCAAAATTCTAAACATAAACTGACATATAAGATTGTGTTGTATAGACTACATGACAGAAAGCAGGAAACTATGACCACTTTGTTTCTCTTTTCTCTCCTTCTCTTCTTTCACTGAGATTGTTTCTCTTTTCTGTTACTCCATTTGTGTATTCTTCCATCTTTGTCGAGGACTCAACCTTGTGGATACATACCCAAAAAAATTAAGAAAATAACATGGACGACACTTGATCAGTCACCATTCCAAAAAATTATTGAAAAGAAACAATGCTAAACTATTCGTGCATACCAAAAAAGCAACTAGTAAACTTAGATCTTCCAGTTGACTTGAAATTAGGCTGACGTAAGAGTCTTGCACATCATAAATACACTAATCCAGAACCTAGAGGCAAGTTGGAAATATAAGACCTAATACCATCATAGTGAATTTTAGATGTCTTCACCTAAAGTGCATGCCACTCAATTAAGAGGATCTTCACAAGTCAGTTACAGAACTTCTCTCTCATTAGATCAAATCATATCTTACAGCTTTGACGTTGATAAATCAGATGAAGATACTTACTCTGATAGACAAGTATCAAGGATTGAACTGAGCTTCTTCCCGAAGCCAGAGATAGGACCAGATTGAACAGCCTCTTCCAATTGACTCCACTCCTGTGATAATTTAGGAGTTCAAGGGCCACCGAAGTTACAACATCGAAAAGATTTTAAGACGCTACATGAAAAACAGGTACCTCATTTCCTGAAAAATCAGCATACTTCTCATTGGCAATCTCTTCACAACGTACAGTAGCCACCATGACCTACAATGGATGAATAAAAGATAGCTTATTCAAAACAGTATGCACATAATACGTGAATGGTGTAAGTGAATTTACGTTCACAGTTTTACCTTGTGAGCAGGAAGATCAAGATCTTTGTTTTCTTTGATGACTTTCCATATCTGTTGTGCACTGAAAGAAAACCCTGAAGCAGGAACTACTCCCCGTCGGTCACCAGCAAGACCTCCGGGTGCAATAGAATGAAAGAATCTCTGCCTCAAGCTAGCAACCTTTATTTACAGACATTAATTACCAAAAACAGAAACAAAAATGTTAGATAGCTTCCTCTAGCTAAAAGCTAAGTTTCTTTGTATTCCAAACTAAAAACCGAAATTTAGATAAAAGGCAAATACTGCACAGAATACACGTGCATTGTAAAATAAAAATAGAAATGAGATAATCCGTTTCTTTAAGGAAAATGGCAACAACAAAAGAGAGGGGGGAAGCATAGATACCTGCTCTTTAAATTGTTCTTCCTTTTCTTCATAACTTGAAAGAGCAACAACCTCAACCTAGCCATGCAGTCATCAAAACTCATTGTCAACCCACATAATTCTTAAATAGGTTATCCCACAAAAACGAGTACATGTCTAAGGTTATCTGTCAAAAATAAAATAAAAACGTTGATATCTTACATTGAAAAATTCACTTAATGGAGTTTCCTTGTGGGCTTCAGGCTTAGGAACAGAGTCCCATATCTGCAGAAGGAGAGATGTGGTTGAAAATCAACATCAATTGAAGTCAAAATATAGCAAATAAAGTACCAAATCACTTACCTTCTGAATGTCTTCTCTAAGCACTGGTTCTAAATTTTCCAACGGCGTCTACAAACAAAAAAAGGATAATTATACTAAAAAAAACTGGAAAAACCTTATACCAAAAAAAACTAAACAATGTAACATACTCAAAAATGAATAATAAATGTAAACAAAATTGTTTCCATCTCAAACTATGACATAGGAACACCAGAAGGAAAGTACGAACCCTTGTCTTATCACGGATTACAAACATCAGAGTTGTTTTACGTGGACTAAACAATCGCATCATCACCTGTTATCAAATTCAGGTATAAAGTTCAAGGCATCGATCTGATGAAATTCACACTAACTTTTTAAAGAAGAAAGCTAGGTAAAAAAATACTTGGAACACAGTCTTTAGAAGAGGCTTATTTGCAGCTTGCTCACGGCCAATATCATGACACCACCTACATAAAAATTTCTAAAGCGAGTTACTAACAAAGACTGACAAATACAAAACCTAAACAATAATTAATACAAAATAAGTAGACAATAAGTAATACAATATCAATATATTTTTAAATTTTTAAAAAATAATATAATTGGGGAAAAAAAAACTCACATGTTTATGAGCACAATATCTGAAACAGCAAGAGCAAAGAGGGCACTCTGCTTCTCGAATGCTGTATCATCCTATGAACAAAAAGCCAAATAATAAACAAAAAGCAATTGTATCCTTTCTTCTATACACCTGTTTAACCCTAAGATCGGATTTTACAGTTATATAGTTCAAATCCAAATATATGAAATTATTTAACCAAATTCAATTTAAAAAGACTGCAACCTTGGAACAGAATCTTCACAGAATCACGCATTCTAGTAAAATGTGAATAAAGACTAAGAACATATGAGAATCCACTTTCTGCGCTCTTGTAGAGTCCTTAATACATAAGATTTTCAGAATCATTTTAGTGGAAACCCATTACTCAACTATTCAAAATCTATTTCTCAGTATGGAAAAAATTAAACCTTGTCAGGAAAGTCACATGACACTAATTGCACAAATGAATGAATGAGGGGGGCAAGGGGTTATAGCACGCCACTCTATATTGAAAACATTGTAGCAAGAGAAAAAAAATCAATAATCCCAATTTGAAGACAATGATTCTTTTCTCTTTTGGAGTCAGAAATCAAGATTACCCGGTAGAAAACCATGCATGCAATGTATGCACAAATATAGTTTTATTATATAATTTGAACAGAGAACTGTTAAAGACAATAAAATTCAAGCACGACCAAAATTTGATGAAACTAAAAGCAGGGTGTTGAAAGCACCTCTCCTCGTTCTCTTCCATCTGTACCCTCTAAATCCATGACAAGAGTACAAGGCTCAATACCGGCACATTTTGCCAACCAAATACCTTTCGTTGTTTGAGACCTGGAAAAAAAACATGCCTATCATATTATTGATCACTAAAATAGAAAATTAACTAATTTCATATTGAGCATTATGACAACTTGCCTTCCTCTGAAAGCGTCCATCTCCCTAAAATTGGTAGCAAATAGATGATTTAACAGTGTGCTCTTTCCTGGCCAAATCATTATTGAAAAAACAATTGAAATTAAGTGAAACCTTCACATATTATGTGTCGTGACTAAAACAAACCAATAATTATGAAGAGAAAACCAATATGAAACCCATTTATGCAAGATGCATTCAAAATGCAGCATATAACAATAGGATGAGAAAGCAAAAAACATATTCCCGAGAACAAATATAAAATATCCACGCCCTTAATTACCAAAGAATATTATAAACTCTTCTCCATCAGATTAAGCTTCAAACATGTAGCATTCTAATGTTCAATATGAAATACATTTCATCATCATTTATAAACCCTCAACCAAAGTCGCCCGTGGAAAATAAAAGACTGATATGCTTAGGGAGATAAGAATGCGTACCACTACTTTGTGGGCCCATAATGGAGACAATGGCGTAGGAAAGTCCGCATTCGCCCAATTTAACTTCCTTGATTAAACGGTCAATTCCAGTGGCATTGAATGCACCATCCCCATCAATAAGCTGAGTAGAGCAGCACTCCTCACTGTTCGCTGGATGAGAATATGCTCATGTGTTAAATAGGAATCAAAAGCCTTGGATTCCAAAGATACAAAATGTTCTAGAAATACTGATCAAAAAAATCAATCTAGTGATGAACACACTGTGTTTGTTGATTCAAATATCATACAAAGCATTGGTACAAAGCCAAAATCCAGAAAGACTAAGATTATACAATCATAAAAAATAACTATCATTTCCTCATTAACCTAAAAAAAGCAACCGATCATATAAGTATCTGCATGCTTTTTGTTTGTATCACAACAACAACGTAATATTTTTTAGTTCTTAAATTTAGAAAGGTAAATATTTTAGACTGATCTACAAGTGTGCAAATTAATCTTAACTCGTTATGAAAATGCTGAAGGCAAGGCTAAACCAATTAAATATGTGTTTCGGGTTTTCATATCTCACCTCAACCAAGCCAAAAAAATCATATTACCCCCAGAGGACAACCGATTTACATTTCCGGCGTCTCAAGCTAAGACTCAAGGAACAATAAAGATAAGATTTGTTTTCTTTTCTTTTACTTTCTCACTAACCAAACAAATACAAGAAAGGTTGTTACAATCTATTGTTTCCTCCTATAAATCACCAGACTCCGAATTGAAAGCGAGGAGCTTAATCAAACAGTTCGAAGCCCCAAAATTTTCATCAAACTGAGGCAAATCAATCACATCAGAGTCAATTAAAATCAGATTACATAAACAGTTACCCAAAACCGAAACCCATGCAGATAATGCTAAATACCCATTACCACTCTCGGCATCACAATCAATAAACGCCTGAAATTCATGGCGATCAGGAGCGTAACGCAGCAAATTAATGTTAACGGAAAATTCCAAAAATTAATAAATAAACGTCTCGTTATAATTATCATTAGGGTTATATAAATCAGATTGATCAGAGGAATGAGAAGGTACCCATTTTCGGGCGAGATTGTCTTCGAAGAGCTTGTGATGATGGGGCTTCGAAATGCGTGAGACAGAGAGAGAGAGAGATCGATCTCAGAGGAGAGATTGATTTTCTTTTGTTGTTCTTAAAAAGTGGGCGTGACTGTCTTTTTTGTTCCTCCAATTACTTTTTGGTAATTCTTGTGCTTACATCATTTTCTTTTAATAGGTAAAAATAGTTTTTACTTTTTACAAATTTCACCCTGTCCATTTTTTTCCAACCCACTTTGATAATTTTTACAAACAGTGCTTTCTTAAAAGGAAGTTTTCTACAAATTGGGTAAGGTTTGGTCAAGGCAATCACCCCGACCCTTTACACTCTAGTTTGAATCGCATTTTTATAAACTAGATTAATCTAAAATAATTTAAACTATCACTTGTATTATATATGCATATTGTAATTTATCTCTTCTAACCCAAAAAAAAAGCATCTTGTAAAATAAAAACAAACTACTTGATGCGTTTTGTTTTTGTGTTCTTGCTAATCATTATTATTAAGATTGTATATTATCTCTTTTTTTTTAAGGGTTGGTTAATAATCTTCCCTCCCAATTCTTTTTTTTTTAATTTATAATAAATTGTTCTTATCGGTAATTCAAAAAACTCATTGTGTACTTCTCTGTCATATAAATATAAGAAGAAAAATATTTGCACTTTCTTTTTATTAAACGCGATATTTTAATTATTGATAATGAAAATACGACGTGGGCCGAAAGAATTATGCAAATTTCTCTATACATAAGGGAGAAGTGATTAGAGATAACCTTTTAATTTCCTGATAAAGTACCACTTATTGTGTAAAATTGCAGTTAAAAGAGGGTAAAAATGCCAATATAACCAGTCAACAAATGGTTACGCAATATAAACCCTCTAAAAATTGGTACTGAGTCATTTGTGAAGAGGAGGGTTAGAGAGATCTAATTGAAAACATATATGTTTCCATCTAAAGCTTAAGTCTTGAGACAAAATATATTTCTTTTTTTTTTGGACGAAGAGACAAATATATGCTTGAAGGTTAACTGTTCCAATAATCCACGATTGCCTGCCGACTTGGCAAAATCCCATTGGAAATGACAGAGTCATCGAAGAAAGTTACATCCATCGTTAGCTCGGAATGATCAGCCGATCCTCAAGGTGAAATGAGAGATTTGAAAAGCGGACCCCACATTCTTCCACCGACTCTGCGGGACCCACGTGCCGCCCACTGTTTTTTTCCCAAAAAAAAAAAGGATGGACGGCTGGATGGCTATGAACTTTGCAGCGCCGTGGGGACACGCCCAGCTCGCAGCCGTCCATAGTGCTGCTTTCGGTCTCCAACTAAGCGTGGACCCCACCGTGATCCTATTGACATTGAATATGTTCCCCCCCGGGTTCATGACTGATTATTAAGAATAAAATTTGTTAAATTAATCATATGATTAATATTGAATAGGAAATTAGCAACACTGGCACTGAAAAAATAGAAGAAGAAAGAGAATGGCAGTCACATGTTAAACCGACATTCCTGTGTGTAATAATAGGTCAACAAGATGAAGTTATATAAAAATGGGAAGAATAAAAGAAATATTCTTTTTATATAAGAAAAGAGAGAAACGTTCTCTTAACATTGCTTGAGGCATAAATCAAATCAAATGGTGTTTGATCTGCAAAATGTTTCATTCAATTATGGGCAACTACTGTTATCTATATCAATAAATTCAAGCAAAATTTCACCTCTATACGACTCTCTATCCAGCTTTCTGTCAAATATATTCTCTATGGACACCAAATTTGAATTCCTAACTTTAATTCAGAATTTTAACCCCTTTGATCTCCACCACCACCTTGTTTGGCGTTTGGTCGGTTGTTGGTTGGGCCTTTGGCCTTTTTAATTTTGATGGGCTCGCCTTTTGTGAATGGAGGATATAGGCAATTTTCTCTTTTTGGAATTTACCAAAAATGAGACATGCCTAAATATCTCTAACAGGATCTTATTAAGCTTACTTTATGTAAGCAAGCCTTATTACATTCTTCAAGTTTAATGAAACTTGCTTTCAGACCAAAAAAAAAAAACCATCCCCCACTCATCCTGCATCTAGTAGACAAGATTGACACCCCTTGGACCCTCGACCCGACCTTCTTGACTCGACCCATTCCTTTGAATTGATCATATTTTAAAGATTATCTATGAAAAAAATATAAACAAATTGGACATCGTTTGGTAATTTATCATCCGCAATCTTGTTTAAGTTTTATCTAATGAAATGTGTTTTTTTTTTTCGTTTATTCGCATATTAGACTAGACCACCAGACAACTTTCAATCTGAATTGATTTTTTTCCAAAAATAATCCTTGAAAGATGACTTAAAATATAGATGGTTCCGATCGTTAAAAGACAACTTCCATATGATAATTTCATATTTGCATTGTCATAGTTTCTGCATGAGTGTTGTTGATAAGAGTTTTCACCAAGTTTTGAGACAAGAACAAATTAAACAGCCAAAATAAAAAGAATGGGACAACAAGAAGTAGCTATCGATCCAAGTTCCAACTGCAAAAGGCCAATGCTTCTTTTGACTCGTTGGACCCAGAGCTCGTCCTCTTCCCAGACAAATGTACTACTTGACCAAGTGGGGATTGTCGACGACCAAATAATGAAAGATTAGTATTTAGTAGGGCAATCCAAGGCCCAACAATCAAACGACACAATATCAACTGTCGTTCGTTTGAAACGGGATGTAAGTACAAAATCGGCAGTGGGAAGGGGGGCATTAATTATAGTTACAGGTGGCAGCTGACAGGGGCCCCCCACCTACTTCTTTCCATGTAATCAACTCGCTCGCTCACTCACCTGAACACTGTTGTATATACGGCTCTGCGAGTGTGAGTTTGACCTATATATACATTTATATATATAATTGGCGGGAAAAGAAGAGTTTCGGCGAGAGAGAGATGAAGGAAATGAGAGGGAAAGGTGCGGAGGAGACGGTGAACGAGAGATACACACAGTGGAAGTCGCTGGTGCCAGTGCTTTACGACTGGCTCGCCAACCACAACCTCGTTTGGCCTTCTCTCTCTTGCAGGTCCGTACTCTCCCTCTAGGGTTTCCTTCTTCTTCTTTAATTGAAAACGTTCGTATTTTGATATAGCTTATCGCTTGATTTAGCACAATGTCGATGGTCCCTGCATATCTAGTGTTTCTACAAGCATTAATTAGTTCCGTTTTTGGTTTATTTACTGTTCGGGTTTGGGGATAATGTGCGTGAAGTTAAAGAAAAGTAAATTGTTGAGGAAAATGTGTTGTCTTGTTGATCTGGGTGTAATGTATGCTTGTTGTAATGGTTGTGCTTATTTTGAGCTTTTGATGTTGTGGAATCTGTGTGCCTTCGCAAAAGGAGGTACGTTGAAGCTGCTTGGTTTGATGTATTGGTGTTTCATTTGTGATTGTTCACCTTTAACTTTAAGTGAATAAAAGTTTGATTCATTTTAGCTTTTGTATTTGTAGATGGGGTCCGCAACTAGAGCAAGCCACTTACAAGAACCGTCAGCGCCTGTATCTTTCCGAACAGGTACGATGATTTTCTCTTGTAGCATATGAATCTTCATTTTGTCAGTTGCTAATATAGGAGGCTTCCAAAAGAAAAAAAAAATTGTAAAAGGAAGAAAGGAATTACCATAGAAATGTTGTAATTGTTTTTATTGGAAAAGCAACTAATTCAGTCAAGATTGCTCATTAAGATAATCGTATGCTTATAATCATGTGCCACTAGCGTTGCAATGTTAAGTTTGAACATTACTTATTAGTCGTGTGTCGGATATTTGTGATGTAATGTGGAATGATTTTTTCAGCTGTCAATGCTATGCATCCCTATGTGAAAATTAGTGTTCCATAATCATATAATATTATATAATATCTACATATCATTTCTTTGGCATCATGGGCATTTGCATTTACTTGCCTGCGCATGTAGTGTTGATATTATGTGAAAATATCTTGTTTCTTTTAGTCTCCTTATCTTTGTACCATATATATTTTTTTGGTAATAATCTTTGTACCATATTTTGCTTACCTTTGTATTTTTGTTCAGACTGATGGCAGTGTTCCAAATACACTTGTCATTGCGAACTGTGAAGTTGTCAAACCTAGGGTTGCAGCTGCAGAGCATATATCACAGGTTGCGTCATGATGAAAATCAATATGCATCTTTCTGTTCACTGGTGCCTTTCATTTTCTTGCCTTAAACTGATATCCCTTAAATTGTTAACTCATTTATTGACAAATTACGGTATCTTTTGCTTGATCTTTACAGTTCAATGAAGAAGCGCGCTCTCCTTTTGTTAAAAAGTATAAAACTATTATACATCCTGGTGAGGTATACCATAATTTAAAAATGACTCTGCTTAGAGTCTTTTCTGCTCAATGAGTTCTTAAGGAGGTTGCTTGATGTAATTGCCGCTACCTTTTGAGGATAATTTCTATTATTGGAAATGGAAAGTGGATTATATTGTAAAGATGAAAAGCATTCAACTATATATGAACACTTGCTGATTGAAATAGTCAACATGCCAAGGAGATAATTTCTTCCAAATAATGATCAGTGAATTATAGGAGTCTCTGTTATAGTGGTTAAGCCTGTGCATTTGATTCATTGGTGGCATACATTTAAATTGATGTTTCTTTCTATGAGTTATTGATCTTTACTTTATTCTTTGAGATTTGCATGTATAAATCTTTTCGCATGCGGGAAAACTAATGCCTAGACCAAATTGGGTATGCGTTGTGAATGACTACTATTAAATTCAGGACCAAGCTAATTGAAATTAATACCTCTAAGATGCTTTAAAGATATGTAGTTAATGTACTTGAAAATCACGACCCACAGAATAATGAAAAGATTCTATAGGTCATTTTCCATTACGGATGCTGACTGAAATGCCCATTACACTTTTGTATGCAAATTTTAATGCTATTTGAAAAGGAATGAAACCAACTATAGTTGGAAACTCATCCATCCACTATTGCACTTATTACCTTCTCTGTGTTGGAAATCATTCGGTTTGATCAACTGTCTGCAAAACCACTGAACCATAACCCCAAAAATTCCCCACCCTCCTCCAAATCCAAATTGTTGTAAGCCCATCTTCAAGATATTTTCTTATAATTCCACTGCAATAAAAAGCTTGGATTTTGTCACCAATTTATGATTATGTTTTGCAGGTGAACAGAATAAGGGAACTCCCACAGAATAGTAAGATAGTGGCCACACACACTGACAGTCCTGATGTAAGCATTCAGTTTCATGTTTTATTCTTTTGGACGAGCATTCAAGGGTTTTTCAGTTACAGTTGTTAATTTTATTTAATTTTATTTTGTATTCTAAAGTTTATATAGACTGGTTGATCACAAGGTGGATAAAGTTCTTGAACTTGTAACAGGTTCTCATTTGGGATATTGAGGCTCAACCTAATCGACATGCTGTCCTGGGAGCTTCAAATTCTCGTCCAGATCTGGTCTGCCCTGTTTAGAGAAAACTAATTTTTCCCCTCGCAGCGTTTTACTTTGATTGATTCAGTTGGTATTTGTTGCATGGTGCATAATTATCTGTTTATGTTTCAATATCTCCAAATGGTGTACCTTTAGATCTGCACCAACTATGGGCTTGTTAAATCTTTGGATGGTTATATTATAGCTTATAATAATTATTAATACCGTCGTCATAGTCATAATCACCATATACTTATGATAATTCATTCATTTCATTAGCTTCGTTATATGTTCTCTCCTTTTCGGGATAGGTGCTTACTAAATTTTATGACATCATCTTGCAGCTATTGACTGGTCATCAAGATAATGCCGAATTTGCTCTTTCTATGTGCCACTCTGAACCCTTTGTGCTCTCTGGAGGTTGGAAGTTTCTATTTTAGTGTTGTATGTTTCATTGCTTTGTTTATTTAAACTGAACTGATAAGGTAGGAAACAATGTGTAAAGGGCTATTAATTGAAGCCTAATATCAATTGGACTGCATTGGTAATATAATTAATTTAGTTTGCCTTTATTGTGAATACAATTCGCTTCTTTTACCTTTTGTGTTTGTGTAAACTTCAATGCATCCATGCAAATGAATAACACGCTGCATGAGCCATGTTCCTACTTTCCTTGTATCTTCTGAATGGGGAGATCTTTGCGCAGGGAAGGATAAATCAGTGATTTTGTGGAGTATTCATGATCATATCTCATCTTTAGCATCAGATCCAGGGTCCGCGAGGTCTCCAGGATCTGGAGGTGCCAATGCTAAACATGCCTCTAAGACTGGTGGGAGTAATGACAAACCCACAGACAGCCCTTCTGTTGAGCCACGGGGTATCTATCAAGGGCATGGGGATACTGTTGAGGATGTGCAATTCTGCCCAACTAGGTATGTGCTGATCAATCATCAAATGCATTTCATGATTCTCGACTTGTTTTGTTGGCACTGCCACACCTTGTTTCCACCCATGCACTGGCATCTATAACTTTTTCTTTTTGGGTGAGGAAGTTTCTCAATGAAGATATAGTAGTTTAAGCTGATGGTCTGATTCACTTTTCGAATGATTTCTTCTGTTTGTTATTTATGTGTTGTAGTGCACAAGAGTTCTGTAGTGTAGGCGATGATTCTTGCCTCATACTGTGGGATACAAGAGCTGGCTCTAGTCCAGTTGTCAAGGTTCTATACTCTCTCTCTCTCTCTCTCTCTCTCTCTCTCTCTCTCTCTCTCTCTCTCTCTCTCTCTCTCTCTCTCTCTCCCTCTACATGTGTGCAAGTATCGTTCTAGAGGTAATTTTTATTTAATGTTGATTTGCATTTCTTATATTCGTATTCATTTACTTATCTGAGCAGGTTGAGAAAGCTCATGATGCTGATCTTCATTGTGTTGATTGGAATCCGAATGACGTTAATCTCATTCTTACAGGGTATCTGCATCTTTCATGATTTACCAGATTAACTTTGCTGTCCACCATGCAAAATAAGAACTTTGCTGTCCTGATCACGATCATTATATTGCTGTTTTGAAATTTTAGTTTCTGCACCTATGCAAAAATAAAAAATAAAATTGTCACACAGAAATCACGCTCTTCGGTTGCACTTCTCTCAGTTTGCTTTTGCCTTTTAGGTCTGCTGATAATACTGTTCGCATGTTTGATCGCCGGAACCTCACTTCCGGGCAAGTTGGATCACCCATTCATACATTTGAGGGTCATAATGCAGCTGTCCTCTGTGTACAGGTGCCAGGAAAATGTTCTAGCTTCTTCATTAACTTTGTTTCTGCTTATTGCTTTTTATTATATTCCTCAAGAATTACATTTATTTTATTTTTGTTTGTTTGTGTTTCATTTTGTTGCTGTTCTAGTGGTCTCCTGACAAGTCATCTGTCTTTGGGAGTTCTGCTGAGGATGGTGTATTAAACATCTGGGATCATGAAAAGGTGTGAAGCTATACACTTCACTACCCAAAAAGTTGTGATTTATTAATTCCTTCCTACCTGTGCCATTAAATTGAGAGAGAAAAAAAACTTTATTGCCGCCTTTCAGATTGGTAAGAAGCAAGACTCTGTTGGATCAAAGCCGTCAAATGCTCCTCCAGGATTGTTCTTCCGACATGCTGGTCATAGGTATGTATGATTTATATTCATGGTCTTAGGAGATTGGCAGTGTTACAATGGAGATAACAAGTGCGTGCATGCAATTTAGTATGTGGAGATCTATCTGCTTGACGATGTTGACAGCTAACTCCTCACTGTGCATGTACAATTGTTTACCTGGTAGTGTATTATCAATTTGTCACTGTATTGGGAACTTATTGAATGGGGGGTTTCATGCAAACCATTATGGGAAAACTTTATTGTATGTTACAATTGGCCTGATCAGCTACTATTTATATTAGGAAAATAAATTATTTGGATAATTATGTACTCATAGTAATATTGGGGAAGCAACTGCAACCTTGTATTGTTACCTTTACAATACTTTCATTTACTATATTGAGCTTGGTTTATGCATGGTAGGGACAAGATTGTTGATTTTCATTGGAATGCATCTGATCCGTGGACAATAGTTAGTGTCTCCGATGATTGTGGAAGTACCGGAGGTGGTGGTACACTCCAGGTAACAAATTTTTTTTAAGAAACTTACAGGGTATCTGTAAGCAGACCTCTCTCTCTCTCTCTCTCTCTCTCTCTCTCTCTCTCTCTCATGTTTTCCTGCTAAGTTCTGTACAAGTGCATAATATTTGTTTAGTGTTTGATGAACAGTTATTTTTTATGTTGCAGATATGGCGGATGATTGATTTGATTTACAGGCCTGAGGAAGAGGTCCTCGCAGAGCTGGATACGTTCAAATCGCACCTAATGACATGCCAGGCGTGATGTCTCCTGCACATTTCCAGAAAACGTTGGATAAACTCAACCCTCTTTCTTTAATCTTTCGAACCAGTCCTCAAAGGCAATGACCCCTTCTCCCCTAGTCCGTAGTCCATCTTAAGAAACAAAAAAGAAAAGTACAACTTTTCGTTCATTTGGTGTAGTACCATTTCTTTTCAGTAGGTGGTGTAGTAGGAACTTTAGTTGGCCAATCTCGGAAAATCTGACTATGATTATCACGTACAAGTACACCCCGTATGAATTTTTATTAACCCCACAAGACTTGAAACTTGAAACTTGGAGGCCTGTAAAAAGGGTCTTGAACTTGATGCTTACCGGTCTCTTTCAGGTCATGGATTGGATTTTAACTGGATTGCATCTGAGTTTGTGTTATTGATTTGAGCCTAGGATATGATGAGCGTCAAGTAATGGGCTTGAGTTGAATACATATACAAAATTTAGATAGAGATAGAAAAAGGAAAATATCAATGTTATAAGATTCAGATTGGTTAGTTTTCTATGAGGTGCGATGCGAGGTGCCCGCCCATCTAGTTGCTTAATAGAGAGGGTTTGTACTTATTAAAGGAGAAAATATATTAGTAATATATTTACTTAGAAAATCATGCATAATTTAAGTAAACTTTTATTTAGGTGACCTATCTTTGTATCTACTGTTTGATTTGATTCCGTTTTAATCTATATAATCAACAACAGTACATCTGTTTTTCAAACGTAATAAAATGGTTTAAATATTGCATTAATTTTTTTTTATTATTTTTAGTACAAACGATAGTCTAAATTATAAGGAGGGGATTTCTTACACACACAACCAAGATGCCATGGATGTTTGACCATTTTTCACTTGGCTAGACCCATTGGCACATGGCGTTAATTTTTGTCAACTAAATGTGCACCTTTTTTCCCAGCCAAAAAAGAATAATTTCTACAATCGAATCACATTTTGTATGGCTTTAATTCTACTCTAGTTTACGTAGTTTGTCTAAGTTCAATTTTGTGGATGCCTCCCACACGTTATATCAGTAAAATTGATGAAATGTTCAGTTTAATTTGAGCTACGTAGATGTGGTTAAAAAATTCTAAGATTATTTTTATATAATCGATTTTGAAGGAGGTAATCAAATACATGACATTTTTTCTTTTGTCAAAATTAGGAAGGGAAGGGGGTTTGTTCACACACACTACCAAAGTACCATGAGGATTCGAACATGAGACCATTGGTATGTAGCCCTTTTCACTAAACTAAACTCCGGTTGCTGGAACTTATGACATTAAATACGTAAATCTTAGTTATAACTACCCATTTTATAAATCTAAGTATGAATTACAATGGAATTGGTATAAAATTATATTATTATGTTTCGGTGAATTATATTCTGTTATTATAAGTGGGAAAAGTAATTTGGCTTATAAGTCATAACCATATCATAATAATATTCTTTGTATTTTTTAATAAAAAAATACCTCATATAATAACGTCCCTTTGACAATAAAAATAAAAATAGAAATAAAAAGTCCCTTAATACAATTCTACTTGATCAATCAATGAAGAACTGGAGATAGCTTTTGCGTTTTATCCCTGCGAAAACCTCTGTAAACACCTCTCTCTCTCTCTCTCTCTGAAATCGAATCGAAGTAGAAGAAGGAGAACAAAAAGATGGGTAGGAGGATCTCCTCCCGTACAACAAGGACGACCCTTGTCTTCTGTGTGCTCCTCCTCATCTCCTCAGCCCACTGCTTCTACCTCCCAGGCGTTGCTCCTCGCGATTTCCACACTGTATGCTCTCTTCGAATCTCATTTTGTCTTTTCTCCCTTAAAATTCGTTGACCCTTCTGTTGGTTCTTGCTTTAATTACTTTCCACGTCTTCCTTAGTCTGTGCGTTGGCTCTGCATCGTTGTGGGTTTGTCTTTTTTTCCACTTAACCAGTGTTGGATCTGGGGTTCTGGGCTTGATCTATTTTCGTTTTTTCGTAGATCTATGCCAATTGTTTCTGGGGTTTGTGTTTTGGATTGGATTTTTGAGCTTGTGGTTTCATAAAGCTGCTGCTTCTATTTCAAAAAAAATTGTTTTGAGTATGCAGTATACAGTGGTTTTAATAATTCGGCTTCAGTATACTTGCGGGTAAAAAGAGTTTAAGAATCTGTTTCGTTGCAGGATTACACCATTTTTATGTTTCGTATGATCAAACGTAACAAAAGCGATCGAGTTTTTAGAGTATCAAAAGTAAAATATGGTTGGAAATAATAATGTCATATCACCATGAAACAAAATTTAGATTATCAAGAAGCAACAAAAGCATTGAATGCTGCCAAAGTGAGGAACCGGCTATTTGACTGATATAACGAAACATTTCTGTGTCTTTTATATTTGTGATTGAATTATTGTACTTTTTAAAACATAATGAGATTGTAGCCTGGACTTCAAATTGAATAGATTTTTACTGTGGCACTCAATTATTCATTTCCGTTTATTGTTTTCCATATTTATTATCAAAGTACCAATATTTGTTCTGTGGTTCTCTTCTTTCTGACAGGGAGATGACCTTTCTATCAAAGTGAACAAACTGTCATCTACAAAGACACAACTCCCATATGATTACTACTTCTTAAAATATTGTACCCCCAAACAGATTGAAAACAGTGCAGAAAATCTAGGGGAGGTTCTCCGCGGTGACCGCATTGAGAATTCTGTATACTCTGTGAGCATTTATAACCCTTTTGCCACTTTGGCAACCCAAGTAGTCGAGAAGTGTTTGAACAACGTTGTCAATCCCATTTATTATACTTCATTTTTAAAACCTGTATTTATAAATTCTTTTCCCAGTTCAAAATGAGGGAGGAGCAATCCTGTGTAGTAGCTTGTCGAGTAAAGCTTGATGCTGAATCTGCAAAAAATTTCAAGGAAAAAATTGATGATAAATATCGAGTACAAATGTAAGTAAATATGTTATGCCAGTATTACTATTTTCTGAGTTTGTAATTTCAAGTTGTCTCTTCATTTTTCATCTTTTACTTTTTATGTCTAATTTTCATTCCTATATGATTTGTCTGCTTTATCCCTAGTTTAATATAAAGGCAATGATCAGTTTACATTGCTTCTTGGTCTAATTGAGACCTCTGAATTGGCCGCAGGATTTTGGATAACCTTCCAGTTGCTGTTCTTAGACAAAGACGGGATGGAAGTCCCTCAACAACTTATGAACATGGATTCGGTGTTGGATTCAAAGGAAATTATGCTGGGGTATGGCTCAGAAAGCAATTTCTAATGTTGAAGTAAGACTTGTTTACATTATCTTATACTTTTATTTGTTTCACAGAGTAAAGAGGAAAGATATTTCATCAACAACCACTTGAGCTTCCGAGTTATGTACCACAAAGATCCTGAGACAGATTCTGCTCGAATTGTTGGGTTTGAGGTTACTCCAAACAGGTGCTATACCTTTTTCCTTCTGCCTCCTTTTCTGGCTAGTTTGTTGCATTTCAGTTTTGCCTTATGTCAGTCAACCTTCATTCAGTAAAGGTTTTGTATGGTTGGATGGTAGAAAAACTGTAATTCAGTTTAAATAAAAGAAAAGAAGCTGGATACATTTTGTGTACATTTCTCTAGTGATGCATGTTCAGTTGACCTCTTTAAACTCTGAAGTTAGAAATGATGTTGGAAGTAAAAGAATAGAAACTTTGGTAATCTATTCTTGGTTTCTAGAGGGTCCTTCCCTTACAGAAAGCTAGGCTTTCCATGGAGATGCTTCTAAGTTGACTTTTATAGTTAGCTGCATAGTAAAAGAAGGGTTTAACTAGTAAAGAGTTCTCTCTGCTGACAGACACTTGGTACTTTTCTGTTCCTTTATGCTGTATGTCCATCTTAAAGTTATAGCATGTAATGGATTTTTTTCTTTTTCTTGGCCAAGTGATGACTTCTTTACTTTATAAGCCTTTCGTTTCAAATTGATATTTAAAGCGTACTGCTTTGCGTACAAAACTTTCTAGTTAGAAACTAGCAATTCATGGAAAATGATCACTTTCTGCTCATTAAGAATTGAATAGCTTTATTATGATTCCCTTGTTTACTCACATACCTCTTGTCAACAGTATCAATCACGAATATAAGGAGTGGAATGATAAGAATACTCAGTTGGCAACATGCAATAAAGACACGAAAAATCTACCACCGGGAAGTTCTGTTCCACAAGAAGTTGACAAAGATAAGGAGATTGTATTTACATATGATGTCTCTTTTAAGGTACATAATTTCTTGAACTCTAGACTACTATTTCTTCCCTTTTACAATCTTATGAACTTTTGCCTCCTTCCCCCCCCCAGGAGAGTGATATCAAATGGGCATCTCGTTGGGACACATACCTCCTCATGAATGATGATCAGATCCACTGGTTCTCAATTATAAATTCTCTTATGATTGTCCTCTTCTTATCTGGCATGGTGGCTATGATCATGATGAGAACTCTATACAGAGATATCGCCAACTATAATCAATTGGACACCCAAGAGGAGGCTCAAGAAGAAACTGGATGGAAGCTTGTTAATGGAGATGTTTTTAGGGCACCAATCAATTCCAATTTACTTTGCGTTTACGTTGGGACGGGGGTTCAGATCTTTGGAATGACACTCGTAACCATGATATTTGCATTGCTGGGCTTCTTGTCTCCTTCCAACCGAGGAGGTCTCATGACTGCCATGGTTCTCTTGTGGGTTTTCATGGGCTTATTTGCTGGTTACTCCTCTGCACGATTGTACAAAATGTTCAAGGGTACAGAGTGGAAGAGGAATACCTTAAAGACTGCCTTTATGTTTCCAGGAATTCTTTTTGCCGTCTTCTTTGTGCTGAATGCCCTAATTTGGGGGGAGAAGTCTTCTGGGGCTGTGCCTTTTGGGACAATGTTTGCTCTCGTTTGCTTATGGTTCGGAATATCAGTGCCCTTGGTCTTTGTGGGTAGTTATTTGGGGTTCAAGAAACCACCTGTTGAAGACCCTGTGAAGACTAACAAAATTCCTCGGCAGGTGCCGGAGCAGGCGTGGTATATGAAACCAGTGTTCTCTATACTTATTGGAGGCATTCTTCCATTTGGAGCTGTTTTCATTGAGCTGTTCTTTATCTTGACATCAATTTGGCTGAACCAGTTCTATTATATCTTCGGCTTCCTTTTTATTGTGTTTGTTATCCTTTTGATCACTTGTGCGGAGATAACAATGGTGCTATGCTACTTCCAGTTATGCAGTGAAGACTACCACTGGTGGTGGAGATCATACCTGACCGCTGGCTCGTCTGCCCTTTACCTTCTCCTTTACTCTGCCTTCTACTTCTTTACCAAGTTGGAGATCACAAAGCTAGTTTCGGGCATCCTTTACTTTGGGTACATGCTAATTGTTTCATATGCTTTCTTTGTCCTGACCGGAACCATTGGTTTCTACGCATGCTTCTGGTTTGTTCGGAAGATCTACTCCTCTGTGAAGATTGACTGATCCAGAGATGCATGTGAAAGGTTGAGGCCAAGATGAAAAATCAGACCTACATTAGAGAGCAGAAGGTGTTTGAGTTTTTCATTGGCTTTCAGAAGATGAGTATAAAAGGAGACTTTCTGAATCTCACCGAAACCTTCTATTTTGTTTATTGTAGAATAGAGCTTGACCTGTTTTTTTGTTTACAATGTTGTGAAACTGTACTTGGTAGTTTAAGCTTTGTTGCTTCTATATATCGTCACCCTACATATTAACGATTCTGTATTGTCTTAGTTGTTCCAATTGAAGCTCTTAAAATCTATCAGTACTCTCATCGTCAGTGACATCAAATATTGCAACTCTACAGTCTTGCACTATAATTCTTCTTGTACCAAAGACAGTAAATATCATTACGTATCTTTTGAAAATTACAGTTTTGGGTAGTAGTACGGTAACAGTTTTCTGGAATTGCTTGAATAAATGGTCATTTTTTTTGCATCCATATTTTTTGTTCACCACTCTGTAAATCTCATAAAATCAATTTTATCTTTATTTATTTGATTTTTGTATCTGAATCTTTTCCCTTTTCTTCCACCCTCCCCTTCTGCATGCATGGCCACGGTCCAACCAGTCCATCTGTAAGAACATTATTCACGGAAAAGACAATTTGAATCGTATGTATAAAATTATGCCACGCATTTGTATGAAGTTACAATATATCCTTCTCAATAAGTTAAGAGAAAACTAGCGGGCAAAATTCTGGCAAGCCCATGAGCTTAAAAATGTAAATCTGTCAAGTTCCTATTATACACATTCAAGTTAGGTCAAATCCATGACTGTCCTACCAAAGAAAAGCCCACGACTCTGATATCAACATATCATATGTATCGCCATCCAGTCAAGCCTAACCCAAAAAACCACAGGGAGGTTTGAAGGTGCTCTCTGGTACAGTGGTACGGAGCATGGCTGAAGCGAAATATATGACAATCAGCAAGACGAAATATATGACAATCAGCAAGACGTCGCGGTCATCAACTCGAGCATGATCTTGATTTCCTGTTCTTCTGCCTGCATGTGATTTTGCAATGTGATTATTACAAGTCCATGCCAAAAGAGAGAGATTTGGTTGTTTTGGGAAAAAAAAAGGGAGGGGGTTGAATATTAGCCACCAACCAGAATGAGTCCTTCTTTTCTTGTGCTAGTAACTCTTCAAATGATATTTCACTATATTTCTCATCTGTGCTCTCCACTTGTTCTCTGGATTTGGCCTTCAACTCCATGCAGGCACTAATTTCAAGCATCTGTGATGATAAGGAAGAAGTATCATCAGATTATGTTAGAAAATGAGAGCAAGGGAGAAGCACACTTCCAATAAACGTTATTATTTAAATTTTTGTAATGAGATATTAGCAGAATGGAAAAGGGAAAAGAAAAAAAAAAACTACAGACGTCTTCAAGATTTTGTAAGAAAAAGGTCATTTCACTCATATATGATGCCAAACTTCTTCAATCATAACTTTCAAGGTATTTAGGACAACAATCCAAGTTAAATTAACGTAGGCACCACCTCAACAGATATCTAAGGCCTCTTATCATATGCTATCTTACAAATTAAAGGAATTTATATTTATACCTTCTTGTATGCTGGTGAAAGCTTAAGCTGTTGTTGAAGCCAATTGTAGACAGACGCATCCTCTTCCAGTCTCTTCTGTTCTAACTCTAGCTTGCATATCTGAAATATCGATGCATAAATCCTCTTGAAAGGTGACCCAAGTACTTGGTAACATTACTACCTACCAAATTCCAAAACGTTTTTATATAGCCAGCCAACCTGTTGACGAAGGCGGTCAAAAGAAGATCTGTCTGCCTTGAATAGTAGAGCCTTTGTTATTGTGAATTTACGTTGAATGACATCGGCCCTGTCATAAAAAAGGAAAAAAAAAAGGCAGAAAGTATCAGTACTGATGAATTTGAGAAGCAGAAGATGGTTCTAGGAAATCAATAGGATGAAGAGTCTAAAGGAAGAACGGAAATTTTAATATGACTTCAAAAATAATCACATGTTTCATGTTTGTGGACTAACAGGAAACAGTGTCATTTGCAAGGGAGGAGGGTGGGGCTTTAAGGACAAGTTCAGATGAGAAACAATTTTGTGAATAAATTGCGAGTGTCGAAACAGTTACAGTTCATATTACACACTTAATACTTCATACACATTACAAACATAAACAGGGAGAAGGGATTAGCTCCTTGAAAAAAAAGTTCTAGAACATACTTGTGCTGTAACTCATTTCTAGCCGCCACCAAGCAATTAGCAAATTGTCCAACCTGCGTACAAGAGAAAGCAAAGAATTATAAAGTTGAAGGTAATTCGGTGTTTAATTTAATTATCACGCTATCATTCATCTATAAATAAGATATGCTTGGCAAGTCACATGTGTTATGGACTTCAAGAGGCTTTGGGTGTATCTATAAGCAAAATTAAACCCAGAAATGAGAAGAATAAGAACAGGACATCTATCATTTAGTTCTAGCTATCTATCAATGTCTCTTTATCAATTTTCTCAAATTTACCCTAATTTGAATTCACAAGATTACAATGAGGCTGACGATAACTTATAACATAAACTGGGCCGAAAAAGCTAAAAAAATCTTGCTCTTATAGTACAACTGTGAAAGACACAAACAGCGAATTTCATTCATCCCATGTGTTCCTGAGATAATAAATAGACTGATATTTTCAGGACCTAATTTGACTAACAGACAATAAGATGACCTGAAGGAGCAAACTCCCATAAGCTCAGGCTATCTGATTCTTCTATAACACTAAATCAAGATTCGAAAGTGCAGAAATAATCAACTATGGTAAAGAATAACAATACTGAAATATATTTGAGGCATTTTATTCCACAAGAAATTCCATGAAGTCATTTAGTCCAATTTTATGGGAAATGCAGAAAAGCCTACAATATAATATAAGCTCATATCCTTGAATCGAACATTTCATCTTTCGTTATTGTTTAATGAGCTGTTTACATAGATTTTGAGATGTTAAACCTCATTTGTAACCTTGGACGTAGTTAACATAAGTTGATCACTTTCTCAGCCAAGACTAAAGGTGATCCTTAACATATAAGCTTTAGGAATAAAAATCCTCACAGAACCACAATTAAGATTTCAAAATGATGTATCAAAACCCAAATTGCACAGGGAGGAATCAAGCAAATGGCAACATTCTAACTTCTTAATGGTCTCATTATCATCATATGAAGGAACTAATTGTTACCTCATTCTCCACCTGCTCAAGATTCCATACATTATTTCAAATATCAATTCACACGTCTTCCTATTTTCACATTAGGGATGCCAGATATCTCTTCCTGCTGAAGTAACCATCTAACCAACAAAGTTAATCCTATACTTCTGTAATGGCGTAACCACGTTTAAAGAGAAGAGTAGGTTGTAAGAGTGCAACAAAACTACTCCATGCAGTGTATTTCCTCATTGCAAGAAAAAGGATGGAATTAGACAGAACCATTTAAGACTCTTCTAATATCTTAAAGATGAATGTACATATCGCACATTTTTTTTCAAATTTCAAAAGGTATCTCATCTCAACAGTACAAGTTACAGCTAAAATCAATTGTGCTCCATTAAATTTATCATCAGCAAGGACAAGTTAGGCAAAACACCAATTAAACCAAACCCCACGGATATCAATAATCACTACATTAATTATAAAACCCTTGTGAAACATAAATAAATAAATAACAAATCCACTATAACATGACACAGTAAAAAACCATAACTAAACAGCAAAACGTTATTTTTTTTTAAATGACAATTAAAAATATAAAACCTTTGGGAACGAAATTTAAGAACCTGAGCAAGTGTCAATTTCTTGGACTCATGGCACTTCATAAGCTCATCGTATTGTTGCTTGATCTTCCTCTGTGTGGCACTACTCGATGATGTAAACGGGTAAAAACATACCAATTCCTCATGGACCTGAGAACCCAAACCCGGACCCGAATTTTCCTTATCACGCATATGAAAACCACTATCTTCTTCTTCTTCTTCCAAATGCGATGAACTCTTCTTCTTGGCTCTCCTCTTCTTCTTCTTCACCCTCTGATCCCCGCCCGACCCGAGTTGCTCCACGTCCAGACCCGACCCGGCGTCATCCGGGTCACCACCTTCTCTGTTCACAAACAAGCTCGCCCATTTTGGAGAATCAGATGGTAAGATCTCAACGAGGAGCTTGTGGGGTGGATTGGCGATATGGGTCGGGTCATTTTCATGGGTTAGATGGGTTTTGCCCAGAGTTTCAGACAATGAACGCTTGAGTTCAAAAAGGTCGTTCTGGGTCTGTTGCTTTTGCTCTGTTTTTCTCAGAATTTTGAAAACAGAGAAGGAGAAGATGAAGAGAGAGAAGGTGAAGAAGAAGATGAACGCGCACAAAGAAAACATGGGTTGTGTTTGAGAGTGACACTGTATTGGGATTGGAAATTTAGAAGCCAGATTGGATAAATACAAAGAGGAAGCCGCCATTGAAACGCGTCATTCACAAAAAACAGAGAGACGCGCAGAGAGAGAGAGAGAGAGAGATATGGGCTTTATATGTGAATGTTGCTAATTTAGAGTTTGTGAATTTGTGAGTATTAAAGTAAAAGTGGTGTGGGGGTCTGATTGATTGAAAGTGAGGCAAACTGCTGAGAAAGAAATGAAACGAGAGGAAATGGTGTTGGTTCTTTCCTAGTACGCTGCTTTGAAACTTCTATTATCTTATTCTCTTCACTCAGTCTCACACCTTGTGTTGCTTTTCTAATTTTCACATTTCTATGGAGGATGATTTGGGCCTACGTGTGCGACAAGGGCTGTCGTTTTGTATCACATAACAAACTGTGTGTATGGTATTTTGGGAAATGCTAGGATAAGTCGTTTGTAAGCCCGACTGAAATTTAACGGCTCATGCATGTGGATTTTATTGTAAGACTCATGTGTATATTTAGAAATCATTCATGGTCAATTAGCGACTAACTATAGCATTTCTAATAGGATAATAAGTGTCAGACTCAAAATTGTATACTTTTATGTTATATATAATATATATGCACATAGGTCAAATTAAGATGTTAGTGGGTTTCATTTTTTGGCTTCTGAGGTTTTTCTTTGGAGATTTGCATTCAAGATTGTATTTTTATAAGGTGGTTTGAGTATTTCTAAACGTATTGTAAGGTTCATATTTGACCCCTTGATTTGAATTTGTCGAAAAAATAGACTATAAGTATATGAAATTAGTTTTGAAGATACGTACAGAGAAGGACTAGTTTCTGATAAGCTTCATCAGATGAAGATATTATAGGTGCCAATGGTCAACTAAGAAATGATGATGTGATGGGACCATAAACCTCTCCTATTGGTGGCACATTAACTCTGTTCAAATCCTACTTTGTTTTGAAATCTTGAAGAGTTCTAATTACCATTTTCTTATTCTACTACTTTACGTAACCTATTGTTTAATTTAATTACCATTACGGCAAATCAGAGGTGCCCTGCATTCATGTCCGGTCAGGTGTGCACCCATGTTCCATGTGATGGAATGGTCACGTAAGATCTCAAGGAAAGGCCAGCCAGGACAAACTTCACTGTTTTATACATCAATGTGTTAGTAAACTTACCACAATTAAAGTGTGGTTGGAATAACTTTCACAAGAACAAAGCAATTGAACTTTCTATTATTACCTTTGGAAACTTTCTTACAAGAACAAAGCAATGGAACTATTGCTTTCTCAAATACATAACAATTGAAATATTTCAATTACTTGGAAGCCAGATGCTTCCATACTAACTACAACATTTGCACATGGACTCAATTAGTATCATCTCGATGTGCTTTCGATCCCCACATTGATTCCGCCATTTTTGTAGCATGCAGGGCACACCGATGAAAACAGAGGATAGTATATACATACAGCTTCTACACAAACATCTCAAACTCTGTAGGCTTTCAACCATGTGGTGTGTTGTATATTTGTACAACTTCACCCTGGAAGAGCCAAAATTGAATGGACCAAATGATTGCACTGACCTTGTGTGTACTTAACATACCCCAGGATAATTAACTGATTGCTGTATTGGTGTGTAAAGAAATCTATATATGACCTTCATTCGTTTGCTTGAGAGACTGAGAATCACTAGCTGCAAATGGCCTCCACAGAGAGTTTCTTCATGACATTTGGACATGGATCACCTCCGAAATTCTCAGGTGCTACAGTTACTGAGCATGAGTTCTGCCCAATACAACTCTGCAAGAATAAAGTCATTCTTTAATATTTATGTATGATGGGAACAAGGGAGGTAGGAGTTAAAAAAAACCAAGTAATAAAGCATTAAACTGAGATAAGTTGGCCTAAGAAAATCAAAATGAGCCTTTAAGAGGCAAAAATTTATTTTGTGTGATTGGTGAAATTATTTGGATTCTTTTGAAACAACTGAGTTCATGAGGCCAAAGCTGGACTGTCTTTGTTGACATGGATCAGCATTGGACAATGAGAAACAAGGGATTTGTCTATAAGACCAAAAACTTTCTGGTTAGAGCTGAGTATTTGGAGAACCAGTAAACTCGGAAGGAAGTTCCATGGCAGGAGTTGCTAGCAAATTTATCAGTTCGAATACAAGAAAACATATATGAAACAAGTTGTGCAAGATAGTAGTAGTATACCCTTTGAAAAGCATCATATGAATTGTGCGCATGACAGCTTCCCTCACGGAAGCTTCCACAAACCCCTTCTGGCGTTCCAAAGCTAGCAAACTTTATTGATGATATTTTCTGCCCATAGCCACATGACAAATGGGCTTTAGGCCTCACAGGTTTTTTGACCTTGCCTGAGGCTTGCATTTGCCAACTCATAAGATTTGGTTGCCACTCATAAATATCAGCACATATGCTATCTATTTCCCTTCTGACCAAAAATATCCCATTTGGATCTCCCCCCCACTCTTCTAAGACAACCAACAAATTGCCTGTTGGATTTAGCCATGTGCGAGGAACATGATACCTGAAATTATTAACAAGTAACCAGTTTGTCAGTTACCTGTGAGAAAGCATAACCAGAGCTACAAATAACGTTTACTTACCATCTCTGGGAAGCCTCCCCACAGTTACTTAAGCATTTCTTCTCATGAAATGTCCCAGCATAGTTACAGGCACCACAACTACCAGATGCTTTATAAGCAGGCCAGTAGCGCCCAATACTCCTGCCATTTATCCATACTTGACCTTTTCCCATGCTGCCCATATCTAGAGCCAATGGTGAATTTCCAGCTGGTGCATTGAAAGTTGTCTAGAACCATAACAAAAAGGACGCATTTTAATATGATTGTGACCCAAGCTCTAACAGAATTTATATATGTTGTAACCTCAGGAAACTAACAGACTAATAAGGTCAGTTGAAGTTTGATTTACTCACTTTGTACCATGTCAGAGGCTGCCTTCTTGTGACTAAAGACCCCTGAATCCACTCAACTGAGGAACTGCCACTGAGTGAATGAAGACTCAAGGCTTCTCCTTTAAGCCCAACCTGAATGAGGGTATGCAATTTAATGAATCTCTCATATGTCACAGGGCAATAAGAGAAGACAAAGTAGAATGCGAAAAAATACCTTATAAGACCATTTCTGCCATGACAAGTCCCTCCTTCCCTCATTAAGACCGTTTAGTATGACGGGGCCAAGAACACCAGCATTCCAAGTCTCAAAATGTGGACCAACATTCTGAACTCAAAACACAGACAATACAAAGTCAAATTTTAAATTCTTTGGGTGTGTGTACATGTGTGAGAGAGAGAGAGAGAGAGAGAAAACACACCGGGAGGCCAACAGCAATGCTTAGAAGCGCAATCTGGTTGATACCAGCTCTCAAATTCACACCTTGACTAAATGTAAGTTTTGGAAATTCTAAACTTCCATATGAAGTTCCTGAGCAAAAAATCAGTAATAGAAGGTTATGGGCGGATATTATACAATAATCAAATAATCAATTAGCATGTGTGAACAAAAAATAGTTCTTTATATGTATATACTTTGGTTACTTGTTGGATCAAGGGCAAATACTGAAATTATAACATAAAGCGAATACTTCATACTGTGTTGTACAAACTTATGGATCATATTTCACTTTACAGAGTCCAAGCAATTTATTGTTTAGTATGATAGAATTGGACCACTTTGTTCAAGTTGCATGACCAGAAACACTTTAAACCAGCAATAAGCTGCATACCTGCAAGTTGACCATTGATGAAAACACGCAAAGCATGACCAGCTGATAAGATCGTCAGTACTGGATACTTTCCACTTCTCAAAAATTCCTCATTGGGATCAATCTTAACACTGGAAAGGGTAGAGAATTAGATGGGAATTTCATATAAATATGTCACAGGTATTTTGCTTCACACAAAATGTTCATGGAAAAAGACTGAACAGGTATATGTTACTCACTCTGTTAGGTACCACAGATAATCAGAGGAATCTCTAGTGGTATTTATCTGCTCCAACAACCCGGCTGTGGTAAATGAAGTGTCAGCATAAGTAGCAGTCTCGTCATTGTAAGCCTGCCAAGAGAATGCTCCATGCAGAGGAACACGGGGCATCTTCATCTGCGCACTTTGAGCACCAACCTGTACACATATATTGGTGAAACATCATAATTTTTATTGTCCAAAAAATCTAGAAAGGATATCCCTTTTATTTCTTAGCATCAAGGAATACATGCAGAACAGAAGCTCAAAAATACAGATCTAAATCACGAATATCATGTGAAAATCAATTCTTATTGTACAATATCTACATGAATACAATTTTCAGAATATCTTTTTAGCAGGCAGATTATTTAAACAATCTATTAAAGCTATAAATATTTCAGCAACTTGACATTCATTATATGTAGCTCCAAATCCATCCTGACAACAATGCAGTTTATCAAAAGCTTTTTAACTCACCCTTGCAGTGTTATAAACTGTGTTCTTGCAGTCAGGAAGAATGCTAATAGACCATGGAGGCAGGTTGTAATGCATGTTCCCAAATGCCACCTTTGCAAATGATCTTGGATTGTAATTTGCAAGAAATGCAGCACATGCTCCAGACTTCGATTTGAATACATGAGCCTATAAACCATGGTAACAACAGGTTAGTTATCATCCAAATCAATATGAAAAAGGATACCAAAATTTCTGAGAATCTTAAGTAGATTAACCTCTTGGTAAGTCCCAAGTGGTGTAACAGTGGGATCTGCAGAAACTAGAGCTGGTTCACATAGTTTTATTGCTCTATGCAGATCTTTCAGATGGCCCCATTTAGGTTGCCTTAATAATCCTGCATAAAGAAAGAGGAAGGTATTGTCATATTTAAGCAAATATATGGATCTTTACAGACTTATTTCATCCATTTTAAACTTGAAACTACTTTAGGGGAAACAAAAGCTGCCAGATAAAATTAGGGTTAGTTTATATGGCCCTTCAGGTGCCAAACATATCAAATACACTAATATATATATATATATATATAAATACAAAAACATATATAATTTTCAAATTCAGAAATGTCCTTTGATCATTTCTCAGAGGAAGGTCCACGCAAGACGGAGTAATATGTGCATCCAAATTTGCTTCTTTTTTTTTATTTCCCAGTTCTACGATGGCTAACTGTATGTGGCAATCAACCTTTATACAGGGAGAAAAGGGGAACTTTATGACTAAATTTCAAAGAGATAGTATATATGCTTCTTGCAGTCGCTTGTTAGTCAATCTCTTGTTACCAGATATCAGGTGCCACCCGTTAAACAGAGTTCAGCTTCTATCTAGTCACTTCAATGACAATAACGTCGCCAATCACAACAGACCACATCACAAAATGGTAGGACACTATCATTAATATACTGAAATGCAAAGATGATAAACTGGCTTGCCCTCTTGGCTCTTGCCGTATGGTGAAAGTGACAAGCACGCAGTTGGCTGTCACGTGGCAAAGGGTGCTTGTTGACAGTATGATACATCAGGCATAGAGAATATGGAATTTAAACTTAATTCCCACCTTTTCTCACTACTATAGAAGCTAGAAAAAACCAAAAAAAATTATAATATACTTGAGAGTTTATATTCAGAGTGCACAAAGTCAAATGTTAATAACTTATAGAACTCAAATCCTTCGCACATACCATATTCATCAAGGGGAGCATCGTAATCATAACTAGTAGCAATGAAAGGGCCACCAGCTGTTCGGCCAAAATTTGTTCCTCCGTGGTACTGGAATCATAAGACATGTAAATTGCATTTTCTGGACATGTTCAGGAATTTGATTTCACTTAGTAACTTCCAGAAAATAACCTTACCATATAATAATTAATGAATGATCCACCTTTCTGTATAAACCTCGCAACTGAAAAGGCTAAATCCTCAGCTGGTCGGGAAGGAACTGCACCTCCAAACTCAGTATACCTGCAAAACAATACAGATCAAGTATAATGAGAAGAAACCCATGAGCTATTATTACCTATAATCCTTAGGTAGGTGGTACAAATACAGGAATTGGTTCCTATTAAAGGTGACAAGCATGAAAAAGTACCATCCAGTCCAGGCTTCAGTCCACATCTTTGGTTTGTAGGCCTTGTTTGGAGAGAAGTAGTCACAGTAGAACCCATTGCATGCGTTAATCTGTTGAGATAAAATTTATTAGGAAAATAAGAAACCGAGAGACTAAAACACACACACACACACACACAAGAAGGAATAACAAGTAGCACCGAGGAAAATGAAAAAATATATACTTAATAGCTGAAAGCTCAACCAAAGTCATGACTCTCAAATCAGGTTACAAAACAAACATATTTCCAACATCTCCAAGATAAGAAAAGGTTTTAGTAATACAGCACCACCAACCCAAGTTGAAAAGGGCATGAATATAATTTAAAAAAAGAGACATGGCCATTGGCCACCATTCAATCATTACAAAAAGAGGGCCAAGAGAAATAAAGAATTACTGTAACCTACGGGAGTGTGAGAGAGAGAGAGAGAGAGAGAGTGTGAAAGAGAGCAAAGCTTAGCCATGTGCAATGAGGAATCATCATTCATATAAACCATGAATAACTCGGAGACAACACACTATTTCCCACTAAGAATGAGGGAACACACAAATGGGTTCCAGAACATGACAGGGAAGAAAGGTGAAGAAACAAAAAAGTCTCTTACAATAGGATCAGGGGCATCATCTTGTTTGCACATGACCCAGGGGACACCAGTGCCTAGTCCCAAAGCCATATGAGCTGCCCAGTCAGTGTAGACTTTACCCGGTGCACCAAGTTCATACTCCATGGGTCCATACTCATTTTCAATCTGTCACAGAAGTTGATAGTAGAAGATACTTCTGTCAGTTTACTAGCTCCATTCATCAAATTGTGTGACAAAATTGGGAAAACTTGAGCAAATTTTTTGCGAGGAAAACTAAAAGCAGCAGATTGGATTCAAGGAAATACTACAATGGTGTACTTTGGCTACCTGGGATAGAATTATTGGACCACCTTGAGACTGAAACAACCTTTCTGCTTTCATCATATTTACAATCTTTGTTGTGAACCTTTGCATTTGAGCCTTGACAA
Organism: Prunus kanzakura; assembly: GCA_020521455.1. Classification (NCBI taxonomy): domain Eukaryota; kingdom Viridiplantae; phylum Streptophyta; class Magnoliopsida; order Rosales; family Rosaceae; genus Prunus; species Prunus kanzakura. Next base: position 38,521 of record BPUM01000838.1, read on the forward strand.
TGGTAGTTCAGAAAACAAATGTAGTCAGTGGAAATAAGTATTATATATGTAAAAGGAAACTTCAGGTCTACGGATGATAATGCCGAACCTTAAAAGGCGCATTATCTGTTCTGAATTGGATACCAGGAATGTACTTGAGCCATACAGGAAATCCCCTGAAAATTGAAGCAATTAATTTTGTTATAATCTCATAACTTTAAACTGGACTGAGATGAGGTATCTTGCTATTTTTAGAAATTTCATAATTATTACCCGAAGTTCCATTCAGCACAAACATAAGGACCAATCCTGAGATGAACATACAAGCCTGCCTGCTGAATCAGCTTGATAAACTTGACCAGATCATAGTTGTCTTCAAAATAATACTGCAAAATAATTAAAATGAAAATTAAGAAAAAAATTGCAATGTGTAATTGCATGGCCAGAAAATAAAGCATAAAAAACATAAGGTGTCACTGTCAATTACTTTGCCAGGTGAAGGTTCATGCCCATTCCAGAAAACATAAGTCTGAATCACATCCAAACCTCCTTCCTTGGCTTTCTGAATAAGATCTGGCCACATCTGCAACCAACCAAAAAATCCCAGCACTTAAGGACAGCAAAACAATAAACCCAAAACTGAAGTTAAGTAATTTTACAACCAGGAAAAAGAAAAAAGAGGATGAGGATGTGAAGATAGAGGTGCCCAGCTGGAGAAAAGAATTTAGAGAGAGCAAGAAGGTGAAAAGACAGAAACTTGAAGAGACCCTTGAAGCACATTTGTATAAAATTACCTCAGGGGTGCTTCTTGGGTAGTGAATAGATCCAGAAATGAGGATCCTCCTCTGCCCATTAATGACAATAGCCTTAGAGTCATAAGACACAGACGCTTTTGCAGAACCAACCCATGAACACAACACCACCAGGAGCACTAGCACATTCCACATTACAAGCCTCAACCCCATACACAAAAAACTAGCAAATTTGAGCTTTCAGCTCACCACCAGAGCAATGGCCTTTTTGCTCCTATTATTCTTTCTTTGTTTCTCTGCCACTTTATTATATGCTTCTTTTGGTGACGGAGAGAAAGACAAGGTAACCCAGCTGGTTTATGTCTTCCTTTTTCTTTGTCTGAGAGGTTTCTTTATTTTCTTTCTAGGAAAAAATGGGAGAAAAAAGGAAAATGAGATTTAAGAGCTGTGCTTTTTTCAGACTAGTGCAGTTGCTTGCCAGTAAGTGTGAATTAGTGTGCGAAAATGAAGGCGCTTTGCAGCTGCTTATAAACACTGAAGTATGGAGGCTTTGAAAGCGAGAGGGGGCCCCATTTCAAGGTCTTTGGGACCCACAATTTTGGCCTCACTCACTAAACAAGGAGCTCTACCCAATTGATCAATTGAGTTCCCCTTTCTTAATTTTTGGGGACATTATTACTTAAATAAAAAGTTTTTTTTTATCAATAAATAAAAAAAATTTATAACAAAAATATTAATTTTCTTTTTTTTGTTTTTTGGTCTGAAAGGAAGGGGACTGTATTAGAAAACTGTAATTTAGGGTTAAAGGTCTGTTTGGCTGTTTGCTTTCATGGGGTCGTTTTCTCTTTTTATAACACAAAGATTCTCAACTCAATCCCGAAACGTTCGGTTTCCAATATATCGGCCGAGATATATTATGTTTGTTTTGTAGATTTTCGACCCACTCACGTATAAAGCGCGTGAACAATAAATACCAAATTTAATGCCAACTTATTTTACTACTTACTAAAATAAAAAATGCTTTTTTTTTTTTTTGGTTGTTTTTCTATTTAAAGTAACTGTTAAAGGAACTCGTATCAAATTGTTTTCTTTTTTCCAAAGGAATCCAATTGGTTGATTTTTTGGGTATATATTGGGAAGTTCTATTCAGTTGTTGGTTAGGCGCGTAGGGAAGCATCTCTCTTGGCAATTACGTTAATTTTTTTGGTCTTTGATTTTCGACTATCCTTAGAAAAATTTGTTTGTAAATTTTGTCACGGACTTGGATTTGAGAATCACCAGCAGACTACCTTGGACTTTTCATGGCGAAAAATTTGTGACAAAAAAAATTACTCTAATATCAGAGTTAATTTTTTTAGGTATGACCAAAACACTAAGTGACATGTTGACATGACGTTATGAGCCTAACTTAAATTATAAAATATGAATAATTATGTGAATGATAAATCTTAAATTCGCGAACTTGTAACATTAGGGGATTCAAATCTTCTCTATAAAAAATATCGCCATATAATAATTAGTTTATTGATTACGGTAGGAGATGGTTGTTAATCAAGAAGAATGTTGATGATTAGCGGATTGTTAAACATTGTTCTTAACTAGTCCCAATATTGATCAAATGATGATTAAGATGGTGATGATTGCTATGGTTGATGTATAAGTTTCATAGTGGCACAGATTGGTAATTTCCTCAAGGCATTGTTGTTGCCACACACACAAAATCTCAAAATCAAATGTGGCTATTGATAATCAAGTTGGTAAAGACATGTTTTTGCAACCAAAAGTGTGTCATGGCGTTGAGAAGTACAACATATAGCTAGAGTTCATTAAAAGTCTAATTCAAAGATGGAACGTAAGATTTTTATTGCAAGAATTAATTTGCAACTCCTGGCAGATTGCTTCAAATGCAACTACCGTCTACCAACCAGTACTTTATGAACCACTTTTGCATACTCTCTTAATTCAATTTAAAAAAAGTATAGTTAGACTTTCAATGGTGCCGGACTTCAGTCGCTTATCTGTACGTATGCGGATGACTGATAACGATAAATCTCATATACCAATCAATGATGATCATGTATTTCTGGGCAACTATATATAGAGAAAGCCTTTAAACATAATGGCTTTTGCTTTTAACCAACCTTCTTGCCATGTCTTCTAATCCACTCAATCCATGTAAGGAAGAAATGAAAAACAAAAAGTAACAAAAGGTTGGAGCTCCATAGATTTGCAGTTGCAACAAGACTTGCACGGGCATAATTATGTCTCGAGGGTTAGTTTTATTCTCCTGCAAAATTCTTATGAAAGCAAGTTTTAACTAAAATAATTATGCCTTTTTCCCCCCCAATAATTTTAAGGAACTAGCAATAAATTACAAATATTTGTTTTCTGAATCAATTAACTTCGATAACAACAATATATTTTAGATTCAAAATTTATTTTTTGACATTTCATTTATTTCGGCGACTATAAATGTTACTCTAGAACCTCGTAAATTGAATAAATCAGAAACACATATTTTTGTAATAAAATGTGACTAGATTTGACTGATCGAATCTAATCTACCAGATCGGACGATCTTGGTGGTTAGTTTTCTCTCTCTTTTTGTCACCAATTAAAATGTGGAAAACTTTCAATTTCAGACACCAATTAAAACAAAGAAATAGCGATGGCTTACTTGCCGGAATGTGCAAGTAAAAGAAAGAAAATAAAAGAAAAAGAGCCAAAGAACTTTTATAAAAGGTATTTATAATGACATAGATTGTTAGTACATCTGTTAAGAGTCCTCCAAACAAAGCAAAGCAAAGCAAAAAGATTGAAAGGGGCTTTGCATTGCATGCACTCCTCCTCCTCCACTCCTACCAATCCACCATGCATTATTACTTTAATTTTAAAAAAACACCTACTTCCCTTAATTAACATCGTCTTAAATTTAATTAATTAAACTTATAATTATTTGTATGAGCTTCTAGAAGACTAGCTAGCTATTTCATGAAGGGTATTTTTGCCTTTTCACTTCCATTAATTGGATGTACGTGCCTTGTTTTTTAGTAGGAAAATTTTGTCGTTGTTTTCTTCCCTCAATTCTATGCATGTTAGCTTCTGTGCTGCTGACTGTGGAGGAGAATCAGAACATCAGATCACAAAACCAAACAATAACGCGTTTTCTTATGTTGAGTATATTAAAATATGACTTCCATTTAATTTTTTTTATTTTTTATTTTATTTTATGTATTCAATAATTGTTATATTATCATATTAGATGCAGTATGGAACTTTCATTTCCTGCAACAGTTTCAAACATATACGACACTCAGACATAGTGCAGAAATTTACTGTTCAGTTATATATATACTATATTTTCAGATTTTTTTTTTAATAGCACAAGCGATAGTTTAAATTACGGGAGATGGAGATTTTTCACACACACAATCAAGATTCCATGGGAATTCAAACATGAGATCTTTTAAAATGAATAAAAAGGAAAATGAGGAAACTTAAAGGAAAATTTGCATATTGTAGTTGAAGAAGCATGAAGAAAGTGAATGAACTGTCTTCAATTAATATAATTTAAGGACACTTAAGAGGGGATATTTCTTGCAAGAGAGAGTTGCTTGCAAATGCAATGCCCATCATGGCCTTTCATGACCCCTACCCAATTGTTACATTAATATTTAATTACCGACTCAAAAAGGAATATTTTTTTTCCAATTTGGGTGGCAATTGGCAAAATGATGCTAAGCTTTATGATCATTGCTAATTTAGAATATGATCAAGTAGTAGGATGTGAGTTATATATATATATTAGTTAATCATTTGTGCTCCACAAAATGGAGATAAACAAATCTAATGTTAGATGGTCAATCTAAATTATTAATAAAATGAAGTTCAAATCCGTTAAAATAAAAACTAAAATTAATAATCTGACAACATAACATGTTAAAATATCTCAATTAAATATCTCGTAATTGTGTTTATGATGACGATTTAGAAAATACAATGCGTGAGAGAGTCCAAAAGTGGCCAAGAAGATAATGACCATATATATATATATATATATATATATATATATATATATATATATATATATATATATACACACACGCCCGATGAAATTATGAAACTAGGGCTTTTGGCTGGGCTCTTTCCCGCCATTAAATTGGGAGGGACAGTTTTTTCCATTTTGCACCGAATTGCGTGAAGCCTTAAAAAGTACAAAACAGCCAAACAGCTTTCAGTTTTTGAGATTCGAAACCCTGTTTTTCTTTCAAATACATGCGAGTGTCTTTCTGCAATACTTGTCTCGTGCCATCTTTTATGCACTCACGGTCTCACGGTTCAAAACAAACCTAAATACTTCAACTTTTAGCTGTCCTGTTTGGTTTAGGGCTAAATAATCTGAAATTCCAATTAGTATTTCATACGAATCCATAATGATTGTCTTAAATAAACAGAGATGCTCAAATATACCTTAAGTTATATGTTGTCGATGTGGGATAATACTCTCAACAGAATCTCGATATTCAACACATTACATAATTAAGTTCACATTTATTGAAAATCCGAAACTTCACAAGACGTGACAAAAGAACGGCCGAAACAATATTTTTTGGTCATGGTGGAATCAATGAGAGTAACTTCACGGGCTGCGTGACAAGCAATACGACAGAGAAGTACAAAAACGACACGCATCATTTATAATTAATATGCTAAGTTGAATGAGCCTTGAAGCAACAATTGTGGTTTACATTGAGTGAGGAGATAAAACAGTGCGGCGCTGAAAGCCGAATCATTAGGGATGCGTTTGCTGTGTCGTGTACATTCGTCATGGGTGGTTTGTTTTTGGTTAGTGCGAATATATATCCAATATCCTAATGAAAAAGTGAACAATCCATGTCTCTGTCAAATTTATTTTCAATCTTTTATCTACCCCAAGAAAAAAATAATATCTCTGCCTCTCAAAATTCACCAGACCTTTTCAAATTTCAAACTTCTCTTTCACACAGACAACATACCCTAGTGGACTCTGGAGTTTATTTCAATGATTCGACAGTTTAACTTTGAAAGAAGCATTTGGTTATAACACAATCATTTTAATGTTTCTTTTAAAAGAAGCATTTGTCTAATTGTTTCATCACAACTACACACCATAATAATTTTCAATTTACATAATTTTTTCTTAAAGATGATTTATAAATGAATACTTGAAAGAAGGATAGTTTGAATTATCGAAATATAATGCGGAATGGGACTGCACAAAATGTCCCTTAATAAAAAGTGTTAGACAATCGAACCGCTTTCGCTAATACAAGTTGTCTCTTATTTATCTTTAAAAGCAAAAGACATAGCATGTGTAATTATGTAGATGAAGATGATGGAAATCAACATTGGAGTGGGCATAACCGTGCATGCGTGGAAAGCCTTGCTAAAATATCCAAGGTCTAAACTTATGTGCCGGATCATGTGTTCCTATGTCAATGTAGTGGTCGATAGTTGTCAATGTCTTCAAAATCAATTAGCAACGAGTGGCTCACACACATCCTTTAGCCATATGGTCCTTTTCCTTGTAGAGGTGGCTTTTTTAGGACAATGAATCAAGCACGCATTTACTCCCAATAGGCAACAAACCCTACACATAGCAGAACCATTTAGCCCAAACAATATGGTAAAATTCCAATTTAAGGGTCAATGGCCCTAGCCACCACAAGGAAAGTTAATTCATTTAGAATTATTGGGTTTTGGTTTTTTTGGAGTCGGGCTCTAGCTTAATGAAAAAGGACATTGATTTGTAGACAATACGTTTCAGCTTCTAACACTCATGACATCTTAGTTGTGTGTGTATATGAGAAACTCTCCTCCCTGTAGTTTAGACTATCGCTTGTATTAAAAACAACTAAATGGGAAAAAACAAATATGAAAAGAGTAAATTCCCGTATTCTTCCTTCAACATCAAAATAATAGAAATGACCCTAACTCATGCATTCTCTTGTACGATTTGCTTTAAATTGCTCAAATGATGTAACATGAGTAGAAACGGAGTCTAATTGGCCGACCCCTTTTCTTGTTGAATATGTTTTATTTTCATGATTTATAAATGAATTTTCTTTCTTTCTTTCTTATAAATTTTAAATAAATAAAAACCAATATGTAGCTTATGCATTTTTTATATTCCCATATCTGAACATGCCTTGAATGAAAGACCTTCATCACCAATCTCTATTATTAAACTGCATAATTATCCATTTGTATTTCTTAATTAGACCTAATCCTTTTCTATACGTGCATTATTATAATAATTTCATTGTTGTTATTGGATGCGACACGATCAAGTTGTTATGGACATTGACTTATCTCATGCAATTGACACACACAGAGCTTTCGTTCACATTAAAAATTGGGGGAAATTTTTATTTTATTTATTTTTCAATATTAAGAAAACTTGAATAATTTTTCCATTTAGAATTACAATTAGAAATTTGAATTTCCATAAAGATTTAATTATCAAATGCAAGATAATGATGGTGGGTCCAAGATGGGGCAATAGTCAAGGCCATATATATAGGAGATTAGAAACATCCGATCAATTGCCTGTCTTCCACTGGTTCCTTTGCAATTGTACCACCTACCCCATTGCAATTTGCATTGCGGTAATTTTTGTACCAACAAAAGTAAATAAACAAGCCAATGCGGTCTAGTCGAGTAGAAAAGGGTCTTGACTTACATATCAAAGGTCTCAGGTTCGAATCCCTACAGCATCATAGTTGTGTGTGTGAAATTCTTCTCCCTTATAGTTTAAATTATTGTTTGTACAAAAAAAATTAAAAAACAAAAATGAAAATAATAATAAGTAAACTGTGAATATGTTATTATAAATTAAGTAAAAATCTTGACCTACTCATACCAAAAAGGAACAATTTTAAACCTACTTAGAAGCACAAACATAAGATGACACGGGTACGGATAGATATGGACGGTTTGTCGATTTGATATTTTAACTTTATTAGTATAGATGATTAGATTAGCTGGGAGATTATAAATTTGACCCCACTATTCTTAAAAACACATGTAAAAGCCAGCTCAGGAGGGAGGAGGCCTTTCATTTCAACTATTATTGCTTGGTTGATAACCTAAACAAGAATTCTCTAAACCTGTTCCACCCTCAGTTGCTAGGGCTCATGTGCATATGCATTGTCAATTACTCAATTATTGAACACCACATTAATCCCAAAATCACATGCACCATAGACCCCATCACTTGTTGAGGAGGTTGACTATATCTGATCGTGAGGTGGTCGACGGAATTTATGTTTATCAATAACTGACAATCACTCACGTGCGTGTATACGAATTATTATATGTAACATAACTTACTATACCATTAGTTGTGAATGGAGAAAGAGAAATGCGTGAAAATGGTGAGGAAAAAACCCAAGCATGAATCCAACTAAGAATTTCTTGGAATCATTGTACAATGCTACAAATAATTGTGAACATGTGAATTGCAGTCTATGAATTTGGATCTTCTTCGCTTGCTGGAAAATCATATATAATTATGAATAATGTAACAACCTTGGATTGGGACATATCAGGGACCAAAACCAAAACCTAAATTTGGAGTTTCATACAAGCAAAGCAGAGTTGTTAAGATCTATATGTGAATCCCACCAAATGCATTATCAAATACAAAAAAAGAACTGCAAAGTCTAATGTGTGACAGGTCCAGTTTTTTTTTTTTTTTTCTTGGACAAATTTTGAATGACTGTCAGAATTATGAAGGTGGATGAGTTTAACTACAAAAATGTACTAAAAGAAACTGACAATATGTGTAAGTCTCTATTGTTTGTATTCCATGGGAGAAATTTACTGATACCGGAAATGTTATTGTGTCGATATCTCAAACTAGTCACATATTGTTATACATTTTAACGTTCTCACGTAACAAAGTGTAATTCACTTAATATAACGCCACAATTGCATCCCTGTTGCATAGAAATTCAACTTTCAGTCCTTTTTGTTTGGGCACTGTGTGTTTTAAAGTTTGTACCTTTGATTGTCTGGCATGCATTTCTCTACAGCTTTACACCAATGTAGTAAATTTAAATATTTACAGACCAAAAGGTCCCCATCACACCATGACTTTTAGTCTTCTTCTTATATTCTCTGTGGTAATTTAGTGGGTCCTAGATTTCCCTTAATTAATCAAGTGCTTCATAATTTTGTCAACTGCAGGGTCCCCTATGGTTTCATGGGCCATATATAATCCATTTTGCCTTTGAAGTGACCATGAGCAAATAGGCCCATGTTTCTCAAATTAATGGTGAACTTTGGGGGAATTTTTTGCGTGTACATTTGAAATCAAGATGATCAACATCTTATGTTTAAAAAAAAAAAAAAAAAAAAAGTCTAGCTCATCATCTAATCCCTTTTCGTTCAGTATTTTCAAGTTTTATCTTTTTTTTATTATTCTAAATTTGCAATCTTAGTTGGAATGCCTATGCCAGAGTTTCTTTGATCTTGCGTGATCGTTAGTGAGGCGCACAAAATTGTCTTAATTTTGATGTTAAATCGCTCGATTATTGTAATGGTCATTTGTGGCTCCTAGAATTTTTCCTAAAAAAAAAAAAAAAAATCCCTCTTCAATATGGGTCGGCTGTGATATTGATGAAGTTGCATATAGCTTTTTATTTTTGTGGTATTTTATTTCTTAAATTAATTTTCTTGATTCAGCAAGATGCATGAGGATGACAAAAGAAAAGAGACAAGAAGCACAACCATGAGGCAAGTTGACGAGTGTGACCCATTCACAGAAGAAGAAATGGGACCATGAGACAACACAGACTTAATCCACTGCAACAGTTTGATGTATATATCATCCTAAAACGAAATAGAAGAGGAACAAAATCGCACGTATGTATATTTAATTTACAATTAATTTTTACGAAATAATTTAGTATGTTATTTAATTTATAATGTTATGTTGTCAATGAATAGGTGGAATTTATAACATTTAAAATGATCCGTCAATCACGCAATGTTGTATCTTGGAGGAACTTATAAAAACTTGGAATTGTGTATTGTGTTTGTTTGTGCACTATTTTTATGGATGAGTTTGCCACATAAAAAACTTTGAAGTTATCTTATTATTTATGAACGAATTGCCATAGAGTCACATACCAATCAACATTTTGGTCCTTGGATTTGGTGGACCCAATCCCCACTCCAGTACAACAGGGATCACTGTCTGTGGGCCTAATTATCTTTTATCGTATGAACAAACTTTTACTTTTCTTTACCCTAACAGAGTAATTGGGCCTAGCTAGTGCTGCATCCTTTTCACTCTCTCAAGATTTTTTTTTTTTAGTACAAGCGATGCGATAGTTTAAACTAGTGGGGAGGTGAATTTCCGACACGAACCTAAGACTTCTTGTGTGCAAATCAAGGCCCCTTATTTACTGGGCTAGATCCCGTTGGCCACTCTCCCAAGAATTCATGTAAGAACATTGAAATGTTTATATGTAGTTCAAGCATTTGAGATTGAAGTTGAAAGCTTTGGAAGAAAACATACATGTGTAGGGACAAGCATGTATCTTCCTACAAACTTACATGTTAATCTTAGCATCTCTTCAACATTAAGATTTCATTAAATATGTAGCAAAAAGCTCATACATTTTGTATAATATATGCACATATAAGATGGGGTTTTTGTGATCTTTGGAGAGGATGAATAAAGTTGAGCATGTTTGGTTCATAAATATCTTGCAAATTTATATGGGCTAACCCTACCACTCCAGATTCTCTCACCCTGAGGAACAAAGAGGGACAACAATTACCAATTTCTTGGACCACCATGCCAATGTATATACCATTAAGGGTTAGGAAGTTTTTATTTTCTTTCAAAAAGTGCATGTCTTTCATCATCAAAGCCAGACAGTTTGGTTGCTATGCAATACTACTCCTCCTTGTATGAATTATTGAAACTAATTAACCACTGTTCTTGAATTAGTGAATCTCTTTCAGCAAGGTCTCTATTAAAATTAGGATGGGAATGCCATTCATTTAAGCTTATCCTTATTGAAAGAACCTGGCCCTACTCTTATCACAATTTCTTGGCCATATGCCATGCACTTTTCTAGTTTCTTCTTTACTCTCTCATGCACACAAAACAACATGGTGATCAGCAGCTATCCATTTCGACACCATAGATTTTTAGTTTTGTTTTTTTGTTCAGTTTGAACACCATAGCTTTTTCATCTGCAAAGTGCCCTATTGTGGATAGGCCTATCATCCTATTCATTAAAGAGAGACTCTGAATTGCATATGAAAACCAGAGGTCTAGATTGGATATGAAGTCTCATTGTTTATCAATATTGATCCTGCAGCATGGCCAAGAAAACTCTACAAAGTGGCAAAGAGTGAGAAGAGGAAAAGGGTCACCTTAGCCTTTCAGATTGTAACGCCACATATTCTTTTGCTTGATAAGAGCAAGGCCACCTATCCACAACACCATATGATCCATAACTTTTGGTCTTGTTGGTCCTACTTGGTTTTAACACAAGACAATGACATGGATTTATATCCTATGATTCCCTCATTGGAAGATTAGGTTTGAATTAACTTAAAAGAATTTGAGAACAGAAAAGACAATTTGCTTACTTCTGAAGTTTTTTCTTATTAATTAATATAATTTTTTTTTGTGGAGATTAAGCGATAATCTAAACTACAGGGATGAAGATTTCTCACACACACACAACTATGATGCCGTAAGTCAAGATCATTTTCCACTGGGCTAGACCCCATTAACATATATATATATATATATCATTTTAGAGTAGGCCAAAAGAGATTGCTTAATTAAAGAATTGAAGGTTCTCTAATCACTTCTATCCATTTATTAGATGATTAGTTATGTCCCTTTCCCCTACTCGTCATCATCAACCATAACAATTTCTTTTATATAATATGAATCCATTCCTTGTCTTTCATTTTCGCCATAATATAATTGCATGTTTTCTTTATCAAAAGACATTCATATTCTGAATAGCATTAGTTGAAGCATCCTAATCAAATTGATTAAATAGTTGGGCTGCAAGTAACATGCATGCACTTGTTGAGAAACACAAATGTGAAATCACCAATTCCAATACAGTGATTTGTACTAGAAGGATAGCCATGACACATCAACAAGAACGGTGGGACCATTAGGTGACAAATAAGATACAAGCAGTTTTTTTTACAAGTAGGATCAAAGGTGAACTTTTCGATACTCATGATCTTATCATCATGGATGAGTTTTCTTCATGCAACTATCTTCATTTCAGAAAGTGATATCTCAACAAAAAAAGTTATTTTTAAGCAAATAGAGATCTCTGCACCAATCTTGTGTTTAGAATCGTATAAAGTTTAAGACATTATTTTGGCACTGGAGAAAAAAAAAAAAGCACTTGCAACCACTTTTGTCTCTCTATTATTTAAATGCAGTATCAATCACTATACTGAATACTGAAAGCTGTAGAATTATAAAGGAGATTGGTTTTGAAATAATGGAACTAAATTTCAAAGATTTTTTGAAAATGGAGAATCATGTCCATGCGACTCTGTCAACATGATGTCCTTTTGTTTTTGTTTTTGAGAAAGTGATATTCTAACTATTGGGGAGGAGTATTGAACTTAGATACAAGGGACGAACACACGTCTTAACCAACTTGCCTAACTCACATGCTTTCACCATAATGTGATTGTTTCTTGAGAGATTGGTTCCCACCCCGTGTTCTAAACATTGTGCATCTTGGTCAATGCCACAAGGTGGACCATGGGCTCAACCTCAACCATCCAAACCCCAAAATCCACTTAACAAAGTTGTTCATAAGTTTTGAGCTATGGGCTAGGACCCGAAGAGTGGTACTGTATCCATATGGAATGGGTCAAAAGTTGAGAAATAAAAACTGAAACAAACAAATCAATATCAAATCCTCTTTTAAAATTAACGCCTATTTAGTTATCCCAGGCCCCTATAACTGTTACCAATATCAAATGCGATCATGCATATGATAAAGAGGGAAAAATAATACTTAGATGGCATTTGGGATTTGCTCAAAAACGCAGGATTTTGCTCAAAATTGTCTGTTTGGTGAATACAAAAACATATATTGAGCAGATGACTGTTCTGCTATATCCTAAACAACATCTCTCAGTTACAGACAGTATCGCTAAAACTAAACAAATTCGGGCAGACTTCCGCTTACGATATAAACAGAACATAACAGCTTATTTCGGTTCAATCTTCATTAACTAGGAGGCTTGCCTGCCAAGAATAACAAGTGAAGTAAAGATAAAAATTAACCCACACAACAAATAGTTATAGTTACATCGACAAAACGGAACCACATTGTACAGATACCAAATCTCACAAGCTGCATTTCCTGTGATCTCTTCCGAGTTCCAACAAATAAATCACACGAACATGATCTTTTATTTTAAATTAGAAATCAAGACCTCTTATGATGACATCACCTGACTGAGTACTCAAAAGACCAGAACACAGGCACACTGTCTCTCCCACTGGAAACAAGTGTATTTATTTAAAGCTTCAACTTCCAAGAACAAGCTTCGCCTTTGAAAACCAGCACCACCAATTCAGTTTGTTGCTGAAGATGATGTGTGTTGCCTCTATCGTTGCAGCTTGGCTGGAGCATGGCATTTCAGAGTAGCCCTCTTCTTCTCTTGTAGTCGCTAACTGTAAGTGTCAGCGCATGCCTCCTCCCATCATTCTCTGGGACTCGGCACCCAACTGTTGCTTCTATTCTCTGTTTTCTGGCCAGGAATCCTTCCTGAGCTCCTTGTGGCCCACCAAACTTCTGAAGAGTAGCCAATGATATTGGCAGCTCAAAATTGTGCATTAGATTTGACTCTGTTCCAAAATCAACAGGAGCACTCGTATCAATCAACTTCCCTGCACCAGCTGCAGCTTCCAAAGCCGCTGCAGTAGCTGCCATGCCAGCCCGTACTGCTCCTACCACTGCTGTTCCATTACTTTCTATATCTGCCAAGGCACCATCAGCATCGACAATTGCTTCTGCCTCCCCTTTTTGTTCACCAGGCTTTGACACATAGTAATTCCTTGACCTAGTCCATCTCCTTGAAAATGGATCATAACCAGCCTCCCCCGCTTTCAAACCTGTCTTCACAGGTTTTAATTCTGATGCATTCTTGAAATTCTCAACCCTGTTCTTTCTGTTCATCTCAGCAAGCCTAACAGCCTTGCTATCTTTCCCCTGTGATTGCCGCCGTGCTTCTAATTGCTGCAATCTTGTCTTGATCCTCTCCACTTCTGCATCATCATGCTTACTTTGTGCAACTTCCAACTCCCTCCTCAACCGGTCCTTCTCAAGCGCAATGTTTAATGGCCTTGATGAAGCAGATTTTTTCTCCTCTATCATCTGCTTCACAGTTGCAGCTGAGTAGACAAATGTATTGATTTTTTTTATGGCCTCCTTCTTTTCTAGCACATCCTGTTTGCTCGGCAACCGGCCACCACTTCTCTCCACCTCTCTAACCCACTGTTTAAACTCCTCCTCCAAAGGGGCAGAGTCTGAAATCATAGCCATCTGCCACCTGGCAGCAGAGTTCTCATTGCCCCAAACAACATTCAGATACTTGTGTGTGGTTTTATTCTCTAGTTTGTACTTCCGATCAGGATCTGAAGCGTCAACATTCCGGACCATGCAGAGCCTATAGATAGGCCCAGACTTTGACCTCCCAATTCCAACCCTCACAAAGCAACCCACAATTAACTCTTCAAAGAATGGCTCCATTAACCACTTTGCAAGTTTTGACCTTCGAATGGTAATTTCCTTTATATCATCAAAAGTTAGTCCCTCTGACCTTTCATCATCACTGTCCATCATTGGATCTTCCCCTGTCGATCCTTCATCTTCACTATGCGACCGACTGTCACTGTCACTCTGACTAGAGCTACTACGACCCACTGCAGTGAAGGATTTCCTGGTCATGTGTGAGAAACTTCGACTCCCTGAACTTCCTCGAGAAGCATCTCTCAATTTGCGGTGAGCCTCAGGGTCCTGCTGCTTCAAACGTTTTGCTCGTAACTCATTCAATGCGTCATCCTTGGCAGCTGCCCTGTCAGCAGATCTGGCTGATGAACGCACTCGAGAGGATGGAAGAGGTGGAGTCTCTTTCCTGGAATGCGTGGTCTTCCCTTTATCCCACTTTGGCCTGAATTTCTCCTTTAAACTCTTGTCATCTTTCTTCTGTGCTCTGTCAGACAGAATTAGCTCTCTTTGCAGTTCAGACATTTCAGCAAGCTTTCGCCTGTCATCTTCATCCTTGTAAAGATCACTGCCAACATCAGATTCATTGCTGTCACCTCCACGATCAGACCCACTATCGTTATAATCACCTTCTTCCTGGCTGCCCTGTTCATCATCCATTTCTGTAGGGTCCAGCCTCTTCTTCAAAGGAACTTGAGTTCCAGAGGGCTTCCTGCTTGCATAGCCACGACCATCATCCGAGTCATCACCCCTGGAGTCACTTCCTCCATCAGAATATGAACCCCCGCGCCTCCTCCTAGATGATGAATGTGAATGTCTGCTTTTCCCTGCTGAACTTGTTCTTCCTGCAGCCTCCAAGAGCAAATTTTCCAAGTCTGCCATTTTCTGCTGTGCCTTCTTGTATGTTTTGATCTTTTACACACGTTCCTGAATAACTCATAAAGTCAGTGTTTGAAAAAAAAGATGAACGCATTAATATACTTTTATTGTTTGCATGAACTTCTGATATGATTGATATGATCAAATAATATACCAACAGTTGGTGAGTAATTTTATTTCCATATATTAGCTTAAAATTACTTCAACCGAATAGTAAACACATGTGGGGTTTTATCTATCAACAAATATATATATATATTTGTTTTTGTGACCTTGGAGAAGGAAAGGTGGC
Source organism: Prunus kanzakura (assembly GCA_020521455.1). NCBI lineage: Eukaryota > Viridiplantae > Streptophyta > Magnoliopsida > Rosales > Rosaceae > Prunus > Prunus kanzakura. Next base: position 54,210 of record BPUM01000838.1, read on the forward strand.
AAAAAGCTCATACATTTAGTATAATATATGTGTATATGAGTGAGGTTTTCACGATCTTAGAGTTTTCACAATCTGTAATGGAGTCCAACGTAATTGTCTCTAAAATCCTCTTATATCAAATTGTATTTGTGCACTTGTAGCCTAACTTATCAGAATTGGCCAACAAGCATCTCCACAGGTCCATGTTGATTCAAGAATCAGAATGAGCTTATATATCCAGCACATCAACAAAACAAATGAAATAAAATCAATATTTCACAAAAGATCCTAACGATGCAAACAGCTCAATTCATAAGAATACAAGGAGTCAAATTGATTAACACCACCAAAGGCAGAACCGAAACGCCCAACTTAACCAAACGACTCAAAATCCGAAAACCAACAACTCTCTCTCTCCAACAGCTTCAGCAAATTCGTAGCGAAGACACTCAAATTCATATCCAACCCACCAAGTTAACCGAACCCAGAATGCAAATCAAAACAAATTCACCAAATTTATGGCAAACATTCAAAAATCATGCCCAAAGAGAACAGAGATATACCAAACGATACAGAATGAAATAGAGAAAAAAGAGTAGAACTGTGTCGATACCTGAGCCGAGAGAGGGTCAGGGCCAATACGTCGTCGATCGGAGAGAGAGAGGCCCAGACCAAGGTCCGCCGTGATACCAGGGACTGTCCCTTACGCGAAAGTAGCATCCATCTAGCGGTTTAGAATTAGATTTAGGAAGTACACGGAAACGACATAGCTATTGACAATGCGTGGCGCCATTTTGGACGACATGTAGTTTCGCAAATTAGGGTTTATAAAATTCCATGAGAATTGGCCCAAATCCAAATGAAACTTATCCAAAATGGAGTCGTTTTTATTCAACTTAACTCATTTTAATTGGGTTTTCTTCCACTGAATGGGTTTGTAATTTGTACATACAATTTGAAAACCCAATTAAACTGAGAAACAAGCAAATCAGAATCAACTCCTATTTTTCATTTTATCAACGGTACCCATCTCAAATGTGGTCATGCATAGTCGATGCATAAAAAGGGAAAAAGAATACTTGGATGACATTTGAGAATTGCTCAAAAACCCAGGATTTTGCTCAAAATTGTCTCTATGTGAATACAAAAACATATGATATAATGAGTAGCGACTGTTCTCCTATATCCTACAAAACATTTCTCAGTTACAGTATTGCTAGAACTGAACAAATTCGTACTTGGGGCAGCCTTCTGCTTACGATACAAACAGAACACTTGATTTGAGCGCCATCTTCATTAACTAGGAGGCTTGCCTGCCAAGAAGAACAAGGGAAGTTAAGTAGATTGTGGAACAAATGCATGACAATAGATAGAAAAATAAAGAAGCATACTGTGTCCACAAAGGAAAAGGCTTGTGTTGACTTACCATTTACCTCCACAGGCTCCTGTGAAATCAACTGCATGGAAGAATCAGTTGAGAATCCCAGCTTAATCATGACTTCTTCCAAACGCTCCATATTTGTCAGGTAGAGATAACCAACCTACAAACATGCAAGGTGACTTTATGTTAAACAAGACAGAAGCTAGTTCTTGACTACTGAATTAGAAGTCATTTTGAGGATCTTAAATTTAAACAAGCATGTTGAATATTAGGGTTTAGATAGCCATCAAGAACATGCTGGATGATTCAAAATAGACTACAATTCATATGTATGCATGTCTGCTTGTATGCTTAGGTGTGCATATGTATTTATGTGTATGTGTATAGTAACTGTACTACGGAAACTAGTAACTGTACTATGGAAAATCCCAACATGCCAATGGCCTTCAGGACAAACAGCACCTCCTATTTTAAGAATAAAGGTAGTTTTAATTGGCCATCCAGCATTTTTATGGATTATTCTGGATAAACCGGGGAAATAGGGTCTCATACTACAAAAATCCCTACATGTGGGTCTGTTTGTTTTTGTTTTCTTTTAAATGGACATCAACTGGAACATGACACATGCACCAAACAGGGATGTCAACTTCCTTTAGGAATCCACAAGTTTAAAATTCAGATGCTGATAGTGAATCAAGGACACCACAAGGTCAAGGGCACTGACTAATGTTTCCAGTGAAGATGCTCTATTATAAACTGCTACACCAGCACGCTTTTTTGTTCGTGTTTTAGCAGCTGAACCAATATTCTTTCCCCATTTGAGAACATTCCTGAAGCAAAAATTATCAAATGACATAAGTCAGCATAACAACCACTGCACTTGAAAAATATATAATTTGATATCAGCACATCCATCATAATTTTTTTAAAAAAATTACCCTCCACATGATGAAGGGATCCTGCAGTTTTCCTTGATTCATTTTATGATGATAGTTCTGATATACAGAACCAAGAAAAAAATACAATTGAGCATGGAATCTACTGACCTTTCTTCATCTGATAAAAAGTTATCACTCAGAAGTTTCTGGAGCAGTGCATCCTGAAATGCAAAGAACAAAAATTTAATAGTTTCTAAATTAAAAATATATAAAACAAATGCTGAGTTTTTCTTAGTTAACCCATTTGCGAGTCACAATAAATCTAATGCAGGAAACACATAAGCTAAAAATATTCTTGTTTTATATGGCAATTACATGGAAAAAAAAAAACACGAGAAACACATTCCGTTGACAATTATGCTCTATTCCAAAATCCTACAATTCATTGATTCTTCCGGATTCAGAAGCGAAAGGTGTAACTGATCAGTTGGAATTCCTACAATTCATTGATTCTTTCGGATTCAGAGGGAAGGCAGAAGATGAGTCTATATGTTTGCACACTGATTCCGACTTCCCTGAATGTTACTACAATTCTAACTCGCCCCAGTCGAGTTCTTCTCAGCCAGGGAGAATTGATGAGGACATCTTTGTCAAACCCATTAGGGTTTACAAAAGAAAGAGATGGAAGAGGAAATCATTTAATTTGGTCTTTAAATCTGGCAATTTTGTATTCCTGTGATTAGTTTCTAACTTGTTCTCTAAAAGTTTTCCAGATTTTAGTAGGATTTTTTAGTTTTTCCTGATTTCAGTAGGATTTCTAAGTTTCCTATTTTATTTGGATTAGGATTTCTTTCCTAGAATAAGTTTAATTTTCCTTTTCACTCTAGGGTTAGATTATTATAAATACCCCTTCTATGTAATTCATTATGGGGGTTGAGATTTGAGATATTAAGAAAAGTCAGGCCTGTTCGGTAACATTTTCGGAGAATGTTTTCTTAGAATATTTTCGGAGAATGAAAACAAGAAAACGAATTTGCATTTTCAGGAAATGAAAATGCGTCTGGTAGATTAATTAGAAAACATCTTCAGAAAACAAAAACAATGAAAACGTGTCTAGTAGTACAGTTTGAAATAATAATATGTGAGTTATTTTTATGAAAACGTTTCCCATGAGAATGAAAACAACTCTTTTTTGTTTTCTACAAGTACACATGAACTTGTTTTCATTTTATGAAGACATTCTTAGTGTTTTCTGTTTTTGGGCCACCGAATGTGTTTTTGCCTCATTTTTGTTCTCTGAAAATGAAAACAACCCCTTAAAAAGTTACCGAACGGGATTTTCCAGAGATTGGAGAATCCTTGGTGTGAAGTGAAGATCTACTTTCTGTTTGTTCCTTTATTATGCTTCTGCTAAACTACCTAAATCTACAATTCACCCTTGTCCTACATCAAATTTGGTATCAGAGCCTGATTTTCGTTTTCTTTGGGTTCAAAATTTTCGAGTGTTTCTTGTTCTTCACGCCATGTGTCGAGTGATGACTCCGACTAAGCCTGGAAAGACATACGAGCCAGAGACAGACTTTGAACGTCTTGTTCAGATGATGGAAAACCTATCAAAGCAAGTGGCAGATTCAAACACCAGATTCGAAGACCGATTCAGACTCATGGAACATCGCCTTGCAGACATAGAAGCAGCTAATCAACATGACGAATCATGATCGACAACATCATGACAGAAGGAATGATCGAGAGGGTGAGAGACATCATGATAGAAGGAATGATCGAGATGTAGAGAGACACCATGATAGGAGGTATAATCGTGACGACGAAAGACAAATTTTTTATCGTGGCTATGAGCAAGACCCTGATGAAAAGGTGATGAGATCAGTGAAACTTGACACTCCTAATTTTGATGATGAGCTAAATCCTAAATCATTCCTCAACTAGTTAGCCACCATGGATCCCTATTTTGAGTGGCATGACATGTCTGAAGCTCGAAGGGTGAGATTTGCTAAGATAAAATCGGTGGGTCAAGCTGGATTGTTTTGGACCAATGTTGAAGCACAGCTAGAGAGAGCTGGTGTAAAACCAATCATCCATTGGGGTGAGATGAAAGAGAAGGGTGAAGCAGAAATATGTAACATTATCGTATCAACAGTGTTAGTTGGACAAGTGGCAAACTCTTCGTCAAGACAACATGTCAGTTGCGGCATCTATTGCAAAATTTGAGGAATTCATGTTGAGATTTGAGATATTAAGAAAAGTTTATTTTCCAAAGATTGGAGACTCCTTGGTGTGAAGCGAAGACATCTTTTCCATCTACTTTCTGTTTGTTTCTTTGTTTACGCTTCTGCTAAACTACCTAAATCTACAATTCACCCGTGTCCTACATCAGGCACCTAGACAGCTATTGGCAGCCGAAATAGAAAGGAGTAACACAGTTTATTATTTACTGTCTACAAGGACATCTCTGGGACTGAATGACTACTGATGCTGGATGCATGTCCTCAAAATAATGAAGCATTTTATTTTCTTCTTCTTCAATGTTGAGTGGTGTGGGACGTAATGAAAATCATCTTCAGGTTTATTAAAAGATTAAAAGCTAATGCAGTTCTTTGGATGGTGAACATCATTACTACGAGGGAGCGCAAGACAACAAAAATTTCAGACACACATCAGCATGGAGGGAACAAAATCCTTATAACACCATGACATTGCCTATATCACACAAACATTAGCACAGTATATCATACCTGTGCTTCACAACGTACAACTGCCATCACACGATCATTATATTCTTCGATACTCAGGGGAGGAAACAAAAAATGCCTGCGAACATATAGCTGCATCATAAATAGTGATAGTAAGTCATGTAGGAAGGTTAAACTTCAGAAGTAGAGTAATTATGTCAATCATAATACTGCAAAATAGGCACCGTAAAGGTATATGCTTTTCTCTCATGCTCTCCAAATGATCAAAATATAGATTTGCATTCTGCATATGGCATTAAATAATCTTTAGACCTTTTACACTAAAATGTCCATACATGGGTGCATTGTTGAATCATTTCTTTGCATTTTTCAGAACAGTTTTTTTGCAATATGATCATGTTGTTTTGAATTTTTATGAACCCCTGTTCCTGTGCTAGGGATCCCTGGACCCTGTTGGTGTGCAGTTCTGCTACTTACTAATCCATCTTCGTGTCTGAATACAAATGCCTCCACTGTAATGGTGGCGCTTCCATATGTGCACACAGAAGCTCATCACTCATCTTAAAGACTAATCAACCTAACCTTCAGAACAAAATATTATGCCTCATTGCTAATGGTATCTTTCGGGGATTTTGGTCCTGTAATGATGCACATGTTCAATACAAAAGTTACAGTTACATGCATCCTGAATATTGGTTATGTGCAGTTGCATATAGTAAAACAAATGGCACAAAACTAACTTGAAACCGAAACACACCTCGTATATGCAATCACCAATATAAGCTAATGATGCTGCATTGAGTACAGACCGAGGCTTCTGTACCTTTGGAGGACTAGGCAGACGCTTCTGTACCTTTGATGGACTAGGCACCCATCGCTCATAGCCCAAGTATAACTCATCGGTTCGTACTGTTTCCCCTGCAAAATAATATTGCTAAAGACCATTATCACAATGCTTCATACATGAACATCGGTATTAAAGGAATAAGGGAAAACATCGTGAAAAATAACTTATTAAAAAAAATTTGGCGGTTAAGACACAAAATGAAGGTTTCAATCTTATATTTGTCAAGCTTATCACCTAAATTCAGGAAAACTATATATACACGGGACTTACAAAAACCTGCAATTATTGTTAAAAGCCCATGAAATTGTGCTTACTCAGCTATTTTTCTTATCCAAGATGACTTTAATTCTTTTGAGAAACGAAAACAGCATAACACAGAAAACTGAGAACCCAATTTTTATTCACTTTCCTCATTTTTCCCAACAACTGAGCAATAATTTAGGTTAACAAAACTCACTTTTTCAATAATCAAACCAGCAGAATTCAAGCACTCTCTCAAGTTTTCTCATTTCCTTTTCAATTTTATCAGTATTGAAATGAGCAGCTCAAACTAAACATTTAAGGACCCAACAGAAAAAGAAAACTGATAAATGTTTTCATTTCCCATAATCATAAACAACAAAACCACAACAATTCCAGTACTCTCTAACGTTTTCTCATATTATCCTTAACTTTCTCAGTAACCCAGAAGCACAAAAGTCAAAAAATTGGCAAAGTCAAACAAACCCAGAAGAGAACGAGCACACAGAAAGAATTGGTGAATGGAATACCTTGAGCTGGGCGTTTGAGAAGGTCAAAAACGGAGGTAGTTGTGGCAGTTAGGGTGACAGTTGGAGGGGTTTTGGCGGTGCCGGTAGCAGTGCTGGGGCTTTCGGGTTTGGGTATCTTTCTCGGGGCGTTGCGGTTGTATGAGAGTCTTTGTTGTGTATCCAATGAAGCTCTCACTGTCACTACTCTCACACTCATCGCTGAAGAAGAAGCCACTGATAGAGTTTGCATACTTCCTCTCCTCTTTTGCTTCCTCGAGTGGGAGAAGCTCCAAAATCCAAATGAACCGGATTCTTTTTACTTTTTATATTTTATTTTAAACTATTTTATAAGATGATAAGAGTAGCCTTCTTTCTTCTTTAAATAATCTATATCTATATCTATAAAGCAAAAGGCAGAGAATGGTGAAACATTCAAAATACCATAAAATGCCATTGGTTAATGCAAACATTAATAATTGAAATTATTAATTAAATGAGGATAATATGGTAAATTCACACTTTTTTATATTTAAACAAAATAAAAATTAAAAGAAAAATCGGATGATGGATCCTATTTTTATGGAAAACAACTACCCATTATCTTTTTATAATTCTAAAATAAAATTTAAATTTAAAAAATAAGGGTTAATTAATTAAACCCGATTAGTTAATTAATTAATTAAATTAATTTTAAAATTCAAATATCATATAATATTTTTGTTTGATAGTTTTTGTCCTTATTTGGAATAGGTATCAGCCACTCTATTTAAACATAAGCCCCGATTGTGTACAATTACATCAAATTCGCAAAAAACATTCATATCATTATTCTTGTATAGCCTCAGAGATAAACACATAGATTTTGCTAGAAATCAAAGCCTTAGTACTAGGACTTTGATTTAGATAGTTGTATCATAGTGGAGCAAACACTTGTAGAACTACAAGCACTGAGTAGGGGTGATATTTTGTTTCAAGGACATTACAATTAGGCAAGCCTCTATCTGCAAGAATAGTCAGTTTTTAATTTACTGCCATATTTAATTTCATTATTCTATTTATTGTTTAATTAAATTATTAGAATAATATTGATTGTTGTTCATCCAACAAGTTTCACTCGAGAGAACGAGTTAGATCAAAGGCAAACATTCAAACAAAAAAAAAAGAACAAAAAAAATTGAACTCTCACATTGATTTATTGTGTAATTTCTCTCTTTTCAATATCCGCTTTGGTTATGTTGAAACTAGTGAATTAATATCAACAAAGTATAAACTAATGCAACAGGTAATTTTTTGTTAAATTCTTTTTAATAAATGGTATAGCCGCGCGGCCATACTAAGGTATATTTTTAATAGATATTTATAAAAATACCCAATTCTAGACATGTATTTATAAAAATACCCAAGCACTATTTAAACATATAAACATACCCAAAATCAACCCCACAATCAATAATTGTATATTTTTTGGGTGTGTTTATAAATGGATTTTGAGTGTGTGTAATGATGGGTTTTGGGTATGTTTATAAAGTGTTTTGGGTGTTGGGTATTTTTATAATTTCAGCCTTCATTTTGGGTATTTTAGTGAAACTCCATATTTTTAAAACGGCACCGCCGCGCGGCTTTACTAATTTTAAAAAAAATAGTATAGCCGAGCGGCTGTAATTATTTTGACACATGGGCGCCTAGCCACTGGCTGGTCTTTTTTCTACCTATAAATAGTATAGCCGCACGGCTTTACTACAGTAATTTACTTGGAAAAAAAAAGTATAACCGATCGGCTATACCTATTTTTGACACATAGACTCCTCATCGCTAGGCGGGTTTTTTTTGTTATTTTCAAAATAGTATAGCTGGGCGGCTATACTGTTTTTGACACGTGGGCGCAAAATGCTAGCGCGGGTTTTTTTTTTATATAGCGGCGTCCCCTTTTTAAAAAAACATACTATAACAGCGTCCGTATTTTTTTTAAAAAATAATATAGCCGCACGGCTATACTTGTTTTGACATATACATGACTGATCGCTTGGGGGGTCTTTGTTTTTTTTTTTTATAAATAGTATAGCCGCCCGGCTGTACGTGTTTTGACACGTACCTGCCTGATCCCTTTATAAATAGTATAGCCGATCGGCCATAATCCGGTTTTTTTTTATAAAAACGGTATAGCCGCGCGGCTATATGTGTTTTGACACGTACATGCCTGATCCCTAGGCGGGTGTTTGTTTTGTTTTTATATAAATCTTATAGCCGCTCGGCTATACCCGGTTTTTTAAATTTTAAAAAAATAGTATAGCCGCTCGGCTATACATGTACATATTTGATTTGTATTATTTTCGGGTTATTCGCAGCAATGGTCCCTTAACTATACTCGTATTTACACTTTGGTCCGTCAATTCAATTATTAGTTGCAGGGGTCACTCAACTCTGTGTTTCGTTGCACCAGCAGTCCTTCCATCAAGTCTGTTAAATTTTCTGTCAAAAGTGAGGGTAAATTCGGAAATTCATCCACAAGAATCAAATAATAAATAACCAAAAACTACCCACCTTATAATCATTTATCAAATACTATCTATAAATACTGTCTTATTGCCTACTGAACACTTTTTATCACTTTTTTCTTTTCTCTCTCAACTCTCTCTTCGCTCTCTCTCTCAGCTCCCTCTTCGCTCTCTCTCTCTCAACTCTCAAAATTTCTTTTCTCTTTTGTTTCTTGCAAATCAATCTCAAGCACTCAATCAAAAAGGTTTGTTTACCCTTTCTTGGAATGAACTTGGTTAATTGATGATTGTTTCATGCCTCGTAATTGATGATTCTCTATGTCTGGTTTTGGGTCTTTTGATTTCCACCTAAATTCCCATTTCAATCCCTTCATTTCTTTTTTATTTTGGGCCTTTCTTTTGTGATTTGTTCTTCTGCTGGGACTATAAGAAGCAGAAGAGCAAGAGCTCTTCTTGGGTCTTTTCTGCAGAACCTGGTGGCTTGGCTGTTAAGATTGCACCTGGAGGTCGACGATGGAGTTGAGCTTTGTGGGTTTCGCCATTGTTCTACACCAATGGGTTTGGATCTGTGCTTGTTGAGATGGAATATGATGGTGGAGAATTTGTCAGGTGTCGGGAGTGAAACAAACCCCCTTGAACAAACCCCCAAATTGAAAACTGCAGATTGCGCACTACTCTCTCTCTCTCTCTCTCTCTCTCTCTCTCTCTCTCTCTCTCGTACACACTCAGAGAGACACTCTCTCGCTCGCAATCACCACAGAGCTCCATTGCTTTCGTTAACCACAGCCGCTCTGTTTTTCTCTCTCTCTTTTTTCTCTGGGTCTTTTTGGGTTTTGGTTAGGTAAGCTATAGCTCTCTTTGATCTTGTCCTCTGATTTGTGGCTACTATCTTCCTTCAATCTTTGGCACAAGCCTCTGATCGATCTGTTTTTTTCTGATTGCTCTGTTTTTGAACAACTAGGGTTTTCTGAGGCCCTTCAGACTCCTACTTGAGCTGAAACAAATTGGTCTAATTGGTGAAGACCCAGTTTGGTGTTTCATTTGTTCTCATCTGGGTTTGTCTTAGATCTTCAAGATAGCAGATAGAAAATGTTGGATCCAAGCGATAAAGTGAGTAATTTGATCCAGAGCTTTCATTCGATCTCTTTTCTTACGATGGCAGGGTTGGATTTGGTTGGAGAGGTGCCTTGGGATAACGGTGGGATTTGGTTGAAAAGTCAGATTTGCCCCTCACGAATCTATGAGATTCTCACAGATGCTTGCCACGTCATCATTTTAAACGGAAAAAATTAACAGACTTGACGGAAGGACTGCTGGTGCAACGAAACACAGAGTTGAGTGACCCCTGCAACTAATAATTGAATTGACGGACCAAAGTGTAAATACGGGTATAGTTGAGGGACCATTGCTGTGAATAACCCTATTATTTTCTTTTCGGTATTTTATGAACTATGAATGAATGTGAGATCTTTTTTTTATTAAAAAATACTACAGCCGTGCGGTTCTTATACTTGTTTTTTTTACATGTGGGCAACTAATCACTAGGTGGCTCTTTGTTTTGTTGTTTGAAAAATAGTATAGCGGCGTCCCCTTTTTAAAAAAAAAATATACATAGCAGCGTCCCCTATTTTTTTTTAAAAACAATATCGCCGCACGGCTATACTTGTTTTGACATATACATGACTGATCGCTTGGTGGGTCTTTGTTTTGTTTTTTTTATAAATAGTATAGCCGCGCGGCTATGGTCCGGGTTTTTTTTTTAAAAAAAAAGGTATAGCCGTCCGGCTGTACGTGTTTTGACACGTACCTGCCTGATCCCTTTATAAATAGTATAGCCGATCGGCTATAATCCGGTTTTTTTTTAAAAAAGGTATAGCCGCGCGGCTATATGTGTTTTGACACGTACATGCCTGATCCCTAGGAGGGCCTTTGTTTTGTTTTTTTATAAATAGTATAGCCGCTCGGCTATACCCGGTTTTTTAAATTTAAAAAAAATAGTACAGCCGTCCGGCTATACGCCGGTAAAAAAAAATAGTATAGCCGCCTGGCTATACGGTTTTTGACACGTTGACACCTCATCGCTCGGGTTTTTATTTTTTATTTTTATAAATAGTATAGCCGCCCGGTTATACTAGGTATTTTTTTTGCGTATTATATTGGGCCGGGTCCAGTAGTTCCTACAGCAACAACGACATGTCGTACCAGTACCAGAAACTAATGCCACATTGGCGGTTGTGCTTACACTTGTCTTATCCTTAGTGGCCCATCTAGGCAGCTTAGCATACAACGAGCTGCAGAGAATCAGAGAAGAAAGGACCAGAGAGAGCTTTGGCCTTTTTGGTGCTCGGTAGTTGTTTCCTTGTTCGAAAACCTGCTCCTAAAACCCTCAAAAATTCCCTGTGATATTCTCACCCAGCGGGTGACGCACAGCAGCAGCAACACATCGTCATGAGCCGCTATGACAGCCGCTCCGGCGACCCTACTTCGTACCGTGACCGGAAAAGGTAAACCCTCTTTGATTCTCTCATATATGTATGTATACGTGTATATCTATGAATGCTTATAGTTATAGGTTACTTTGTACAATGTGTATATGTATTTGATTGGTAATTTTCTTTTGTTTAAGTTTGCCCAAGTGATAATTATATATGGTTTGTGGATTTAATTGGTCTCTGTGTCTACTTACTCTCTGTCTACTGACTCTCTCTGTCTATTTCATTTGTTACACTGCGCTTAATTTTACCATATTTACATTTGCTAATGCTACATGGTTGTGTTTCTTCAGTGGCCCCAAGACAAAACTGATTTTGTTTCTGAGTTTCATTTACATTTACCGGGTTTTCTCAAATTTGTGTAAATTCTGCGGTGTTTTAGTGATTCGGGGTTTGGTGTGACCGGCTACGGTGGCTCAGCACGGTCTTCGTCAAGCAAGAAGGATTATGATGGTGCTGAGTCACCGAGGAAATTTGATTTGGATGGATTGACACCTTTCGAGAAGAATTTCTATGTTGAGTCACCTGAAGTGGAAAGAATGTCGGAGAAGGAGGTTGAGGAGTATAGGCAACGGAGGGAAATTACTATTGAAGGCCGTGATGTTCCAAAGCCGATCAAGAGTTTCCGTGACACTGGGTTTCCGGGTACATTTTCGTATTTTCTTATAGAAACATGTATTTTTATCTTTTGAGGTTTCACATTGATTCATTCTGAATATATGCTATAGAAAACATATAATATTTAGTCTATCCTGAAAATCTTTATGATTCACCCAAAAAAAAATGGTAACTTAGTTGGAGAATTTTGATGGAGAGCAGTGGTGCTATACTTTCCAATTATCAGTAGTTTAGGTCCAGCCATGCCTGTGCTACATTATTCTTTCACCTAACACTGTAACGAACGAGATGACCTATATGATATGTTCAGATTCGTTGTTGGAAATTAGTTGACATACACTGTAATGAACGAGATGACCTATATGATGTGTTCAGATTTGTTGTTTTCTTTCTTAAAGTCTACTTACTGGAATGGTTCCTCTTGGGCCGCAGAATACGTTTTGGAAGAAGTTACAAAGGCTGGATTTGTTGACCCTACACCAATTCAAGCTCAAGGATGGCCAATGGCTTTGAAGGGTCGTGATCTCATTGGTATTGCTGAAACAGGATCAGGGAAGACGCTAGCCTACCTGTTGCCTGCAATTGTCCATGTCAATGCCCAGCCAATTCTATGTACGGAATCGTTAAGACAATTAAGTTCTTGAATCTTCATTGATTTCTTCTTCTACATTTTAAATATGATTTGGTATTGGTCAGGCATAAGTTTTTAATTTTATAATATTTGTTTAGCTCCTGGAGATGGCCCAATAGTATTAGTTTTAGCTCCAACCCGTGAGCTCGCTGTTCAAATCCAACAAGAGGCTACTAAATTTGGTTCGTCTTCAAAAATTAAAAGCACATGCATATATGGCGGGGTTCCAAAGGGACCTCAAGTTCGTGATCTGCAAAGAGGTATGTGGCGAACTTAGTTTTACATGGTATTGCTGTTGTACTACTGTACCTTTTATGTATCATAGATTATGTACTTGATATCCTGTTATGGGCATTTGATATCATGGCTAAGATGACTTATCACTCCATTTAGATGTAGGTGGTGAATAAAACAGCATTTCTTATTCTTCCTGTTGATGTCATTCCTATTTCTGGATCAGGAGTTGAGATTGTAATTGCTACACCTGGGAGGTTGATTGATATGATAGAGTCGCATCATACCAACTTGCGAAGGGTCACATACCTTGTGTTGGATGAGGCTGATCGGATGCTAGACATGGGGTTTGACCCACAGATACGGAAAATTGTTTCTCAGGTTTGAGATTTTACATTTCTGTGTTAAAGTGACTTAGAATATATACCACTTTTATCTGTGTACTGCGAAGATTTATTACTTATTTTTGGCTCCCCTTTCCAAAGCCTTTCTTTATTTATTTATAAAATCTCGTGTAGTTTTTGATACTCACCAATGTTAATTTGGACTTCTGATTTCTTTAAAAGCTGGAAAAAGATTAGTGAATCTTCGACTTGGCTCAGAAGAACTCTTGGGCAGTTATAATTCCAAAGTTGTTACTCTTGGTTTGATTTCATAGAAAATAGATTCTAAACTTTGTAACCCAGGTAAGGCTTGTTTAGATAAAACATGTTCTACCAGTTTGGAGCTCTAAGTACCTTGAGACAGTTGTGGGTCATTCGAAAGTTATCCTTACTAGAGATAGTGTAAGGATAGGGTATCCTTACCAAACATCTGTAAACAGGCTGCAAAGTTTTAGAATGTGAACGATAATGTGGGGTCAGTGTTTTGGTGAAAAGATATGGTGTGTGAAGATATGTGCTTTTGTGTGGTAGCAATGGGACGCATGTCTGTTTTGGCATTTTCTCGACCCCAATTGTTATTTTTGGTAGCCATGATTGCAAAGATACAGTTTCTTATATAATTATCCTGTCTTTAGTTTCTTTTTCCCAAGAACTTAGGTAATATGTACGTGCTCAACTTCATTAAGATCCTGGACAATTTGTGTTTTCTATTACATTTCTAACTAAATAAATGCCATTGAAAAACATTGTGCCTCAAATGAGAATGATGGTGATGATTATTGATGTCATCTTAATCATGAGGTTTTGTTTTTATAAAACATGTTGAGAACTTTCTGGTGAATACAATTCCAAGCAGCACGTGCAGTATCTGTGGTTTGTTGTGATAAAATAGTCAGGACTTTGTGTTTCTAACTTTCTTGAGCTATTGAGCATCACAAAACAAGATTAAGTGTGCATGCTTATGTTCCTGTATGGTCACTGGTGTCATCAAGAAGTTTCTGTATCTATGAGGTTAGATTCATATTTACTTTTAATATTTTGATTGCTTTTTCTCGGCTAAACCAATATTCAAGTCCTTGAGAAGAGAATTGTACCATTTGCACTTTGCTCTTGCTCAATAATGAATTTGATTCTTCTGAGACCCTGTAGTATCTTGATGTAAGTACACATAAGTCAAGTCAAACTAGGTAGGTCAAATCACTCTGCATAAAGCTGCATCCTTAATCGTCTATAGAAATGAGCAAATATGAATTTTTCCTGCATCTCTCTCTCTCTCTCTCTCTCTCTCTCTCTCTCTCTCTCTCTCTCTCTCTCTCGCATAGTTTACATTTAGTTGAAATTTTCCATTGTTCTCTAATGTTTCATTTAATGCAGATTCGCCCAGACCGTCAAACATTATACTGGAGTGCTACCTGGCCAAAGGAGGTTGAACAACTGGCAAGGCAGTTCCTTTACAACCCATACAAAGTACTCTATCTTGCTTTTAGTATAGAAGTGCTCTTCATCTATTAGGACACAATCTTCAACTTTTTGCGTCACTTTGTCATCTTCAACCAATTGATGTAGAACAGCCCGAAGGTATTAGATTAAGCACTCGAACAATAGAACAGAGAAGAAATATAGATCAAAGGGACGAAATCAGAGAGCCGAGAAGGAAGGACAGAAATCACATAGTTTTAAGAGAAGGTTTACTCAATATCCAAATCTGAATTTTAAAGAACTACATGGGGGTATTTATAGCAAACTAAAACCTAGGCATAGTAGGATAAAAATCCCTTGCTTAAACAGAAATCCTAACCCAAATAAAATAGGAAACTTAAAACTAGAAATCTGGAAATCTGGAAAAGTAGAAATCCTACTAGAATTGGGAAAACTAGAGAATCTAGGAAACTAACAAATACCTTAGGAAACTAATAAATTTAGGTCATATGCATCCTGCATCAAAAATACCCTCTTTTCTTTCTATCATGTGATTGCAATAGTTCTGTTGGATGTATGTTCTTATGTATAATACTAATATGCCAATAATTAATTTACATCCTTTTGGATGTTGAACAGGTGATAATAGGTTCTCCAGATTTGAAAGCTAACCATGCGATCCGCCAAATTGTTGACATCATTACAGAAAATCAGAAATATAACAAGTAGGGTGCAGTCTATGTTGTTATGGTTTCTAACTTTCATATGGTTAGTCTTGAGCTATTTTCTGCTGGTTATATATCTGATTTCTTTCAATTTAACAGACTGGTAAAGTTGCTTGAGGATATCATGGATGGCAGCAGAATACTGATATTCATGGATACTAAGAAAGGATGTGATCAGATCACTCGGCAGCTCCGCATGGATGGTTGGCCTGCTCTCTCAATTCATGGAGACAAAAGTCAAGCAGAAAGGGATTGGGTCCTCTCTGAGTTTAAAGCCGGCAAGAGCCCCATAATGACTGCAACAGATGTTGCTGCTCGTGGTCTAGGTATGGAAATAATTTCTTTTAAGTTTGTCAAAAGACTTGAAAGGAATTCTTGTTTTGTGTAAACTCAGGAAAATGTCAAACCCCCAACCCGGACACCATTTCATTTTGCTCTTTCCTATGTTTTATCTTTTATGGTTTTACGATATTTTTTTTTTTTTTGCACTTCTTTGTTATTTATTAATTTTTTATTTATCTATTGAAAGTTGCTATTCTTCCCAACTAACAATTTCTATTTGTTTCCCATCTGGGATGAGACCCACTCCATGAAGAAGATTACTATTTTCTGATTAATAAGGCTATTCATCCATATTTGAAGCATCTGTACCAAATTTTAGACTGTATCGAGTCCTTTCTGTTCTCATTGATCTGACCTATAAGGATGTTATCAACATGATTGTACTGAAACAAATATTTATTACACGTTAGTTTGTTTAAAACTATTACCATCCACATTTGGCTGGATGGTAGGTTTCCATATGAAACCTATCCTTCCTCCTCTTAGGTTTTGGTGGTAATCATCTCTGCCCGTGAATAATTGTTTCCCTTTGAGCCAGGTAAGGTTTTGGCGTGCATCGGATTTGCCTTTGGGCTTTGGTAGGCAAAAACTGCTAACATTGGGGTGCATAGGTGTGTTAACCTAGCAGAATTTCTTGAATGTACTTAGCCTATGAATTGGTCTTCGACCTTGTTTCTAATCTCTTTGTGTCGTGCTTGATTTGGTTGCAGATGTGAAGGATGTGAAATTTGTTATTAACTATGATTTTCCTGGATCCCTTGAGGATTATGTTCACCGCATTGGCCGAACTGGAAGAGCTGGGGCAAAAGGAACAGCATACACGTTTTTTACAGCTGCTAATGCTAGGTTTGCAAAGGAACTTATTGCCTTGCTCGAGGAAGCTGGACAGAAGGTCAGTCCTGAATTGGCAGCAATGGGCCGCGGTGCACCTCCTCCCCCTTCAGGTCAGTTAGTCTGGACGCTAGAGAAAACCTTTTTGGACACGTATGCACATGCATTTGGGTGCATAAGAACTGTGGGTCAATGGTATAGAAATAGAATGGGGGATGCCTCTTTTCATATTTAGGTTACCCTGTCTTACCTTCTCCCTGTGTATTGGATGTCAGTGTCTAGATAGGGTATTGGTGATAAATAAAGCACAAATATATGGCGCTTCTACAAGTAAAAAAAAAAGGAAAGTAAGAAAACATTTTCCAGTATGTTTTAGTTAGCATGAACTATGTTTTCTTTAATCTGTTTACTACAGTTTGTGATGAAATTTTAATTTTGGAATGATGGATGCATGTCTATTTTCCTTTGATGAGAGGTTAATTAAAGACTCCTAAAATTGTTTTCTGTTGTCACTTATAATTTATCAGGTCACGGCGGTTTTCGAGATCGCGGTCGGGGTTATGGTGGAGGTCGTCCGTGGAACTGATTCATGATGATCTTGGATATGGCAATGACATTGTATTCTGTTCAAAAAACAGGAAAAACTTGTATGAATACTGACTGACAAGGATGTAGGAGAACAAATATCTTATGTTCATTATTTAAAAAAGAAGAAGAATTTTAGAGTTTCTTCGTGACGTTTCTGGTTTTGTTTTTATCTTCTATGTATACATAAAGCCTTAAAGATAAAACATTCAAAATCTCACAAATTGTTATGGGGTTAATGAAAATACTAAAAAAGAAAACACTTTATTATTACTAATCTCTCCGCCCGCGCTTCCGTGCTTGCTAGAAGGTTTTTTAAAACAAAATTTAAATTTATTTTAAAATTAAAAAAAATAATGGGTAGTTGAACTTGTATAAAAATAATGTGAATTTACCATATTTTTCTTATTTAATTAATCATTTCAATTCTTAATGTTTGCATTAACTAATGACATTTTCTGGTATTTTGAATGTTTCACCATTCTCTACCTTTTGCTTTATATATATATATATTAAAATTATTTTTTTAGTACCTTTCCTATTGAGAGGGGGCGATAATATACTAAAGTCAAATACACTACACGGATGCTAGGACTCGAACCCAGAATCTTTCATGGGGTAGTAATTGCTCCAAATCACTACACTAGTGGTCATTTGCAATGTGTTAAGTAAGAATAAAATAATGTATTTACAATATGTTTAAATTGAAATAAATAAATCAAAGGTGTGTTTGCACTTGAGGTCCTATGTTTGATTCTTTCTTCCCCCTTCCCCTAACATTGCTTGTATTTAAAAAATATACATAAAAACTATAAGTCCTTTCATGTATTTTTCTTTTAAAAAATTATAAACTCAATCTTCTAAATATAAAAAGAACAGAAAAGTTCAATGGGCACACGCGAGACGAGACGAGAGAGAGAGGCTTGGGCCCAGGTTAAAAGGCCCATGTGGGCTTAAATTTCAAGTTGGGTTTGAGCTTGGACTAGAACTGAACCCCTTCATCAGCCTGGTCCGGCCCGGCCCGGCCCGTTAACCCGAGTTCAATGGTGGTAGGCTGTTGTACGGTCTAACAAGAAAGACTTTCGAGTAACGAAAGGAAATCAAGGCTTCCTGCAACAATGAGCGAAGATCCCAAGCTCTACACCAACAAACCCAAGAAAGGTAACAAAACCCAAGTTCCATACGAATCATTTCTGCTTTTTAAAATCAGAAACAGCTATTTCTCAACCACATGAAGAATCTTTTTTTGCTTTCAATAATTGGGGTTTTGGTATTTTAATCGCTTTCGTCTTGTGTTTTCAAAAACAGCACAGCTGAAACAGTTTCAAGATCAACATAAAGGGAAAGACTTTTCTTCACCACCACCATCATCATCGACAATGACGACTCAATCTCCATCTCCGCCACCTCAGCCCCCAAAGGAGTCATTTGCTCGGCGTTACAAGTTTCTTTGGCCTCTGCTCTTGACTGTCAATCTGGGCGTTGGAGGTCTTTCTTCCATTTCTCTTGTTATTAAGTTGTGTGAATAATTTGTTTTGGTTTTTCTACCAGCCTTTTGCAGTGATGTGTGCATATGTGTATAAAGTGAAAGAAAGTGAGAAAGCTGAAATGGGTTTTGAGATCATTGCTTGGGAACTCATTTTAATGCTTCTTAATGCTTTTCTTTATGGCGGCGTTTTTAAATAGTTGTCAATTAAGTGCTAATTCAGTTTGATTTTATTTACTTGGTCATAATCCAAACGCAAATGTTCCACAAAGAAGAAAAGAAAACATTCTGAGTTAGTTTATGAGTTCTTGAGCACCTGTTTTAAGTTGGTTTTATAGGGACAATTTCTACTCATGGGTTCATTACAGTTGGTATAAGGGTAGGTTCCACCATGTGACTACACAGAGTCCACTGAAGGACAACCTGTGGACTAGATGATTAAATTGTGTTGGTATTATGTATGGGAATAGTATTGTGATTGAATACCGCTGGATGAGTGAATCGGGCTAATATCAGTGATGGGCGAATGAGGATGTCTCGCAATATAAACTCTCATGCATTTTTTCTTGTAAGTCGGTTTTATAGGGGCAAGTTCTATTCTTGGGTCATTATAGATAAATTTCTTTAATTTAAATTTAATTATCATATTCATCAAGAAGGAAAAGTCTGAATAATGTGTTTTTTGCGTTCCAAAATTGGCTTTAATAGAATATTTTTTTCTTAATGGGGAATTGAGTGTGTCTGCTGAGTAGGACGTTAGGTCTGAATTGGTTATGACATAATCAAAATATTTTCTTCATTGTTGTTCCTATATGCTAAAAGTCATATGATGTTTGTCACGAAGAGTGGTGATTTGTTATAGCTTAACATAAAGGGGAATGAAAGTTCAAAAGGCTTTTCAAAAGTAGTTTGGATGTGTGAATCTGGCTGTGTGTGATGTGGGTAAACAATTATAAGTCTCAAAAACATGTTTGGGAGTGTCCACTTTACATTGGTGATTGCTAATTACAATCAAAAGTGAGTTGTTATTCTGCTAATCATTTCTAGTTGATTAAATAGATGGATTTTTGTTTTCCAAGCATCCTACTCCCTGTAAGATTATATAGTGATAAGGTGGAGGATGCTAGGCTGCACAGGCTATTTCTTGATCTGTTCCCCTACAAAACAGAAGAAAAAGCATAAAACAAAAACTATTAACCTTCAAGAGAGGATCTCTACATTTGTTAGAAGCTTCTTGTGAATTGTATCTAATGCAACTTGTCTCAGCATAAACTTGAAATAACTTGTGTGACTTTTAACTAACTTTTTCTTGAACTTTTCCTTCACGTGTTTTACTACATGACAAGATGTAGTGAGTAAGGCAGTTTCTGGTTTACCTAGCATAAGCTCCTAGAAATTACTTCTTCATGTCGTGGTTATTATGTTAAACTCTCCACAGTTCCATTCTGTACAATTTTGTTAATGCTCAAAAGGGACTGTGCATGCTGGTGAAGGGCCAAGGTAGCGATTTGAGAAAATAGATGGTTGCCGTGTGGAGACAACACAGTGTGAAGGATGTTACTATGCTGCAGTAGTAGTTGAACTTCATTTGTTGACTACAAAAACACGGTCGATACTTGATACTCTGTAATAAGCTACCTGCACTCACTTTGGAGGGAAAGAAAAATTCACCATTATATTAATGATGTTGAACTTAATGGCCATTGTGTAACTAAGGATGCTGACGAGTAAAGTACAAGTGGGCAGAAACCATCTCTGTTAACTTGACCAGCATAGAATGTCTTCCTATTACATTGTATTCTCTGTGAACTTGAGCAGGCTTATTATGCTTTCTCTGCTTCTGTTTGCAACTGATCAGGGATGATTTTTCTTTTAATTTTTTTAAAACTCTAAATATGGCTTTCCTAATAGTCTGCTAAATGGGCACATAGATATTAACACTTGTGGGTATGGACATAGGATGTGTACCTGGCATAGTTGTTAATGGACATGTTCCAAACAAGCATTTTAAGATTGGTAGAGAGGAAGATACCTCACTAATCAAATAATTGCTGCAGTACCTTATTTGCTTCTTTGTTGGATGATTATATTAATGAGTGAATCACCTCTATCTTGAATTTGATTCTTGATGTAGTTTTTATGGATTTTAATTTACTTGTAATTGGACACTGAGGTTTACACTTACTTTTGTAGCTTACCTGTTCATGCGGACGAAAAAGAAAGACACAGATGTAGAGGAAGAAGTAACTACTACAGTTTCGACAACAACTCAAACGACTTCTACTACTACTGAGAAACCCCTGCCCCTGTCAGCCATCACAGAGCCTGTGAAATTGCGAGAACCAATCCCAGAGGATCAACAGCGCGAACTTTTCAAGTGGATACTGGAAGAGAAAAGAAAGGTTAAGCCAAAAGACCCCGAAGAGAAGAAGCGCATTGATGAGGAGAAAGCCATTCTTAAACAGTTTATCCGGGCAAAATCCCTTCCAAGAATCTAACTCTACTAACAGGAAAAAGCCATTTCTCCTCATTCTATTGATAGCCTGTATTTCCTTTTGATTGTTTCTATCTCTATAGTGGATCGTGTCTGCACAAATTTAGTCATCATTGTCAATTGAAGGAAGTACTGAAATTCATCGTTGTTTCATATCATACAAGAATATTGTTCATTTTGAATCAGTGAGGTGCTTTGGACCTGGAATAAGTCTGTTGGTCTTGTTGATTTTTTGTGAGGTCTGGCTGAGACTCAAGTTTGCAAATGCAAACGTGGGCCAACAAACTTGAGGAAACATTCACATGATCTGAAGCAGGAAAGGACAATGAAGAAGCCTTTCCACCCATACTTTCACTATGAAGAAAGTGATTTTGTTTTTGTTATTTTTTATTTCCTGAAGATAACAAAATTTACAGAAAGTCTAAGTATAGGACATGAACAAAACCTCAGATCGAGACTAAAGAAAGTTTCCTCGTCAAGTTTGATTATTATACTTTTCCATTCCTTTCTGACTGAAATTTTGGAATGGTGACAAATACCATGACTCTTTCCCTGTCCTAATTGTTTGTCTCTGCTATCTGCTGCTTACTAGCATTTCCATTGGAACAAAAGATAATTAATTTTCATTTGGTGTCCACGTGCAAGAATTGGATGTTCTTCACCTATTTATTTTATTTTATATGAGGCGATAGTGACAAATGGGAAAATTGAACACAAGTTCATGGTGTAAAGATTCTTAATCACCTGAGTTATAAGTGCCTTGTCATATTTTTCAACAATAAAATCTACAGTAAGATCACGAGATAAATACTATTAATCACTTAAGCTACAACTCTCTCGCCATATCGACTATTTAAGTCGCCTAATGAAAGCATATGCACACTTTCCAAAAAGGACATGGACAACCTATACGTGCATATTGAGAGAGTTCCCACAAGATGCTCAAAGACATAGACTATTGCACAGTATATAATATATGCTCCAAAGATCCCTAAACCCCATGGATAAACAAATATATCCAACATATTCTCTTGGATTCTGAAAGATATAGTGGGAAATTAACAAATGGAGCCGATTAAGAGCCGAACAATTTGATCAAATGATGATATGTGGCTAAAGTACTTAGCTTACCTATAAAATGATGATAGGTGATTAAAATATTAGATAAATAATATAATCATAAGTTAGGTAGTTTGAACAAGGAAATAAAGCAAGTCTGCATAAAGAACATGGGCAACAAGAAATGGGCCATTAATGGAATTGGATATTATTAGGAAACAGTCCAGGTGAGATTTTTAAAAAGCTAAAGCCTAAAAGGATGCTGATACAGAATAATGCTCTTTCTCTCAGCTCCAAATTCTAAACCTAAAGAAGAAAATTAACAATTTGTAAACTTTCCCGCATGCAGTTGGGAAACAAGTTAGAAAAGAAAAGAAAGAAAAACTCCCGCCCAAAAAATTCTTTGTGGGAAGAGATGATTGAATTTGTGTTCTCCTGCTGCCTATAGGTGGTAGGGGTCGAGTTATTGATGTGAGATGGATCCAGAAAAAGTATTCAAACTTTGGGACCTCAAATAAAGAGCTAAACCAAGAACTAATGTTTACTCATTACAAGAAAAAGATAACATTGCCCATATTGGTAGGGGCTCAGCCCCAAAGACATGTGTCGTTGATGAAGCCCTCGTAAAGGACGAGCTGCTAGAGCTGCCTAACTTATAATTTCTACCAAAGACACGTGTCGTTGATGAAGCCCTCGTAAAGGACGAGCTGCTAGAGCTAACTTATAATTTCTACCAAACATCGAGTATAATAATTTACATGCGATTTCAATATGCGACTCGGTATTATAAGAGCGCCCCTTGAATATCTTTCTATAATGGAGAGTATTTTTGGTGAAGAGAGGGAAAAGTACATGTGGCCTCAAGCCCTCCACCATAAAAAATGAGAAAGGATGGGAATGAATGTGACACGAGAGGTTGGCCTAGCTTGTAGAGAGAGAGAGAGAGAAGGACAAAAGGGCAGGGGATGATGATGGAGTGTGGTTGGACTTAATTAAGTCTCACATGAACGCACGAGGCCACCCAGCTGAGCCTCTGCCAATGGGGGGCCTTCTCAATCCGCAAGATGATCAATCATGAGCCTGTGGGGGCTTCTCCCAATTTATATATCTGTATATTTAACAAACTTATCATATTGCTCATGAAAGAATTTGAAGTTCTTTCTGCTACTTATCATCAAAAAGTAAAAAAAGGGAAAGCAGAAGAGAAAGTTCTTTTGTACTGAAATCCATCATAACTTAGTAAGAACACATGTAGTATATATTATATACATGTGCAGTATCATTCACACCCTAACTTTTAGTTTAATGATATTAGTTTAATAATGCTTCTCTTCCGAACATTGAAAGATGTTCAAAGTTCGAATTCCATCACTAACTTATTTTTTTCTGAAAGCAAAAATTTAATATTGCCTTAGTGCATGAATTAGTTGTAGGTATGGAGATTCTACTACCAAAGCTATAAATGTCGCTTGGTGTTGAACTGTTAAAATAAATATAAAATCAATACTTGTTAGCCATACTGTTGGGCTCATTAGTCAAGCCAACATATAAAGTTGGCTTGTCAAAAAGTTTTACGCTAGGTAAGTAAGTTTTGATTTCTTGGTCACCATCATGAATGAAAATTCGTGACGATTGGTGATCATTCATTTTTATAATTAAATGGTGACCAAGAAATAAAAACTCCAAAAACCACATCCGCTTGGCGATAACTTTAAGTAGGAAGCTAAATTTTCTAACTTTATACCCTATATAAGCTGCCAAAACAAATCTATCTATAGCTTAGATTATGCATCTCCCGATACAATTATTCTTTGGTTAAACATTCTCTCTCTCTCTCTCTCTCTCTCTCTCTTCCCACACGCGTGCATTTTGTACATGCACATTCATTCTTCAGTCACCAAAATCTCCTCATTGCAACCATGATTAAGAATAATATTATTTGAGGGGGTGCAGACTGCAAAGCTAAAGCTAAGCTTATATATAGAGAAAGAGCGCTACATACATTCGTGTGGGGAAATTTCCAAAATGGACAATTTGCTGATTGTATTAATATTGGCAGCAACAACAACAACAGCAATTTCGATCTTGTCCATTATATTTCTCTACAGAAACAACAGCAACTTGATCCTGAGATCAAAACACAGAAGGAGGCCACTTCCTTTAGGCACTCTTGGATGGCCATTTCTTGGTGAAACCATTGAGTTTGTGTCTTGTGCTTACTCTGACTGCCCTGAGAGCTTCATGGACAAACGCCGCCACTTGTAAGTACATTAACACACATAAAGTTAATTAGTAAAAGCAGCAACTTATTAACATGAATAATACAACATGTACTACTTTCATCTAAACCAGAGAGCAGAGCACACTATATAACTCTGTTTTTGCATGAGTGATTTCCATGTATTAACTTGTGATTAAGATTGAAGAATCAAAATGCTTTGTTGGGTTTGTGTGTTGTATATCAAACAACAAGTCCAATAAGCATTCTTCAGTTTTAATGATTCAGCTGATTTACTTCATTAAGCTCCAATGGTTTGGTAGCTGAAAACTTGTAACTCCCATGTATATTTTGATGATGATGAAGATAGAGGCATGTTTGTGAGAATTATGATTTCGGGTGTTTGTGTAGGTATGGGAAGGTGTTCAAGTCACACATATTTGGAAGTCCAACAATTGTATCAACAGATGCAGAAGTGAGTAAGTTTGTTCTGCAAAGTGATGCAAAGGCTTTTGTGCCATCTTACCCAAAATCTCTCACTGAGTTGATGGGAAAGTCCTCTATATTGCTTATCAATGGAGCCTTGCAGAGAAGAGTCCATGGACTCATAGGAGCCTTCTTTAAGTCTCCACATCTCAAAGCTCAAATCACCACAGACATGCAGAAGTATGTCCAACAATCAATGGCAAATTGGAGAGATGATCGTCCCATTTACATACAAGATGAAACCAAAAATGTTAGCTCGCTCTCTCTCTCTCTCTCTCTCTCTTCTTCCCAGGTCTAGGGGAGAGAATTTTATCTATGAAGTTTGAGATGGTTTGATTCATATCTAAGTTTAAGATGACTTTTTGAGAAGAGTTCCAATAGACAGAAGAACAAAACCAAAGATGCCCTCTCTCTTAGATCTATCTCTGGCTTCTTCTCTTCTATTTAAAACTGTTTTACAATAAAGTAAGTGCTCCATTAAGCACTTGGTTAAAGTTAAACAAGTCTCTCTTGTGATCAAAGGAATGATTGATGTTTGAATTTAATCTCTGGCTCCTACTTAGGTTAGAAGAATATGACACTTGCTAGAAAGAAAACAAACCAGTTGTGAATGGGGTTCATAATAATTCTGCTTCAATCATATTGTCTGCAGAATTAGATTCATAATTATTATGTTTTACAGTTCTTTTTAAAAAAAGGTTACTAAGAGATGTCCTTTTTGTCTCCAGATTGCATTCCAAGTACTTGTCAAGGCATTGATTAGTTTGGATCCTGGTGCAGACATGGAGTTCCTAAAGAAACAGTTCCAAGAATTCATTGCTGGCCTCATGTCTCTACCCATAAACATTCCTGGAAGCAGACTTTACAGATCATTACAGGCAAGTTAACCAGCAACTACTAATTTAACGTTTTTTACTTTATAAGGGAAATGTTTCCTTTCCAAAGTGACTCTACGAGATAAGATGCTTATATTGTCATACTATGAATCTGAACCATCGATTAAGTTGGTTCTCGTTTGATTATGCGGTTTAGATTGACATTTTGACAACGTACGCAACTTACTGTACTTTATTATAATACTATTGTAATGATAGTTTGAATCCAATTTAATTTCAGGCAAAGAAGAAAATGATCCAGCTTGTACAGAAAATTATACAAGCTAGAAAAAAAGAGACTAGTAGCATCTCCAACGAGGTTGCCAGAGATGTTGTAGATGTATTGCTAAGTGACACAAGTGGGCAATTGACAGATGATCTGATAGCAGATAACATGATTGATATGATGATACCAGGGGAGGATTCAGTCCCAGTTCTTATGACTCTTGCAATCAAATACCTCTCAGATTCCCCCACTGCTCTTCAACAGTTAACAGTATGTGCACAAATTTATTATTTATTTATTTATTTTGGTAAATAACAAAAAAGGAAAAAGAAATTGGTACTTAATCACCATAACTTATTTTGGTTGATCAGCCGCATGGATACAATTAATTAAACAATCCCACTTCACTTTTTTCTCTCTAGACTATGAACTTTTTGGAACTTTGTGGCATTCAAGTCCAACCATTTGACTACTTTATCTGTCCCATTTTCATTTTGCTTGTCGTTTTAGTGAGACTACTCTTTCACTTGTGGCTGTCATAGTAATACGGCTTCTAGGGGCAAGTGGGATTGGGTTCCACAATATTACAAGGTGTCTTCATCATCATGATATTAAGGAGCACACATTACAAGAACAGTAGAGATATATATATATATATATATAGTTTTTTTTTATAAATGTTTTAGTCTTCTACTGCGTAAAAACTTATTTGTAATAGAGATAACAACTAATAACACAATGACATGTGGAAAAGTTATCTTACGTGTCATTGCGTTATTGGCTTTATCCCTGTTGCATGAAAGTCTTTCTCCTGCTACTGGATGCATATTGGAATAGTTTAAAATTTTCCAGCCTTCCTGAAAAAAGAAAAAAAAAAACCAATATTGTTTTGATGATCAATATTGGATATGTTGGTTTCTTAATGCCTATGGCTTTTCTAATATTTGAACTCTTGATGATGAACTGATCAGGAGGAGAACATGAAGTTAAAAACACTCAAAGATCAGCTTGGAGAGCCATTGTGTTGGAGTGATTACTTATCCTTACCATTTACTCAAAATGTAAGTGAATACAATACTAATTAACTGTAAATGCAGGGCTTAATTGGAACCAGAAATAAACAATTAATAATCTATGTATGTTCTTTCTACTCTCTTTGATTTAAACAGGTGATCACAGAAACTCTGAGGATGGGAAATATCATCATTGGGGTGATGAGGAAGGCCATGAAAGATGTTGAGATAAAAGGGTATCTAATACCAAAGGGCTGGTGTGTCTTCACATATTTTAGATCAGTTCATCTGGATGAGAACAACTTTGATTGGCCTTATGCCTTCAATCCATGGAGGTGGCAAGTAAGAATGATCTTATATATGATATTTTTGGTGCTTCTTAATTGGTTTCTTAAGCTCTCTTTTTTTTCTTCTATCTTTAGTTTTTAAGTAATGGATTGGAGGTATACTCTGCAGGACAAAGACATGAGCAGCTCTAACTTCACTCCTTTTGGAGGTGGACAAAGGCTGTGTCCTGGGCTTGACTTAGCTAGGCTGGAAGCCTCCATCTTTTTACACCACTTTGTCACTCAATTCAGGTAAATAGATATGAATATTTTGATCTCCCTCAGGCCATAATCTATTAAAAAAACAATGGATAATTAGTTTAGAGTACTGCACACAGACACATTCAGTAAAAGGTCCTTCACAGATAGTGCCCATAAATTGCAAAACCAAAAAAGTTAACTTAGGAAGAAGACAAAAGGATATGGATGCAGATACATGCCCTCGTGGTAGTTCCATTTTCATGACAAGCATTTGACCAGAAAGCTTGCACATCAATTAATGAAACTTTTTCTGTGTTTCTCTGGTTTTGTTCTTTTTTTGTTTGGCAAAGCCAATTAAAGAAGAATGTCCTTTATTGCTGTTGACTTGCATGCATATAACTTTATGGGATTTCATCAACCAGCAAACATTTATGCTTTTTAGGAGAAACTGAACAAAATTCCTTTTAAAAGTTGTCCAGCATTTATTCCTCATTTTTTGCCATATGAGCAAAGACAACAATACGCACACATCAAACTTTCTGGCATTTTCGCTGATCAGTAGCTTTTACAACACATGCACCTTTTTTCGTACTTACTTCCAACCATGCTCTGCTACTATTAATTGCTATATATACACACATATATAATTAGTCTCCTATGTCAACGTCAACACATTATTATCATTATCATGTGTGAATGACATTGTAAATAGGGTGAAAAGTAGGGAGGGATAGTAAAAAATATATGGCATCTGCATATGAGAAATATATATGATCAATGACTTTAGATTCTTCCAAGCCTGCTTTGCTATCAGCCAATTGTGATTGGCTCCACCAAGTTACCCAGATGGGTTTCCATGTGTGAGCAAAGAGAAGGCCAAAAAAACAGTCTTCATGAAGTAGATCATTTTGGACTTAACTCAACTATTAGAAGAAGTACCTTATATAAATGATGTGTAATATGATAACAGAGAGAGTGGCAGATACCCAAATTCTGAGGGAACAAATGGTGTTCCCTAGACCTAACCCAACTATATATTAGTACACGTGATTCACCAGACTGACTGATTTTGAATCACTCAATTTTAGATCACCTCTCCCCATACATAACTTATCAAATTCAGCAATGTCATACTATACTTCTAAATCCATGTTAGGGTTTTAGTAAGGAGAAAAACTTGGTTGCAATGGGAATAACACTATCTCTGGTCAATAACACTATACCACGTGAAAAAGTTATTACGCGTGTTATAGCGTTATTGACCGGAAATAGCAAAACAGTGATATCCCCATTTCATGCAAGTGTTTCTCCTTAGCAACCTAGATATCAAACACCTTCATTGCCTTTGGATTCTGCAATATTTCTATACCAAATCAAATCAAACACCTTCCTTTAGCTGATTCAGTAAGTATGAAATAATAACAACAATCAACAATCAAGAAAGTGAAGATTAAACAAATGGTCAATAGGGCTAGATAGACAGATAGCATTCTGGATAATTTTAATAGAAAACCCCTGCATCAAGGTTTTGATTTTGGTAGGCTTGCAGAAGCAAAAGAACCACTTGATGTCAGTCTAAAACCTTGACTACTTTTTTGTTTTTTTAAACTTTCCATAAATATTCCACAAGAAATTTGAGTACTAAATTGGCTTCTTTTACATGCAGGTGGGTGGCTGAGGAGGACACAATTGTTAACTTTCCCACAGTAAGAATGAAGAGGAGGATGCCAATAAGGGTCAAAAGGAAAGGGGACCACTAGAGCCAGCCTCAAATTTGGCCAGAAAGTGTAGGTAATTTGTACACAGGTGATACAAAACAACCAGACATGAAAAGACAACGAGAAAAAGTGTTTTTGGCCCCAGTGCACACGTGTGGTGTATCTGGCTCATTTTGTCTTATTTGATAGTTTATTGCACATATAGACAAATACAATTATCCGACCAAGAAATTGACAAGTATATCATTTTTGTGGGCCCCCTAATTAAATCCTTTGGTTTTTCACATGTTCTTTGTTTTTTTTTATACCTACCAAGTTCCATGTATAATCCATTGACACTCACTTTGCTTTTATTGGTAGCAATCCCATCAAGGTGGAAAATTTTGAATCAATTTGAGTTATGAAAGTTATTATTTATGTGTTTGTGTTGTATTGTATGTAGTTGTTCTTGCACATCATGAATGAATGTAATGGAAGTCTATATCATAAACATACTAAACCCATATCTTGTGAAGTCATTGATGATTTTTTACTATGAGAAAAAGTCTCTCTCCCTCCACTTCTACACTGACACAAAGAAATATTTTTTTATGCGAAAAAAGGAAATTACAAGAGAATCGGACAAAAAAGAAATATTTATACTTACCTTTAATCACCATCTAGAATTCAAGTCCGTCATCACATACGTATATTTAAGAGAAAAATCATATAAATTAAGTTCATAAAAAGGGCCCTAAGTCACCCTTTACAAGCATATATACTTGTGTTAAATCCCCTCGGTTATCTTTATCACCACTCATCATGCTCGTCACGACCTATCATACATATTAATAGCACTTTGTCCCTTTGAATAAATACCAAATTACACCGAATTTCACAAAACTATTCTTCATTCTTAGAATCAACACCTTTTCTTTGTGAAGCTTCAATTTTTGTTTCACAGATGAATCGTCCCACCAAACAGATGAGAAAAGTGAATGCTCATCCTTTTGGGTAATGGAACACTCTTTGGTTCACTGCAATATCCTATAACTTATGCAAAGCCCATCTCCCCCCATCACAATCATGCGTGTGGAAAGAATGGATATGGTTTTTAACCATCTGGACAGAATAATCTGCACAAGAAAGAGAAAATATAGCTTACTCGTGCCTAGCCTGATTTGCAAGATCTAGGGTTGCTTTCTTGATCATGTAGAAAGAGCAGGAAAAACAACAGTGATTGTTGTAATTCAAAACTACTCATCCTACTAGTTTATTGTTTTCCAATTCTCAAGAAAATTCAACAAAAATACAATAACATTTTTCTTCATAATGAATGAAGCCATGGAATTCAGCATTTTCATGGGGGAGCAGATCAAACATATTTGAAGGATTGCATCCTATTCAGTTGCTACCTTGTAGTTTAGAGGAGTAATGAAATTTATCATGCATTCTTTAAGGCTTTCTCTTTATAGATAGGAATGGAGGATTCAAATTTGGTGTTTCTTTTAACATTAAGAAGAAAAATACCACGAGATTAAGAGCTGATTAATAGGTTCTAAGCCTGCCTTACTTGACTCATTTTTACCTTCATTAACAACTTAAGGCATTGAAGTTTCATATTAAAGCACTTCAAATCAAGTCTTTTACCTTTTTTATTGGATACAACGATATTCTATTTAATCTAATCTAAACTACGAAGAGGAGGATTCAAACTCAGGTGCAGAGTGGAAAACACATCTATTCTAGGAAATTTGGTTAAGCCCGTGTCTGTTTTTTTTTTTTCTTTCTCAACTTACCCTTTTCCACTGAGGAAACAAAAAAAGCTCCGACCAAGAGAAAAAAAGAAAAAACGAACAAAATCTTTCACTTCTAAATTACTGTCTTGGACCAGAAGAGAGCCAGGCTTAATTTGTCAATGGGCTTATAGCATGTGGAGCCGACCTAACTTAATGGGCCGGTAGCCAAAAGTACGACTTCATTCGGAACAGTGTTAAATGGCCTGATGGGCAAAATCAAAGCTTTGAGAAAACTGG
Source organism: Prunus kanzakura (assembly GCA_020521455.1). Taxonomy (NCBI): domain Eukaryota; kingdom Viridiplantae; phylum Streptophyta; class Magnoliopsida; order Rosales; family Rosaceae; genus Prunus; species Prunus kanzakura. Next base: position 85,627 of record BPUM01000838.1, read on the forward strand.
CTTTGAATTTTCTGACCAAAATCATCTCAGGACCTCTAGCGCAGAGCACATAGAGGTTTTCATCGTTCAGAATTTCGATCAAACAGAAGGTGCGGATTCTAGTTTGCCTTTTATGCTTTTGTTTTCAGAAAAAACAGTTGTTGTTTATGGATGTTTAATTCTAAAAAATGAAAGAGAATTGAAACTAGGATCTTATTTGAATTGCTTTTAATTAATTCTGTGATTAATTATCGTCAGAACGGAGAGGAACTGAGAAAAGTACGTTTTGTTTTACCTTGAGAAGTCGAATTATTATTATAAACATGATATATCGGTATGCATGTTGATATTTCTGGGTCTGAAGTAATGAGAAGCTTGAAATTAGTTTCTCGGAATCCAAACTGACGCATAAGGATTAATCAGATATGAGTGGCTTAATTAGTTGAAGAAAAGTTGGTTTATATATGGTTCACATTGACTGACCAATTGTGTGATTATCTAGAAAAGAACAAAGAAAATAAGAAGCACCGCCTAAGCTGTATAATTGATTTAATTTCAGCTTGTACAAGCACTTCCATGTTGTTTCATTTTTTTAATAGAAAAAAAACTGAAACATTTTGCACAAGCTTCCAATTGCTAGGGATAATGTTACTTTAGAGCATTGTTTTAAGTAAATTACAGATTTATCGCTAACATACTCATTCTCTTTCCCCCTTTCTGTAGAGGTTATCTTTCCTGCAGTTTTGTGGGTGGTTTTCAGGATACCTTACAATGGCAGGGAGACATCGTGTTCCACGTGAAGCGATGAATGACCGGCGCGGCTACCCTCTTGAAGGACCTTTTGGTCGAGGTCCTCCAATGCGACCACTTCCTCATCCTGCAGTGTTGGAGGAAGAACTTGAAATGCAACATGCTGAAATTCGAAGACTCTTGGCTGATAATCGGAGGCTGGTTGAGGACCGAATGACATTGCAGCGTGAGCTTGGTGCTGCCAAGGAGGAAATTCATAGGATGAATGTTGCCTTTTCAGATATTCGTGCCGAAGAAGAATTGCAATCAAGGGAGCTCTTTGAGAAAGGCAGGAAATTGGAGGCTGATCTTCGGGCCACTGAGCCCTTGAAAAATGAGGCTAAACATCTTCGTTCTGAAGTTCAGAAGCTGACTAGTGTTAGGAAGGAACTTTCCACTCAAGTTCAGACCCTCACACAGGACCTTGCGAGGTTGCAATCTGATAATCAACAGATTCCTCTTCTAAGGGCTGATATTGATGGTCTACACCAGGAGCTTATGCATGCTAGGTATGTACCCGCTGCTTATTTGTCATCATATTCTTGTCTTGAAGCTCCTTTTTAGTGTACAGATTTTATCAAGATTGTATTAGATCAACTGCTTATATATTAACGTACAAGTTTTGTTTTGTAGAAATGCAATCGATTATGAGAAGAAGGCGAATATTGAGCTTATGGAACAAAGACAGGCAATGGAGAAGAACCTAGTTTCTATGGCTCGTGAAGTTGAGAAACTACGCGCAGATCTTGCTAGGACAGATGGTAGACCATGGGGTGCAGGTATTACTTATCTGTCTGACTGTATTCTTTTGGCATTCATATCCTCCTTCTGGTACCTTTATTTAACCTTCAATTTGGTGCTGAAACTCCTCATTGGCTTTTGAAAAGATGAGATGTCATGTAAGTAGATATATGATAGACTGGTTAAACCTCTCTCTCTCTGACGCACACATGCAGAGATATTCACATACACACACACACGCTTCCAGGTGCACGGTAACACACAAGCATACTTAAAAACAAACTCACATAGTGGTGAAACAATTATAGTTTGCTTCCCAAGTCCCAACATATACATTTTGTACTGCATTCTGATCTTATACACCTCTTTCTTCTATGGAAGTACTTGATTTCGTGTTTATTGATTCTTTAAGCTCTGTCTGGTTGTTAGATAGATAAATGTATTTCATCTTCCACAACCAGTTTTGGGAGTTGGGGTTGAGGTCTCATCTTTTTTAATTATCTAATACAGAAATGAACTGTTTATTATTTCTTTGCATGCCAATATTTAAATTTATTTTCCCTGTTGTCATGCAGTGGAGCAAAAAAAAAAAGAGTTGTTTTGTTTAGGTTATGTTGTTACATTTGCTTTTAATCTTTTCATTCACATCTCATCATTTTCTTTTTTAAGGTGGACAATATGGGATGAATTTCAGCAGCCCAAAGGGGGCTTTTCCTGCTGCATATGGAGATGGCTATGGGATGCACATGGTATGTTTGCTTATATAATTGGAAATTTGATTTGTTTCTTGTAATCAGTAGATTTCCATGTTAATTTTCTCTTTTCTCGGAAGTGTTCTGATTGTCTGTCTATTAGTTTTTCCCTTTTCTCTGAATGTTCTTTATGGTTATCTATTAGGGTGTTGCTGATAAAGGGCCTATGTATGGGCCGGGTCCAGCTTCATGGGGGGGACCTGAAAAGCCTCGCATGACTCGTCGTTGAAATCTGGATGATTGTGATTTCAATGACAGAGTATACATGCCACCTTTGGTTGCTCATCATCAGCATAGATGGTCAAGTCATCTATGTGTGCACGCCAGATCAGTAGCCATTTATTTTTCTGAATACATCGTTAGTCATCTTAAACTTATGTATATAGGGTTTTAATATCGCTTTTCTTGATTGCTAGACATTAATTCCCATGTCTGTGATAGTAGTATAATGTTTTGGAATTTTCTGTCTCTAATTTGCATCAGTTATATCTTATGTTGGTCATTTGACCATGTAACCTATAATGAGGATTGTTTTTTATTTGGAAATGTTCTCTTTATTATATTTTTCCTTTTCTTTTCATGGTGGGTAGAAGCAAACTTTAGAAGAGTACGGTAACTTAGTATCCATTTATGAACTTGGTATTTTCTTATATCTATCAAGATGAACCCGTATTTCGGTAACTTGTGGGGAGGCTGGAGCATGCGTGATATGGAATTGAAGGGAAGCTATGTGATCATGGTCGATTGCATAAATTTAATGCAATCTGCATTTCTGTAAACGATGCAATTGTTGGAATCAAGTTGTTGTTTCATGATTTATTAACATAATGTGTTGGAGGATATATCGATATATGGTGTTCAATTTGTTGGGGATGCGGGTCCTTTTCTTCGAAATTCCCTGATGGTGGTTTTGGTTTCTGGGTATTGTTGGAGGTGGACCTGCTATTTCTTATGCATCATTTTATCTATGTGAGGATTTTATGCTTATATGGAGATTAGGAGTTAGGATGGCCATTTCGTTTCACAAAATTACAAGATTTCTTGTTGCTGTGATGAAATATACTGTGATATGAATTCTGATTTCCATATTGTTGAGACTAGCTAACAAGTAGCTTTTCTTGAATATCGGAAGGTTGAGGATGTAAGTGGAGCTTCCCAGAATAGGATGCTATTGGGTTTAGAAAATTGTGTACATGAAAGTATTTGCATAACTAGGAGTTGTGATATTCTTTTAGGTGGGTAGCTAGGGCCTAGGAAGTTGTAATGCTCTGGACGTAAGTTTCAGGCCCTTTTTTTTTCCTTCTATTGGTAGATTATTTGACTAGGAGTCATCTTAGATGGGATTCCATATGGTTTTCTATCTGCCACAGCTTCTTATTTGTGGCTGGTCTGGATAGTGGTCTTTGGATAAGCACCAAAACTTTCTTTCCAAACATGGACGAACAGTTGGCTGGCATTAGAAGAATAGATTGTGGAAATGTTGCCAGCTTAGACCCTGATTGAAGTAGTTCAGCACTATGGGTTGTATCTGTTGTTTTTGTTCTTAATATTTATCTGCAGTGCATGGGACCCTTTATGATGTATTAAGTTTTAACCTATGGAGTGCGTACGAATTGGTGGTTTGTATAATTTCAAGTTTCCTGGGGATTGGTTGAATCTGTTTTATATTGAGAAGGTACTGTATCTCCAGTGTTGCTCCTTATGCTCTAAATAGCCAAGTTAGACTTCTCCAGTAGTTATCTATAATCCAATTTCAGGAGTGTGGTTGAGTGGATAATCGGGAGTTGTTATTTTTGCCTGGGGCATTTAGTCTATCAGAGGTGGAACTTTCTCCAAATAGCCAAGTTGAAGCTTTATATTCCTCTTTTGAACTTGTTTATTGAAAGTGAGTTGTAAAGTGTGTGCTTCTTCTCCAATATGAGGATTGGTAGGATTTTGCTTTATAATGGACGTGATGGCAGGGTGGAGGTAAGATAGATTATATTCAGATAAAAGGGGATGGAAGTTCACGGACTAGGAATGTTCTTGTAGCTATCCAGCATAGTTTGAAAAAATATGGGATTTGTGAGTAATGCAATTCGCTGCTTCTCATGTCTTCGTGAGTAGATTCTTGTTCTTCATTTTGAGCTGTGAATCTGCAACTTCCTTCATCAAGATATTTCTAGCCACCCCCACAATATGACAAGTTGCTCCATGCTTTGAAATGACCCTGGGATGTCTCAAGAAAGGACGGTGGCATGCCATTTGACAAGAGGCCAGCTACTGATTTGAACTTATAGGCAAGTATCCTGTCTTCATGGGTATGGAATCTTCTTTGTTTTTCCCTAGCTAGAAATAGTAGCTGATTTCTGTCTTACATGCTTCCTCTTTAATATCCTTGACTTCTGGTTTATTGCTTTTATTTATAACTAATTTGTTTCTTTCATCTTGATTTTACACTACCTTCAACTAATTTATTGTACACCATTTAGTGAATTAGTATTCCATTATAATGCCGAGCTTTCTTCCTTATCTTGTTTTTTAAGGCTTATAGGATATTTAGTTTCAGATTGTACCCATTGATAAACCTCTCTAGTTGATTGTTTCCATAAGAAAAAACCTTTAGTGGGTCATCTTAAAATTTCTTCTGTTTGATTTACTGGAATAACTTGCGTTGGAAAAGTTGCTGAAACATCTCAAGGATGAGGTGAGATCTTGCTTCTACTCTCTTGAAAGGACTTGTTACCACTTACCAGATAGAGATGCTTACGCAAACTAATAAAACTGAGTCTGGTCAGGACGGAAATGGAGTATTTTTCTTGGTGGATTGGGGGCAGCCTATGGGGCCACCTCATACTGAAGAATTTAGTTTGAGTTCGGAGACGGAGGATTTATCTTTGTTTGGATGACGTATATGGCAGTCCTTTTGTTATTCAATTAGATGGTCTTCATTGAGCTTTCGTAGTTGTAGGAACTGATGTTTCTGAAGTTATCAGACAATGGCGCAAGTCTTTTGGAGATACAATTGCTGGCTACAGAAATTTAGTATGGAGCTATAGTCTCTGTACTGCAATGATGATCAATCTCATAGCTTGGAGCTGGATATCAAAGATAGGAGAAGATTTGATAAATTTGTTTCCACATGCAGCCACATGAGCATAGTCTTTGTTTGTCGAATGAGATTGCTGAATGAGAAAACTTAAGATGGCTATGCCTCCCAACATCAGATAATAAATAAGTGAGAGAAAGTGCTTTCTGAATATAGACAGACCCAGTCCATTGGCACAGATGGATTGTTTTGTCGAGGATAACCTTTAAAACAAAAATAATAATGTTTGATCAAAAAGTTGTAGCTAAGTATGTTACTTGTATGGTCTAATAGGAGCTAAGATAGAGTTTGACTGGATTTTGCAACTTCTTTTGAAATTATTATTAAGTTGCTGATTTCTTCATTGCTGTTTGCTTTCTGTAGACTGCTGTAACCTCTCCTTTAAGATGAACTATGATCAGTTGATTATGCATGCTTATCTTGGTTTACACTGAAGTTGATGATTTCTTGTATTTTTGGTCTGTATCACATTATCATTAGTTATCTTCAATTGATGGTTTATCACATTAGTTACACAACTTACTTGTATGTTAATTACTGTTTTCACCTAATTTATCATTATTCTTTTGCTGCAGATGAAAGGATGGTAGTTGCGGACTGTCAAGTGAGAAATCAGGTTTGTCTCACATATTCGAAGTGAATGAAACAAATACTTAATGAGACCTGCTATCCGAGAGGAGAATAGAAGCAAATGTGATTTATACGAGAGGTTTGTTTGACTTGGAGATTGGTGCAAGAAAATATCTTTACCCAATTGTAGAAATTGGTGATTATAGCAGAATCTATGCAACCTATTAATTTTCTGGGAGGTTTAAGTTACTTGCAACGCGAATCCCAACCTGTAGATCTATCTCAATTTTAGCAGGTGAAGAAGTGGTTTGTCAAGATGTATCCTGCAGTTTGTCATTTCCGCTAGTGAGGGTATGTTGCCATCTCGTTTACGTGAGTCCAGATACACTTGCAAGGTAATTCGTAGGATGTTAATTCAACTGATTTTTTGACAATAGACAAATGAAGGAATAAAATCTCTTGTTGCAGCTTGTGAATATGGATTTCACCTTCCTCTTACTGTACTGGTCGAATGGAGATTGAATTGGCCGTATTTCGGGCATCGTATTTTCATACTCAATTTTGAAGTTTTAGGGCTTGTATTGTCACTTGTTGAATAGGAGATTGAATTGGCCATATTCCGGGCATCATATTTTCATGCTCAATTTTGAAGTTTTAGGGCTTGTATAGAATCAGTAACTTCAAATTGCTGTCAACGAGGGCATTGGTGGTGTTGCAGTACTGAGGCACCCCTGCACTTTGCTGCAAAACAATAAAATGATTGCAAGTGCTATTCTTCTCACATGTATTCATCTCATATAATGTTCAAAATCTTTTTAATTGTCTTCCATTGCAAATTCACCAAGGACCCATTGGTTTTCTTCTGTATCATCAGTATTTGCTTCTCATTTCTCATTTTTCGAGTCTTAAATTAATTTATAAGGTTACACCATCCCCTCATTCAAACTTGAAGAGAGGATTCTCATCTCCTTTTGCTTCATTTGAAAGTGCAAATAAAAGAATGAGCAAAAATTATTAAAATGTAACTTTCGTACGCACTAATAATTTATGTTCTTTTCATTTACATTTTTTTATTTATGGTTTTGGGTCAAATGTTCTTTTCAATTACTGTACATAAATTATAGTACTTGTTCTTGGTGAACTTAATTCGACCAGTCTGGGCCAGCCAGATCTAATTTTCAGGACACTGCAGAGTACTGGACTGGCCGAAGAATTGAAACTGATTTTGATGACGGAAAGGGACGTGGTGTGCTGCCATTTCCAAACCAGGTTCTTGATGAGGTTGAGGTTGGGGCTGCTTTTCACTTTCTCAATCCCAAGCCAGTTGAAGTGAGGGAACTTTCAAGGCAGTAAAAATCACAACCCAGAAAATCCCACAACGCACCGTATCATCTAACCTATGCCTCAGCATCCAAGCTTACTTTAGGAATAGCATTGCCAACATTAGTCTTCGACTTCGGTGTTGAAAATAAAGCTCGGGAAGACTGTCGTGATGTCCCTGGCATGTCGATAACAGAATTAGAATAGATTTAGAGAGGAAGAGAGAGAGAGATTCAATCATGACACTAATTGACATCAAATGAAAGAAGTTTTCTTGAAAGCAGAGGAATGGCAGAGGAAGATTACTGAATGATCATTGGAAGCAATGGTAAAACCTAAGATGAATTAAAAGCAGAGGAATGGCAGTAAGCAAGTACTTTAAATGTTGAAGCGTCATGTTCTTTAGAAGTGTTGGGTGCTGAAGAGCAAAAGCTTTCCATTCGTCTTTGCTAATTTTATCATCCTTGTCAGAATCAGCATCTGCAAATGTCTGAGCAACGAAAGAGAACTTTGAGAGCGTAAAACTTCAGAATAAGGGAAACATACAGAAGAAGTTTTAGCATCGGTGATTCTTGCCTTATTGACGATCGCTTCGAGAGTTTCATCTGGCACATGTATGCCAGATTCCAACAAAGTGGCAACTACCATTTGCCTGACCTGAAAGCAACCGCAGCTGTTACTTAAAAGTAATACAACAGATGAAATAATCGTTTGAAAAATTACAACGAATCAAAGTGAAGACATTGCATCTTCCCAACTGCCTTCTTAGTCTTCTAATTTTGGTGTTTTCAATGACTAAAGCATTCAGGCAAGAACTTGTTCATAGTGTGCAACACACCAAGATACTTACTTCTTCCCGCTCAATATATCCAGTTTGTCTCAAATCATACAACCTAAATGCGACTGCAAAAAACCAAAAAGAGAGAAGAAGAAAAAAGTCCTTTAACATGAAATGCCTCCAAACTTTAAGCAGCTGAAGTTGGATTGTAGAATTCTTACAATCAATCTTGTCTTGAAGAGGAGCACATGGATGAAAAACACTAAGTGCATGGACAAACCCCTCGAATTCAATCACACCATTTTTCTTTTCGTCGAAAACATCAAACACCTAGATTCCATTTCGTCATAGATTGGAAGAAAAAACAGATTAATATGTTGGTTCATGTTCCAATTTTTTTTTTTGGTCGAAGTTCCATTCATTGCAATCACCCAAAAGGGCAGAGAACATTACAAACAAAGCCGGACAAAAACGCCTGCCAGAAAACCAATAGGAAACAAACATGAACAAATCTAGCTAAAACCAGTACGGTGTAGCACGAAGATCATGTTCCATATATAGTCACCAATGTAATAGAACAGATTAATTTAAACTAGAGGGCTCAGAGTCACATTATATAGATTTTAATTTATAAAAATTCATACAACTCTGCTATTGAAGCTAAATAATATCACTAATACATGCTCACATTGGCAATCCTAATTTCCTAAATCCCATTCAAGCAGTCGAGATGAACTGAATTATCATATCAAATAGAGAGAGAGATTTACTTTTTCGTCATTGGAATAAAATAAAAATAAAAAAATGGTCTCAATGAACTCACCCTATCCAGGAAAAGATTTTCACCTGCTGGAGTTTTGAATAGCGCCAACCTGAGCTGCTCCTGGAAATGAGAAATGAAAATGAAGTTAATAAATAAATAACCCAGAAGAAAAGAAATAAATTTCATGATCCATGTCAAAGAGATTTAAAAATATTTAAAAATGAAATAAACGAGGGCCCCAATACAAACACGTGCATAAATTGATTAACCTTGTGAATTAAGCCATCATCAAGAATCGAACTACTCAACTGGTTGAACAATTCGCGCAATGCTTCCACCTCATTTACAGTAACTGACAGTGAAAAGTCCAAAATTTAAAATAAAAAAATTTAATCGATTGAACGAAAAAACACATTTTTATTTATGAATGAAAGAAGAATTAGTAGAAAAACATGGAGAGCTGGCAGCAAGGCGAACGATGTCGTCGTAAGTGTAGGAGAAGCGCTGATGAGGCCGTTGTCGATCGAAGCAACCAAGTAAGCTGAAGATGAAAGCCTCAACGAGGCCAATCAGTGGTTTGAACACCGCGCACAGCTTCTCGCCTAAAATCAGCGAGCTCGAACTCTCCTTAATTATTCAAATCAACACAGTTATTCAGTCAAATTTTCTCTTTTATTTTCTCCGCAACCAAACAAACACAAACTATTAGAGAGAGAGAGAGAGAGAGAGAGAGAGAGAGAGAGAGAGAGTACCATATACGCAGAATTCTCTATACGAAATAGAAGATCACGGAGAAACAATCTAGGTCTCTCATTGCTCGTCATCAGCGTTTGGACCAAATCGAATCTCAATTTGCTCTCGAAGGCTTCTGCGCAGAGAGAGAGAGAGAGTTGAGTTTACCGCTAACTTCAGAAATAGAGAGAGAGAGAGAGAGAGAGAGAGAGAGAGAGAGAGAGAGAGTTGAGTTTACCGCTAACTTCAGAAGTATAGAGAGACAGAGAGACAGAGAGACAGAGACAGAGAGAGTTTAGTTTACCGCTAACTTCAGTTCAGAGAGAGAGAGAGAGAGAGAGAGAGAGAGAGAGAGAGAGAGAGAGAGTTGAGTTTACCGTTAACTTTAGAAATAGAGAGAGAGAGAGTTTAGTTTACCGCTAACTTCAGAAATCTGAAAAGAAAGGGAATTTACTTATTTATATTTTGTATTTTAAACTGAACTTATTTATATTTGTTTTAAAACCAGTCGAATTAATTAATTCTTCAATCATTAATAGTTTGGTTTAATATGACTATTGTAATTTCATAAAAAAGAAAGTCAATATATGTTTGGCCATCCAAACTTTTAAGTACATGTGATTGTGAGTAAATACCCCTCCCCTTCTTATTGTACATGATTTATTAACATTTTGATTTCGTATATGTTAGTAATCACATAAAATATGTAATACTTTTAGTTTTTGTTTTATGGTTTATATTTTGTGCTCAATTTTGTCACATCATATCTTTCTCTTTTTTTTTTTCTTTTTTTTTTGTGAGGACCTTTCCTATTGAGAGAAGCGATAGTATACTAAATTTACACACATTATACGGACATTAAAACTCGAATCCAAAACCTCATTTGAGGGAGTAAATGCTCTAAATAACTACACAATCACATCATATTTTTTAATTATTGTACGTAAGTGCTAAGCTTTAGAAGGCCCCACATACTAATTAGAGGTTACAATTATTAACCAAAAAACTAAAAGAGCATTGCTTTTGGGTTACATTGTAGATTTGCAATTTCCCATTGTTTGGCCAATTACAAATAGAGACGTGGCCAAGCTAGACTAGTGTAGTGGATATGGATCATATGGCCTATTATTCATGACTCAGCAATTTTGTATGCTCTCTCTCTATCCTCTCTATCCTCTGAGCCCGAAAAATAAAAATAAAAAATCCCCACAATTATTCAGAGGCTCGGGTCCACTATGTTTTTTGTTCTATAATCCATAACTCAACAAAATTGGGTTTCTAATCAGAGTATAAACTTGTAACTATTATTTATTCTTAAAGGAGGTGGGGTGAGCAGAATCAACAATTATTGACATATAAATATTATTTTTTCTTATTTTTTGTAAAATAAAAAAGAACTAATATTCAAATATATCAAGTCAGAGTAATATTAATAAGGTAGTAATTTTCCCTGTTTATGTAATGGAATTCTTATTTCTCGCCACCAAAAAAATAAAAACTAGGTAGTAAACATTGGTGGTATCACTTTTGATCTCTTGCCCTTCACCATAGACTTTGTATCTGGAAAAAGACCACCACTACCCTCCGCAAGATCTTCAACATGACCTTCCTCTGTTACATTCATGGGGTATGTCACAAGGTGAACACCTTCCATGTCGACCACTTCTTCACCACTGTAGGTTTTCCACATTTGATCTCCTATTAAACGCACCGTTTGCACACATTCTAAGCTTTCGGGCTGCTTGAACAATTCTTCGGCACAGCCAGTGTGTTCATACCATAATGACATCCGGTACGCTTCAATGTCCCCTCCTACGCTCATCATCGTCTTGTCGTCACCATTTTTCGACTGGTAGCATCCTATTGCGATCTCAGTGTCTCGATGACCGTCCATCGATCTTTGGTTTATGTTTGCAGATCCTATGATAAGGTATGCATCGTCCACTAAAACAAAGTAGGCACCAAAAGAATGAGAAGTTACTTTAATAATAAAACCATCTAGATCACATGTTTAAATGTGCCACAATGTTCTCCTTTTAGCATTACTCTACTTTAATTGCCAAAAATAAAAGAAGAAACGAGAATCCAAATCAAATAATAAGTAATAAATAATACTACATGTACCATATTTATTGATCACATTATATTTCTCACATAAGCAAGAGGGCGAAATTTATCTACGAAAGTAGATTTCACTTATATAAGATATGCGGTTAGCTCATAAATACAGTAAAAGTAAGTTTATTGTTAAACAAATTATATTGAGATCCGCATACATACCTATCATGAGCTTGGAGTGGACATACACCATGAACCTCCTATGCTTCTGTGCATTCCAGTACTGTGTTGCAGGGTGAGGAGAATGTGGAGGAATAAAATCTCCTTGGCTCTCTACTTCTCTGTTGGCAAGGCAATAGAAGTTCAAATAGTCTCTAGGGTGCCCTTCAACCCCATTTTCTTTTATGGCTTCTCCAATCAACCTATACATCATTGACATTGTCTCTCTGGTCCAATGAAGTATGTCTTGAACAGATTCACTCTCAGGTAAGCCTTCTGGCCACATTGGTATCACTATGTACACTGCAAATCTCTCCTTTGCTTTTATCTTATCGACCACTTTGAGAGCAATCTCAATGGGGATCAAATTTCTGCAACCACAGTTCTGATCTTTCTCCCACAAACGGCACCCTCCAATGAAATACTGGTTCTCAATGTACAGAAACTTATCGGCACGCCTGATTGCCTCGACATAAGCTTCATGGATGCTTTGCTCCACGGTTAAGTTTCGAAACAGTTGGCTTGCTGAAACATGGTCTATTGATCTAAGAACTTGGACATTCCAACCCCTCTCAGATGTTGGTTTGCTTGCATAAGTCTGCTGAATGAGACTTGTTAAGGTGCTTGAAGGGACCAAGACAGAAGGATCACATTGCTTAGCCCACCGCTGCTCGAAATTCGTTAGTACATCCCAAGCAGCCTCACCGGTTACACAAGCGTGAGCATCATGCCACGGAGTTCTTGGCCCTCCTTTCTGTAGGCTAGCCCCAGAAATGTTGGTCTGGTAGAAATCAGAACAGTGAGATTCTATGTTGAGTGTGTGAAATAATGAATGTTGCTCTGTGTCATAGCGCCCATCACAAAGATCTAGGCCCCCAATGAAGCTCATAATTTCTCTGTCACTTGCACTGGTGCTGGATTTGGTGTCCACAGTTATGGTTTTCTGATGGTGGGAGAAGATTGTGGGAAACTTATTGTGCAATCTAGGGCACAATCTGCATACTACTTTGGTGTGTGCAAAGTAGTAAAATGCATCTTCATCATGGGTTCTCATTATTCCTTTGTTCTTGATAATTGGTAAGGATGTTTCATCATCCCAAAGCATTATTCTCACTGCCACACCTTCCTCAGCCTTCTGCTTTAGTAATTCACCGAGCTTCACTCCTCGCGCATGCGGGATTTCTGTTTGAGGATCCCTGACCTGCTTAAGAGCATATTAAGTTCCAAAAACAAAATTAGGAGTATTAATTTGTAGCTAGGAAATTGTGTTGCACTTCCATTTACCAGAACCATCTTAGGATTGAAAGACCAGCCTGCAATGTAAATCAAATTCTTTGCCCCCTCAATGGCTTTGTACACATCCTCCCATAGTCTTCTAGGAGTCCCACAAAGCTCCGAAGAAGGCTTGAAAGTTGAGCAATGGTGAGCATCCTGATAAAGCGTGACATGACTATTGGATCTTTGTGGAAATGTTGCATTCCTTAGCCCCTGGAATTGACCATTATCAGCAGTCATCTGTCCCCAAGTGGGTTCTAATTGCGCCGGCTTAAACCATAACATGAACCGGAGCTTGAGCTCTGGATTTGGCTTCCCATTTTCGATCACCAGAGGGAGGAAACTGTTGACAAAACTTGCTTCATTCAGTAACTCATGTGCCTGCATTTGAAATTTTCCCAAGATGGAACATTTCGTTTTCATGGTAATGGTAATCGTCGAATCAGACGGATGAGCACAGAGGATTCGAAAGGTTTGGTTCCAAACACGGTCGCGTTCATGGGTTGTCCTTGCAACTTTCTTGTTGTCTATCTTGATGGTCACATATGCAGGCTTTCCAGTTCCAAAAATACACTGCAGAACAGAATTTCCACACAAGTTTTCGTTCCAACAAAAACCAAAATCTGTAAGACAACAATCAAAATAAGCTACAAAATAAAATTTGGCTAATGTCATAATCTTAATTAGTACTTACATGGAAGGGGAAAGGTGGTGATGTGTAGGGTGTGGCATGGAAAATGGTAGCTTCAAGTGTTCCATGTAGAAAGTCATGTACTTTTCCCTCCATAGCTTTAGCCTTCAAACAATCTGACCACAGAGAGACAGAGAGACAGAGAGAGATTGAGATGGGTCAATTAGGTAAGTTTTATGTTGCAATATAGAAGATGGAAAGGGAAACTTTGAATGCAAATGATAAGGTTGGCGGCAGTAGGAAAAACTTGTGAAACCTTCAATGTCCAGTCTTAGAGGCAACCTTCAACTCCATCACAAGTTTTTACGTCAAGTTGAAGTATCTTAAACTCAAACTAACAAATTTCCTTCCTTGGGCCAAAAAAACCAGATTTCATAGTGTCCCATTTTTCTGGTGTTCCAAAGGGATTATAATAAATTTGAGACGCATCTAAGAATTAGCTGACCGCGTCATCGATGAACTAGACAACCCGAATTAAGAACTTGCTTAAACAAAATTTTGCCAAACTTTAAAAGTCATTAAATTTTAATGCATTTCTGGGTTGCCCAACACCGCATAATTGGCAAGCCTCGTCCGGTTGTATTTTACCAAACAAAATTTGTCTATTTGAAACCATTGGAGCCATTGTCTTTTGTGTAGATTTCCCATCAAAATTGGAGATCTATGTACACGACCTAATCATTAGTGATGTAATAATTGAGCAAGTCAAAATTAAAAATATATATATATATATATAAAAATTAAAGTCAAGGGTAACTTTATGTTCAAGGATCTTGGTTTGGAGGATGATGTGTGGGGAGGTGAGACGTGAGATTATAGAAAATGACTTGAGACACGTTATACGTTTTAATGTCAAACGTTACAAATAGAAATCCAAAAGAGAGAGAACATCAAGAAACATGAAAAGTTTTCTACAAAAGCTAACTAAATGGGTTTAAAACAGGAAGTCCTGGGGGCAATGGAAGTGGATTTGACATTAAAAAACAATTCACATGTCCTTCTGGGGGGAAAATGAAAGAGAAAAATCGATATGCGATATATCGAATTTAAATGCAAAGTATGAATCAAGAACAGAAAGGAACTTTTTTAACAAATTTCGACAAAATAGTAAACACAAAAACTTAAGGTATATATTGATTCATAGTATTTTCCATGCAACATCCTTGAGGCAACTTCATGTATTAAGAGAAGAGCATGATGAATAAGCAAATTTTAAGCATCATTACAATAAATTCAATTTTTTTTTCTTGAAAAAGAATAGGATGTTTACAAAGCTATCTTTACACCTAGTGACGAGCTAGAAATGTTGTCATCGAGGTTCAACTTTAGCTAGTGTGTTGTTTGGTTGGCATGGCAAAATATAACTCTCTACGTGCTCAAATGATGTGCTATTTGACACTCTAAACTTTGACATAATTTTTAAGAAATCAATATTGAAAGCTAAAATATATTGCATGAATTTTTAATAAAATTTAAAGGGTCTTGGTGATTTCTTGAATTTTTATTCCAATTCACAACACAGACTTCGATTGAATTATGTAGAGTTTAATGAAGTTTGTTAGAGACCCTTTACAAAGTTTGAAAGTCGACATGTCAATCGGTTGTGTTTTTGCGGGTTTATATCACATTGTGTGAAAATTAAATCAACCCCAACACAACCCCCTAAGCTAGTGGATCCGATCCTCTACTTGTTGATATATTTTAAATGAGATGTCATGCTTAAAATAAAAGTCAAGCAAATCATGGCAAAAAAAAAAAAAAAAAAACAAGCAGAGGATCCGGATCCCTAAACTAACGGGTGGAAAATCCAACCTTGGCACAACCTTCAAAGATAGCGTGTAACATAAATTTGGTTAAGAAATCTAATTATAGTAAATACTGGATACCCATTAACCACTCGTTATTTTTTAAAAATTTAAATAAAATGCATTTTGCAAAATAAATATGTTATTGTTTGTACCAAAAATTGGTCCTTTTCGGGGTAAACAGTTATCTAAACATTATAGATTAAAAAAATTAAAGAAATTGTTTAAATTACATGATCAATAGTCTAGGAAAAAAACATAACATAAAACTACTCTGTTTCCTAACTGATCAGTAACGAGTTTAATGAGGTAAGACAAAAAAAATACCCATTTTTAACAATTCACAAACGAATACACTCATTAGTGCTCAACGAGAACACTGAATTTTCCTTGTGTTATTGTCGTTTTAAAAGTTGTGCATACTTTTGCCGAATCTAATTCAAAGGGCGTAAGAAATAACGAATAATCAAAATGGCCGTAACATGGTTCAAATGTGATGCCATGAGAAGAACCGAAAACAACAAACCAAAAAAGTTCAAACCTAAACAACAAAGTCCATCAACAAACCAGAAAAAAGTTCAACACCTATACCAAAACACAATAATTAAGGACAAACAGATATGAAGAGAAGAGAAAAGCAGCATGTAGATCTATATAGAGTATTTTACCTTCAGCTCACAAGCAGAATGAACACTTCAAAACTTGTAGGTACAATTAGATTTGTACGACCTATGATATTTATACACCCCAATCTAAAAATCCACAACTTTATAAATTTCTCCAAAGTTAATGACTTTTTCAATGCTTTTTTTTACTTTTTAGAAAACATGATTAAATATACATAGATTTTTAGTTGCTCTATAAAAGTCTGAACTGAATCCCCTTGAAATTCATAATTTTTAAAAATTTATTAAAATCTCGAGGGATTATTAAAATTAATAATAAAGAAGAACGTATTTAAAAAATTAGATTTTTTTTTTGTTGAAAAATAAAGTACAATTACAAAGAAGATCCTCGAGTGATCTTATAACCTTACAAGTCAAACTTAAATTATTATTTTTCTTAATACCTGAAAGAGAAATTACCATTTGGAAATGAGGATAAAAGGCAGCATAAATGTTGGTTAATTATAAGGAAAAAGACTTGTGATTTGACAAATGGAGATACTAGAACATAAATGTTGGCTTCTTTCCTTTTCAAGCCATGAGCAACTCATTCAATGATGTTTACATCTCTCTCTAAAGTGAGAAGTTTTTTTTTGTTGGTCTGATAAAGTGAGAAGTTCAAAATTCAATTATGAGGTATCCAGCTAATATAAAAAAATTATTTAAAAATAAAATAATCAAATTTCATCTTCTAAAACATAAAGGCAAAAAGTTTATAATTTGCCACTTTTATCACTTTGGTCTTTGTCGTTTCAATTTGATCAATTGTGTCCTTGTAATTTTCAATTTAAGCAATTTAAGTACCATCCTCAATTTATGTCAAAATAGAGTAACTATCGTTAGTTGTCAAGGGGCATTTCAGTCCAAAAATAATGGTAACCAAAAAAGTAATTAAAAAACTCTTTCAAAAAAGTATTAAAGTACAGTTTTTAAAACTCAAAAAGAAAAAAAATTCCACCAGCAACCCCTTTCACTCTCTCTCTTCCTCACTCTCTTCCCCGACCCTCGCTGACCTCGAACTAACCCCAAACCCAACCGCACCACCACCACCACGGTCAACAATGTAACTAGCAAATTGGACAAAAGTTTAGTATTACTCTTAAAATTGTTTGTTTTTCCCCTTTCGTGCTTTTGATTTTGTTGCCCCTGAAGACTTGAACCTACTATCATTAACCATCCTATAATTTCTTAGCCAAATGACCAATTTGACCCTTGTAATTTGGCTCTTTTTTTGGTTAGCTACTTGTATTTTTTTTTCATTGGGGTTTTATAGTTAGGTTATGTGCACAATCCATGAAAAATTAAAAGTTTTCAAGTTGTGGAAGGTCTAAAAGCGTTTTCTGACAATCAAAAACACTTCTGACAACATTTGGCTAAAAAATTTTGAAATGCTTATAAGTGCTTTTTGGATAAGCACTGCCATGTGCTTTTTCTAGAAGCACTTCGATTTCTTATGAAAATTTGAACATGTTAATAATAAAACATATTTGCTAAAAACGCTTATGAGTATAAGTGTTTCCTAGAGAAGTAAACCAAACGAGCCCAAAATCTTTTTCAATCAGGTCTTTAAAATTAGGTTTTGTTTCAATTAGCTTGCTATAGTTTTGTTTTCTTCCAAGGCTATGCCTTAATGATTTTTTATAAGAACTATGCCTTAATGTTTCAACCTAACATTTTCGTCAAATTAATTTCACAAGTTCTGCAATTTGTCTTTGACTATGAAAAATTAAAACTACCTGAACCTAATTTAAAAAAGCATACAAACTACCTAGATTAAATTGATCATTTTTCTTAATCCCCTAACAAAAGCATAGGAACATAAACACAAGCAATAATTCAAACTATTCTAATTTACAACGAAGAGAATCATTCTTCAATGTCAAAAAACAAGCACGTTGCTCTAATCAACTGGTTTACACCGCAGTGCAAAAAGAATACGCATACTGCTCTAATCAATTGGTTTACGTCGCATGTGCTAAAAGAAGAACACGCAACTGATCTACACCACATTTTCAAAAACGGAACACTTGTCTAGGGGGCTAACATTCCATTATCGCATATGTTTCCATTACAAGACTGACAATAAGATGTAACATAGATTTCTCCATCACCATCAACATATTCAGCATTTCACATGCTCTTTCATAGACCAGACCCCATTACATGCTGTCCTGCCGTGGCACTTTCCAGTTTGACCTGACGTGAGCAATTATCCGATGCGGCCGACTTTTAGTTACAAGATCCTCATTCTACCGACGTGCGCCTCGTTACTAGGTCGAGCTGCCAGCCAACGAACCAACTTCCCTCCACTAACGTCATGCCACGTGCGCTATAGAAAAGCGCCTATATCTTTTCGGTACAATAGAAAAAAAGTTTGACAGGCTTTTTTCTCGTTGCTTCCAGGATGCCACGTGGCAATGAGGGTCAGCCTCCACCTCGTTGGTACCCATACGTCTCTTTCTGTTGGCCGTCCCCACCGAGCTTAATGTGGTCTAATCCACACAAGACTCCAACCAAGCCCTTCTTGGAGAGTTGTTGAAGGGATTGGGCCCCTTGTTCCTTGCCACAGCCAACCATAATTTTACAAGGAAGTTTCAGAATGCTTGCTACCATATAATAATCCCATGCTCCTGCTTATATCTCACCCTTAAACCTTGGAGAAACCTTTGGTCATGGGTTTAGGGGTTTTTATTTATTTATTTATTTATTTCTCTCTTCAAATTTTACTCTGTGCATGTGATGGGCAACTTTCACAAAAGAAGGATACATCAACTTCTCATTTTAGGATTTTTGAATTATCAATTATGATCTAATTAATGTAACTTGATGCAATCAAAAGTAACTTGAGATCTTACGTTTTATTACATAAGTGTAATAACTAAACTATTTTTTTTTCTTTTAAGCAAAAAAACGAAAGAAAAATTAGAGTAAAGTAAGCGATAATCTAATTTACGAGTAAGAATTAAGATTGTTTTTAGTTTTTTTTTAATAATACAAGCGGTAATCCAAATTACTTTAAATTACATTATTAATCTATGGGAAAATAATTTGAATTTGAGTACAAGGGGCGGGCTCACTGCCATGACTAATTGATCTAAAGTTTTATGTATATTCTACCTGATTTCTAAATAAAAAATTAAATACAAAAAAAGGGCATATACTGTAAATGGAGCCATCATAATACCAATATGGCAAACATGGATAAAATTTCACTAGTTACATGAGCCAGCTTATAAAGCTGAAATGATCTGGAGAGAATCACTCTCGAAAATAACTTTTCTAGAACCCCTTTCAACAACCATAATTTCCCCCAATATAGTCCAATGATATTAATGACAGAAACTAGCCGCTAACCGACACGACTCTCCTAAAGAGACTAAGAACTCCCAGTGAACTCAACTTAGTCACTGGAATCATAAAAGAAAAAACACAAAACACTATGAGTTTATGGACTTTATTGAATAGACCAAACCAAAATAATAATCTAAAAAACTAAAACAACATCGGCAAAAAGAAAACCAACCGCCGCTAATCTTCCTTCAGGACATGATAATGAGACTGTCACCTAGTTACTCAAAGGCCTCAACGCACCAATGTGCAGTGGATCTATCATGACCAAGCCACAACACCTCAAATAGCATCCTCACAAGATGAGGCGCAACTAAAGCCACTCCAGATATGAGACAATAGATATGCCAAATAAAGAGTAGATCGACATTAATCCACCAAAACCCAAAAAATAATGAAGATCAGACGAGATCTAGGGGAAACCCCCAAATCTGAAGTTTTTGCTCTCTTTTTTCTTTCGAATGATTTCTTATAAATGAACAAGAGGAAGGAAAAAAAAAAAAAAAAAGGAATCTTAATGTTGTCCCATTTATGCATGTAAACGAATTACTTGAATATTTATTGTGGCTAAGGTTTGATGGCTGTCACATAGATTCAAATTTTGGAGAGTCACACAACACCTCAAAAAGCAGCCTCGCAAGATGAGGCACAACCAAAGCCAACCCATATATGAGATAATAGATATGTCAAAAGAAGAGTAGATCGATATAGGTCTTCCAAAACCTAAAGAACAGCGAAGATCCGATAGAATACAGGGGGAAAACCTCACATATTATGGCTAATGTTATTGTTGAGACTTCCGCACAAACTAATTAATGTTGAATAAACTGAACAGTAAATTTAGAATGTAATAAAATGGATGTTGAACTTAAATGCGTCTGGGTCGGATATTTTTTAGTCGTGAAAGATCCAACTATAAAAAGTTGTGTGGTTTATCTTCTAGTATGAATACATGAATGTAGTCCTTTTAATTCCCTTTGAAAAAACTCAAGTAACAAACAATTGTATCAATCAAATCTTGAATCATGATCATATCATTTTAATGATGGCATCAATTCATAAACAGTTTCCACTCGTGATGGCATTAATCATTTGGATATTTCTTTGTTATTGTTTCAGAAACAATATTAATAACGATAGTAAATCCAATTCCATAGACAAAAACCCAACCGAAACCAGACAAAACCCAGGAGAAATAATTGGCCACAACCCCATAAATGATTCCCATAACAAAAAACTTGTCCAAACTTTTATCAACATCAACCAATCACAATCCGCATCGTGCCATGCACATACAATCAAAACCATGCACCTCACCAACACTTTATAAAAACCCTCTCCCACCCCCAACGCATAATTAATTCCCCCCAAATCCACCTCCTTCCATTTCCCCACTCCCCTCCCCTTCTTATTCGTTATTCCTCAATCTTCAACTCCCTCCTAACAGTCAACGCCGGTCAGAACCCATGACCACCTACGGCACGATCCCGACCTCGTCGTCTCCGCAGGGCCCCTCCGGCGAGTACATCTCGCGCGCCAAGGAGCGCATCAAGGCCGGCCTCGGCGCTCGCCGGCCATGGAAGCTCATGTTCAACTTCAGATCCTTCAACTTTCCGTCGCCATTCCGCGAGGTCTTCGGGCGAATCCGATCGAACGTCGCCTACTTCCGGATGAACTACGCGATGGTGGTGCTGCTGATCCTCTTTCTCAGCCTCCTCTGGCACCCGATCTCGCTAATCGTCTTCATCATCATGATGGCCGCCTGGCTCTTCCTCTACTTCCTCCGCGACGAGCCCCTCGTGCTATTCGGCAAAACGGTGGACGATCGCGTCGTTTTGATCGTCTTGGCGGTGGTGACGATCGTGCTCTTGTTCTTGACCCACGCGACGGTGAATATTTTGGTGGCACTGTTGATTGGGGTTGTGTTGGTGGTTGTGCACGCGGGGTTGAGAAAGACGGATGATTTGTTTGTGGATGAGGAGAACTCTGGCTTGTTGACGACCCCTGCTGCCTCTTCTTCATCTACTTAATTCAATTCTCTGTTTTTTTCTTCTTTTTTCCTTTTGTTTTGTAATTTTGGGTTTTGATGATTGAAGTTATTGTATCTGCCACTCTGCCCCCAATTTGTTCTTTTGTGATCAATCTAGTGAAGTTGTGAATTTTTTTCTTGAATGTTCATTAGAAGAAGAGCGGGAATTCGAACACAGAACCTCCCCTAACTTGAGGTACAAGCACGTTACTTTAGTTAGGTTTTTGGGGTTTAGGGATGTCTTTCGGTGGAATAGGGGATGTGGTTTGGACAATGTTGGTCCAAATCTTTTTTGTCTGAAGTCAAATTCAGATTGAAGTGGAATTTGTGGTGCAGAGTTACTTGGCAGTGGTCACTGTGGATTGGGGGAAATTTTGAGGGATTATATGATTTTGAGGGATTAAATTTGAATGTCGACGGATCCCGTAAAGCTAGCTCTAGCCTTATTGGTGGTGGAGGAGTTATAAGGGATGGGTCTGGAAGTTGGATATGTGGTTTTGCTGTAAACTTAGGCAGAGGACAAATCCTGGAGGCTGAATTATGGGGGCTGTTTTTTGATTTAATTGCAAATCTTAAATTTGAACTTATAGACAAATATTATTAACTATAGCTACTTTATTTTAAAAAGTTTAATTTTTTTTTAACATGCGAGGGGGTTTTTTTTCGAAACAACATCTCATATATGAAGATAAATATTAACAACTCCTCAAGTTATAAGTTTTTTTGTTCAAGTTAATTTTGATTAACCAAATTAAAATTGTAAATTATTGGCAAAAACAAAAGTAAAATTGTAAACTAGAATCGAAGAGGAGGAGGAAAAAAAAAACCAAAACGCAAGTTTTTTCTTCTTCATGTCTAAGTCACCCGAACTCCCAAATTGTAATTTTACCTGCACCCCGCGCACAAACCTCAGTTCAGAGTTCAGACATCAGAGAACCACCTCCTCCTCCACGACCACCACTACTGGGCCCCACTTACTCTCTCACTATTCAATCTCCACCGCCCGTTTTCTCTGGCCGCAACCAAATGGCTCATCCGCCGCACGATCCCTACTACCTGCAGCAGCAACCACCGCTGCCGCCACAGCAACAGGATTACAGTGACCGGAGTGTGATCAACACGCTCTTCGTCTCGGGCCTCCCCGACGATGTCAAGGCGCGTGAGATTCACAACCTCTTCCGCCGTCGCCCTGGCTTTGACTCTTGCCAGCTCAAGTACACCGGCCGCGGCAACCAGGTAAAAAAAGCTTTTCCCTTTTCCCCTTTTTCTTTTTGTTTAAATTTGTGTTTGGTTCCGAGGAAAATAAATGTAAACCTTCTTCTAAATTCGTTTCAGGTCGTTGCTTTTGCTACGTTTTTCAATCACCAATCAGCAATGGCAGCTCTGCATTCGTTAAATGTGAGCAAAAATAACAACTTCAATTTGTTGATACATTTATATATCCATTTGCTTAATTCTTTGAGTAAATAAGATCCTAAAAAAAAAATTGTTAACATGAATTTTCTCTGTAATCTCTTCTAACAAGTATTTGTGTAATGCATATGTCATGTAGGGTTTGTTAGTGTTTTCCAATTCAATTAGTGACGTTCTGATAAACTTATTTAGGAGCTCGTTTCGATTTGTTCCTATTCGGATATTGTTGGTGAATGCCAAAGTTGGTAATCCCAAAGGAGGACTTTACTTGTACCTTTCAATGATGACAATGCATGAAACTTGGGTTATAATTGGTGTTCCTTCTAAGTTTGTTCTTCCATTGATGGTCACATTACCAGGGTGTGAAATTTGATCCTCAAACTGGGTCCCTGCTGCATATTGAACTGGCCAGATCAAACTCAAGAAGGAAGCGTAAACCAGGTTGATATTTACATTTATTGCTGTTTCAAATTAAAATTTTATATTGTTTCCTCTGAATCAATATAGAGAATTTCGTTACATTTTCAGATGGTTAATATACATGTTACTTGCACAGGTAGTGGAGCCTATGTTGTTATAGATAAAAGAACTAAAAAAGAGGCTGACACCCAAGAAACATCTAGCGATGATGGTAATGTGCTTTTTTCTTTTTGAATTTCTCTTTTGCCCCGTCTCCGTCATGTTTTCCTGTCTGACTTGTGCATAATGACTTTTTTTTTGCACATTCAGGAGACAGTGAAACTGATGAACCATCTGAAACTGAAAATAATGATTCTGGCGACAAGACTGAATTAGAGACTACAAAGAGGTTGAAAGAGCTCAAAAAATGCATTAATTTTATTAGATCACAGAATCGCATCTTGCACAGAAGTGCAAATATAATAGAGTTATTTCTAATCTATTGATAGGTGCTAAGGCTGTTTTCCTGTTTGGTTGTGTGCAGCGCTGAGACAGCAGTGGATTCTGACAATGCTGTAGCTACTGTAAATGTAAGTGAAATTTGTGATGATTCTTTAAATGCAAAGACTTATATTATTTTTTGTTGAGGACTATTGTGATATTTAGGCCTGGCAGAGTTTTATGTTATTTAGACTATTACTACTCACAAAAAATGATTCTTTCTTTCCTGCCTTTTTTGAATCTTTAAGTGGAAACATACTGCCTAAAACCTTCCATTGTCTAACTTTTATAGTGCAAGATAAAAAAGTAAGCAGAAAGATACTAAATATATGTTTTATGAGAACAAATATTTTCTGTATATTTTTTTTTCAGGGTTGTTTTCTTCTTAATGTATGTTTTCTAGTCTTTGCCGAAAGTCTGCTATACAATATACTACAGAGTTTTTGGATTTACAAAGCAAGTTTTTGATGCTTTGACAAACTTAGTTTTGATTTTTATGACATCTATACTTGAAAATGATTGAAACTTCACTTTGCAGACGTTCCATATGTAGGATTCTAAATGTAATTATCTCCAATCTGGTTTCCAATTCGCTGTGCAGGAGCAATCTGAAAAGCATGTTGATGGAGGACCATGTTCCACTCTGTTCATTGCAAATCTAGGTCCAAATTGCACTGAAGATGAACTGAAGCAAGTTCTATCTAAGTGAGTAGTTATTCTTCACCTGGATACTCTCACATTTCCTTGTAGATTTGGTCGAATACAATTCTTATTTCCTTGCCCTCGTCTGACTATGTTTATACTTCTAGTGCATAATCATCCTTTGAATAGATTATTGGAAAAGTTGATGACCTCAATTGGTTCCAGGTACCCTGGATTCAATGTGATCAAATTGCGTGCTAAAGGTGGAATGCCAGTTGCATTTGCTGATTTTGAGGTACCCCAAGCTCAATACTGGCATTTTCTTTTTCAGTTATGAAGTTTGGGAGAAGAGATTTTAACTTGGGACCTGGGCACTTATTGCTCGCAATTATAGATATTTTATATGTTACTCCAACAGGATTTTAGTCATATAAGCAGTTTATTTTTCATGTCAGAATTGGCAGAAAGTATCAATGACTTTGGCTAGTATTTTTCCTTTTCAGTACTTTTATCACTTCAATTAAATGAAAACAAAATATGCGATTAAAGAGTCATTTCAGTGACTTGTTTCTACCAAGACAAACCAAGTCTTGCAATGTCCGAGTTCTTTAACTATATTCCACGCTGGCAGGAAATTGAACAAGCCAATAAAGCCATGGACGAACTTCGTGGCAGCTCGTTACCATCTTCAGACAGGGGTGGCATGCATATAGAGTATTTCCTCTCTTCTCTTATTTTATTATCCTTTGTTCAAAACTTACATCTTTAATAAGTGTTTCCTCCCTTCTCTAGATATGCAAGGTCTAAGATGAGGAAGTCGTAGGAGAAAAGGGACTGAGGTGACAATATTCAAGCAGTTTCATGCACATGTTGATTTCAACCGTACTGCATCTAACGCGGTTTTCTGAATCCATCTTGGGCTTGGCTGTTACCGTACACCCAAGTCTTATATCAATTATGAGTTTCAAAAGCCAACATTGTAAAGCTACAAATCATTCCTTGTATTGAAATTTTTGCAGAATAGTTGTTGATGTTTGGGTAAGACTCCGTTATCTCATAAGAGTTATAAATATTGTTTAGTGTGGTGACTTAAACTTGCTCAAGCTGTAGAATTGCAATTCATGTTTTGATTGTATACCAATCGTAGACTTCCATTCCATGAGAGCTTCGTATTAATGCGTACAAAGTTTGAAATTCAAAACTGCTTCAGCTGAAAAACCATTTACTCACCGATTCAACCAAACAGTTCTCGTTCTGGACCCGATTAAATTGGTAATTTCCTTAGATTACCGAAAAAAATTACAAGAACTTGCTATTCTCTTCTTTTACTATACAGAAGTAAAATGCAGGTGGCATTAACCAAAATATAAGAGTACTATGGATTACATTACAAAAAGGAGCGCACGTATTTAGTCTTCCAAATATGTGTAATTCTAAAAGGCTAGCGCTTTACAAATGGTGTTCAGGTGGAGTCCTCCTTGCCTTGTCCCTTTCCCAAAAACCTGGCCGTACATTCTCAAGAGAGAGCTTCCTATACCCTTCCCTCGCTTCATCTGGTAGTGGACCACTATAATGTTCCTTCTCCTGCTGCTGGTGCTGCTGGTGCTGCTGTTGATGCTCTGACCAAATCCGACCACTCCGGCATCCCACATCATGACCATTCCGGCACCCCACATCATACCCGGGCGTTGATGCGTAATTTGTGTCCATTACCATGTCACCTTCTAGTATACGCAAAACCTAGAACATGAAACAAACACATGGCGAACAGACGAGATAAGTTGCCGATAAAGGTAGAGATAAGTAGCACCAGATATTACTAAAACGAGTACCCAAACAGGAGACATTTTAAGACTTGCCAAAGCTTCTGAATATTGGGAATCCCTTCACAAATATAAACACCATTTCAATTGTTATCTTACTTCGTTGTACCAGTTTTTAAGTTTACCTTGACTACACAATTTTATGTATTTTAGGAATTGTCTATGAGCTTTCTTCACTTACAAGTGTCTGAAAAAGAGTAACAGTCTGATTATACTCAAATTGGGCTCTAGTGTTTATGTTTAACATAAGTCTAGTGTCTATTATGACAAGTTGGGTTGTCTTCATTTCAGAAGTTGCTCTTTACCTGTGACATGCGCGGCCTAGATTGAGGATCCCGCCGAATGCATAGAGAGGCAGCATGCAGCATGCAATAAACCTCTTGTTCCGAATAGAAGTTGTCAAGTCTTGGGTCAATCAGTTCATCAATGGCGTATTCTTCCAATAATGGGCGTGCCTGTATTAAATAGAAAGTTGTAAGTTATAAGCAATAAAATAGGGCAACAGCCTAGAAGAACTAAATGAGAAACCCTCAATAATCTGATTAATCAGTATTATTGCAATACCAAAGTTTTTTATGTTCAGGAAAATTTTATTTAGATATGAAAAGTCTCACACTGAAACTAGAAGGCCAATAATTGGTAAACATAAATATAGTCAGAACTTGCTTAATCATACCCATTCTGTGAGGCATTGCTGCCCCTTAGGCCGGTTAAGGTCCACAGCTTTTCGCCCAGTAACAAGTTCCACCAACACCACCCCAAAGGAATAAACATCAGCCTTTTCTGTGATTTGACCACTTTGAGCATATTCAGGAGCCAAATATCTGGCACCAGAGGGCAACTTATCAGATAATTGGACAGCACTGCAGCATATAACATAACTGGATGGAAGGTTAAATGGTATAAGTAAAGGCTGTTATTTAACATTTACCCAAATGTTCCAATAACTCTTGTGTCCACGCCTGTGTCCCCATCAGGTTGCCACCTTGCAAGGCCAAAATCCCCAACCTTGCACAAAGAGTGGTAAATTTAAAAATATGTTTATCTACTACATTAACTAGGGAAATACACAATTTACGCATCTGAATGCAAGACTAAAAGGCTGTAATACCAGTGGCTCAAAATCATGGGTGATGAGGATGTTGTTTGGCCGCATATCACGGTGCACAATGCAACCCACCCTACATTCTTCATGAAGATATCGCAGTCCTCGAGCTGCTCCCACAGCGATCTTTTGCCGTGCAGACCATTCTAAAGGCTCACGATGTCGCCCTGAAACAGACCCAGAACCATTGTGAGTCCTCAACATAGTTTCCAGCCAAAAGTTAGCAGCAAGTATGAATCAATACAGAATAAGCTTACTGTTGTCAGAAAAAGAATAATTACTGTATAGATGAGAATCTAATGACCCATTGCAAATATATTCATAGACCAGCAATCTTCGTTTGTCCTCAATACAGAAGCCAATCAACATGACAACATTTCGGTGTTGAGCACAGCTCAGGACTTCTACTTCGGAACAAAACTCTTGATCCCCCTGAGAACTAGCCAATTTGTGTTGCTTGACAGCAACAGCCTGGCCATCTGGTAGCACCCCTCTATGAACAGAGCCAAACCCACCTTCAGCCAAAAAATTGGCTTGAGAAAATCCTCCAGTAGCAAGCTCCAGCTCCGCATAGCTGAACCACCTTGGAGGTTTTCCAAACACAGGCGCCTTGTGTTGACATATTGAACACAATGGAGGAGGGCCTGGAGGAGCATTTCTAGACAGAGAAATTACTTCTCTCAGATTTCCACTGAACTCCATGTCAGCTCTGTAATTTGGCATTCCAATTCCAGCATCTCTATCGAGTTTCGAAAATTTCTCTAGCAAATCTTTGGTAGTGGATGCTTTAGAATTATCATTAGTTCTGTGTGAGCTTTCTTCCATGTGTTGTGAGGATGGACGATGAGAATTAAGAAATTCTGCTATCCATGGTTGGAACCTCATACTTGCAGAAGATGTTGATAAGTTTTCACTGTCTGTGTCTGAACTACTGTCATCAAGAACCTTGTTTTCTTTACTAACTAATGATTCCTCTTTCTTCATGTCTCCATTTATTTCTGAAACAAAAAATGGTGAAGTTCCTGGATCTGAACTTGACACCGATGAAGTTCCAGCCTCGGTGGCTGTAAATGGAGTCCCTAGCTCTGGACTACTAGTTGGAGTCACAACCGGCCCTCGAATGGAGTTCAAAGAGTCATTCTTCTTCTTGGGATGTTTATCAGTCCCTTCATCAAGCTGAGAAGGCAAGGAACAAGCCAATTCAGGTTCCTTCTTAGAAGATCCATTCAAATTCAAGCGAAGAACTTTTGGCTGGGAACGCTTCATAATCACGATGTTGCACTGCAGCTCTTCCATGCAGTGTTTTTCCTCATGTTTAAGATGCCTGTAAAAATCACAAACTCATCAAGATGTAGACAACGG
Organism: Prunus kanzakura; assembly: GCA_020521455.1. Lineage (NCBI taxonomy): Eukaryota > Viridiplantae > Streptophyta > Magnoliopsida > Rosales > Rosaceae > Prunus > Prunus kanzakura. The sequence continues at coordinate 114,474 of BPUM01000838.1, forward strand.
CATGTAATTTCAAAGCAAGATCATGTCTCTAATTAAGAAATCAAAGACGATAACACGGGAAGACTACATGCTACTTCGTATCTTCCTATTCATATGGAGTTATAAACAACAAGCCTGTTTGAGTAAAGGAAGCATTACTTGTCTAAAACAACCCAACTGGCTTGAGCTTTCTTGGCCTCTACAGCCACAGAACCAGAAGGTGAGCCAGAAATAATCTTTATCTTGACATTTATCTGCAACATAGCGTCAAACAAGGCATCAAGAGACATGGAAATGAGTCTTATGAATAAGAACAGGTATCGATGCACTTACCTTATTTGGATCATAAACTTCATGCAGCTGAAGGATCATCTGAGAGCAGGAATCTGAAATATCACACTTGAGCTCTGAGGTTGTTCCTGAATGAGACTTCCGGTTACCATTGGCACAGTCCCCTGCAAATCTTGGGAAGCCCCAAAATTTTCTACCTGAAAATAGGAGAATATGACTTAGTTGTCAGTATCAAAATTTTCAACAAGTAAAAAAAATTGTGAAAATGGAAAGAGATGCTGGATTTAGAGCTTAAAGACTAAGGTTCAGCTTCACAATTTGTCTACTAAAACTTGACTGCAAGTGTGTTGTCGCATTAAACAACAGAGTGTTGAATCTGAATAAAACAACCAAACATCCATAAACGGCCATCATTCACTCAAATAAATTCAAATTACAGTGTAAGCTGTAGTGACAGAGTCGATGAGGACCAAGACTCACATGACCACCACGAAGTCAAATGAATCTTAATTAGAAACATACATCCAACCTCAACAATCCAGAACACATTAAAACTTAACCGATCATAAAGTAAAACACACCAACATTCTGTCATCAGTGAAGATGGGCAAAATTCTACTAGAGGCAAAGTAAAGATACCAGAACTCTGAGAGGGGACAACCACAAGCAGTGTTATGCAATCTCCAGGTTGAACAACATGAGTCAAGGCCCACACCAGAGCAGTCTTGGGAATTTCCTTGGACGCCTTAACAGCCACGACAACCTTCTCGGCGTCATCGGAGCCTTTCTCTTGCCTCACTCGCTTCTGTTCTCGACTCATTACCAAATTCTGCATCACACAATTGTTGCAAACCACCTTGCTTAAGACTTTCAATACTCAAATGCCATCAAGGCCATATGCAAAGAAACAAAACCGAAAGAATATTTCCCTAACTAGTTTTACTTTGCCGCCACTGTTCTAGATTCCGAAACGTGTACTACCCGACATGCAAACCATTTCTCTCTAGCAGCCTAGCTGCAGCAGAGCATCAATTGACAAGACCCTTATTACCAATTCACCTAAACTTCCAAGAATCAAATTCAGAACTCCACTTGGGGTCCTCACTTTCTCTAGCTTTTGGTCACTCTCAGGCAGTGAAATCTTGGATGAAAACTCCCAGATTGGAAGTGATAGTTTTCTAGTTCTAAATACCCTTTAGGCTCTGAAAGCAAGATATTGGTTCTCTGATTATAAAAAAAAAAACCTGTGCTATATTTTACGAGTTCTGGCGCCTAGAAGGAGAATCAAGCAGAATATGCAAAACGACAGACGTATAGTATCACTGCTTTCGATCCTTCAAATCAACTGGTCAAAATGGTGAAACAAATAGCGCAAAAGGTAAAAGTGGCCAAATCAATGCCTCAGAGAGCTTCAGACCTTCAGATTCCACAGGAGGATGTACCCACTAAGAACAATCAAATCACCTACGTGACCAAAGAGGTAGCAGAGGTTGTGAGGCTCCCATATCAGACACCCCCAATCTCTAAAAAGCCTCAAAATCAAATCGTCTTTGCAACACAAGCAAGACTGGACCTGCAAAATGTTGGAGACCAAATCTGATAAGCGTCAGAGTTTAATAAAAAATAAAAATAAAAAGGAAAACCAAATAGATTGGATTGGAGTGAAAACGAAGGAAAACAAAACATAAACTAACGTCCTGATCCAAAAAACTTCTATTGTTTTCCTCAGTTTTCTCAGCAACCAAACAAATATGAACAAAACCAAAGTATAATATATTAAATTAATACCAGCTAACCATCAATATATTAAACCCAAATACTATATGCTTAAAATCTTCCACAACGCACCACCTAAAAATCAAAATAACCGAAACAATAAAAAGATTTGAGAAAGCCCTATTAACAACAATAATAAACTGGAAGGAAATACGGCATTTTACAACCAACCCCACTTGACCCCCACCACGTGAAAACCATCAAAAAAGCTAGTAAATCTTCAAAAGCAGAGCTGCTTCTATAAACGACAACATATCTTTTCTACAAACATATAAGAAATTTGTACTTAAACCCCAAAAGGGTTCGTTAAGCTTAAACCCAGAAGCAAAAACCATTACCAAATCTAACACTTGCTTCGTTGGGTTTTGTTCTTCTTTCACATCAAAGAGCACGCAATGCAAGACGCGCCAGAAAAGTAAAAGAAAAGAGGAAAAACAGAGTAAAAATGGGAATTGAAAACGAGAGAAGAGCGCCAAAAACTCTTTTAGGGTCTCTCCAGAGTGAGCGATAGAAGAGATAAATTTCACATTAATGATAAGCAGGAACCTTCTGTGAAGGTGTAATAAATGTGAAGATGGGATCAAAACCAATGACAGACAGAGACTGCAGAGAGAAGAGAAGAGAGAGAGAGTGAATACAAATTTTTGCTACAATGTTGTACAAACAGAAACAAAAAACACTCAAAGACACAAACAGAGAGAGAGAGAGAGGAAAGAGATGATGAGAGGACCTCTCTGTCTCCGCAAGTCAGAGAGTCAGAGACCGATGGATCGCCGTCGAGGATCGAGCTGTCAAAATGCCCCTGCTTCTTAACTTTATTACTGAAATCGACAATTAATTTCTGTGCTAGCAAGAGATGCGATTTACGGCGTCGTATTGCTTTTGTGTGGGCCGGCCAGCCCAGAGAGAGGGAAAAAAAACCATTAAAAGCTCACGTTTGGATGCTCTTCAAACGGCGCGCACACCTATGACAAAGTTTAATTAAGGACAGTTAATTTTGATTCAAAAATGTGGGACCCGCGTAATTTGATCTGCGTTTTTTTTTTGCCCTTTTTGTTTGAATTAAAGGATAATAAAGGAAATTTGTTTAAATTAAAGGTGATTGAAGGGAAGATTATAAAAAGAGAAAAGGAAATCTGTTTGATGATTTATTTCAGTAGCCGAAAAGTTCTAACTTGAATGTCCTAAAGTTCTGATTTCAATGTCTTAAACTTTATTATTGTCATTATTGAGCTATCAATAATGCGGATTCTTCAAATGCCATTGCACTAATTACTAAACCTAATTGGATAGTGTCCTTCAATTTTGGTCTAAGATTTAAGTTCACACATTTATAGCTTCATTCGATATCAACTTCATAAATGAAAAGATTTTTTTCGACCCTAAGGCATGTTTGGTTCTCGAAAAGAATTTGATGGGAAATAATTTCTCATGTCTCTTTTCAAGAGATGAGAAATTGGAGATTTCTTTCACATGTTTGTAAAGTAACCAAGAAATACCTCTTTATTTTCTTTCCCATGTTAATGGATCGGATTTTTATCTGAATAGGAGATGGGTTGGAATTTTCAATCCAATATTGAGATTACAATCTGAATCTGGTAATCCGATTATAAATGGATCCGGATATTGATTATAGTATATTTGATCCGATAATAATCTGATACAACTTACTATGAAGTATAATTTAGTTTTTTATGCTTTATATTTGTATTTTATATGTGTAAATGAGTAATTTTAATTTTTATATGCACTAATAATACACTTCAAACTAATTTTTATGATAAAATATCAAAATTTGATATAAAAGTAGATAAATACAATAAAATAACGAGGGTACTAATGACATTTTGATGTTTTGTACATCTCAAAATAAATCCGATAATAATCTAATGTGATCCGAATTTGATGCGTAATGGATATGGATTGATAGGTGCAATTTGATAGTCTGAATACGATTCGAATCCGATAATCCGATTATAAATTCATTCAAATTTGGATTGAGGTATATCCGATATGAATTCGATCTGTTTACAGGTCTAATTGTAAGTCTAAGCAGTGGCGGAGCCACCTAAGGACCAGGGTGGGCCCAGGCCCTCACTCATATTTTTTATTTTCTCATATTTTTACTTATATGTGTTGCTATATGTTTGCTTCTTGGAGTAAAAACTCTTTTTTTTCCTCATTCTCTTCCTCTTTTGATTAACTTAAGCTTTGTAAATTTCCCTTTCTCCTATTTTACATGTCTAAGTAGGGCATCTTAATAAATTTTGAGTCTTTAATAGTGTAGATGATGAGATTAATATTCAACCATGTTAAATATGATATTCAAGACAATTATGATTGTAATAAATGAATAAATTATTAATTAGTGTGAAATGATATTATTAACTTATTAACCCGGTTAGCGCTTGAAGGCTCCTATTCGAATTATTTTTAAAATTTTTGTAAAGGGCCCCCTCTAATGTGAAATCCTAGCTCCGCCACTAAGTCTAAGTACATGTGTTTTAAATGCTGAATCGTGGATTAAAGTCTTTCTTGATTTAGATGTAATTCTCTCCAAATCAAATCAACATGTTGTGTTTGGTTACTGAAGATATTATATCCATATTCGGCATTATGACTTCTTTATACTTTGTTATTGTTCACCAATAACTGCTTCTTCCTTTTTCGCTTAAAAAAAAAAATAAAACAATTGATACAAACAACACACCATAGTCATGTCACGTTATGCGTGAACAACACACCGTAGTCATGTCACGTTATGTGTGTATGAAATGTAGGGTTGGTTTTTGTGAAGGAATACCGTACATGACTGTAAATAAGATCCAAATCCCTGCCCCTTGTTGTCCAATTCCTTTAAATTTTTGAACTTTACCATAAATGCACCTCACCCACATCCACGGTCCACCTCTGTCTCTTTCTCTCTCCCTCTCAATAACATGAGCTGAGAGTTAATGTACTGCAGAGAGTGACTGACAGGTCATCTCTCCGGGCCACCGCGGGCCCCACATAACATCCAATCTGAAACAGGCACACATGGGCCCCACTAGCCGTAAACAATCACCGCCAATGGGTAAAACACCGCTTGTGATGACCCGTCGATTCATTACGTGAATTGCAATCATGTCACACACGGGGCCGTCTCTCGATGCACGCACAAGAGGGTCCTCGCTCGCGGTGCATGTTAGCACGCCCCAATGCATGCATGAGACGGTGACCTAACGACGTCGTTCTTGGCGGCTGACGTGTGCACGTCCTTGGCATCTGGTGCCACGTATCGCGGATCCTGTCTCACAGACTCCGAACCTCCGAAATAATTAATTATGTTATTCGAGGATCAATACAGACCAAAACAGCTGATTATTCATTTTAATTTAATCTCTTTGGGCAGTGACTAAATATTTGCTTAACGACATGCGTTTGCACATTCTTTTATTTTTTTTATGGCAATTTGTTAGAAATGTAACTTGATGATGACTTGATTATCAAATATGACAAGTTACATAATTAGTTTTGTTAGGGTAGTTCCGAAATATATGTATTATTGTTGCAATACAACAATACATGTACCGACTCATTATACGTTACAAGAGCGAAGTTTGTTTTATTTGTTGGAAAAGGGTCCTATTTGGTTAAGTGATTGTATTGAAAGTGATCTTGTTGTAACCAATGCTTCATCTTAATGAAATTCTTACCTTTTGATAACCAATCCAATAAGTAACATTAAAAAGTAATTAACGAACACGAGATTGATCAAGTTGAATATATATGAGATGAGACACAACCATCAATATTAATACACCCAAGAAACGCACAGAAACAAGAATCTGACAAGAGCGTGCTACATAATTTTAAGGGGGTTTCACTAAAACACCCAAAATGGGGGCTGAAATTATAAAAAAACCCAACACCCAAAACACTTTATAAACACACCCAAAACCCATCATTACACACACTCAAAACCCATTTATAAACACACCCAAAAAGTATACAATTGTTTATTTTATAATTGATTTTGGGTGTGTTTCTATATTTAAATAATGTGTGGGTTTTTTTATAAATACATGCCTAGAATTGGGTTTATTTATAATAATCTATAATTTTAATTCAATTCAAGAATGCTTTGCACGCAATTCTAAAGCGATGGATGGATTAGACTAATCAAAGCAATTAGAAGTTAAATTAGACTAAGATAATTATGAACATGTAGACATGCACGTACGTCCAAAAGGTGTTTTTGTTTTCTTTCTCTGAATCTTATAACAAGTGAAGAGGGAGTAGGGACAAAGACCCTCAATCTCACAAGTTGTCAAGTTCCACAACATGAATGAATTAATAATGCGTATGCCTTATACTTTTCTAATTGCCAAAAGATAGAACAAGTTAAAGATCGTATTGGGATAGGGGTGTTTTTTTAAATTTTGAAATGCATTGTTTTCTGTGAAAACGGGACCATTTTGTAATGCTGGGATATTTTCTGTATGGAAACGGGACCATTCATATCAGATGTTGAAAACTACTCGTTTTGCTGGCTCTTTTCAAATATTTATATATATTCTCTCATCCGGATGCTAATATATTATTACCGTGTGGATATCATTGTAAACATAGAGGTAAGCAGGAAATACATGACGTTAGCACGGTAATAACGTTTGTATACAGGGACGGACCATAGAAGGTATTAACATGGGCTATAGCCTAGGCAATTTTTTTTTTTTCAGCCCAAAATACATATAGCACAGCACAAGACCAATTCAAAATATATTTTTAAAAACAAAACTCAATTATACCATTTTCTAACATATTCTCTCTCTTCTACCGATCAACCCACTCAAGTTAAAAATAAATAAAAATTCCTCCTTAACACTCATTGGTAATTAAGTTTTTTGTTCAGTTGAAGTGAATGTTTCACTCATAGCTAGGTGTATTTTTCTGTTATAAATGATTCACTTATACTGTTGAGTTTTCTATCTTTTTAGTAGGTTTGTACGTTAGATAAATTTAGCCCACCCTATGTTAAAATCCCGGGTCCGTCCCTATTCATATGAGAATTTATATATATATATGTTAAATAATTCAATTGAATTGGATGAGAATGTGTTTTAACCTTGTTGTATATAAGCATGGAGTGACAGTAAAATGTAGTCAATTTCGTTTTACCATAAGTTAATAATTTATGTTGGCTAGCCAATGTAGTTGTTTATTTTTATAGTTGTTCGTTTTATTTTAATTTCTAATTGTGATAGAACTAGAGCATCCAATCAAACTGTCAAAAACTTTATACAACTTGTTTTGGTAGATTTTTATCTATAAAATAGTTCAATTGGATGAGAAAGAACAATAAGCATGGAGAGTCAGTAAAATGTAGTCAATTTCGATCATTTTTAAAAAGAGGCGAGCACACTGATTTGGCCAACTGACCTAATTCATAAAGTAGAATACCAACTACCTTTTCATTTGTACCTTCCCATTCTACGTTCCGTTCTCATCCTTTAATTTGGTTTGATTATAAGACAACATTAAATCATAGGTATGAGAGAAGGCGAAAAGAGAAAGTAGCTAGCGTCGTTTAGGAAATGGTGTAATATGGAGTGGGCTTGATCAAAATCCATCCTATTTAAAAACTAGCTAAACGTGTAGAATAAATTGATACTCACAACCCAGATTCCTAGCTCAACTGCAATGAAAAGCGTGTTCGAATATGAATAAGATTAGATTTCGAAACTCCAAGTATAGGAGACTGAACTTGGATTGGAAACTTCAATCCGCCAAACCCTGTATGAATTGCAAACTAATCAAGGCACTAATTGAAAATTAATAAATTAAAAAAAATAAGTATAAGACAATTGACACATTGAGTCAAGTGGTGATTTTGGTATTATAATAATAGTAATTATTATTTATTATTATATATGGACATTAAATGCTGCCGGGCCTTTCTTGTCTCTAAAGCTACACCTACAGCTCAGCCAGCCATGGCGAATGCAGTTCGTACGATGCTGAATCTGGAAGCTCTCTGCATGGAACCTGGGAATTTGATGTTGTTTTCCAAAATAACAACATTGTTTCCTTTGAATAATAATATTTGTCTTGTTTTTATTTAGAGGCTCTTCTTCGATGCTGATGCTTGCTCAGTTTTTAAGCAAAAGATAATGTGACGCAAATTGTCCAACTATTTATTTATTTATTTATAAACATGTTGTTCGCGTTGAACTTGTTCCTATGTAAAGCTAGCCTGCAATGGTGTTTTTTAAATAGTGACATTGTCGATAACAGTGTTACGATCGCACTGTTACGTAGTGTTATTAATTAACATGTTATAATACAGGTACGTAATTGATATGTCATGGATTTAGAGTATGCTATGAATAAGTAGTACAAGTTTTATAACATGAGTAGATTGATAAAACAATACGGCTATGTGATGGGCACACCCATAAATTACTACAAAAATAATGTATTCAAGGTTTTTTCTCTTTCCATTTTTTACACTGAGGACTGTAAATGGTCCCAAAAAAAAAAAAACAAGGAAGAACAATCTGACCAAGTCTTCAAAGAAATGCTCTGAATGACTGAGGGGGAAGTCCATATTAATAGTGGTCCTGGTCCTAAAATTTCAGAGAGAGACCAAAAGTTAGCAAAATCCTAACTCAGTTTATGGTATATATGCTCTCACCCCAAAAGCTTATTTACTATTTGTACTTTTTAAATATAAGCGATAGTCTAAATTATAAGGAGAGGACATAAGAGTTCGAACCAGAGTCATTCAATTGCTTAAATTGGAAATATATATTTTGATCAACCTTGCTATTACCGGTCCTATCCTAACTTCCTATCCAAAAATAAATAATAATAATAAAACGAAAAAAGAAAAAGAAAAAGGGATAAGCATAGCTAAGAAATTGCTAGGTGAAGTTAAAGTACTGCGGTGGCAGAAGAAGGCATCAATGGTTATTTTCCTTCCATAAAAGAAGTATGCCCTACATTCCCAATTCATGTTTTCTTTTCTCAATAATGGCCCCCATCTTGCTAGCTAGGCACATGCTATGCAGGTACATCACCACAATGCAAAAAAAAAAAAAAAAAAAAAAAAAAGATTTTTCATGCATGTTCAATCAATTTTTCTCACAACCCACCAAATATATGATAAAAGTTTCACCAGTGAAATTTTGTAGAAGACAACTCAAAGATCCAAAGATCCACCCTAGCATTATGCATATGTAACCTATCATCCTCAATTATTATGCAAAGGTCCTCATAGCATTATGCATATGTAACCTCCCTGAAAGAGCATCCTCAATTTCACCAGTGAAATTTTTTTGGAGGAGGGGCAATAGTATACTAAACTCACATACTACACGGATGCTAAAACTCGAATATATGACGCTTTTTGGGAGAGCAATTACTCCAAACCACTGTACTAGTGGGTTCTTTGCAAATTTTGTGTTTTTATTCATATAAATTATACAGTGTTTGGGAAGCAATTGGAAAAGCAAAATTTCTTTGTCGGGGCGTTGGGGGGCTCCACGGCTTCTGCAAAGTGCACCATTTGCAGCTTAGTTTGTGTTTTCATTCAGAGCTCAATGATTCCATGCAATAGCTTGATGAATGATTGGGCCATGGCCATGGCCTTCCAAATATTTGCCCCTGCAGCCTCTTGAAATGGAAGCTTCAGCAGAAAAAAAAAGAAGAAAAAGATGTAGGAGCTTGTCTGTTTATTATGATTGCAAGATGTTTGCAGAAATTTCTGATTGCAGTCCTGATGAGTCCTTTATTTTTTCTGAATTTTTATAGCATGCATGCCAAGGAATCAGGGATGCTCTTTTTTCACCCCTTAATTTTAAATATTCAAATAATAATTTTTGTTGTCTTATTATTTCAAAAACTTGATAGAGAGCACATGCAGACATGGATGAACCAAATTTGCAGCATTGTTTTGTCCCACTTCTCCTTTGTTGTTTCATATTAAATGTCACACAGAAAAAAGAAAAAAGAAAAAAGGGAAGCCCACATAGCTTGGAATTTTGGACCCAGAAATTGAAAAGAGTTTTGGGTCTAATTAATGGACTTATAAATAGTCCAAATTTTAAGAAAAGCCCGAAGGTCTAAAACATTAATAGCCCAAGTACCAATTATTCCATATATTTGGTGTAAGTAAAATAAAAAACTAAACTCAAAGAAAAGAACAAGTAATGCTCAAGTGATTTCTTGATGCAATTATCAAATTTCTGTTTGGATTGCAATTTTTCTTTATGTTACATTTCAGTGAAGAGATGACACGTGTTTAAGAAATAAAAATTGATAACTGAATTTAGACGCATGTCATATATTTTTTTTTTGGTGAAATGGGGGGATTAACCCCTAAACACACAAAAACTAAGTGCCAAAGACCGTACAAGTTCTAGGAACTCTTAACAAATCATCATCATAGGTAGCCTCAATCCGGCTAGGAATCTCATCAAGCACAAAGAACCCCAAATCAAAATTATAGCTTCCCTTCGCTAAATAGTCAGCCACCATGTTTTTCTCCCTATAAGAGCGTAGCAACTGGACAACAAAGATGCCATCGGATGTAGAATAAAGAGAGAAGATTTTTGGAGAAGTATGACTGTAGTTGCAGAGTCCATTTCCATACACAAATTCGAGACGCATGTCATCTTTTAACTTGACTCTACTACTAGTACTACTACCATGCATAACGGATGTCCGCACTAAAGTATTTCTTCCTTTCATGTTTTCTAAAGAATCAAATTGCTATTGGTTTCTCAGTGACGTTGGTTGTTGGTAACTTGGGAATATTTGAGAGTGGATTGATCATTAGTGTTTGGTTAAAAATATGAAGAAAAAAAAGGTGGAAATTTGTTTTTATTGTTGTTCTTACATTACATGTCCAGTACTAGTAGGCATCTAAAACTTAATAAATTATTGAAAAATTAAAAATAGAATAAAACTTGGATTGAGCAATCAAGTGGGACTAAATAAAGAAATGCACTTTTTCTATGCCTGAAATATATGATAATGTGAATAGCAGAGACAAGCAAAAGTCTGAAAACATTGTTTAAAATAGTAATGCAAGACAAAAAATTGCATCTCAAACCTGTCCATGCAATCAAACAAAGGAAATGAAACAAGATGCTGATGTGAGGGCTCTCTAAGGATTCTAAAGAGGCCTGTTTTGGTGATTATGAGAGAGGAACTTAAGGGGGTACTTGTTCCTTCCTATGAAATTGTATTGAGATTTTTGCTCCTCCCACATAGTTGGGGGTGCTGCAGAGAAACAAATTAAGTTGCTACAAATTTATGGCTTCTTTGAGGAGTTCATTTGGTAAGTAACCCATATGATTTTTTTATTTTATTTTTATTTATCTCTTAGTTTCTTGTGTTTATATGGTTTATGATATGGTGAATTGGCTAATAAAATTTTATGTTTCCATATTGAAGTGAAATTAGATTTCTTGGTATTGGAAAAACTTCATCAGTATGGCTTTACATCTTTGCTTCCTTTCTATTTACATACACAATTGCATGCATTTCATGCACTTTTTCACATTTACTTATGTTTTCCACTTTCCATTGTTTAACATGCAGTTATAGCTTATATGATGAATATTCTGATATGTTCTTCCATCCAATGGATTTATTGTAGGGAGTACTTTCTCACGGATGTGTGATGGAGAATTTGATTTGGGTTCTTACTGCACTCAAACAACTATCATTAACGTTGTAAATCTGCTCTTCGTCTTTCATTTTTGCCTATTTATGCTCGTAGATTTCATCAGAAAACATCATATAATAGGTAATGATCCCAACAGAAGGGACCAATTCTCTGTACTTGTTTCAATCTGTTGCGCTCTTACCAGCATTTCATATTTTGCTGCCGGTTTATGGGATCTAATAGCCCAAAGTATTGAATCCGATCACTTTGGCTGGTTGGATTACTTTGTCCAAGGACTAATTTGGATTTCATTCACAGTTTCCTTGCTTGTTCAAAGGTCCAAATGGATCAAAGTTCTAAACTCTGTTTGGTGGGTGTCCTCCTTCTCATTGGTCTCGGCTCTAAACATCGAAATGTTTTTAAGAACCCATGACATTCACCTTTTTGACATACTGTCATGGCTAGTGAACTTTTTACTTCTCTTGTGTGCTTTTAGAAACCTCAGTCACTTTGTTTATCAACATACCCAAGTTAACAGCCTATCCGAACCTTTAATAGCTACAAAGTCTGCTAGAAAGAGCCAGCAAACAGATCTAGATCATGCCAGCTTCCTTAGCAAATTGACATTTTCTTGGATTAATCCTTTACTAAACTTGGGTTCCTCAAAAACATTAGCTCTTGAAGACATACCTTCTCTGGTTTCGGAAGATGAAGCAAATTTGGCATACCAGAAGTTTGCTCATGCATGGGATTCACTGTCAAGGGAGAAGAGCTCAAGCAGTACAGGAAACCTGGCTCTCCGAGCGATAGCAAAAGTTTACATGAAAGAAAACATATGGATAGCCTTTTGTGCATTCCTCAGGACCATTTCAGTTGTAGTATCTCCTCTTATACTATATGCTTTTGTAAATTATTCAAATAGTGACAAGGAAAGTCTCTCTGAAGGCATCACTATAGTGGGGTGCCTAATTCTTACCAAGTTGGTTGAGTGTTTGAGCCAGAGACATTGGTTTTTTGATTCAAGGAGGTCTGGAATGAAGATGAGGTCAGGTTTGATAGCGGCAATCTATCAAAAGCAGCTGAAACTTTCTAGTTTGGGAAGGAGAAGGCACTCAGCTGGGGAGATTGTAAATTATATAGCAGTCGATGCCTATCGAATGGGAGAGTTCCCATGGTGGTTCCATTCAACATGGAGCTATGCACTGCAACTATTCCTCTCTGTTGGTGTTCTTTTTGGGGTGGTAGGTCTTGGTGCTCTTCCTGGTTTGATTCCTCTCATCATTTGTGGTCTCCTGAATGTACCATTTGCAAAGGCAATTCAAAAGTTTCAGTCCCAGTTCATGATAGCTCAAGATGAGCGACTGAGAGCCACTTCTGAGATCCTGAACAGCATGAAAATCATTAAGTTACAATCCTGGGAAGAGAAGTTCAAAAGTTTGGTTGGTTCCCTTCGTGACCGTGAACTCAAATGGTTGGCTGAGTCGCAATTTAAAAAAGTTTATTGCAATTTACTATATTGGATGTCACCTACCATCATCTCTTCAGTTATCTTTATGGGATGCATCCTTTTCCAAAGTGTCCCTCTAAATGCAAGTACAATATTCACAGTTCTAGCTTTATTAAGGAGCATCGGAGAACCTGTCAAAAGGATACCAGAGGCTCTTTCAGTAATGATCCAAGTCCAGGTCTCATTGGAGCGGCTAAATGCCTTCTTGGTCGATGATGAGCTGAATGATGATCAAATAAAGAACTTAACATCACAGAAATCAGATGAAAGCTTAAGAATTGAAAGAGGCATTTTCAGCTGGTATCCTGAATTAACAGTTCAAACTCTGAGAGATGTGAATTTAGAAGTGCAAAGGGAGCAGAAAGTTGCAGTTTGTGGACCAGTTGGAGCTGGAAAATCATCACTGTTATATGCTGTACTTGGAGAGATGCCAAAAATTTCAGGAACTGTGAGTTTAAAAACAGATGAAAATATATACTATCTATCATGCACCAAGTTTTTTCCAAAAATTTCAGTTGCTTACTTTTTTATTGCTTGCAAGCAGGTTGATGCATTTGGAACTATGGCCTATGTTTCTCAGACTTCTTGGATACAAAGTGGGACGGTTCGTGATAACATACTTTATGGGAAGCCAATGGACAAGAACAAATATGAGAAGACCATAAATGCTTGTGCTTTGGATAAGGACATTAATAGTTTTGAACGTGGTGATCTTACTGAAATAGGCCAGAGGGGGATTAACTTGAGTGGAGGACAGAAGCAGCGGATTCAGCTGGCGCGAGCTGTCTATAGTGATGCTGATATCTATCTCCTTGATGACCCCTTTAGTGCAGTGGATGCACATACTGCTGCAATTCTATTTCATGTAAGAAAAACAAATTCAAGGGTTTTTTGAAGTACAATAAGCAAATTTAGTCACGTTGTGCTTGTAGGAACCGTTCACTCAATTTGAATGACTTTTGCAGGACTGTGTCATGGGTGCTCTAGCAAAGAAAACTGTATTTCTGGTGACTCATCAAGTTGAATTCCTCCCAGAAGTTGATAATATTTTGGTATGTTATTATTAGTACACATTCCAATTTTATTTGTGGTTAAGTTTTGAATGTGTTATTTATGATCCCCCAATGAGTATTTGATAACATAAGTAAGAAACACATGTCTTTGCACATATCATTTCATTTCCAGGTAATGCAAGGCGGACAAATTACTCAATCTGGAAGCTATGAGGGTCTTTTGACAGCTGGAACAGCATTTGAGCAGCTTGTGAATGCTCACAGAGATGCAGTAACAACATTAGGACCTTCAAATTATCAAAGCCAAGAAGATACGATTCAGCCAGAGGAGTCTCACGGGACTTACGTCACTGGAAAGAACAGTGAAGGGGATTTTTGTTTGAAGGGTGTACCAGGGGTGCAACTAACCGAAGAAGAAGAGAAAGAGATTGGTGATGATGGATGGAAGCCCTTCTGGGATTATATTCTTGTTTCTAAAGTAACACTTCTTCTGTGCTTAGGGGTAATAGCACAATTTTGTTTTATTGGTCTTCAGGCTGCTGCAACTTATTGGTTAGCTCTAGCCATTCAAATTCCTAATATAACCATTGGCATGCTGATTGGTGTTTATACTGCAACTTCAACACTTAGTGCTGTCTTTGTGTATCTAAGGACATGCTTTGCAGTCCATATGGGATTAAAAGCTTCTAGAGCCTTTTTCTCTGGTTTCACTGATGCTATCTTTAAGGCTCCCATGCTGTTCTTTGACTCAACCCCCGTTGGGCGGATTTTGACAAGAGTAAGTACATCCAATCTTTAACATCACCTCCTCACTTTCGCTGTGGGTGTATTACAGTACTTATTTTCAGAATTCATTCAGTATTTCTAATTTTGCAGGCTTCATCAGATTTAAGTATTTTGGATTTTGACATACCTTTCTGCATTATCTTTACTGTCTGTGCTGTCATTGAACTGCTGACAACGTTTGCAATTATGGCTTCTGTCACATGGCAAGTTCTCATTGTAGGCATTCCAGCCATGGTTGCTGCAAAACACGCTCAGGTGGATTGGAATATCAATTTCTTAATTTTCTTTATCTCTCTTTTTCTTCACCTGTAAATGATGGAAATAACTTTTTTGTTTTGTTCCAAGGGCTATTATCTTGCCTCTGCTAGGGAACTAATAAGAATCAATGGAACAACCAAAGCTCCTGTTATGAATTATGCAGCCGAAACATCACTTGGAGTGGTCACCATTAGAGCTTTTAAAATGGGACACAGGTTCTTCCACAACTACTTAAAGCTAGTTGACACAGATGCCAGACTGTTCTTTCATTCTAATGCAACCATGGAGTGGTTAATTATAAGGACAGAAGCACTTCAGAATTTGACCTTTTTTGCGGCTGCTTTTTTCCTTGTTTTTCTCCCTAAGGGTTATGTTGATCCAGGTATCTATAAGCGAGGTCCATGTTTCACAAAATCGAATTTTGGGTTTTTAACAATTGTCTTTGTTTTGTGGTTGTCTGCAGGGCTTGTGGGACTTTCTCTTTCTTATGGCTTATCACTAACTGTGACACAAATTGCCGGGACTCGATGGTATTGTAACTTATCAAACTACATAATCTCAGTTGAAAGGATAAAGCAATTCATGCAGATTTCACCAGAGCCTCCTGCAATTGTGGAGGACAAGAGGCCACCATCTTCATGGCCTAACAAGGGTAGGATAGAGCTGCATTCTCTGAAAGTAAGATGCTCAAAGTCATACAGATTGGAGTTTCTTAACCACCTTATCATCTGATCATCAAAAAATCTAATTATAATAATTTGCTTTCGTTGGTTAAAGATAAAATATCGTGCAAATGCTCCTCTAGTTCTGAAGGGAATCACATGCACATTCAAAGAAGGGACTAGAGTAGGAGTTGTGGGAAGGACAGGAAGTGGAAAAACTACACTCATAAGTGCTTTGTTTCGCTTAGTAGAGCCGGCGAGTGGTACAATTACTATAGACGGCATTGACATCTGCTCTCTAGGTCTAAAAGATTTGAGAATGAAGCTCAGCATCATCCCTCAAGAACCAACTCTTTTCAGGGGTAGCATCCGAACCAACTTGGATCCTCTAGGCCTTTACTCCGATGACGAAATATGGACAGTGAGCTAACTGACTCCAGTTCTGATGAACAGGCTTTTCCTGCATAATTTTTACATTGTTTCTCAGCAAGTTTTACTAATGAAGTTAATGCATCATTTAATGTTTAGATGTACTTCTGTTTTGTACTAATACATTATGGTTGATTTTAATCAATCATTTGTAGGCTCTAGAGAAGTGTCAGCTCAAGGCAACAGTCAGTAGCCTACCTAATCTTCTAGACTCATCTGGTGAGTTTATGATGTTCCTTAAGAACAAATGAGAAAATATATGCTAAACATCTTACTTAAGCACTCAAAATCAAGTATATATTGAGGTTGTGAATAAATTGATAATGCTGTTTATGTGACTAAATGTTGGAATTTTAAAAGGTTTTAAAAATTTAACTGTTTTTATTTATTTATTTATTTTGGCTATTTATTTTATTTATTGTGGGGGTTATAAATATTTAATATTCAGGTTTTATTTCTAGTTGGTGAATGCCTTAATTTTTTGGTTGGTGAACTTTTATGGTTGGTGAAGGTTACATGTTTTGGATGCCTATAAAAGGCCACTCCTCCTTCACATTTGAAAGACACACAGTACACCATAAGAATATCACGTACCACAATCACCACCATAAACTAATTTTCTCCTTTTCTACTTTTATATATATATTCTCTACTTTATATTATTATTTTGGCAATGGTTCTGTGACTTGAATACCCATATCGGTCTATGAACGTGCTCATAGCGGATCTTGAGTTTGTGTACAAAGGGTTGTATCTTGGAGTCTTGTAGACCGTCAGTACCTGCACGTAGGGAGGCTACAAAGGCTTTTTTTTTTGTCAAGGCTACAAAGGCTTTAGGACAGCGTCTTTGACGTGCTTCACCGTACCAAACTCACCTTCTTACTTATTATTTATTTTCCTTTTACTTACCTATTATTTTGTTTTCTTCAATTTCATTATACCTTAAAAGCTTTCCTATTTATTTATTATATCATTATTTATAATATAATGTTTTTGTGTTTGGCTTTACGGAAAAGGAAAACTATATTTTGTATATTTTTTATAACACTAAAATGATTTGAACAGTAAGTGATGAAGGGGAAAATTGGAGTGCGGGACAACGCCAGCTCTTTTGCCTTGGCAGAGTCCTTCTCAAGAGGAGCAGAATTCTAGTTCTAGACGAGGCTACGGCGTCCATTGATTCTTCGACAGATGCGGTTCTGCAGAGAATCATCAGGCAGGAATTTGCAGAATGCACAGTGATAACTGTAGCTCACAGAGTTCCAACCGTTATAGACAGTGACATGGTCATGGTCCTCTCCTATGGTAAGCTTTTATATGTTCCAGTTATCTCTTTATCACAGAATTTCAATCAAAACTGCAGGGCCTGTGACCTTGTGGTATTTTTATATGAACCGTACTGCTAATATGCAGGGTGGTTTAATTTGTTTGTGTATGTTTATAGGGAAGCTGGTGGAGTATGAAGAGCCTTCAAAGCTCTTGGATACCAACTCCTACTTCTCCAAGCTTGTAGCTGAATATTGGTCAAGTTGCAGGAGAACCTGATGCCCAAACAAATCTATCTAATGAAAAGAAAACAGATTTATTAAATCATTTTATAGTAATTTGTAACTATTTGATTTGAAATTTGCTGTTAGAATTGCTCTTGGTCTGAAGAAAATCTTGTCCTCACTTTAAAATGGGATCATAGGCCTTAGCAGATTTGGAGATGAACACATAGGAGTTTGGAGATTTTGAAAGACCAATGGGAAAGAAAGGTGAGAAACGAAAGCTCAAGTAACAAGCAACTAAACGCCTGAATACTTCATTTAAGTTGATGCTAAAAAACTTAAGACAAAAAAAAAAACAATAAACCCATGGGTAGAAAAACAAAAACCAAAGAGCTTCAAACAAAATGACATAAAGATGTGAGATAAATATTCATTTCACTTTGGCCAAATAAATAAATAAATAAATAATATATATATAGGGGTGGATTTGTGGCGCTATGTTTTTGACACAAGTTTTGACACAAATTTTAAACCATTAGATTTAAGCACTATTAATGTCTGAGATTAAATCTAACAACAAATTTATTATTATCTTTCTAAGAATTACATTTATTCAAATTATTATTATTTTAATCTAATAATTATGAATTGCATAGTACCCCAAATTCTACATCTCCCTTCCTCCATGCCCAGCGTTGGTAATCTCCATAGCCTCGATGTGCTAAAAATCACCATTTGCCCACCTTTCATACCCAAATCAAAACAAAACAATGCATATGGAGTTTGAGAAAATACCCAAGCGAACATGGGATTGTTAGGATCAGAAAACACTTCTCTCCACTCAAATCCAGAACGAATTTGGGGGTCTTCCATGGGAGGGTAGGGTAATCATGCTCTTAGTTTTTTTGAAATTTCATTAGGGATGATCACAATGAATCTCAATCAATTGCTTTTCCGCTTTATCAGTAATCTTAATTTTATTAGCAACTAATTGAGTGAGTGAATCAGCAACCATGGCTCCATTTTTTTTTTTGGGGGTTAACTGGACATTCTTCATGATATTAAAATCTAGAAAGTTTGGCAAAGAAACCTGCAAAATATAATGTTGGAGAAAGAGGGATGGAGAGACCAGAGAGACTCGCAGAAAGAAACCCGCAACCATGGCTCCAATTAATACGCCTTTCAAGGCAATCATGCATCTATTTGGCGGTGTGGTTATTGATTTGACTCCTTATGAGGATGAAATTTATGGTTCCGATTGATCTAAATTTGGACGATTTGATTAGGATTCTAAATAGACTAGATGCCATTGTTGAGTGCTGAGTGCTGAGTGTTGAGTGCTGAGCTACAGGTAGAAAGACAAAGAAAGTTGGAGAACTATGGATAGTGTGCGATTGGTAATTATTAAGTTATAATAATAATAAACAATGTTGAATAAACGTATTATTAGAAAGATAATAATAAATTAGTTGTGAGATTTAATCTCAGCCATTAATAGTGTTTAAATCTAATGGTTCAAAATTTGTGTCAAAACTTGTGTTAAAAACATAGTGTCACGGATCCACCCCCTATATATTCATTTCACGTCAAGAAAGTAACCCCATTAAAAATTCTTAATGGAAAGGAGATTATCCAATAAGTATTTTATGTTAAGGATTAGTTACACGCTTCTAATATATCTTGGTCGTTGGATTGTATCCATTAAATGTGTTGGTAGTCTCTTAGATGCAATTCAACGGCCGAAAGGAGTTTGGTTCCACCGATTTCCATATGTTATGGAGAATAATTACACCAGCACATTATGGATTCAGTTTAAACACTTTTGTTGAAGTGATCATCACAATGGAGATGATTGATAATGATAGTTTTAGTATAGAGATGTCAGTACTCAGTACATGTATTGTTGTTCTGAGATTAGTGTTTTAAGCTCAGCAACCTAAACTGGCCATCTCCATTCGCAGCATGAATTTGGACCTTTCGCCTAAGTCACACTTTATTTCTAAAATTTATATCTGCATTTTTTAAGAACTGATATTCCAGAGAGGAGACGAGAAAATAGTAAGAAGTAATAAACATTAAATTTTCCCTAACCACTAGTTGTAAGATTATTTGCTCATCTAGTTCCGAATTTGCCTCTGGTATTTTCATCTGTGTGAGTAATTTCTTGGCTCTTTGCTAATGCAGAACCTCATTGCTACTCAGCTTGGAGTTCAGAGGATCACAGGCATTACCGTCTTCAACACAAGAGAGGAACAAACATACGACCCTTTGCCAAATTTGGAGGTTTTTGGTTCTTTTTTTCTCTAAGAAATCTAAGAAAAAAGTAGTATCTATCTGTTGGTATTTTTTTTTTGACACTGTTTCATCCAGACACTTAGCGTTGCCTGATTTTTGATGTATTGTATTTGCCATCTAAACTATAACACCAGATGCTTTTGGTTATTGTTCATGTCAAGCAGATCCGAAAGGCAAGCCGCTGGTTCAAGTTCGATGATCCGTGATGTTTGCTTCTGATGGCTAAGCTTCAGTTATCTCTCCCTTCCCCTATTCAAGTAATTGACGGTTCGATTGCATTGAGGAGCAATTGTAAATATGTTTTGATTTTACTATTATAACTTTTAAATTCTACGTCTGTTGGCCAAACTCTTTCTTTAAACATACTAGCCTCAGGCTTGTGCCAATTTTTTTTTTTATTTTTATTTTATTTTAGAATTAAAAAGGATAATGGGTAGTTGTGTTTTATAAAAATAGGACCCATTATCTTATGAAAAAGTGTGAATTTAACATATTATTCTTATTTAATTAATAATTTCAATTCTTATTGTTTGCATTAACAAATGATATTTTCTGGTATTTTGAACTAGCTTCTCCGCACGCGCCTACGAGATGTTTTTTTTAGAAAATTTTAAATTTATTTTAGAATTAAAAAAGATAATGGGTGGTTGTGTTCCATAAAAATAGGATCCATTATCTGATTTTTCTTTTAATTTAAAATTTAAAATTTTTTAATATGAAAAAGTGTGAATTTACCATATTATCCTCATTTAATTAATAATTTTAATTCTTAATGTTTGTATTAACCAAGGACATTTTCTAGTATTTTGAATGTTTCACCATTCTCTGCATTTTGCTTTATATAAATAGATGTTTCATCATTCTTTACTTTTTGCTTTATATATAGATGCAATAGATTCGATGTTAGACATTCATAATTTAGCAAACTAACGCATAATTTGGTGAATATATTTGGCGGCTCTAGCATTATTGTTTGTTTAATTTAGGAACCTACGGGTCCAGATTCCTACCCACAACTGCCAAATAGCAACATAAAAAGGATAAAAAACACAACAGCATAAGCTAAGAACTTGCTACATGAACTAGTGGCAGAAAGGGGTCATTTCCCTTTCATAAGGGCTGTGCCCTACAATGCCCAATTCCTGTTTTCTTATCTCAATGATGCCATTCAGACACTCATCTTGTTGGACACATGACTATATACCTACAATCATACATCACAAATCACTACTTTCTGAAAAAGTTGATTTTTCATGAATGTGTTCAATCATTTTGCTCTTCTGATAATTGACCAAACACAAGATAGTTGGTTCACTCATTGAGCATTGGTGTTCTTATTATACACACACAATCTTTAGGGAAGCCATGGAAAGGCAACATTTCTTTGTGCCTCTCTTACTTCAGAGGTCAATGATTCCATACCAAAGCTTAATGAATGATTGGGAAGCTTCAACATATAAATAAAAAAGACTTTTTTTTTATCATAAATGGTCCCTGAGGTTTGCGAAATTATCACATTTTGTCCCGAACGTTTTTTGTGACACTAATGGTCCTTAAGGTTAGCCTCCACACATCAAAATGATCTCTGCCATTAGCTTTCGTCAAATTTTCTGTTAAATTTATGACGTCGGCTCCACACATCCAATGGTATAGAGCCACATGGCTTAAAATATAATATAATATATTTTAAAACTTAAAATCCATAAATAAAAAAAAATAAAAACAACTTAAATCTTTTATATATACTAGCCTCTCTACACGCGCTTCCGCGCCTACGAGAGGTTTTTTTTTTTTTTTTATAAAAAAAAATAATTTATTTTCGAATTAAGAAAGATAATGGGTAGTTGTGTTCCATAAAAATAGGATCCATTATCTA
The DNA here is from genome assembly GCA_020521455.1 of Prunus kanzakura. Taxonomy (NCBI): domain Eukaryota; kingdom Viridiplantae; phylum Streptophyta; class Magnoliopsida; order Rosales; family Rosaceae; genus Prunus; species Prunus kanzakura. Next base: position 136,491 of record BPUM01000838.1, read on the forward strand.
ATTTTTCTTTTTCTTTTAATTTTTTTTAATATGAAAAAGTTTGAATTTACTATATTATCCTCATTTAATTAATAATTTCAATTCTTAATATTTGCATTAACCAAGGACATTTTCTGGTATTTTGAATGTTTCACAATTCTATGCCTTTTGCTTTATATATACTAGCCTCTCCGCACACGCTTCCACGCTTGCGAGAGGCCTTTTTTAAAAAAATTTAAATTTTATTTTAGAATTTTATGTGTGGAGGGTAACCTTAAGGACCATAGTGTCACAAAAAATGTTAGGGATGAAAAGTGATAATTTCGTAAATCTTAGGAACCATTAGTGATAAAAAAAACCAATTAAAAAAAGGAGTATTGTCTGTTAATCAAGATTGTCATAGTAATAAGATGTTTGCATTAATTGCTGATTGCTGTCTTATATGTTCTTTTTACACAGAGATGCTCTTTATTATAATTATTATTAGGGTTAAATACTTTTTTCATCATTGGGTTTTAAATGAAATTTCAATTTGTTCACTGGGAAAAAAATTTAGCCAAATTGGTCACTATATTAACCAAAGTTTATAGACTTGACGTTAAGTTTCCTTTAAGTTTTTGGATTAAATACTTTTGTAGTTACTAGGTTTTACATGAAATTTCAATTTGATCACTGAGAAATATGGAGGGAGGGTGAGCCAACTGACTCTAGTCGTGAAAAGGCTTTTCCTGCATAAAATTGCCATTGTTTCTCAGCAAGTTTTACTAATGAAACCCAGTTCATGCATCCTATAATGTTTAGATGATTTTAATCATTTATTTGTAGGCACTAGAGAAGTGTCAGCTCAAGGCAAAAGTCAGTAGCCTAACTAATCTGCTAGACTCACCTGGTGAGTTTATGATGTTCCTTAAAAACAAATGAGAAAAGTTAAGTTATTTTAAACATCTTACTTAAGTACTTAAGTATGATGTTGTGCTTGTGAAGTAAATTGATAATGCTGTGTATGTAGGGAAGCTGGTGGAATACGAAGAGCCTTCAAAGCTCTTGGATACCAACTCCTACTTCTCCAAGCTTGTAGCTGAATCTTGGTCAAGCTGCAAGAGAACCTGATAACCAAAAATGTCACCCACCACAAATCTATCTAAGGAAAAGGAAACAGATGTTGGACATTCCACATGATCACTAGTGGAAAAAGATAAAGAAGACAAAAGCATCAGCCAATAACTTTTTACATGAACTAGTGGCTGAAGGGGTCATTTCCCTTTCTACAATGACCAAGTCATGTTTCGTCATAAATTCACCAAACACATGATACTTCTAGTTGGTTCACTCATTGAGCATTTGTGCTTTTATTTATTATATATGCACCATCTTTAGGGAAGCAATGGAAAGGCAACATTTGTGCTCGTTTTTTCTTTTAATTTATTTCTTTTCTCTTTTTTGTGACAATCTTTCCCTCTTTCCCAAATAATAAGTTAGAAGTTTTAACCCAGACATTAAAGGGAGTTTTGCGCATAAAATAAAAGAATGGACATGATTTTCTTGGCCTTTTATTATAAGCCGAAGGAGTAAAATTCACGGTTTTGAAGAGAGGGAAATCGAAATTAGGTGCATTGGATTGAATTAAAGCTTTTCATAACAATTTAAATAATTTTGAAAATTTTCATCTATCATCAATTAATTTTGAGTTGAGTGTTTACATCTAATACGAAAGAGCATTTTTACCCATAGATTCTTTCTCGGAAGCGTGGGTGACTATTGTACCACAGCTCATGATTACAATATGAAGTACCTCTTTTGTAAGTGAACCAAAAATCAAAGAACCTCATCATACCATAGATATGTGACACATATACATGATTTCCTAACATTATATATGTAATGATCAATGATCATGGTGTGGGGTTTTACTTTGAATCTGACAGAAACACCAAGTCCAACAATAATTCCACTTCAAATTGTTATGAATCCCTCATGGCCTGAAGGAATTTTATGATCAAACTTATCTTAACCTGTAACAGCTGTAGCCAGCAGCATTGGACGAGTTTAGGTTTTCTGTTTTATTTCTTTTATTTATTTAAAAGTAGCGTCATTCGAATTTATACGCAATTTAATATTTAATAGTAAAGCTGATCAATAGCCACAAAGCTATTATTACAACCTGAAAACGACGACAGAGTAGCCAAACCATTGTTGGCAACGTTAAAAAAACAAAGACAACCAGTTCATTAACGTTTCCTTTATTTAAACAAGTAAAAAATTATTGAGGAGGGAGATTCAACTTTCCCTGTTTGGTTCATCAATGTTTCTTTCCCCGTGAGTAAGATCTACGTCACGTGCCAGATCTGATATCATCAAATTATATGTGCATTATTAATACGGATCTGAATCATCTGCTTGGTTTTCTCAGCTAGAATTTGCTTGGCTTTCATCCGCCTCATTAAAAAATAATCTAAAGGCTAAAAAATTGACACTACATATATTACCCCCCAAAAAAAAAACTTTAAACAAGAAGTTTGCATGCTCTTTGTAGATGACGACGCTCTTAACAAATTGAATTTTGAGACTTGTCAAATTCCAAAAGAAAAAAATTATTGAATGACATGTTATTCTTATTACCTGCTTCATATCACAAAAAATGCATCTTGTATTTCAAGTACTTAGGAGCATTTATTTTCGCATATGAAATCATGCGTTTCATTTTCCCTCCAAATACGACTTGTTTAGAAAAGGGTACTAATAAAAATGTGCTTATATTCTGTGATTTGACTGCCAAATTACTATATTCTTATTATACCTGCTTCATATATAAACCTCAAGTTCAAGACAAAATGATTAGCAAAAGACAATGTACTTACTGCAGTTTTGTATTCCATATTAAAATGTTGAGCATACACCAACTAGCTCTTGGTATGTTAGTATTTATCTTTTCGAAGATGAAAGATGTCTCGGGCTCGAATCCCCACTTTCACTCTCATTATAAAAAAAATCAATTAACATGCTTGTCAAGTTTGAGAAACTGAATATATTCTGAAAACATCCACCTATATGTTTTCATCCGTCCATTGCTAGAATATTACCATTTTATAATGACATGTATTTTTGATGGAATTATTATAGTTTATATGGATAGCAGCATGCGCATGCAGTCTGTGAACCACCGCATACTGACGCATTCGTTTTGTTTTCTATCAAGAAGCTGAAAGTGAATATTTTTTGGCATGTTCTTCTTCAATGGTGATTAATTAATAAATAAAGAGATAGAGACTGGCATGTAATTTACTCGTGAAAATGAAATGCATGTGTTTTCAACACTCAAAAGTCTTGGCCATGCCTAAGATAAGAGGAGTCGTCTCATGTCCACACAATGTTTGATTTTTTTATTATAAAAAAAATATATATATATTTATTTGTAATAATCATAGATGAATGAGAAAGCTGCAAAATTATAGCCTCACATATTCAAAAAAGGTTGATTGGTGGATCTGCAAAGAATAATTATTCATGATGAGTTGGTTTGGAAAATGAAAACTCATTGCATATGGCAACGAGAAAATACCATAGCTATAGCTACTTATTTTAATTTGTACCCATCATTCCGAAAGACAAGAACCGGCCATTTTCATGGTAATGCAAAAACAAAAGTTCTATGAATTTGTAGGAGCCACATGTGAGGATAGAGTGTAAAATCATTCGAAATTTTGGTTCATGTGAACTAGAATTAGGAGGCTTAAACGGGGCCATAACCCCGAACTTAAAAGTATTTGTCTCAATCTTCAAAAAAGAAGTTATTTGAACTAACGATATGTTTACTAATCTGTAATCGGGTGAGGAGGAGTTGGATTTTGAGGTGAGTTAGAATCCAGATTCCCATTAAAGTTGTTTATTAAACCATATGGAATCGGGGTAGGAGTGGAATTAATTCCTTATAAGTTGTTTACTAAATTAATTAAAATAAGTTTGATTACTAAAATGCACTTGTTGTAGGGTTGAAGTATATGACAAATTTCGAATTTTAAAAATTGTGTAAGGATATAATGAGTAAAAAAGATGGATTCATGATGGGTTAGTTCTTCCGGAATTAGAATACTACATCCCACTCAAGAGTCCAATTCCTCCAAAATCAAGAGTTGAATTCCTGATTTTGTGTGAGCTCCACTTGCATTTTCAGTCTTCCATATGAAGTAAACACACGAGTAATCTGTAATCAGAATTTAACTCCTTATTCTGATTCACCGCATAACATTCATACAAAGTATAACATTCTTGAATAGGTTAGTAAACATTCTTGAATAGGTTCGACATGTTTGCCATATAAAGATGTCCGGTTTACGTAAGAAAATTATTGGGTGTATTTGATACACCGCATAACATTCATACAAAGTATAACATATATGTTAGAATTTTAAAAGGTTTTTAAAATTTTACTGTTTTGATTTGTTTAATTATTTTGATTGTTTTATTTTATTTATTGTGGGGTTATAAATATTTAATTTTCAGGTTTTATTTATATATTGAATTCATTAATTTTATAGTTCAATGTTGTATGAAACTCAATCACGAGAGGAGGAGGAAGCCCGTTAAAATTCCTTAAGACGTTAACATGAGTTTTGGAAAAAGAAAAAAAAGCCTTATTTAAAGTTTGATGATGTGTCATGTGTTAAGTGGTCTAAATTTAATGAAATGCGAGTAAATGCACCGGACCTAAATGCAAAGGCTCGGGATCATATTCTTGGATGCCTATAAAAGGCCACTCCTCCTCATTTAACACACTACCAAACTACCATATAAGTATAACACAACCACTACCACAATCTAATTATCTCCTATTTTACCTTTTATACTTTCTTTACTTATATTATTATTTTTTAGCAATTGTTCTATCACTTGGAAACCTATATCCGACTGTGAACGTGCTCTTAGCGGACCTTGAACCTGTATATTGAGGATCGTATCTTGGAGTCTCGTAGACCGTCAATATCTGCACGTAGGGAGGCTACAAAAGTTTTAAGACAGCGTCTTTGACGTGCTTCATCATACTAGGTTTGCTTTCTTAATCTTAATTTATTATATTTTTATTTACCTATTATTTGTTCTTTTTAGTTTTACTTTACCTTAAAAAGCTTTCTATTTTGTTTTATATATTATTTATAATATAAAGGTTTTTGCATAAGGTTTTTTTTTATAACATATATGTATTGAATTGTAAATTTAATACATGTCACCTATTAATATCATTTATATGAGTGTCCGAATGTCACAGTACGTATCGAATATACGTTATTATTTCTGTTTGTTTTAACCTATGCCGAATATAATTAAACCTTTCTTCAATCATAATAAGTCACATAAGTTAACATGTGACATTTTTCTTTACCCGAATCACATTCATTTCATGGCATGACTCCATTATGAGAATATTTGCCCACTCAAATGTTATGGCTCCAATTATTGATATATGTCTTTTTCTGGTCCATATTTTTTGTTTGTTAATGGTGTGATCATTGCCCATTTGACAATACATGAGGGTCTTCCTCAACCCTTCTCCTTGTGTAATAAATTCAGGACAACGATGGCTAAAACAGAAAGCCCACAAAATCAAATTGGCAAGTGATTCCTTCCACCTCTTGTACGGAATCAAATTGCTGATGGGTTGATATTATCTATCGTTTCATGTGATGATAAGATATAATTTGAGAGATTGAATAAAGGGTTAAAGTTGTGAACACGGCGAATGTTTCTTTATGGCATGTCTGTCTGCCATGTACACGTGGTATCATTTGTACGAACATCAGTATGTCAAATACACATTATAATTAATTTCCCTATTTGTTGGAGTATATATGCCTAATATAATTCAATTTTTAATCATAAGCCACCATAAGTTGACATTCGACATTTTTGTTGTTGACACAAGCGACATTAGAGCAGGGGGAATCAAATATATGACCTCGGAGATAGGGATAAATACTCTTAACCACTTGAGCTACAAACTATTTGATTTGATTTCCATTACCCTGAGAAAAGCACAAAATCACTTTCATGTCACGACTCCACCATGAGAGCTACAATTATTTACAGTGGCTCCAAATATTGATATATGTCTTTTTCTGGTCTATTTTTTTGTTTGATAATGGTGATCATTGTCCATTTGACAATAAATGAGGGTCTTCTTCAACCTCCCTGAAGTTCCTGTAATCAATTCAGGACACAGGAGAGCCACATGCTTACCTGGTTACAAGAACGATGGCTAAATCTGAAAGCCCACAAAATCAAATTGCCAAGTGAGTCCTTCCACCTCTTGTACGGAATCAAATTCCTGATGGGTTGATATTTGTCGTCATGTGATTATAATAAGATTTGAGAGATTGGATTAAAAGTTAGTGTTGGTAAGAATAAAGGGTTAAAGTTTTGAAATTTGTTTTCAATGATTGGTAACAAAAGAAAAAGGTGGAAGCTTGTTCCTCTTCTTTTCTTACATTGCATACGTTTTGATATATATTTTTTTATATAGTACAAGTGATAGTCTAAACTACAGGAAGAGGGTTTCTCACACAAACAACTATAATATTGTGGAGATTCGAACTTGAGACCTTTGGTTTGCAAGTCAATGCCCTTTTTCACTAGGCTAGACCTTTGGCTGTTTAGACATATAAATGTGAACAAAATACTCAAAGAAGAATTAAAAGTAAAATTAAAAACCTGGGTTTTGTTTAAACAAGTGTGACTAAAAAAAGAGAAAGAACTTTTACCATTGCCTTATTTGTAAGATAATCATGTGGGTTTGCAAATTGCATAGACAAACAAAAAGTCTGTAAGTCTATATAATAATAGTAGTAATGCAAGAAGCCAATTGGTATACGTGCAGCATATATGAAGACAAAGAAACGCCTCTCTATGCACATTGTTGAGCATAGTCTGTCCATATAATTCAACCAAACCAAGGAAGTGAAACCAGATGCTGATGTGAGAGCTATCTAAACATTCTACAGAAGCCAGTTTAGTTTGGTGATTGGCACAGAGGAAGTTTATTACGTGGGTACTTCTTTCTATGAAGATATAACTTGATATTTGAGCTCATCTCCTACATAGTTTAGGGTGCTTGCTGTACAGAAGCAAGTTGAGTTCACCACAGAAGTTGCTACAAGTATGGCTTCTTTAAGGAGCTCACTTGGTAAGTACCCAGCATCATTTTTTCTATGAACATGGTATGTTTTGTATAGAATTTCGGTTGTAAATTTGTTGCTCTTATAGATTTATAGTGAAGTAAAATTCAATATTGTGGTGTTTGAATGAGCTTCATCAGCATGTTTTACATCTTCGTCTTCTTTCTGTTTGATCATATTTCTCTGAGTGTATATAGCTGCACTCCATGCACTTCTTCTTTTCACTTGTATTTCCCAACTCCCTGTGTTTAACATGCAGTTTTATGATGATTCTGATCGTTTTCCTTGGAAATGGATATGCAGGGAGAACTTTCTCATGGATTTGTGATGGAGAACTTGAATTGGGTTCTTACTGCACTCAAAGAACTATCATTAATGGCATGAATCTGCTCTTCCTCTTCGTTTTTTGCTTACTTGCGCTTATAGGTTCTATAAGAAAGCATCATATTACTGTTCCATTCAGAAGGGACCACTTTTCTATAGTTGTCTCAATCTGTTGCGCTCTTACTAGCATTGCATATTTTGCTGCTGGTTTATGGGATCTAATTGCCCAGAGTGATGTGTCCAGTCACTTCGGCTGGTTGGATTACTTTGTAAGAGGACTAGTTTGGTTTTCTTACACAGTTTCCTTGCTTGTTCAAAGGTCCAAATGGATCAAAGTTCTAAACTCTGTTTGGTGGGTGTCCTCCTTTTCATTGGTCTCGGCTTATAACATCGAAGTACTCATAAGAACCCATAACATTCACATGTTTGATGCAATGACATGGCCAGTGAACTTGTTACTTCTTCTGTGTGCTGTTAGAAACCTCAGTCAATGTGTTCATCAGCATGCCCAAGATAACAGCCTCTCTGAACCTCTATTGGCCCGAAAGTCTGCTGGAAAGAGCCAGAAAACAGAACTTGAGCATGCTAGTTTTCTTAGCAAATTGACATTTGCTTGGATCAACCCTTTACTTAAATTGGGCTCCTCAAAAACATTAGCTCTTGAAGACATCCCTTCTCTGGTTTCTGAAGATGAAGCAGATTTAGCATACCAAAAGTTTGCTCATGCATGGGATTCACTGTCAAGGGAGAAGAGGCCAAGCAGTACCCGGAACCTGGTTCTGCAGACTGTAGCAAAAGTTTACTTGAAAGAAAATACATGGATAGCATTTTGTGCATTCCTCAGGACCATTTCAATTGCAGTTTCTCCTCTTATACTCTATGCTTTTGTAAATTATTCAAATAGCGACAAGGAAAATCTATCTGAAGGCCTCATAATAGTGGGGTGCCTAATTCTTTCCAAAGTGGTTGAATCTTTGAGCCAGAGACATTGGTTTTTTGGCTCAAGGAGGTGTGGAATGAGGATGAGGTCAGCCTTGATGGTGGCAGTTTATCAAAAGCAGCTGAAGCTTTCTAGTTTGGGAAGGAGAAGGCACTCAGCTGGGGAGATTGTGAATTATATAGCAGTCGATGCCTATCGAATGGGAGAGTTCCCGTGGTGGTTTCATTCAGCATGGACCTATGCACTGCAACTATTCCTTACCATTGGTGTTCTTTATTGGGTGGTGGGTCTCGGTGCTCTTCCTGGTTTGATTCCTCTCTTCATTTGTGGTCTCCTGAATGTGCCATTTGCAAAGGCACTTCAAAAGTGTCAATCCCAGTTCATGATCGCTCAAGACGAGAGACTCAGAGCCACTTCTGAAATCCTGAACAGTATGAAAATCATTAAATTACAATCCTGGGAAGAGAAATTCAAAAAGTTAGTCGATTCCCTTCGCGAACGTGAATTCATATGGTTGACTGACTCACAAATGAAAAGGGCTTATGGCACTCTAATGTATTGGATGTCACCCACCATCATTTCTTCTGTTATCTTTCTGGGATGTATCATTTTCCAAAGTGTCCCTCTAAATGCAAGTACCATATTCACGGTTCTAGCTTCACTAAGGAACATGGGAGAACCTGTCAGAATGATACCAGAGGCTCTTTCAGTAATGATCCAAGTCAAGGTCTCATTTGATCGTCTCAATGTTTTTTTGCTTGATGACGAGCTGAAAGATAATGAAGTAAGGAAGTTGTCATCACAGAATTCAGATGAGAGCTTAAGAATAGAAAGAGGCAGTTTCAGCTGGTATCCTGAATCAACAGTTCCAACTCTGAGAAATGTGAAATTAGAAGTGCAAAGGGAGCAGAAAGTTGCAGTTTGTGGACCAGTTGGAGCTGGAAAATCATCACTTTTATGTGCTATACTTGGAGAGATGCCCAAAATTTCAGGAACTGTGAGTTTAAAACAGATGACAAATTTAATATACTTGATGTACTAAGTTTTTTATACTGACTTTATTTATTATTGCAGGTTGATGTATTTGGAAACATGGCCTATGTTTCTCAGACTTCTTGGATACAAAGTGGGACAGTTCGTGATAACATACTCTACGGGAGGCCAATGGACAAGAACAAATATGATAAGGCCATAAAAGCTTGTGCTCTGGATAAGGACATTGATAGTTTTGACCATGGTGATCTTACTGAAATAGGCCAAAGGGGGCTTAACATGAGTGGAGGACAGAAGCAGAGGATTCAGCTGGCTCGCGCTGTCTATAGTGATGCTGATATCTATCTTCTTGATGACCCCTTCAGTGCAGTGGATGCACATACTGCAGCAATTCTATTTCATGTAAGAATGGCACATTCAATAATTTTAAGAAGCATGAAAACTACATTTAGTCTCATTGTAGAAAGATTTCACTCCATTTGAATTGACTTACGCAGGATTGCGTCATGACCGCTCTAGCAAGGAAAACTGTAATTCTGGTAACTCATCAAGTTGAATTTCTCTCAGAAGTTGATAAGATTCTGGTATATGTTATTACCTCAAATTTCAATTTAATTTGCAATAAAAATTCAAATTGTGTTGTTCATGAAACCTTATTTGGTCAGACTAACAAGGAACTAGTATCTTATAATTTAATTTACAGGTAATGGAGGGTGGAAAAGTTACTCAATCTGGAAGCTATGAGAGTCTTTTGACAGCTGGAACAGCATTTGAGCAGCTTGTGAATGCTCATAAAGATGCAGTGACAACATTGGGTCCTTCAAATTATCAAAGCCAAGGAGAATCTGAAAAGGGAGATACGGTTCAGCCAGAGGAACCTCATGCAGCATACCTCACTGCAAATAATAGTGAAGGGGATATTTCTGTGAAGGGTGTGGCTGGGGTGCAACTAACAGAAGAGGCTGGGGTGCAACTAACAGAAGAAGAAGGGAAAGAGATTGGAGATGTTGGATGGAAGCCCTTTTGGGACTATGTATTTGTTTCCAAAGGAACACTTCTTCTATGCTTAGGCATAATAACACAGTCTGGTTTTGTTGGTCTTCAGGCTGCTGCAACTTATTGGTTAGCTCTAGGCATTCAAATTCCTAAAGTGACCAATGGCGTACTCATCGGTGTTTATACTGCAATTTCAACACTTAGTGCTGTCTTTGTATATCTTAGGTCAGTTTTTGCAGCCCATATGGGATTGAAAGCTTCTAGAGCCTTTTATTCTGGTTTCACTGATGCTATCTTTAAGGCTCCCATGCTGTTCTTTGACTCAACCCCTGTAGGGAGGATTTTGATACGAGTAAGTGTATCCAATCTTCAACAAGTGTATTTTCATTTACTTATTTCAGAATTCATTCTTATTTTCATTCATTATTTCCACTTGTGCAGGCTTCATCAGACTTAAGTATTTTGGATTTTGACATACCGTTCTCCATTATCTTTGTTGTGTCTGCTGGCGTTGAACTGCTGACAACGATTGGAATTATGGCTTCGGTCACATGGCAAGTTCTCATTATAGGCATTATTGCCATGGTTGCTGCAAAATATGTTCAGGTGGATCAGAATATCAGTTTCTTGATTTTCTTGTTCTTCTCTCTCTCTCTCTCTCTCTCTCTCTCTCTCTCTCTCTCTTCACCAATGGAATGGTGGAACTGACTTCTTTGTTTTGTTTCTAGGGCTATTATCTAGCCTCTGCAAGGGAACTAATAAGAATCAATGGAACAACCAAAGCTCCTGTTATGAACTATGCATCAGAGACATCACTTGGAGTGGTCACTATAAGAGCTTTTAAGATGGCGGACAGGTTCTTCAACAACTACTTAGAGCTAGTTGACACAGATGCCAGATTGTTCTTTCATTCTAATGCAACCATGGAGTGGTTAATTTTAAGGACAGAAGTACTTCAGAATTTGACCCTTTTCACTGCTGCTTTTTTCATTGTTTTACTTCCTAAGGGTTATGTTGCACCAGGTAATTTATGAGACAGAAATCCTTGTTTCAAACTAAGGAGTTTGAGGTTGTCTAAAGTTGTTTAACCATCACCTAATTTCCTTGATGTGTGCAGGGCTTGTGGGGCTCTCTCTTTCTTATGCTTTATCACTAACCGCGACGCAAATTTTTGTGACTCGATGGTATTGCAACTTATCCAACTACATTATCTCGGTTGAAAGGATAAAACAATTCATGCAGATTTCACCAGAGCCCCCTGCAATTGTGGAGGACAAGAGGCCTCCATCTTCATGGCCTAGCAAGGGTAGGATAGAGCTGTATTCTCTTAAGGTAATATATTCAAAATCATACATGTGAACTTCCTTACTCAGTCAAAAGCTGTACCTTTACCACCTTATGGTTTGATCAGGTTAGAATTCTAACCATTACTTACTGCTTTTGGTTGGTTAAAGATCAAATACCGTCCAAATGCTCCGCTAGTTCTCAAGGGAATTACATGCACATTCAAAGAAGGCACTAGAGTAGGAGTTGTGGGAAGGACAGGAAGCGGAAAAAACTACACTCATAAGTGCTTTGTTTCGCTTAGTAGAGCCGGCCAGTGGTAAAATCATTATAGATGGACTTGACATCTGCTCTATGGGTCTAAAAGACTTGAGAATGAAGCTCAGCATCATCCCTCAAGAACCAACTCTTTTCAAGGGTAGCATCCGGACCAACTTGGATCCTCTAGACCTTTACTCCGATGATGAAATATGGAGGGTAAGCAAGCTGACTCCGGTTCTTTTCCTGCATAACTTTTACATTGTTTGTCAGCAACTTCTACTAATGCAGCCAATTTTATGCATTAGTTAAATTTAGCTCTCTTTTTGTACTTGCATTATGAATGAATTTAATGACATCTTCATTGCAGGCTCTAGAGAAGTGTCAGCTCAAGGAAACAGTCAGCAAGCTACCTAATCTGCTAGACTCATCTGGTGAGTTCGTGATGTTTCCTTCAAACAAATGAGAAAGGTGTTCTTAACACCTTACTTAAGCTCCAATTTTCCATTAAGTCTAATAATTATTCTGTGAAGTGACGAGATCATATTATAATCACACTGTCGTAAAAGTTATAACTACCTATAATGATTTCAACAGTGAGTGATGAAGGGGAAAACTGGAGCGCCGGACAACGCCAGCTCTTTTGCCTTGGCAGAGTCCTTCTCAAGAGGAACAGAATTCTAGTTCTAGACGAGGCTACAGCGTCCATTGATTCTTCGACAGACGCGGTTCTGCAGAGAATCATCAGGGAGGAATTTGCAGAATGCACAGTGATAACTGTGGCTCACAGAGTTCCAACCGTTATAGACAGTGACATGGTCATGGTCCTCTCCTATGGTAAGCTTTTATAATTTCAATGAAATCTGCAGGACTTGTGACCCTGTGATATTTTGGTAACACATGATATGAAACCCATTGCTAATACGTAGGGTGGTTTAATTTGTTTGTGTCTTTAGGGAAGCTGGTGGAATATGAAGAGCCTGCAAAGCTGTTGGATACCAACTCCTACTTCTCCAAGCTTGTAGCTGAATACTGGTCAAGCTGCAAGAGAACCTGATGCCCAAAATGTCAAGCACCACAAATTTATCTAAATAATTAAGGGACTATTTGATTGGAAATTTGCTGTTAGAATTGCTTTTAGTCTGATGAAAATCTTGTGACCAATGTAAAATGGGCCTTAGCAGATTTGGAGATTAATGAGAAAGCAAGGTTACAAGCAAAAGCTCAAATAACACGCGAGTGAACGCGTCAAAACTTCATTTGAGTTTATCCTAGAAAAAAAAAAAAGACCAAAAAGGAAAAAAAATAAAGGATTGAAAAAAGAAATGTTGATGAACAAAAGATGAAGTTACAGAAAAAGAGCTTCGAACAAAATAACAAAAAGATGAGAGATAAGCACCTAGGCTAACTTCACTGCTTTAGTTACTTAATCTAAATTGATATGAGTACTTACCGGTCCAAATTCCTCACACACACAACCACAACCCCCTCTGCCAAATCAAAAAAGAGACAAGCATAAGCTAAGAACTTGGAAGTTTGCTTTACACTGTCCAGAGGCCGAAGATTTGTTTTACACTTGGGAGTATTTGGATCCAGAAATTAGGCCTAGAAGAATGGACGGGCTTTCTTGGCCTGTTAGTACTATAAGACTTGAGTCAATAGACACGTACATATTTTTCCTTTTTTTTTTATAAAAAAAAAATAGTATAGCCGTTCGGCTATACTCTTTATATATATATATATATATATATATTTTTAGGATCCTTTTTTTCTTTTAAATTTTTTTTCCGATTTTCTTCTATCGATAAGAATAGTTTAGAGCATTATCCATTATTATTTTTGCAATACTTGAGTCTCTATTGTCCCCTTTTCATTTTTTTACTTTTCCAGAATTATTACCCGTATAAAGAATTTACCACTTTCATGTTCAATAATCTATTATAAACGTACGTACGTATTTTTCAATAATACATCCATGTTTTGTACATGTCTTAAAGACTCGGTAAAATTCAAGATTTTTAAAAAGTAAGCATACAATACTCGTATTGTACATGTACGTACGTATTTTTCATGTTTAATACACATATTTTTTTTATAAAAAATTTCAATAAAACACACAAAATTCACATATTATACAATTAATTCTCACAAATTATTGAATAAAAATAATACATATTCAAAAAAATTAAATTAAATATAATAAATTATTATAAAGTGGCCCACTTTGAAGTCGTAATTTGCCAAAATTTTGCCAAATAAAACACTATCTATTTTTTATTTCATAAATCGTACAGCCGTGCGGCTATACCCGGGTTTTTAAATTTTTTGTTTAAAATAGTATAGCCGACCGGCTATACTCAGTTTGGCTATACTTATTTTGTCACGTGGGCACCTAATTTCATGGCGGTTCTCTGGAAAAATATATATATATATATATATATATATTACGGCCGTGCGGCTATACACCAGTTTTTTAATTTTTTAAAAAAATCGTATAGCCGGTCGGCTATACTCTTTTTTTTGTACTAACAGATATGTACTAACATTCCTCTTTGGCCGGAATAGTCCAACAGTAGCGGCCTGCCGCGAACCCAATTTCACGGCGACCTTTCGTTGTCGTAACGACCTTATCTCGGTATCATTCCTTCATGAAAGTTGCTCGCCATCACCTTCCCTATCGTCTCCCCAAAATACTCAACCCAAACAACCAGGGTTCAGGGCCAATTTTGGCTAGAACAGTCTAGCAGTTGCGGCCTGCCACAAACCCAATTTCACGACGACGTTTCGTTACCTTAACGACTTATCTCGCCATCATTCCTCCACAAAAGTTCCTCGCCATCATCTTCTCTTTCATCTCCCCAAAATACCAGACCCAAACAAGCGGAGTTCAGGGCCAATTTTGGTTGGAACAGTCCAGTAGTTTCCGTTTGTGGATTGCAGTTTCCCTTTTGATCCGTGGTTAATGTGCAGAGTGTTGGGGTTTCATTTGGACTGGGAAGGGAGTTTGCATTGTGTGAGCTCGCACTGTAACATCTTCACTTTTTTAAACAGTGTTTGCTTGTTTGTGAAAAGAGAGTAGGTGTGTGTGTGTGTGTTGATGGACAACTGGGGATTGGATGCTGTGGAGCTAAGGTTGTGATGCTACTCAGGCAGAATTGCTAGGTTTTGCCCTCATCGGAAGGAGGGAGTTCTTTGACATTTGCATTGGTGGTGAGGAATTTTTAGTTGATCTCTCCAGTATTGGTTTCATTATTATCTTCTTCTTCTTCTTTTTTCGTATGTCTTCTCATTTTTGCATGTTGTTATTGAACCGTGCAACCTCAACGGATTACATTTGACCAAGATAAAATGACCTCATTTTTTAAATATGAACTTGTTAAGTGGCTTGTGGTTTGATGTGTTGGAATCTTTGGTATTTAGATAGTCTATTGCTCGGTTGATCATTTTAGCAAACCCATAATTTCATGTGATATCTGTTTCGCAAAAGGAGGAATTTTATCCTTTACTACATCAAATGTCGTCTTTGTGAGCTCAATTTTGCATTATTGTGGAATTTAAAATTAGGTACTACTTTTTGGTCTTTGGCTTTGTGCTAAAATTAGGTGAAATTGTATTCCCAAATTCCAAAGGATCCGGATCCTCTGCTTTGATTTTCTCTGCCATGATCTGCTTTACTTTTGCTCTCCACACGCCACCACATTAAAATTTAATCTAAGGGACTTAAAGTTGACACATCGTTCTTCAAGCAAAAACCCAATTCACATCTAATTAAAAAAGAAAAACAATATCCTAACCCAACTAATCAAACTTAACGTCCTATCCCTTTCTTCTTCTTTTTTCTTGCTTCTTCCCGTCACACGATTTCTTCCTGTCTATAATCACAATCCATTCTGGTTGTTGCAGCGTTTGTTTAGTGGTGGAGCTTTGGTTGTTCAATATTGTTAATATTGAACTCAATGCCACCAGGTATGCTCAAGTGTGTCCTCAGAGTCGGCAAATATGAAGGAGCTCCTCCAATGGAATGACCTATATCAACAAGGTGGATCCATAAAGAAAAAATCTCTCAACTATGTTATGTAAAATGGATTTTTTCTTTTCTTTTCTTTCTGTGTGTAGAAGTCCTCGTTTTCTTTATTCTTCTTCATTCTGCTTAAAGGCGTGGCAAGATGGGATCTTACATAGATATCCATGGAAATCCCATTGGTCATGTTCCCATCTATCAAAAGAACAAAAAGCAAACTTATTTCCCCATATCCTTTGATGTGATGAGGGTGGTTGAAGAAAAAAAAATTCTTCCGCTGTTTTCTTGGATAAAAGAGGAATTACATTTCAAGACCTGGATATTGGGATTGTTTTGTAAGGTCTATTGACTGATGAGTTATGGTTATTTTTCTGAAATTAATGGCTACTGAAAGATATATATATTATTTTGATAGAGGAAAGAGAAGGGATTGTGATTACAGAATTTTTGGAGAAACGAAAGCTTGGTAGGGATAAGATTTTGGGGGCAAAGGCAGGAAGAAGATGTGCTAATAAGAATGTAGAAAAAAAAAGAAAAAAAGAAAGGGAGACGATGTTAAGTTTGATGTTAGTTGGGTTAGGGTATTGTTTTTCTTTAGGAGTAATTTTTTGCTTGAAGAATGATGTGTCAGCTTTTAAGTCCCTTAGATTAAATTTTAATGAGGTGGCGTGTGGAGAACAAAAGCAAAGCAGATCATGGCAGAGAAAATCAGAGCAGAGGATCTGGATCCAATTCGAAATTAGTAAACTATGTAGTGTCTTAAAATGAAAGCTCACTTAAATATATTGGAATATTTAAAAGGTATAGCCGGGCGGCTATACTATTTAAATATATTCGAATATTTAAAAGGTATAGCCGCCCGGCTATACGATTTAAATATATTCGAATATTTAAATGGAATAGCCACTCTTTAAGTGTTTAAATATTTATTTAGGGAATAATTCGTATTTAAATATTTTAATTAATTTCATAAATTACTTCATAAACAGTAATTAATTATATTTAATTATCTTAAATAATTTTGTGGAATTTAGAATTTTTTTTAAATAGTTTCAATTATTTAAAAATCCTAGAAAATTATTTTAGTATTCTAAGTTCCTGCATATCAAAAGATGAGATGAACAATTTGAAAATTGACCTCTAAAAAGATTCAACCGAGTATTTGCAGGACCCCCATTAATAAGTCTCCAAACCACAATCCTAACGTGGACAAGAACATGAAGAAACAATAAAGAATTGGAGGGATTCAACCGAGGGAGATGTGTCGAACCTATCACAAGAGATACTGGGTGAACACTGTACTTCCCTGCAACATAAATGTATCCTATGAATGGAAATACAAGCAGATTAGTAAATCAACATGCGACGGGCAATATTCGATAAATACAACATGCAGTAAAGAGACCAAATGCTGGAACTAGAGATAATATTCAAAATAATTTTCCTTTTAGAACAAGGAGTACTGTAGACATTCATGAACTGCTATGGCACAGATGCAGAAACACAGGCTTGTATATACCCACACACCCAAGCATGCATGCATACACTTAATCAAAAGCAATATATTGACTTAAAAAAAAATATTAATAACCACTGGGCATCATACCAATAAGACGTAAACATGAGATTGAAAACCAGTGAAAAGGTATGACCATCATTTTCTCACCCACAGGGGCAGTTTCATGTCAATCTGCAAATTTAGAGTAATGTGAAATTGTTTTCTTGATATCTGCGCAACCATCAATAATGTTCTTCAAGAAAAGGTTGCGGTTAATCGGGACGGAGCAGCTGGATTTTCCCAAGCAATGTTGCTCAACAACCTCCTTAGATACAGGGGAGTTGCATTTGCCCAAGACGTAGCTTCCACAGTAGCCAGCTGGTGTATCACCGAAGCTTGCAAACTCAACAGCAACAACCTTCTTGTTATAAAATCTTAAAGAACCCTAGAAGAAACTCTCTGATAATCGTTTTTCATGTAAACAAACAAAAAAAAAATGAAAAATTAGGAACATACGTAAATTAGATGCCATGGTAGCCACGGATAGAGACTCGAACTCGTAGTTAGGCGGCCTGGGCGGATCTAGGCGGCACCTAGGCGGTCTGGGCGGATCTGGACGGCCCCTAGGCGGTCTGAGTGGATCTAGGCGGCGCCTAGGCGGCCTGGGCGGATCTAGGCGACGCCTAGGCGGCCTGGGCGGGTCTGGGCGCCAGGGCGGGTCTGTTTGCTTTACCAAACCTGTCATCAATGGCCTTGGTGATATTCTTAGCATTCAAACACTTGGGGCCATCTCGTATCCAAGTCATCTTCCCAGACGGTACCTGTAATATCAGAACAAATTTGCACAGATCAGAAGTGAAAACCAAGCTGGCACACCACCATTGTTAGCATGAACTGATACTCTCACAGCTACTTTACAACCTTGGTGGCCAAAACGACGCTCCTCGCTCCTACCCTGACCCTGGGTCTGGGCTCGCTGAACCACTGGATACATTTCTGTAGAGTCGAAGAAATTGGTGCCGGACAGGAAAGCTTGGTCGAGGAGGCCAAACGACTCCGGAAACGTGTTTTGCTTGCCGAAAGTCATCGTCCCTGCGCGAAGAATGAATTTGTATTTGAGGATGAGAGGGAGGGCCAAAGAATCAGACTCAGAGTCGGTAAGATTGGAGGCGAGGTTGAAGAGAGGCACCGCCATTGCTTCGCCTGAGAAGCTCTTTTGAGTTTGTCAACTGTGAGTGGAACGGGAAGGAGAAAAATAAAAGGATCTGCTATAGCGGCGCGAGTTTAGTGGATTTTCAGGGGTTGGATAAGATAAACAGAACCGAGTTACTACTATCTATGTGTTCGAAAAATCGTCCAACAAATAAAAAATAAAATAAAATCCGCCTAGGCGGGTTGGGTCCTTTGTTTTTTTTTTTCCTGACTTTAAATAAAACCTAGTCTTGGACTTGGAGGGATATGGAGAGGAGGAGGAAGAGTTAGATTTAGAGGCCTAGCTTCGAATCAATGCCTGTTGAAGCAGATGCATCTGTGTGGAGAGCCTTGCTCAATGCTTGTCGACTTCATTCTGCCACGAACTTAGCTGGAACCATATTTGAAAAGCTTGTTGAATTAGAACCGATGAATGCAGGGAATTATGTTCTGATATCTAATATATATGCTGCAGCAGGTCTATGGATGGAGGTAAGGCAGATAAGAACACGGCTCAGGGAAAAGGGTTTAGAAAGGCCTCCTGGAGTAAGTTGGATTGTTGTTAAAAGCCAGGTTCACTGTTTCGTTGCCGGAGACACATCACACCTTCAATCAGACATAATTTATAATTCTCTGTCAACCTTGATCAAAGAAAATGGATACATTCCTGATCTTCGATTGGTTTTAAGGATTAGGTTGAAAGTGGGGTCGTAATCTTCGGTTTTGCATACTGCTGAGGGTTGGGAACCTTTTAATGATCACTAAGAACTCAAAAAGGCTTTGTGATGGGTTCCATTGATTAATGAAACCTATATGGAAAGGTTTGTATTTGCAGGAACTTTATCAATTATATGTTTCCTGTTGTTTTGGTTTTCTAATTGAAAATTTTGGCAGATCCCAAGTGATTTACCAGAACTAGCTACAGAAGCTAGGAGAATTTTGGAAGCTGCAGCTGGTGCGACGGCATGCCAATAGGCTTTACTTGCTGAGGATTTCGTGAAGGATGTGACTGTGCCGCTTTTATCTTATTAGTATTACCAGTCAGCAACACCAAAGTGTTGACGATTTTGTGCCCCTTTGTTTATCATTAATACTTTCAGAATTTAGGATATTAAATATAGAAAAATAGCACATACATGTGCAAGGTTTTAGGCTATGCAGTTTCTCGAACTCCATGTATGCAGGTTTTCTGTTTTTGCTTTTCTTTGCACCTTTCCAATGTTCTTTGGGTGGGGCGATGCAATATCCTGTAAACCATGGTTTTCGATTTTTGACTAACCTGAGGATTGTTAGGTTATTAGTATCACAGTTGAAACAAAATTCTATTTATTTTTCTTAATAGTTACTGCTCACATGGACTTGGGTAGGAAATACATTGTTGAGTATGTGTGCTGAATTTAACTGTGTTGAATCTGTTCAGAAGGTTTTTGCTGAGATGAAATACTCAGATGTTATCTCATGGAACACTCTGATCAGGGCACTAGCCTGCAATGGATTGCAAGATGAAGCATGGAAAATACTTGGGGTGATGCGAGAATCTGACACCAAACCTAACTCACACACAATAATATCTATCCTTACTACTTGTGAAGATGAAACTTGTATAAATATAGTGCGAACAATTCATGGTTTTGTGATAAAACATGGTATTGAAGCTGACCTATCTTTGAACACTGCACTAACAGATATGTACATGAATTGTGGTGATGAAGCAGCAGCTAGGACTGTATTTGAGGGCTGTCCCAGTAGGGATGTGATCTCATGGAATGCTTTAATTGCAAGTTACATAAAAAAACAACGAAATCGGCAAAGCTCAGTTACTCTTTAACCGTATGGTTTCAGAAGTGAATCCCAACTCTGTGACAATCATAAATATTCTATCATCATGTACCCAGCTTGCCTCTTTGCCTCTAGGTCAATGCTTGCATGCTTATGCAAATCGGAGGCAATTCTCATTTGGTTTTGATTTGTCTCTTGCAAATGCTTTTATATCAATGTATGCAAGAAGTGTTAGCATGCAAAATGCTGAAAAGATGTTTAAAACTTTACCAAAGAGGAATGTTATCTCATGGAATGCCTTGATTACTGGGTACAGCATGCACCGTTGCACGGTCACGGACATGATGCTATTCATGCGTTCTTACAAATGTTAGAAGATGGTTTTCGACCAAATGGGGCAACTTTAGCCAGCTGGTGTATCACCGAAGCTTGCAAACTCAACAGCAACAACCTTCTTGATATAAAATCTTAAAGATCCTCAGAAGAAACTCTCTGATAATCGTTTTTCATGTAAACAAACAAAAAAAAAATGCAAAATCAGAAACATACGTAAATTGAACGCCATGGTAGCCACGGATAGAGACTCGAACTCGTAGTTAGGCGGCCTGGGCGGATCTGGGAGGTCTGGGCCGATCTAGGCGGCCCCTAGGCGGTCTGGGCTGATCTAGGCGGCCTGGGCGGGTCTGGGCGCCAGGGCGGCTCTGTTTGCTTTACCAAACCTGCCGTCAATGGCCTCGGTGATATTCTTAGCATTCAAACCAGTGTTTTCAAAGGCATGCCTTCGCGCGCGTCGGAGCGAGGCGGCAGGAAATCGCCCGAGGCAGTCGGCTATTTCGCGAGTTGCACATTTGGCTCTGGGAAGGAGTGAGGAGGCGTTTCAAGGCGGAGCGAGGCGGACCAAGGCGTGACATATCTGGACACTCTGAACCGGAAGAAATTTTGAGAATGTGCAAATTGGCTGCGGCTCTGCGAGGAAGACGACTTCGCGAGGAAGATGACTCGCGTGCGTTTTTTTTTTTAGGTTTATTGTAATGAAACGACGTCGTTTCGATTGAAGTGTTTTAAAAAAAACTTAAAAGTAAAACGACGTCGTTTCACTTGGACTGTTTTTTTAAAAAAATATAACGCAAGTTTCTGTTTTTTTTTTCCTTCCCTTTATTGTAATAAACTTAAGGCAAGAAGAATTAATATCTTCTTGCCTTTTCTATCTCCAGCCGATTGTAGTTTTTCTACTTACTCTTTTTTTTTCTTTTTTTTTTTGTCTAAATTAATATATTATTGCATGGAATTATATGTATAATTATATAGTACAACCTTAATTTCTTCCTTTACCAAATAATCTCCATCAATTTCAAGAATCCTCTTCATCTTTCGACTGCAAGTAAGTATTTTATTTTTCTCTCTAATTCTTCGCAACTGTAATTTGAAGTTCCGTATAATTTTTTTTTCATTTTTTTTAAAAATATATTAGTTATCTTATTCGTTTATGTGATATAATTGAAATCTGACGTACATGCATCATACTTGTATCTTAGAATTATTAATGGTGTTGTTTTATAGCTATGAATAAAAAAGATCCTGCGTGGAAGTATGCAAAATAAATAGAGGGGGAAAAATACTTTAGATGCGCATTTTGTAATCAAAGATGCAGTGGAGGAATTTCTAGACTTAAGCATCATTTGGGTCAAACTCATCAATGCATGAGCTGAGGACTTGGATCCTTAAGGAAGACGTTGGCGACATTAAACCGATGATGGAAGAACATAAGAAAGCTTGAGATCTTTCATGAAAAATAAAGAGATAATTCGCCCTGCAATCACACGGTTTGCCACTTCTTATCTTACTCTTCAAAGCATCTATAAGAAAAAGCAACCTCTTTAGGTTATGTTTTCTTTTAGAGAATGGCACAATGAACCATTTGTCCAACATAATGAAGGTATTAGGGCTCACTCAACTATACCATATGATGTTAATTTTTGGTCTCATGTTGCTTTTTGCATTTAAAGTGTTATTCCATTAGTATCTGTTTTGAGAGAAGTTAATTCAGAGGAGAGACCCGCTATGAGATTTATTTATGAGTTAATGGATGTTGCAAAAGAGAAGATTGCTTTTAATTGTGGAAAAGTTGAAAGAAAGTATAAATCAATTTGGAGAAAAATAGACGAAAGATGGGGCCCACAACTTCATCAACCTTTACATGCTGCTAGTTATTATTTGAACCCTCAATTGCGTTATGAAGAAACCTTTTCTAATGTTGATGAAGTGAGGAAGGGATTGGAAGATTGCATGACTAGGATGTTGTCTTTTGAGGATCGTATGGCTGCTGATATCCAATTGGACTTGTATGATGAGGCAAAAGGAGAGTTTGGAGGTCGTCTTGCTGTGAATTCAAGGAAACTATGAACTCCGGGTTATAATTTTTACTTTTTCATTTTCATTCAAGTATAATGAACACTTGAAATAAATGTTAAACTTAGTTAGATGGATTTGTTTTATTTTTTTTAGCAAATTGGTGGAAGCGTTTTGGAAGGGACACACCTGAGTTGACGCAGTTTGCTATTCGGACCCTTAGCTTTACTTGTAGTGCATCTGGGTGTGAGAGGAATTGGAGCACATTTGAGCAGGTAAAGTTCATCGGTTAATTTATTGTTCCAATTTTGATGCTTCTAAATCTAATTTTGTATTTTTATATTCATTTTAGATTCATACAAAGAAAAGAAATAGACTTGACGTCAAAAGCTCAAGGGTTAATTACAGTTTAGTACCCTGTGATTACACCCTTAAGACATATTAGTCCCTATCTTTTCAATTTTAACAATCACATACCCCAGTCTTTTAAATTTGTTACAATGTGGTTACGTCGTTATGGTTTTTGTCAAATCTTTCTGTTAGTTGCCTACGTGGCACTGTGGGTCCCACATTTTTCAAATTTTGTATTTTTAAATTTATTAAAATACAAATAAAATATTAAAAACCAAAAGAATTAAAAAAAAATTTCTCTCTCTCTCTCTCTCTCTCTGCATTCTCTCTCTGCAACGAACCATCTCTCTCTCTTCTCTCTGCTCTCTACCCCATGACACCACCACCTGCAAACTATACCACACCCCAGCCTGCAAACACATCCCCACGAACCCAGAAACCTAGACCCGATTTCTTCCCCCCAACCTAGATTTCTTCCCCCTCCCCCAATTTCTCCCCCCCACCCAGATTTATTCTCTTCCCCCTCCCCCCCTCTCCGATTTCTTCTTCCCCCCCCCCCCCCATCCCAAATTTTAAAATGTGGGTTTGAAGTGAAATTTACCTTATTGGGGTTTTTGAGTGGGAAGGAGAGACTGTTGGAGAGGGGGTTAGGGTTTCTTCCATTGCAAATTACAGAGAGCGAGGGTGCCAGAGGCATTGCCAGTGTTTGCGCCATTTTTGTCAACACTGCGTGACTAGTAAGAGTGATGAGTTTGTGTGTGGATGAAGACGATGGGGTCGAGCTCTGGCTTATCCTTTCTGATGCATATAGCTATTTCCTATAAAAGCCCAACTTCGATGTTTATTTTTTGGGTCAGATCCCAACTTTCACTCAAAGCCCAAAATATCATTTGTAGCTCCAAAAACAACTCTTTTTTTTTTTCTTTCACAATGCTCATTTTTAGAATTCAAAATATTGCATCTGTGATTATTAATTTCAAGCTATGTGGAAGATAAGGCAGACTCTTGTCACCTTGTCTTTGATTGTTCAACTGTCTTCACATCAGGCTGGGGTGTGGTATAGTTTGCAGGTGGTGGTGTCATGGGGTAGAGAGCAGAGAGAAGAGAGAGAGCTGGGTTCTGGATTATGGCTGGATTATGGGTTTGTTGCACACACAAACACAGAGAGAGAGAGAGAGAGAGAGAGAGAGAGAGAGAGAGAGAGAGAGAGAGAGAGAGAGAGAGAGAGAGAGAGAGAGAGAGAGAGAGAGAGAGAGAGAGAGAGAGAGAGAGAGAGAGAGAGAGAGAGAGAGAGAGAGAGAGAGAGAGAGAGAGAGAGAGAGAGAGAGAGAGAGAGAGAGAGAGAGAGAGAGAATTTTTTGTTTTTTAATATTGTATTCATATTTTAATCTATTAAAAATTAAAAAATTTGAAAAATGT
The DNA here is from genome assembly GCA_020521455.1 of Prunus kanzakura. Taxonomy (NCBI): domain Eukaryota; kingdom Viridiplantae; phylum Streptophyta; class Magnoliopsida; order Rosales; family Rosaceae; genus Prunus; species Prunus kanzakura. Next base: position 161,039 of record BPUM01000838.1, read on the forward strand.
GGGACCCACAATGCCACATAGGCAACTAACAGAGAGATCTGACAGAAACCCTAACGGCGGACCACATTGTAAAAAATTTAAAAGACCGGGGTATGTGATTGTTAAAATTGTAAAGATACGGACTAACATGTCTTAAGGGTGTAACCACAGGGTACTAACAGATATGTACTAACATATTCGCTAGGCGCCACCTATTCGCTAGGCGGGTTCTAACATATGTGCTACATATCTGCTAGGCAGCTTCTATTTTGACACGTGGCCACCTATTCGCTAGGCGGGTTCTCTTCTTTTTTTAAAAAAAATTGTATAGCCGCGCTGCTATACTATTTTTTAATTAAAAAAAAAAAACCCACCTATTATACAAATAATTCTCACATATTATTGAATAAAAATAATATATATTAAAAAAATTAAATAAATTATATTAAAATATTATATAGTGGCCAACTTTTAAGTTGTAATTTGCCAAAATTTTGCCGAATAAAACACTCGTTTAGTATTTCGTAAATAGTACGGTCGCGCGGCTATACCTGTTTTTATTAATGTTTCTGAAAAATAGCATAGCCGCGCGGCAATACTTGTTTTGAAACGTCGGCACGTAATTGCAAGGGGCGGGTTCTTTTCTTTTTTAATATATAGTACAGCCGCGCGGCCATACTAGATTTTTTAATATATAAAATAGTATAGCCGCTAGGCCACACTTACTTTGACACGTGCGCACCTAATTGCAACGCTGGTTTTTTTAAGTAAATAGTATAGCCGCCCGGCTGCACTCGGTTTTTTAGATTTTTTTGAAAAAATAGTATTACATAATAAGAGATGAGATGCTCTTTCATGTCGGTACAACAACCCCAACCATAATATTGATTTCTCCAACCAGATCACAGAAAATCAGCTTGTAACTCAAATTAATATTGGTCACGGTAATACTCAAAGTTTACAATTTATAGATATTTCGTTATCTTCCATTAAGTTTCGTTAAAGTAGCTCATGTACATGCCTCTGTAATATCAATTCAATCTATTATTTCAAATGCACATAATATGGCAGCCATGCACTCCTGACCGACTTGCATCACTACCAGAATTTATTTTTGGGTCAAAATATTCCTTCATTCAAAACCAAGCTTCATAGGCATAGAGGGAGTAACTTGGGAAATCAAGTACAAAAAGAGCCTGGAGCCGACACCATCTATGCAAGAAAACATCAAGCTAAATCCAAGCAGAAGTTGTTTTCCCATGTAGACAATTCACTGACTTATAATATCATGGTGGGCAAGGCAAACCATCAAAGACGAGGACCTGCACCGTAGGCAATATTAGCAACAGACTCCCCCATACACATGAGGATCAACCTTAATCCCATCAAACACAACTCGACATCTAATAGTACAATATACCCAAGATTTTCCATAATTTGTTAAACCTAGCACAATATATATCCTAACTCGTTGAGTTAGAGGAAGAAGACTACACACATGCTTTCTTACAAAAATTAACTGTACTTTTTGTGAGAATGCGCCTATTTGTGAAAAGCCCTTAAAAAGATCAAATAAAAAACGCATAATCACTTTCATGACAGGATCTCACTCCAGAGTCCCGTCAGTCAATCTTCAACCCTTGTATAACAAATTCCGGACAGGAGAGCCACATGCTTACATGGTTACTAGAACGATGGCTAAATCTGAAAGCCCACAAAATCAAATTGCCAAGTGAGTCCTTCCACCCCTTGTACCGAATCAAATTGCCGATGGGTAGTTGAGATTGTCGTTGATACTAAGATTTGAGATTGGATTAATAATTAGTGTTGCTAAAGTTTTGAAATTTGTTCTCGGCAAATGTGAAATGAATGATTAGCAACAGAAGAAAAAGGTGGAAGCTTGTTCCTGTTCTTACATTGCGTATGTTTAGACATGAACAAAATACTCAAAGAAGAATTCAAAGTAAAATTAAAAACCTGGGTTTGTTTAATCAAATGTGACTAAATAAAGAAATGAACTTTTAGTATTGACTTAATTGTATAATAATCATGTGGGATTGCACAGACAACAACAAAAAATTGAAACTTCAACATGCAAGAAGCGAGATTGCGACGTTCAGCATATATAAAGACAAAGAAAAGCTTCTCTAAGGTCTAAGCACATTGGTGAGCATAGACTGTCCATATATAAGCATTTTCCAGAAGCTAATTTAATTTGGTGATTATCATAGAGGAAGTTTATTAATTTGGTGAGCATAGACTTTCTATGAAGATATATTTTGAGATTTGAGCTCATTTCCTACGTAGTTTGGAGTGCTTGCTGCAGAGTAGCAAATTAAGTTCACCACAAAGTAGGTAAAAGTATGGCTTCTTTGAGGAGCTCACTCGGTAAGTACCCAACATCATTTTCTCTATGAACATGGTATGTTTTATATAAAATTTGAGTTTCTAAATTTGCTGCTCTTATAGATTTATAGTAAAGTAAAATTCAATATTGTGGTGTTTGAATGAGCGTAATCGGCATGTTTTACGTCTTCGTCTTCTTTCTGTTTGATCATGTTTCTCTGTGAGTCTGTGACTGTATATACAATTGCATTCCATGCACTTCTTACTATCACTTGTATTTTCCAACTTCTCCCAGTGTTTAACATGCAGTTTTAAGATAATTCTGATCGTTTTCCTTGGAAATGGAAATGCAGGGAGAACTTTCTCATGGATTTGTGGTGGAGAACTTGAATTGGGATCTGAACCTCTATTGGACAAAAAGTCTTCTGGAAAGAGCCAGAAAACAGAACTTGAGCATGCTAGTTTTCTTAGCAAATTGACATTTGCTTGGATTAACCCTTTACTTAAATTGGGTTCCTCAAAAACATTAGCTCTTGAAGACATCCCTTCTCTGGTTTCTGAAGATGAAGCAGCTTTAGCATACCAAAATTTTGCTTATGCATGGGATTCACTGTCAAGGGAGAGGAGCTCAAGCAGTACCAGGAACCTGGTTCTGCAGACCATAGCAAAAGTTTACATGAAAGAAAATATATGGATAGCATTTTGTGCATTCCTCAGGAACAATTCAGTTGGAGTTTCTCCTCTTCTACTTTATGCGTTTGTGAATTATTCAAATAGCGACGAGGAAAATCTATATGAAGGCCTCATAATAGTGGGGTGTCTAATTCTTTCCAAGGTGGTTGAATCTTTGAGCCAGAGACATTGGTTTTTTGACTCTAGGAGGTGTGGAATGAGGATGAGGTCAGCCGTCTGTGGTATTCAGATGAAATCTAAACATACATGACTCATTAAGTTATGTGAAACCTTTTGACAAACCATGCAACCCTTAAGACGTGATATTCATCCTAAGTGAACTTGCACATATTAATCACAAGAAGCCTTCGTCAATTTCAGGGACCGACCTCCAACCAAAATAGCATCAAATTACTTTTCTAAACATCCTAATGGTGATCAAGCATCAAGACACTTAGATAGTTTAACCCAGTGATGAATAATTCGAAAACCTACATGCATATAATCATAAGCAAATTGGACAGAAACTACATATTCTTGCTAAGGCTCGTGGCCTCACCCTAGCAAAAGAAAGTTAGTTACGCATGTTCATAATTAAAACCAAAGAAAATATCATTCGAATGAATAAGAATAAAAACACATTGAAGTAGAAGTTCTTCAAAAAACCCTAGCAAAAGTCGCGTTCAAAAGCCAAAAAAGAAGTCCTCTATTTGCTGTGAAAAATAACTTAAATAACTCCTAAAACCCAGCTGCCCAATCCCCACAAGGAAACTAAGTTAAAATAAAATAATACTAAGATATAAAATCCAAATTGGATTAGGAGAATCTGCCCACAATCTGCCCAGCCATGTTTTGGCCTCAAATCTCCTCCAAATCCGGCCCAAGATAGCTTGTTTTAAAGATAAAAACGTTCTGTACACTTCTCTAGAAGGTCACGAACCCATCTGAGGTCATCTTGGGCTCCAAAAACGCAATAAAAACTCAAAACGTCACTATTCCAGCACCGCGCACTGGTCCTTTATTTTATTGCCAGAAAATAATCGATTGGTAGAAAACTCTGAAATTTTGATACAATCAAGCTAAGTGACTCACGAACGTCCTCCAACTAGAATTACTCCAAAATTCGTCCATTTGATTATGTTTTGCTCCAGAGGAATTCGAAAGACCTATATTGAAAATATAATTCAAAGTATCAAAATTCTTCCAAAATATTAACCGAAATATACTAAGAATGGGGTTAAATATATAATATAAAATATACCCATCAGTGGCAGTTTATCAAAAGCAGCTGAAGCTTTCTAGTTTGGGAAGGAGAAGGCACTCAGCTGGGGAGATTGTGAATTATATAGCAGTCGATGCCTACCGAATGGGAGAGTTCCCATGGTGGTCACATACAACATGGAGCAATGCATTGCAAGTATTCCTTGCCATTGGTGTTCTTTTTTGGGTGGTGGGTCTTGGTGCTCTTCCTGGTATGATTCCTCTCTTCATTTGTGGTCTCCTGAATGTGCCATTTGCAAAGGCACTTCAAAAGTGTCAATCCCAGTTCATGATAGCTCAAGACGAGCGACTCAGAGCCACTTCTGAGATCCTGAACAGTATGAAAATCATTAAGTTACAATCCTGGGAAGAGAAATTCAAAAACTATCCTTTCCAAAAGTGCTTCTTTAAATGCAAGTACCATATTCACGGTTCTAGCTGCACTGAGGAGCATTGGAGATCCTGTCAGACTGATACCAGAGGCTCTTTCAGTAATGATCCAAGTCAAGGTCTCATTTGATCGTCTCAATGTTTTTTTGCTTGACGACGAGCTGAATGATAATGAAGTAAGGAAGTTGTCATCACAGAATTCAGTTGAGATCTTAAGGATAGAAAAAGAGGCATTTTCAGCTGGTATCCTGAATCAACAGTTCCAACTCTGAGAAATGTGAATTTAGAAGTGCAAAGGGAGCAGAAAGTTGCAGTTTGTGGACAAGTTGGAGCTGGAAAATCATCACTTTTATGTGCTATACTTGGAGAGATGCCCAAAATTTCCGGAACTGTGAGTTTAAAACAGATGGAAAATTTAATATACTTGATGCAGCAAGTTTTTTATACCGACTTTATTTATGCTTGCAAACTGCAGGTTGATGTATTTGGAACCCTGGCTTATGTTTCTCAGACTTCTTGGATACAAAGTGGGACGCTTCGTGATAACATACTCTATGGGAGGCCAATGGACGAGATCAAATATGATAAGGCCATAAAAGCTTGTGCTCTGGATAAGGACATTGATAGTTTTGACCATGGTGATCTTACTGAAATAGGCCAAAGGGGGCTTAACATGAGTGGAGGACAGAAGCAGAGGATTCAGCTGGCTCGCGCTGTCTATAGTGATGCTGATATCTATCTTCTTGATGACCTCTTTAGTGCAGTGGATGCACATACTGCTGCAATTCTATTTCATGTAAGAATGGAACATTTAGTAATTTTAAGAAGCATGAAAACTACATTTAGTCTCATTGTAGAAAGATTTCACTCAATTTGAATGGCTTATGCAGGATTGCGTCATGGCCGCCCTAGCAAAGAAAACTGTAATTCTGGTGACTCACCAAGTTGAATTTATCTCAGAAGTTGATAAAATTCTGGTATATTGTTATTACCTCACAGTTCAAATTTATTTGCAGCAAACATTCAAACTGTGTTGTTCATGAAACCTTATTTGGTCAGACTAACAAGGAACAACTATCTTATAATTTATTTTACAGGTAATGGAGGGTGGAAAAGTTACTCAATCTGGAAGCTATGATAGTCTTTTGACAGTTGGAACAGCATTTGAGCAGCTTGTGAATGCTCATAAAGATGCAGTGACAACATTGGGTCCTTCCAATTATCAAAGCCAAGGAGAATCTGAAAAGGGAGATATGGTTCGGCGCAAGGAACCTCATGGGGCTTACCTTACTGCAAATAACAGTGAAGGGGATATTTCTGTGAAGGGTATAGCTGGGGTGCAACTAACAGAAGAAGAAGAGAAAGAGATTGGAGATGTTGGACGGAAGCCCTTTTGGGATTATATATTTGTTTCCCGAGGAACACTTCTTCCATGGTTAGGCATAATAGCAGTCTTTTTTTAGTAGTCTTCAGGCTGCTGCAACTTATTGGCTAGCTCTAGGCATTCAAATTCCTAAACTGACCAGTGGCGTACTCATTGGTGTTTATGCTGCAATTTCAGCACTTAGTGCTGTCTTTGTATATCTTAGGTCATTTTTTGCTGCCCATATGGGATTGAAAGCTTCTAGAGCCTTTTACTCTGGTTTCACTGATGCTATCTTCAAGGCTCCCATGCTGTTCTTTGACTCAACCCCTGTAGGGAGGATTTTAATACGAGTAAGTGTACTTGTATATTTCAATTACTTATTTTAGAATTTATTCTTATCTTCATTCAATATTTCCACTTGTGCAGGCTTCATCAGACTTAAGTATTTTGGATTTTGACATACCTTTCTCCATTATCTTTCTTTTGGCTTCTTGCACTGAACTGCTGGTAACGATTGGAATTATGGCTTCTGTCACATGGGAAGTTGTCATTGTAGGCATTCTTGCCATGGTTGCTACAAAATATGTTCAGGTGGATCAGGATATCAGTTTGTTGATTTTGTTCTAACTCTCTCTTTCTTCACCAATGGAATGATGGAACTGAATTCTGTGTATTGTTTCTAGGACTATTATCTAGCCTCTGCAAGGGAACTAATAAGGATCAATGGAACAACCAAAGCTCCTGTTATGAACTATGCATCAGAGACATCACTTGGAGTTGTCACTATAAGAGCTTTTAAGATGGCGGACAGGTTCTTCCACAACTACTTAGAGCTAGTTGACACAGATGCCAGATTGTTCTTTCATTCTAATGCAACGATGGAATGGTTAATTTTAAGGACTGAAACCCTTCAGAATCTGACCCTTTTCACAGCTGCTTTTTTCATTGTTTTACTTCCTAAGGGTTATGTTGCACCAGGTAATTTATTAGACAGAAATCCTTGTTTCAAACTAAGGAGTTTGAGGTTGTCTAAAGTTGTGTAACCCTAACCTAATTTCCTGGATGTAGTGCAGAGCTTGTGGGGCTTTCTCTTTCTTATGCTTTATCACTAACAGCAACATAAATTTTTGCGACTCGATGGTATTGCAGCTTATCCAACTACATTATCTCGGTTGAAAGGATAAAACAATTCATGCAAATTGTACCAGAGCCTCCTGCAATTGTGGAGGACAAGAGGCCAGCATCTTCATGGCCTCCGAAGGGTAGGATAGAGCTGTATTCTCTGGAGGTAATATATTCAAAATCTTACACTTGAACTTCCTTACTCAATAAAAAACTGTTCCTTTACGATATTTGATCAGGTTAGAATTCTAACCATTACTTGCTTCTTTTGGTTGGTTAAAGATCAAATATCGTCCAAATGCTCCGCTAGTTCTCAAGGGAATTACGTGCACATTCAATGAAGGCACGAGAGTAGGAGTTGTAGGAAGGACAGGAAGCGGAAAAACTACACTCATAAGTGCTTTGTTTCGCTTAGTAGAGCCGGCCAGTGGTAAAATCATTATAGATGGACTTGACATCTACTCTGTGGGTCTAATAGACTTGAGAATGAAGCTCAGCATCATCCCTCAAGAACCAACTCTTTTCAGGGGAAGCATCCGAACCAACTTGGATCCACTAGGCCTTTACTCCGATGACGAAATATGGAGGGTGAGCAAGAACCAACTCCAGTTCTGATGAAAAGGCTTTTCCTGCATAATTCTTACATTGTTTGTCAGAAAGTTTTACTAATGCAACCCAGTTTAGGCTTTACTTAAATTTATCTCTGTTTCCTACTAGTAGATTATGGATGAAGTTAATGAGTTTTTCATTGCAGGCTCTAGAAAAGTGTCAGCTCAAGGCAACAGTCAGCAAGCTACCTAGTCTGCTAGACTCATCTGGTGAGTTTATGATGTTTCCAACAAACAAATGAGAAAAAGTGTTCTTAACACCTTACTTAAGCTCCAAGTTTCCATTAAGTCTAATAATGATTCTGTGAAGTGAAGAGATCATATTATAATCGTACTGTTGTAAAAGTTATAACTACAACGATTTTAACAGTGAGTGATGAAGGGGAAAATTGGAGCGCGGGACAACGCCAGCTCTTTTGCCTTGGCAGAGTCCTTCTCAAGAGGAACAGAATTCTAGTTCTAGACGAGGCTACGGCGTCCATTGATTCTTCGACAGACGCCGTTCTGCAGAGAATCATCAGGCAGAAATTTGCAGAATGCACAGTGATAACTGTAGCTCACAGAGTTCCAACCGTTATAGACAGTGACATGGTCATGGTCCTCTCCTACGGTAAGCTTTTATATGTTCCAGTTATCTGTTTATCACAAAATTTCAATCAAAACTACAGGGCCTGTGACCTTGTGATATTTTTATATAAACCCTATCGCTAATATGCAGGGTGGTTTAATTTGTTTGTGTATGTTTATAGGGAAGCTGGTGGAGTATGAAGAGCCTTCAAAGCTCTTGGATACAAACTCCTACTTCTCCAAGCTTGTAGCTGAATATGGTCAAGCTGCAAGAGAAACTGATGCCAAAATGTCAACAAGTTTGACAGTATAATAAGAAGCATTGATCTCGACTGAAACCATCCTAATGCTTGGATTGTGGTAATAAAAATCTGAAGGGTTTAAATCTTTACTAGTAACTTCTAGATTAGTTAAGAAACTGTCTGATTGGAAATTGCTGTTAGAAATCTTTTTATTTATTTATATACCACGTAAAATCTTAGAAAAAATCTGGGCCGTCTAATCTTGACTGAAACATCATTTTCTAAGACGTAATGCTTATATATTAATCTAAGCCTCATCGAGTAAGAAGTGCCAATTTTTGAGAGAACTCCCTTTTTTTTGTTTTGGTCACAAATTAAGAGAGAACTCTAGTAATAGATAAATCAGAGCAAACACTATTTATATAAACAAAAGGTATAAAATAAATCCATGACATCGAGCTCAATATATATCCATAGACAAAACTACCAGTCAACATGGGTGGCACCACAGTGGAAAAGTGGGTCAAACTCTCCCTCTCCCCTTCAGTGCACCCCGGGTTCGATTCACGTAAAAGACAATCTTGAGGCATAGGGCGGAACCAGGAGCACCCTCAGGCACCAACTCGGGGTGTTCGCAGCCACAAAGGCACTTCTTCAGGTGGTGGTGGTGGGGTTCGTTTAGGCTCATGGGTTGTTTTAGGCTTTCGGTTATGTTGGGTTTGTGGACTTTGTTTGGACTTATGGTTAATTGTGGTGATGTGCACCAGTAGTTTTAGTGCGTCTTTAGTTTTGCTTTTAGTATGTTAGTTTGTTGCCCTCTTGAGATTGTTACTTTATATGTTTTGTTGATGTTTTTGATTGTACCGTTGAAGTTTATCTAATGACGTTTCTCTTTGAATTTTTTTTTATAAAAAAAACTTATTTGAGAAAAGAAAGAGTAATTTTCTCTTGATAAACAATTTGGCATATTATTTGCAAAATAAATAATAAGACTATCACTACAACCTGCTAAATATTTGACAAGAAATCAATTTCTTTCCACAAAATATCATAATCTAATACTAAAATAAACAAAACACACATAAATGACCAGTTTATTTCTCAAATCAAATTAATATTCAAAAACTTAACTGCTTTCCATATTCATGCGTGTATGTGAGAAATCTCCTCCCTTCTAATTTAGACTACCGCTTGTATTGAAAATAATAATATTCCCACTGATGATCTGAGAAACACAGCTAATACTTGGACACTTGTCATATTCAAGATAAGATATGATGCATATTTTGACGTACCGACTACCCATTGCTTTTAGGAGAAGCACTTTTGAGTTGTCATCTTTCTCTTTAAAAAAAACAAATAAAATCATTTGCAGGGAAAGAACAGTACATGACAATGGAAAAGCATATATAGCTAGACAGAGTACATAGTGGATAGAGAATCCAAGATTGGATCTTTAAAGGAAATAATTACACTAAAAAGAAAATCCAATGAGAGGAAAGCATTTTGAGCTTTTCTTTGACTCTATATTTTCTTCAAGTTAGTGGAATGGGAGATCCATTGGTTCTATCTGCATTATTTCTTGCACCACAACATATGTAAGAGGATAACTTACATGAAACGGATGTATGATACGAGATGAGACGCATCTTTTTTTTTGGTACTCTTCCATAATACTATGATAGCAACAAGCAATCCTTGTCTTCGTGGATTTCAGCTTATTAGGAAAGTTGCCTTCCTTGACTGAAAGAAAAGAGGATCCAAATCCTGTTTTGTATATGCATCAGAGCTAAAACATGTATAATGTATAATTAAGTTTGAACTTTGAATGGTCTTTTGTTTTGTTGTTTTTATTCTCTTTTTAATTTTAAAGCTGCACAATCCTTTATTTAATGCTTATTATTAGCAAAACAAACAAAAATATGGACTGATCTGAAAGATAACAAAAGGGCCTGTTTCTGTAAATGACCATGAGGCTGCTACTTGGCCTGCGTAAGAATTGGAAAGCACATAAATGCAGCAAAGATTTTCAAACGTATATTGATCCAATTTTATTGAGGATACTACTTGCCTCCTTCACTGTAATTAAGGAGATACTCTTTCTTTTTGCGAATCACAATTTGACACATATGCAAAAATAATTCATCTAAAACACGAAAAGAAAAACTTATGCATATAGCACACTGTTATTGGCAGGAATGTATAGGAGCTCGTACTTATATGGTAAGAAGGAAAGTATTTTCCTTTTCTTGATCAATACAAAATCACGAACGTTTACAAACCTTGTTTCTAAAACAAGAAACCAAAGCAAGCAGAAGGGTAAAAAGGGTTTCTTCTGAATTTGCTGGCCATGACATTAATTTGCCAGCATATTACATTAATTAGATCAAACCAACCACACTTGAACACACACACTAGTTAATTATTGTTACTATTGCCGGACAGGGAGAGCCTGAGGCAAGGCCTCATGAGCAGACAACTTGCAATCAGCTGCTGACATAAACTGAGTATTTTCTTCCATGGCAATTGTGCTGATGAGGTTGAGCAGAATATGCTCAAGCTCCTCCCCATCAGTCCACTCATGGATGTCAGCTTTGATGAGCAATGGGTCCTTGCAGATTAGGTCAAACAGTGGGAAGTTCTTCCTTGGCATTACAAAATCTCCTTCCTTGAGCTTCAAGCTTGGGCAATAATCTCCACTGCCATCTCCAAGATAGATTAACTTCTTCTTCCCTTCACTGGAGAGAGAAGTCTGGATTCTTTCAATGACCACACCCTGTAATTATTTAATATAATTAAAATCATGATTAATTTTTAATGAAGAGTTTATTGTTCAATACTCATGAAGTATGGGAAATACTGAGCTCATGTCAAATCCTTGATTAGGACATTCAAGATTGGGGGTCACGACAATTCAAGGAAATCTACAAAATGTCCTAATCCTTTTGGAACTGGGTCCAACAGAGAAGTTGATGTCTTGATTCCAACTTTTGAAGGAAAAAAAACAAAAACAAAAACATGCGTATATATTTATATATAATATTCTCAAAATTGTGAGTTTATTTATAAAGAAAAAAGAAATAATATACCTTGCACATGTTGGGAGGGCAGAGACTGCAGCCATGAGAGCATTTGATGAAATCATGGTGAGGAGAAATCCTAAGCCTTCCTTGTTCATCCACATAGCTAGGGTTGGTGTTGATCTCTGAGAAAAACTCCTCCAGCCCAAGATGCTTCAAGATTGTCTCAATAAAAAACAGATTTGCATCGCTAACAATCTTCAAATCACACCTGCAGCCACCAAAACCAAAAACCCACCACAAAATTAATTATATTTCTTCCGAGAAATAAGACATGGGATAAAAGATTTTTTTTTTTTTTTAAGAAAGAAGAAAATATATATTGATGGAGGGTTTTGACACATACCCTAAAGCATGGGCTGCTTTAATTGCTGGGACGACTCTAGGATGAATTGGAGTTCGTTTCAGAACCTCTACAATGTCTTCAATGGTTTTTCCTTGTGAATGAAGCTCCTTCATCATCCTATCCTGCAAAATATTTTGTCCAAAAAGAAACATATTTTAAGTCTCTTGAAACCATAGAATATATTCTTTCTTTTTTTTTCTCTTTCTTTTTTTGTTCACATGAAATGAAACCATATACTATACATAAGAAAAACAACGCCAATGGGTATAGCTCGGTCGGTTGAGCTCTTCCACCTCTACTCATGTGGGCAGAGGTTTGAAACCCCCAAACGCGCAATGAATATTCGTGTAAACCCTCCCCCAAATTCTTGTACTAAAAAACCAACATGAAACTAAACAGGAACATATTAATTATAAAAAGAAATCTAAAACATACCATGAGAGAGTTCCAAGGCATGGTGGGCAGAAGTTGATTGAACAAATCAGTTGCACCCAACTCATCCACCACCCAATTATCACTATCACACTCGATAATGGTCTTGTCAAAGTCAAAAACCACCACAATTCCAGCCATTGATGAAATTCTCTGTGAGGAAGAAAAAAAAATGGTGCCCAAAAAACAAAAGCAGAATAAGCACAAGAGTTCTTGGTTTATTTGCAAGTGGAAAGTAGAGAGAAGGCAAGGGGGTATATTTATAGCAACCCAAGTGTGTGAATTTGGTGAGTTTTATTAGGATTTGGATCGCAAGCGAATATTGCATGAACAAAATAAAATAATAATGTTTATTAGGATTTGGATTGCAAGCTAATGTTTGTTAGGTGCGTTGTGGGATTTTAGCAGTTGGATCCGATGACTTTTGCATCGGTGGAAGATCGGAGGGTGGAGAGGGGAGGGGATATAATGAGATAAAACGCGGGAATATGAGGAATATTCCAAGGGAATTGAACCAGCTTTAAAACGCACTTGGCAGTAACCAGGGGAATATTCCTATTTTTCCTAATTTGGTGGCTGCCAAGTGCTAAAGCTTTTTTGGGTGCGTCACACTCCACATCTAACATGAGGGCTCTGTTTGGTTTTGGGTCTATTTTAATGGACCTAAATCAACCTCATTAATTTTTACAAGGGTTTTTATACCCCTCCAAAAAAAAAAACTTAAATCAATTAAATATTTTTCTTTAAAAAAAGCCTTCACTTGCAAAACAAATCACAAGTTCAAACCTCCATGGTACTTTGATAATATGTGTGAAAAACCCCCTCCCCTTATAGTTTATACTATCACTTGTATTTTAAAAAAAAATTATAAATAGATGAATGGTGCCCAATTTATTAAAAAATAAACCCTACATGAAATGGGTTTTAAAATCACACCCAAAGCTCATTTACAACATAACGAAGAGGCTTCGAACTTCCTATAAATTACAAAACTGTTGATTTCTTAAAACAAGTCCAACTCGAAAATCTCATTAGAAAAAAAAAACATCAAAACACTCAACACGGCATCAAAGTAATTCAATAACCAAAACTAATTCAACAAGGTCAGCTATTCTTTTTGGGTTTTTTTTTTAATTTGTTTATAAAAATTAAATAGTATAGAGTTTATCTATATCACTAATGCTAAGAATTAATATATAACTAAGTACCTCATAAATTATCAAAATGAGCACTACACATTAAATCAATCAAATTTTTTATTTCTCAATCGTATATAGGATATGTGAATGATGTCCTACACAAACTTAACCACTTAGGGGTAATATAGTAACATTATTTCACTTTTTAACTTGACACATTTTACATGTGTTCATTACATTTCATTGGCCAAGAAAACAGCCTTCCATTCCATTAAGTTCCAAATTTGATAATCTCTGTCTCACTCATCATCATCTTCAACCTTTTATGTGCTTCTTTATATAAATCACTTTAAGTGACAAGTGTCTCTCCATAAAATCACTTAAAACCACTTAAAGCAATTATATAAAGAAGTGATTCTCCATAAAAGCTATTATTGGTCTATCTTATTATCACTCACAAACGAACCCTTAGTCTTATTCTCCATTGTTATAACAAACTCATTAAAAGTTCAAAATCTCACGCATTAATGAAACATTATTATCTTTAACCAAAGTAACGTTAAATTATCTCTCCGGAGCATCCAAATAAAGTATATAGATCGATAATTTTTCAGTTGCGTTGAACATTATACGGAAATTTCCAAATCTTGCTTATTAAACGTAGGAAAGTAGATATAAAAGATTCCCCCAATATTGTGTAGGCGATGTTTCCCTTATAGGATTCCTAAGCTAATGATCCTCAGCTAGTTGCCAACTATTTTTTGTTGAAGAATATAAGTCACATCGGAAATTTGACTAAATAAAATACAAAATATAATGAATAGTTCTACTACTAATAAGTAATAACATCGAGACCTTTTGTGATAAAACCTCACACTTACTAGGCTTTGTAAATTGTTAAGTTGGGGACAATATCAGTGTTGTTAGTAGTGGGCCGCTAGCTCATCTCTCTTAATTTAACATTTTCTTATCCTCTACCACTTTTATCACATTAGTTACTTGAAATCTTTGTATGCATTGATGCCATTATATATATATATATATATATATTAACAAGAATTTCCGGAGAAAAGAAGGCCATTTTCTTGTTGCTTTGGTGCCTAAAGTGTAGTAGATATATAATACAGGCCAAAGGAAAAAGCATCCGAAATAATGGGAAGGTGGTGAGTGGTTGATTGACAATATGCAGTCACGCATTTGATGCGCACGGAAATTCGATTTTTTATTTTGACATTATTTTTTTATTGTTTATTTTGGTAGGGAAATAAATCTCGAGGAAAACAACTAAACTCAATCGAGACCTAGAAAAGCTATACGGTTACAAGAATAAAAATGTTGGTTCATGGTCGGTGTGGTTTCAATTTGGATATTATATACACTAGCCTCTCTGCACTCGTTTCCGCGCATGCGAGAGGTTTTTTTTTTTAAAAAATTTTAATTTATTTTAGAATTAAAAATAATAATGGGTAGTTGTGTTCCATAAAAATAGGATCCATTATCTGATTTGTCTTTTAATTTTAATTTTTTTAATATGAAAAAGTGTGAATTTACCATATTATCATCATTTAATTAATAATTTCAATTTTTAATGTTTGCATTAACCAAGGACATTTTCTGGTATTTTGAATGTTTCACTATTCTCTGCCTTTTGCTTTATATATACTAGCCTCTCTGCACGCACTTCCATGCCTGCAAGAGGCATTTTTAAAAAAAGTTTAAATTTATTTTAGAATTAAAAAAGATAATGAGTAGTTGTGTTCCATAAAAATAAGATCCATTATCTGATTTTTCTTTTAATTTTAATTTTTTTTAAATATGAAAAAGTGTGAATTTACCATATTATCCTCATTTAATTAATAATTTCAATTCTTAATGTTTGCATTAACCAAGGGCATTTTTTGGTATTTTGAATGTTTCACCATTCTCTGCCTTTTGCTTTATATATATAGATATATATAGAAATTCTTTTATATGTCTGTTCGGACATTCGGACGTTCGGACGTTATTACTTTGCAAACATCATATATTTTTTATTATTTCTTCATACTTTCCTCATGTTTACTATTGCACTTTTCAATTATCAATCACCTCTATCTTTTTTTAAAAGTAAAAATAAAAATCATCTTCATGTAAGCAAACAAAATATATCATTGATATTTTGACAATGCCTAAATTCATCCCCCTAGTGCAATATTGATGCAGGCAAAGGCTAGAGTTCTTGTGATTTAACATTTGCGTCAATTTCAAAACCATTTCGTTGTGATTCATGCGATTATTATATTTTGGCCATGTCACTGCTTACTCATAACTTTTCCTAAATAATTTTTGTCTGCATTGAAAAAAATAAAATAAAGGCATATATAATTAATTCAATCATTTGCAGTGGAAAAACAGTACATGACAATTGAAAAGCATGGCTACAGTGAGGTACATAGTGGATGGAGAATCAAAGATTGGATCTTTAAATTGTATAATTAGAATCAAAATCTAGTGTGAATTATAGAGGAAGCATTTTGAGCCTTCCTTGCTTTGACTCTATATAAGTTAGTGGAATAGGAGAGCTCCTGTTCTTCTGCACTATTTTCTTGCACCTCAATGCATAAAATTTTATACATCTTCATACTCGTTGTCAATTGCTTTTGAGTTAAACCCGCAATGTACATGCACTCATTTTTATCGTATGAGATTTCACATTGTTGTTAAATTTGTGATGGCCATATATATAAGCAAGTTAGTTAGTTTTTTGTTTTTGTTTTTAGTACAAGCGATAGTCTAAACTATATGAGAGGGGATTTCTTACACACACAAAAATGATGTCATGGGGGTTCGAACCTAAGACATCTTGTCTACAAGTCAAGACCCTTTTTCAATGGGCTAGACCCCATTGGAAAGTTAGTTCTTTTAAATTAACAATAATACTATATTTATACCACATTTACTGATCACATTACTGACCACATCTCTAATAAAGGTGAGCCCAACCAATGTATGCGGAAGCCACCTATATTAAAGAGGTGGTCAACAAGATAGTAAGTAAATATGGTCCAAATAGCAATACCCGTACACTAAATTTGAATCATTAATTAGAAAGTTAATTTCATTATCTTCCGATTATTTATGAGATATGATCCATAATAAAAATAATAATAAATATTGTACAGGAAACCGATGTATGCATGCACACTCATGTGTTGTCGTGACTCGTGACATATGTAGAAAGAGACTCATGTGGCACCCATGACAGTGGATTCTGTTATTGTAGTATTTTATAAGACTATGACGACAACAATCCCTGGAGGCTGTACACGTCGATAGAAAACTTGCCTTTGGTAACTAAAAGATAAGATTATCCAAATCCCGTTTTGCAAATGCATGCATGATAGCTAAAACATATATAATATATGTCATTAGACCTCAAAGCCTCCCAGTTAATTAACTTTGAACTTTGACCGGTCTTTTGTTTTGTTAATTTTTTTTTATTTTCTCTATTTTATTTTAAACTTTATTAGATAAACTTCAACTGTACAATCAAAAACATCAACAAGACATTGAGAGTACCAATTCCAAATGACAACAAACTAACATTTTAAAAACGAAACGAAAGCGAACAAAAGCCGCAAAATCCTTTATATAATGTTTTTTATATAAAAACATTATTGGCAGATTAAAGGGCTTGCCTCTGTAAATGACCATGTGGCTGCTATTTGGCCTATGAAAGAATTGGAAAGCCCATAAATGTAGCAAACATTTTCCAATTTCACCCTTTTTTTCCCAGTGAAAATTTATATTGATCCAATTTTCTTGATCAATACAACATCACAAACTTACAAAGCCTATTTCTAAACCAAAAAACCCAAAGGGTAAAAAGGGTTTCTTCTTAATTTGCTGGCCATGACATTAATTTTCCAGCATCACATTAATTAGGGTAAAACCCAACCAAACTTGTACATACACACATGTTAATTATGATTAGGACTACTATTGCTGAACAGGGAGAGCCTTAGGAAAGGCCTCATGAGCAGAAGCAGAGATGGTCTGCAACTTGCAATCAGCTGAGATAAACTGAGCATTTTCCTCCATGGAAATTGTGTTGATGAGGCTGAGCAGAATCTGCTCAAGCTCCTCCCCATCAGTCCACTCATGGATGCCTGCCTTGATGAGCGAAGGGTCCTTGCAGATTAGATCAAACAGTGGGAAGTTTTTCCTTGGCATTACAAAATCTCCTTCCTTGAGCTTTAAGCTTGGACAATAATCTCCACTGCCATCTCCAAGATAGATTATCTTCTTCTTCCCTTCAGTGCATACAGAAGTTTGGATTCTTTCAATGACCACACCCTGTAATTAATTACAGTAAAAAAAAAAATTAGCATCTTCAGAGTTTTTTATTTAGTATTTATAAAGTATAAGAAAATGTTCCAAGCCCTTTGGAATTGGGTCCAACAGAGAAGTTGGTGTCTTGATTGTGGATTTATTATAATAAATATAAAATAATAATAATAATATACCTTGCACATGTTGGGAGGGCAGAGGCTGCAGCCATGAGAGAATTTGGTGAAATCATGGTGAGGAGAAATCCTAAGCCTTCCTTCTTCATCAACATAGCTTGGGTTGGTGTTGATCTCTGAGAAATACTCCTCCAGCCCAAGATGCTTCAAGATTGTCTCAATGAAAAACAGATTTGCGTCACTAACAATCCTCAAATCACACCTGCAGCCACCAAAACCAGAAACCCACCACAAAATTAATTATATTTCTTCAAAAAAAAGAAAGAGAAAAGAAATATATGGAGGGGCTGGTTTTGACACATACCCTAAAGCATGGGCTGCTTTAATTGCTGGGACAACTCTAGGATGAATTGGAGTCCTTTTCAGAACCTCTGCAATGTCTTCAATGGTTTTTCCTTGTGAATGAAGCTCCTTCATCATCCTATCCTGCAAATATTTTGTCCAAAAAAGGAAACATATTTTAAGGCTCTTGAAAACCATTAAATTCTTTCTCATTTTATGAAACCATAAGGAAAAAAAACAACATGAAGCTAAACAAGAACACAGATTATAAGAAGAAATCTAGAACTTACCATGAGAGAGTTCCAAGGCATGGTGGGAAGAAGTTGATTGAACAAATCAGTTGCACCCAACTCATCCACCACCCAGTTATCACTATCACACTCAATAATGGTCTTGTCAAAGTCAAAAACCACCACAATTCCAGCCATTGTTGAAATCTCTGTGAGAGAAAAAACCCAAGTACCCAAAAAACCCAAGAAGCAGAAGCAGAAAGCAAAAAGCAGAAAGCAGAAGGCAGAAGAATTGTTGGTTGCAAGTGCAAAAGGGAGAGAAGGGGTATTTATAGCAACCCAAGTGCGTGAATTTGTGAATTAGGCGAGTTAAAATGGGATTTGGATTCCAAATGGAATATTACTCGAACAATATACAAATGGTGTAGCATATGGCTAATAGTTGTTAGGTGCATCATGGGGTTGTGGCCGTTGGATCTGATGACTTTGACAGGGTGGAAGATCGGAGGTTGGAGGGGAGGGGCTAGGATGTGATAAAAACGCGGGAATATGAGGATATTCCAAGGGAATTCAATTCACTCTGGGATTGGCTCTCCAACTTTGAAACGCACTAGCACTTACTAGGTGGAATATTCCAGGTATGGTTCAGTCGGTGATCCTATTTTCCCTATTTTTGTGGCTGCCAACTGCTACAGCTTTGGGTGCGTCACAATCCACCTCCTCAATTAGGGCTCCTTTTGGTTTTAGGCCCTATTTTAATCAATCTCATTAATTTGTACAAGTTTTTTTTTTAAAATCCCATTATTTTTCATTTCCAAAATTATAAATACATAAATTATTATATTTTGCACAAACTTATAATAGACTAAGGCCATGTGCAAAAAACATCCCCAATGGAAGAGATTTGGGGACCTATATCATAAAGCCCCACTGAAACTGTCACTAAATCTGTGGCCTTTGATAGAGCCCCTAGAGCCCGAGCGGGTCCCATATTTTAAAAAGCTGCAACATACATCTGGCTTTTTTAATGTTTTTTTTTTCTAACATCAACCAAATAAAAGGCTTTGTCTAACCCTTCTGTTTATTGTTTTCTTTTTTCGGTTTGATATTTCCTTCTCTCTTTTATTTTTTTTTTCTTTCTTTTTGCTCTCAATTATTATAATTTACATTTAGAATTACTACTTCAATTTTTCTATATTTCTTTTAATTATAAATGGGGTAGAAATTTTGATTTTAAATTTTTTTTAAAATATAATTTACCTTTAGAATTACTACTCCAAATTTTGATTTATTTTTTGGTAGAAATGTTCATTAAAAAAGCTAACATAACATAAACATACAATAAAACAAACTAAATTAATAACAACAAAAATTAACATGTACAACATACATTTTTAGAGCCCCATTTAGAGACTATGATTGGAGATACTCTAACAGAGTAGGTATACTATTGTAGTTACATTACTTTACTTTTTAACATACATTTTTGGGCTTTCATATTGTAAATTATTTTTTTAATAAAAAAAAATTTGTTTTGCCAAAATTAGAAAGGGGGAGGGGGAAAACTCACACTTACGGGTATCATGGTGACTTGAACCCAAAACCACTTGGAAGCACACCAAAAACTTGAGCCAATCCAACTAACACATCATTAATTTGATGACTACAACCCAAGTTCCAAATTTGATAACCCACATTCCACGCATAATGTTCTTCAAGCTCTGTTGCTCACTCTTAATTTAATTCTTCATTGTACAAATAAATTGAACACTAATAAAGTCATTAAAGACTCAAATCTCACACATTAGTGATCAAATGTCATTTTTGACCAATAAAGCACATCTTTGCAGAGCTTCTAAATAAAGTATAGATTGATAGTTTTTCAGTTTTGTTGAAGTTTTTATAATTTACACATCTTGCAAATTATAGTTTTTGAGAAACATTCAATTGGCAAGTATTGAATAACACATTTAAGTCCGGCGGGGGTCTCACCAAACCAAGTTATTTAGTATGACCCTACCAAAATATTTATGGTTTTTAGTAGAGTCCCACTAAATCTTGTATAAATTTTGGGTGTCACCCCATCATATTTAAGCTAGCACATTGTAGATGATGAGAGTTCACGGGTTGGGTTGCTTGGGTAATCGTTTTAATTTGGTAGGTAGGAGATACAAGACTCAAAGTTATGAGGTTTATCTATCAAATGGTATTTTTGGGCATGGTGGGTGAGTGTTATAAAAAGCGCAAGAGGTATATTTGAACTGCAAACCACATTTTTCAACAACCGGGTTTAGCTAAGTAGAAAATGTCCATGACGTACCTTGTATTTCACTTTTAAAGCTTTACGTCGATATAATAATTTTAATAATTTTAATTTATGCGCGTAACCACGTATTTCCTAATATATAAATAGGCCTTGCCTTGCCTTGCCTTATAATCTACCTCTTCTTTTAGCTTGATTTCTGCTTAGTTTGTGCTCATTTTTGTCCTTCAATTATATGATCAGAATCAGATAGCTTTGCCACCGCTCTCTACAGTCCCTACATTATTCTGTCACCTTATCATTATAAAAAGTCTCAAAATCCATGTTTGCGTACAGCGAAACAGACTCAAATTCTAAATCTCTGCCTAAAATATGGACACGTCATATCCACTTTGGTATTGATTGACACGTCACTATTTTATTGTTTTGTGCCCTTTTTTTATTTTTTTTTAGGTCCGACACCAAAATGAATTAAATACTCCAATGATGCTGTGGTGTTCCTTTCTCTTTGGGGTAAAGTGAATTTATATTCTCAGACCTAAAAACAAAAGTGAATTTATATTCTTTATCTATTTCCAAATAGGGATACCCACGAGCAATATATATTTATAATTTTAGTGGGAATAGAAGTACATAAGCATATATAATGGATTTGATGAGACTTCTTGTCTTGTTGTGGGAGACAATATATGAGTAATTAATTAAAAAAATTATTATTTTGCAATATTTCTTTATTTCTTTTAAACTTTACACCCAAATTTTTTTTAAAAAAATATCGACTTAGTTGTTGGATCCGCCGTGGCCAATGGCCGTGATGACACCACCGTCGTCAATTGAAAGGGAGAGAATGACATACAAGGGGAGTCGACGGAGAATAAAATAAGTAATCATGGATGTGATTGGTAAAATACATGCATGGCAAATGCAAATAGAATCACTATAATCGAAGTAGTGAGGATGGTGTACAATAACTTTTATAACATACATGCATACATAATCCAATTGTAAAAAGATGTATACAGAGAACTAGTGAATAGCATCAATAGAAACATCAAAATGAGTAGATGGCATCTATACCCCATTCTCTTCAAGATTAAAGATTGCTACAGATACTTTGCATTATGTGTGTGGTCTTGGACGAGAAAATTAGGAAATCAAGTCGCCAATCATTTAGCGTCGTTGGCACTATCGAGGAGGAGCTCGAAGACCTGGGAAACCAGACCACCCGCCAGTGGCGGACCTATTAAGGTGCAAGGAGGTGCATCTGCACATCCCCTCATCGGAAAAACTCTTATCGGTGTTGCATATTGCACTTTTGCTCAGCCTGGAAGGTGCATTCTAGGTGTTCGACGAAAAGCCTAAACGAAGTCAATCTGCTGCTGTCCTACACTTCTTTTTTTGTTTTTTGTTTTATTTTATAAATCCTTACCAAAATTTCACCTCCGTTAAAAAAAATTCCTGAGTCCGCTTATGCCACCCACCTCACTAGTGGGTGAGTGGTGGGTGGTCTGGTTTCCCATAAGAATTTATGAGTCCTAAATTCGAACCTATGTTCGAAAGTAAAATTCTAATTTATTGAATACATACGATTTATATGTGATTGCATATATTTGTCATTCAGGTACTCAACATTTTTCGCATACATATAACATATCTATCAACAATAATTTCAATAAAAATAATAATATGACCAATTTGGCTTCTCTACTATTGTGCCGATGATGCTTCCTATCAAGCATTCTTAATTAAACTAATCCTCTGCTAGTTGGCTACCACTTTATATCACATTGGTTACGTGAAATCTTTGTATGCACCATGTCAGATGCCAATTTTAAAATATATCAACATGAATTTCCGGAGGAAATAAAGAAGCCATTTTCTTGTTGCTTGTGGTTGAGAGAAAAGAAGGCGATTTTCTTGTTGCTTTGCTAGATGCATGGTGCCTATAAAGTCTAGTGATAATACCTGCCAAAGGAAAAGGCTTTGATGATTCAAAAAATAATAGAAAGGTGGTGGGTGATTGAAAATATGTGTCACGCTTTGATGATCCAACATGACACACATCAATGCATGCTTGTACAAACTAGAAACAAATTCACGTGAATTTCGGCTTTTTTTTTTTTTGTTTTTTTTGGGGTACTATATATACATATATGAAAATGTTGGTTCATGGTTGGTGCGGTTTCAAAGTTCTGGTATTTTTGTTGTTCTTTTTCGATGCTAGGGACAGTATATTAAGTGCCTCGTATTAATTGTGGAACAAAACGAATATCGGAATATGGAACAAATTCTTGGATCAAAGAGAGTATAAGATGCTTGTATACCTAAAATAAGAACCACTTAGATGTGCATCGTGGATTAAAATAAGGGTTTTCGTACCTAAGAATATATATCTGCTATCCACAATACAGTCGAGTTCGAATCCTCCTCTTTGTAGTTTAGATTAGTTTAAAGTAGAATATCGCTTGTATCCAAAAAAAGAAGAGAATATATATAATATTTTATCATTTTGAAATGGAGAATTTCATTCATTCTTTAGATATCTTAGGTATTCTTAGCATAAAATGGAAATAGAGTAAAAAACTTAAGTATGCCCTTAAATTAAAGAGTTATTAACCAAAGTAGGGGATTAACCATATGAGATTAGGAACACAAGTGAGGGTTAGGTTAAGAGAAGAGACAAGGCACAAAGTGTAGTGGGATATATTAAAAAGGACCCAAAAAATTGGATATGTTTTTTTATTTAGAAGAACAATTGGATACGGTAGGAGAGGAAAGTATAGTTTTGATGAGGTAATAACCCAAATTGGATTGAATGGCATATTTGTGAGAAATAACTATATCACGAGGCTTCCAAAATTTTCAGAAAAGAACCCAAAAATTCTCATTAGTAAGACTGCAATTGAAAGAACAAAATCAATTATATAAATTTAATGTATATGAAAAGGCCAACTCGGTTTAGCCCAATAAAAAATGGTCTTCACTTACAGACTAGACGTCTCAGATTTGAACCCCAATAGCATCTTGGTTGTGAGTGTGAGAAACCCCCCTCTCGTGTAGTTTATATCATCCTTTGTACTAAAAAAACATGAAAAAAAAGATTGATCATGCATCATGCAGTGTCACTTACAATTGCCAAGTTTGGAAAGTATAATCCTAAATCAGAAATAACAGCCCATAGCTCTGAACTTGGGGTCTGAAACCCTAAACCCAGCCAACCCATAAATGGGGGCTTTGCAGAATAAACCCAGTTGGGCATGGGTTTATTGTGGTACAATCAAATAGCCCATATTTTAATTTAGGGCCTGCAACCATACTTTGGGCCTCTCTTGGTGTTGCCCTACTTAGTCTAAAACCATTAAAAAAAACTTAGCTGATCTTGTCTCCTAGAAAAATATTGAAGAAAAAAAGCCAACCGGATCGAGCCTAGTGGAAATGGTCTCGCCTGTAGACCAATGCCTTCAAGTTTGAACTCAATAGCACATTGACAGTGTGTGTGAGAAAATTATCCTCCCGAACAACCAAGAGTGGCCCAGTGATTTGTCCGCCATTTGGGGTAAGGCTCTGGTGTTTGGTTGGGTTTGCTCCCCAGTTTGAGTCCCAACAATTGTAACACCTAGTGGCCAACGGTAGGCTCAGTTCCGCGAGTAGGGATTAGTCGAGGTGCGCGCAAGTTGACCTGGACACCTTATAGTATTTACCAAAAAAAATAAAAATAAAAACTCCTCCCCAATATTGCTTGTATGCAAAGAAAAAAAGTACATACACCTAATTGGCTGGTATTTGTTACACTTATTCATGATATAAACCATCAAAAGGTGAAGTCATTCCATAAAACCCCTATTGGCCCAGAAAAAGTTGAACTCATTTCATTACTATGGTGGAGCTACTTTGCCTCTTCAAAACAAAAAACAAAAACAAAAAAATTGGTGCTTTGATGGTAAAAGTTTAGTTTAGTCCATAGCAACCAATGGCACTCGATTCACATTCTAGTTTTTGACTAAAGGAGCAAGGCTCTTCAACACAACCAAAAGATTAGAGGAAATTAAGCATGTTACCTCTTTAGTCTAGATAAGACTACATAACATAAATTCCTTGAAGTTGAAGCTTAGGATCATCTTTTCATAACCACCTTTGGTTCTTAGAAGTTGCAAAAGTCAAAGAAATGAAAAATATTTGGAACCAAAGTCATTGGATTGGATGGTCAAGATCAAGCTGATCAGTCATCAAAATATGTTGGAAAGTTGAGGGCATGTTATGGGACTTCGTACATCTAACACATATTACATTTCTACATCCCATGATATAAATGATCCCATGCAACCAACCACATAAAATCTTAATTTCCACCAAAATGCCCAAAAATATATGGTTTTTTTCTTTTTTTGGGGCAAAAGAAATTTATAATTTATTAAGGTTGTAAAAAATTATAATAAAATCCAAAAGATGGGAAAGTAAGGACATGCATGTCATTTCATGAAGTCTCATCTCACCTTCTCTCCACATCCCCCTTTTTTCCCTTTTCAACACATCCTCAAAAACAAATTCTTTTTCACTTTTTTTCCCAACATAAATTATTTATTCTTAACCTCACCGCCTTATGACACAGCATCCCATCACCAACCAATCAAATCATACCACTCTCACGACCTTTTGACTCATCACGGGTCCACAGCCCAAGCAGAATCTCTCAACCGGCCCAGCTGTCACTTTACCAGGTGATCTTATTACAAACCCAAAAAAATATAAAAGTAATTAGAGAAGCCCATAATTGAGAGAGAACTTAACACGGAGAAGAGTGTATGTGTGATGTGTGTGCGCTTTGTGGTGTTCTTTTGTCTCCGAAGCCAACCGAAGCCAAAGAACCATTTGCTCAGTCATTTTAATCTCTCCCAAAAATTAATTTAAAAATCCCAATTTTCTCCTTCTAGAGAGGGAGAGAGAGAGATAGAGAGGGAGAGAGAGAGAGACAGACAGACAGAGCTCGTGTACTAGAGATAGAAAGAGAGGGGCTTTTTATGTTTTGTTTTTGTGTTGAAATGGTTGAATTGGAAAATACCCAGACATCATTGTGATTGTTTATTGTGTTATTTGGATATGGGTTTTTCAGTACTGTCTGTGATCTTGTAAACCCACAAAGCGATCTTCGATGCGGTGATTAGATTGGTGGTAATTTGGGGGTTTGGTTTATCTGGGCCGTTGATTCACTTTTGCTTTTCGGCGAGAAATGAACGGTGGCGATGAGGTCGTCGCAGCTCCCGGAGGCCCTCCACAGCCTCTGGAGTGGAAATTCTCTCAGGTCTTCGGCGAGCGGACGGCCGGTGAAGAAGTTCAGGAAGGTATTTTGTCGAAATTTTTAGTTTTGGAGTAATATCATTCACGACCCTTTTGGATCCAATCGGTATTTTTATGCAAGTGATGCATTCATGGCTTGTTTTTGGGATTTCGATCTGTTTTGGATCATGGTCGTCGAGTAATTCGTGTTTCGGCATCTGGGTCATCGAGTAACTCGTGTTTGATTGTGGGTTCTGGCTTTGATTTGGGGAAAGTAGTGGATTTTGGGTCTGAAATTGGTGGGGAGGTGTGCATGTGAGGTTTAGGTTGCACTTTTCATTTATTGGATTGATGAAGAAACAGTGTGGAACTGAGCTTGGTAAAGTGAGTGGTGGCTTGGGTTTGTGATTATAGTTTATGTTTCACTAGTTTGGTCTTATAAATGGTTCTTTTAGGTTGTTGACACGTGAATTTGCGCCTTATAGTTTTGGATCATTGTTATTGCCCATCCCCTAGTTGGTGATTTTGGACTGTTCTCTGCGTGCTTGAAGTTTTAGGACTTGAATCAAAACCACAGCGTTAGCTGTCTTTCCACAACTGGTTAGATATCGATATATGTTTGTCATGAATCTAGTTTTTATTTAGGGGAAACATAACCACATTATACAAATTGTGTGCTTACTGAATAGTGCTGTGGAATTTCCTGTTCTTTACTTACACATCGGTTACATATGACGAAAAAAGACAGGTACTTAGGTTGGTTTGCAACTAGTTGGCTGGCTTAGGTAAATGTCATCATTATGTTTGTAGTCTGGAAGAACCCAATTATAAAAGAAAGGTAAAACTGTGGTTTTGAGAATCCAACTGTTAGTTTTGATTTTCAGAAGACAATTGTGCAATTTTTTTTTTTATAAATGTAAGCATGTCTATATCTGCAATGGTCTCAGGAAAGTTTTATAGATCAGCGCCCTATAGTTTCTTTGCAGATGTCTTTGATCATAGTTACATTGAGTTTTCCCTTTTTAATGAGAATAATATCTGATTTTGGGAAAGTTGCATGTTAGAATCTGTACTTTGGACACTTCAAGGGGAGGGTTTCCACCTGTGCGTTTATAATGCTACCTTATGTGCTGCAATTAGGTAGTTGATGATTCCTGTACATGAAGTGGCTCATTACGTTTTCTTGCTAGACTTGTACAAGATTTTAAAAGTGATGCAGTTGGAAAGGAATGCTTCAATGTGAGAGTACCAAAACCCATAATAAGTGTCACAACTGATGAGACACAGTAACGATTGCGAGTGAAGAAAATATTATGATTAAAATGAATGATGGATCCAAATTATAACCTTGTGATACATGACTTTACAACAATGAATAGATGAAAAATAGACGCACTGTGAATGCTGGAGCTGCAGAGGGATGAATGAAAATGGGAAAGGGAAGATCGTAAGGGTAAGAATAGATTCATATAGCAGACACAACTGGTTGAGGTTCATGGCTGGCAGAGAGTTTAGAGAGTCTTCTTCTTCCGTTATTTTCTCAGACTGGAGAGCAGCTGTTCTGTGATATATATCGGCTTATCCATGATCTTGTTGTATTGTTCTTTAGCTTAAGGCTAGTGTTGTAACCTTTTGTATTTTCAGTAGTTGCAAGCAGTTGACATGGTAGGAGTGAAATCTTGCTTCTATTTAGAAGGAGAGTTTACCTGTAGAAGAAAGAATATAATGAAAGTTAAAGGGGCAGCAATTATGATAAATGTAATTCTAATGTTCGCTTTGGTCCAAGTTACATGTTCTTTAGAGTAGTATTTTATACTCATCCGCCAACTTTATATATTTTTTTTCTTCTTTGAAATAATGTGAGGATAAGATGAGATTTCTTAATTTTCATTTGGCTGTTTTATTTTGCAGTTGATATTATTTCTGCTATTGAATTTGATAAAACTGGTGACCATCTTGCTACTGGTGACCGTGGGGGCCGGGTGGTTCTATTTGAAAGGACAGATACAAAAGATGTGTGTTTTTTCTTCCCTTGAGGCCTTTTCTGTTATTTCAATTTGAATGTTATATTCTGAAATATTGTATTTGAATGTTGTAATGTGTAGAATGGTGGCACCAGAAGGGATTTGGAGAGGATGGATTATCCAATTAGTAGGCATCCTGAGTTCCGTTATAAAACAGAGTTTCAGAGCCATGAACCTGAGGTATTCTTTTCTCATGAGTTACTAATACATCGCCATCATTATTACTTACTTTTGGTCTCTGTATTCAAGTTGCTTATACTCACACTGTGCATTTTCTTTTGTCAGTTCGACTACCTGAAGAGTTTGGAAATAGAGGAGAAAATCAACAAAATCAGATGGTGCCAAACTGCCAATGGTGCCCTGTTTCTCCTATCCACTAACGATAAAACAATTAAGTTTTGGAAGGTAGGAAAGTTACATTTTCTTGTCGCAGTGAGTATGGTATTTTCAAATACCTAGCTTACATTTATACGATATAAATATATGATAATATGTAAGAGAATCGTTGCAATTGTTTTACTTGGAGTCTGTTTTGAGAACTTTGAACATATGGATTGCCAGCTTATAGCTCTAGGTATTGTGGATGTAGCTGTCTGGACTTTGAATTGATGCATGGTGCTAGATAGCTGTATGTATTGTAGGGGTAGGGTGTCAACTCTTTGCATTGTTGAGAAGGATTTAAAGAATTCAGTTGTACATATAAGAGGATGTCCTTTTTACCTTGGCTGTTCAGATGGTCACTATGGGATGTAATGTTACCAAATGTGTGTATAAATCTAATGGCATGCTGCATAAAACTGTGATCTGGTGCATTCATTTTTGTCCGAAAGATAGAAACTAAATGTTGAAAATTGCCTCATTTTGTCTGTGAATATCTTTTCTAGACTATTACTGTGGTGTGCTTCCTGCATGCGCTGATTTCATTTTCTTTATCTGGTTGAGTGTTGTACAGGTCCAAGAAAAGAAGGTCAAGAAAATTTCTGAAATGAATGTGGATCCTTCAAAAGCTGTAGGGAATGGCAATCTTGCTAGTTCAAGTAATTTGGGTAGCTCTAAAACGCATCTTGCAAATGGGGGATGCCCAGACAGATCATTCAGTTGTCTGAGCAATGACATTTCATTTCCACCAGGGGGCATTCCTTCGTTACGATTGCCACAGGTAGTAGTATTTAACCCATTTTACATTTTATTGTTGTATCATGTATTAGCACATTGGTGCAGTTCATTTAGTGAACAACTAGAGCTTTCATTATGTCGTTTTTAACCCCTCTCTTTTTGTTTATTAAAGTAATATTGGTTATTTTCTGAATTACGTCAGGAACTAACATTTGAAACTTCATTGTGTAGGTAACTAGCCATGAGACTAGCCTAGTTGCTAGATGTCGAAGAGTATATGCTCATGCTCATGATTATCATATCAATTCAATTTCAAACAACAGGTGCCTCTATTTCTTTATTGAACTTGTATCTGAATTTTTTGTCTGACATCATTATTAGTACAGCTTTCTGTTGACTTGGGGGCTTATGTCAGGGCCTTATTAGACATTATAAATTCAATTCTTATGCTTGTTTTAAGCCTGCTCACATATCAAGTATAGTCAATTCATAGCTTTTGATTGACCATGCACAGCATCATCCAATTCCTGCTGCTGGCTCTTTTGTTTGTAATTGTTGATTATTGGCCATTGAACTCTAGAGTTTTCTATGTTCTTGAAAACCTCAATGAAAACCATAATATTTGTTTTTTCACATCTCTTAATTTTGAAACTTTGTTTGCCTACCTTTGGCATCCTTCTTCAAATGTTTATCAACTCTCTTTTGCATTTTTCTTAGTGATGGCGAAACTTTTATATCGGCTGATGATCTGCGAATAAATCTTTGGAACTTGGAAATTAGCAATCAAAGTTTCAATATTGTGGATGTGAAGCCTGCAAACATGGAAGATTTAACCGGTAAGCTATTCGTGGTTTTTTTTTCCTGTTTTACATTTAAGTTAAGAACAGTTTTAGTGGTAACGGCTTTTTGAGTTAAAAAGTATTTCTGGTGCTTGGAGTTGAAGTTCATATTATTGAAAGTGCGTGCGGTCACACCATTGCATTTTCATGCTTCTGGCTGAAGGCTTTTGAGAACTTGCCAGTTGATCACAACTTAGCCAGGATTAGTTGCAATTTGGACTGAAAAGGAAAAGAACAAGATCTAAAGGAAAATTTAATATACCTTACCTCATACAGCCAGCCTATCCGTTTACAATTAAGCGGGTCTGGTTTATGAATTTTGAAGGAACCTATTTACAACATGCTAGTGATTTCTGTTTTGGTTTGTTTGTTTGCCCCTGATGAATGGCTTGAAATTGTTTAATAATAACATTTTGTATTATTGTAGAGGTGATAACATCAGCAGAGTTCCACCCTACCCATTGCAATACGTTAGCCTATAGCAGTTCCAAAGGCTCGATTCGACTCATTGATTTGCGGCAGTCTGCTTTGTGTGATTCTCATGCTAAATTGTAAGCATTTTCCTTGTTACTTTACTGTAATCTTCTTGTGAAACTGGAGAGAAGAATGATATGTTTTGGTTACCATGTCTTATAGATTACTAAATGGGGGGAAAAGATGAAAAACTGCCCTTTCTTTTCTCCAATTATTAGTAGATCTCAATATGTTAATAGCATATCACATATGTTACAAAATTTGTTGGTTCAAATATCTTGTGTACAGGTTTGAGGAACAGGAAGCGCCTGGTGCTAGATCATTCTTCACTGAGATTATTGCTTCAATCTCAGATATTAAGTTTGGAAAGGATGGAAGATATATACTTAGCCGCGATTACATGACTCTTAAGGTTTGTTTATTTTTGGTTGATTTTTTACTTGATTTAAATATGCATAAATGTTAGTAATCTTATGTAAGAAACCAAAGAGGTGAGGCTCTTTTTTGCAGGTTTTCTAACTTTGTTCTGGGATGAAAGGTTGTTAACACAACATTCATGAATTGTTAAAAAAGAAATGAAAATGTCAAAGGCTTTTTAAGGATTATTAATGTGATTATGTACAAGCTCACTCAAGACTACATCTTCCCACCATTTGCATTATCCATACAGATGAAAACTCTTGGACGTGATCGGAAAGTGATGCAGATATTATTTGTCTCCCACCTTCTCTCCCAAAAAAAATTGATGATTTTTATGGGGAACTAGACTTTTAAAGCCTGCCTTTTTTTTGGGGGGTCAAATTTCAAAACATGTCTTTGGGTTTCCTTCATCATTTGAAGAGAGATTGTTCCTGTAAATGGTTTCGGTAGCTACTTCTGCATGATATCTGATTGCGAAGTTGTGTTATTTATTTCAAATGCTAACTGCTCAAGCTTAATGTCTTGCTCCGCCAATGTGGCGTGAGGTTGGGATCTTATCGCCCTGCTTTCGTATCTAACTTGTGTCACATATTTTTCAGTTATGGGACATCAATATGGATTCAGGTCCCGTCACAACCTTCCAGGTTCATGAATATTTAAGACCTAAGGTGAGATTCCATTCTTCAAATAAAAGGTGAACATGTAACTTGTGCCTACTTTGTTGGATTGAAGCCTGATTATCCTGTTTAAATGTGTCCAGCTGTGTGATTTATATGAAAATGATTCCATCTTCGATAAATTCGAGTGTTGTCTGAGTGGTGATGGCTTGCGAGTAGGAACGGGTTCTTATAGGTTTGTTTTGCTGCCTTGTACCTATTTTCTGTGTCGTTCTGATCAAAATTCTTTGTTATTTGTGTTAATATGTTGTTATTGTGATCCCAGCAATCTATTCCGTGTATTTGGTTGTGGTGCTGGTAGTACTGAGGCAACAACTTTGGAGGCCAGCAAAAATCCAATGAGGTAATTTTAACTGAAAGACATCAGGAATCTTTGACTTAGCGGTTCATTTTTATGGATAAGTTTGGTGATAATGTAATTTTTTATGTGCTGTTTTAGGCGACAAGTTCCGACCCCTTCTAGGCCTTCCAGGTCCCTGAGCAGTAGTATAACACGAGTTGTCAGACGAGGTAATTGCTTTCTCTTTGCCATTTACCATTGAATTGATTTGAGCTTTCTTGGCTTGTTAGCCTTTCCCTTTTAAAGTATTTTTACTCAACATTATTATTTATCTACCTTGACAAAATCTATCACAGGAGCAGAAAACCCTGGGGTTGATGCAAATGGAAATTGTTTTGATTTCACGACAAAGTTGCTGCACTTAGCATGGCATCCAACTGAAAACTCAATAGCCTGTGCTGCTGCTAACAGCTTGTACATGTACTATGCATAAAGATGGTCCAAGGAGAAATGTATTTTCATGGTTAGCTTTTTTGGGTTGCTGCTGGAGAAGGTTTCTCTTCCTTTCCCACCAACCAGTCAATTGGAGGCCACAACAATTCTCTCACATTTCAAGGTGCCCCTCGAACCCGTTGCACATGGTTTTATTCTCATGGTCCAGAAGTGGCTGCCACAG
Organism: Prunus kanzakura; assembly: GCA_020521455.1. NCBI lineage: Eukaryota > Viridiplantae > Streptophyta > Magnoliopsida > Rosales > Rosaceae > Prunus > Prunus kanzakura. The sequence continues at coordinate 193,648 of BPUM01000838.1, forward strand.
AATCCACAAGGAAGCAACCTGATTTTGTTCCCGGGTGGGCAGCATCTGCTTTTTCTTCCCCCTCGTCCCAACCCTTCTTTCCTTTTTTTTTAATTTTTTTTTTCTTTTGTTATCTTTTTCACCTGCATCTTCTTTAAAATAGAAGATGTGGGGTTATGTCTTAGAATTGTGTTGGGTTGACGTGGAGAAGAAAATGTGATTGTAGCTCTCCTACAACAAATACTAAAAGGATGTTCAATATTTGCCACTAGGTTTAAGATAAAATGTAGTTTTCTTACTCAAAAAATCTTGGTGGGATAGAGCTGTTGAAACTTGCAGTTCTTCATTTTTTTATTGATTCTTTGTCATGGTTGAAATTTCTTTAAGGATGTTTTCCCTTTTGGAAGAGGTTATCTTCACTTTTTATCATGAGTCTGAGTCTTTCACTCCACTGTCAACTGTCCGGAGATCTGGTGTGGCTAAACTCAGCACTAGGAGAGGTTAGTTTGGCTGGTCATTCGCCGACTGAATTCATACTTGCCAGTAGCGTGGTGTGAAATTTTGTGAAACCGTTGCATGATTCGTTGGTTCGAGGACTGAAAATAGTTGCTGTTGCAGGAATTTGAACCCAATTAGTAGAAGCTAGCAAGTAACTACAGAATGAATCTCTGCTAATACCTCTGTGATGAGAGAAAAGGGAGAACCAAAAGATGAAAAGATTTTGGAAAGGTGATTTCTTACTTGACACCTAACTCAACTAAAAACTTGTGCTCAAATGGATTCAGCCAAAAGTAACCCTTCAGTTTGTCTTGCCTAAAGTGAAAAATTAACAAGAGGCTTGCAGAGACTGAAATGATCCCTCATTCTATCATTCAACTAAGAGTGTGGGTTTTAGTTAGTTATAAGGGCTCAAACCGTTTTAAGATTCGATTTATGAATTGAATGTAGCTCCCCGTGGTGGAGGGGACCTTCTCTCTCATCACGTGACTAGTCAAAAATGGAACCTTAATCTTACTTATGAAAAAACATAAACATATTTTTAAAATGATAAAAATATAATTAAAATAATAAAGGATGGGATCATTTGGTGTTCCTTGGCGATAGTAACGTGACTTTCCTCTTATTGACTGGGTACTTCTTAAAAAGGAAAATAGAAAGCTTCTTCTTTTGCCACGTGTTCATTTCTGCAAAAGGGCAAAATAAAAGGACGAATTTACGTACACTATAAATCTCGAAATACCAGCGAAGTGATCAGCAACAGCAACTCCCTCTGGTGTTTAGGGCTTCTGTTTCACTCCAAATCCCAAAGAAATTTCGAGGTGTTTTATCAATTTTCTTTCTGAATGTGTGCATATCTGCTTTCTTTTTTATAATTTTAATCTCTGAAACTATGATCAAAGCTTTTTGGAAATCCTATTCCTTTGTTTGGTTGCCAAGAAAATGAGGGGAACCATTGTTTTGCCATCAGCTCTAAACAATGGAATGCGTAAAGTTTTCAGTTTTCAATTTACTTCTCTTCTTTGTTTCCCCTATTTTCTCGGCAACCAACCAAGCCCATTTGCTTCTTTATTTTCAGAGTTGAATTCATGTTTTATTATTACTTGTTATTTTGTGAGAATGACCCTTTATAATGTTGACTGAGTTGAAGTGACTTTTGGTGGTTTGTGTAGTTTGGTTGGTGTGTAAAAATCTGTGGTCAATTTATGTGCTTTAGCAATATTTCATTCATGTAATGTTGTCCGAGCTCTGATTGCTGAACTGGGTTCTTATTCATTGTTGATATGATGGTGTTATTGACTACTTTTATTGCTCATGATATCTTTAAAAATCTAGAATCACAAAAGGTGATGGTCATTCATCCATGTAATGTTGTCTTTTCAAATTCTTAACCACCATTCATATTGATGCCACTATGTGATTTGAATCTTCCAAAACAAGTGTGAGCTTCTGTTACCGACTAAAAGGCGCATTGAAATGAACCCTTTTAAACGCAGGAAATATTTTAACCGGTAGACTAATCTTTATGTTTTTCTTGGAGAAGTTTGTCTTACTGAATTTCTGTAACCATTCAGATTTTATTGTTACCATTTGTTGCAATTGTTTTTGCGTTCTCCTCAATGACTTGACGTGCACAAACATGAACGCCTCATGTATTTGAAATGTCCTAGTATAATATGTTTCCATGAGTAATTGTTTTTGGAATAATATGCGTTTTTCCAGTCTTTAGTTAGTAAGACAATGTCCGAATTTCTCCTTCTTTTTTTCTTGCATATGAGAAGATGAGGATGTTTGTTGAATACATTTTTCTGTCGCTTGAATGCATCATTTTTATTTTCAGGTTCGTTTTGGGAGTCCATGGCTTCAAAGGTATCTTCGTTGCAAAAGGTGGTTCAGGCATCGAACTTTCTAGTCAAGAATGGAAATATCTATTACAAGCAGTTGGTAGAGCAGAACAAGCACCATATCCAGGAGCCACCCACCATTGAGAAATGTCAAACATTAGCAAAACAACTGTTCTATACTCGTCTTGCCAGGTTTTGTCTTTGCTCCCATCTTTTAACTTAAGGCAGTACAGTGCTTTCATAGAAGGTGCATACGAGTGTAAAATTCTTGTTCCAATCTTTGATAGGATTCAGTAATGCTGAATTGAATCTTGTGCTAATTTTTGTGAGATTGTCACATTTTGATTTTGAGGCCGCATCGTTCACTCTTTCCGTTGTGTTTCAATTCACTCTAGATGTTGCAATCCATTATCTACATACTTATCTTTAAGTCTATCCAAAATGAGTTGCATTGCATAGTTCAATTTCAACATTGTACAACTAATAACAACAGTTAATGCCTTTCATATATGCACTTTACCTATTTTCCTTGTAACAGTCCATATGCAGCGGCAGTAGTGATAACCTTACATAACATAGACTTTCCAGATATGAAATATATGCTTGTGATATTACGTGCATGCATTTTTTATGCCAATAGCTTGGTCAGTTTTAAACATATGATATCTACTCATCTACTTTTGTTTAGGTACTTGTACTTTTACGACAACAAGGTTGGACTATTGTGCCTTTGTTTTTGGTATGAAATGTAGCTAGCTAAGAAACACTTGGCCAAAACAGGCATTCTGGGATTTATGGGATAATGACTCTGTGTGTGTGAGTGTGTGTGTGCGTGTTAGAAAATGTTGCAGTCATATCCTCCATGAAAATCCAGCATCGCTATTTGTTGATAATAATCGGTGGAGTTTATCTTTGGTTCACTAGACCAGAAATAATTTATTGCATTTTTAATCATACTGATTACCGGATGACATTTGATTGAGCTATTTATCAATTTTAAGGTGTGTTGACTTAAAAATCCCTCTCTTCTTTGTATCATTGATGCATAGATGCAAAAACCGCATAAATGCCTGCTTTGTTTTCACTACTACATAACTTCCTTCTCAAAATTTCTCTGCAGCATTCCGGGTCGTTATGAAGCATTCTGGAAGGAAGCTGACTCTCTCAAGAATGCACTAATAAACAGGCAGGAACTGAATGTGGAGAATGCTGGTCTTGCTGCTCTGTTTGGACTTGAGTGCTATGCCTGGTTCTGCGGTGGTGAGATTATAGGGAGGGGTTTCACATTTACAGGCTACTATGTTTGAGCGGCACTTCTTTAGGAAAATATCTGTTTGTTTTAGCTTTTGGAGATTAGTACATCCAAGTGGCCTGAGTCACCATTTTGACTTTACATGAAAAAAATTTTGTTTTCTGAGATTTTGAGTTTAAGCTGGCAAGTCAGCGAGAAATGGCTTCCAAAATAATTCAATATGATTTCGTTCTGCTTCAAAATTAAAATAGACTCTTAGTGATCATCCCGCACCGATGGAATCGGATGCAGCTTCTGATATCTGGTTGTAGAATTTTTCCTAGAATTTATTCAGTTTACAATCCAATTGTTTATAGTTTTCCCAATGCATTATCATCTGTCATCGACAAAGTTTTGGGATGAACTCAAAGAATCGAATCCACATAATGGAGCATATTTGTAGATGGAAAAAAATTGTGGCTCCAATTTGTATCGTCTGGATCGTACTCAAATCACAGTGAAGAATGTCCACTTTTCTGGATTCTCCCTCTTTTGCAACAATCCTGAAATTAAATGCAACGTGGGTTGTGTTCTATTGAGAGAATAAAAATGAAAACCTGTTTTATTGGAAAAGCAACAGCATTGTCTACCTTTACAAATGAACAAAGGGATCGAAGCAAAGCTTTATTAACTAGTAGAATGAAGATTTATACACAAATTCTTGTGTACAAACAAAACTTGAGTAGTTGATTTTGTGTAGAAAAGACATGACAAATTGTTCCTACTCTTATTGTGTCCGAGGCGTGCCCGCGTGTCCGACACCTGGACACCCCGACACTTCAGCGTGATGGAGTGTTCGTGCTACATAGGTGATATGTTTGTTAACCTGTTTGGATAATGAGATTTATTGTCCACTAGCTGATGCACTAATTTATATAGAAAATGCTCATAATTAGAAACACCACCAAACAAAGAACCAAAAGGGAATTCTTCTAAAGAGAGAGAGAGGGGGGGAAGAGAAAGTCCCAAGGGACAATGTTTGTTGCTCTGTTTTGTCCCACTTGTAGTAATACAGTCCAACTTGGATTCTTCCTCCAGTAACTAATTAGTCCACATCCCACAACAAATTGACAGAGTGGCCCCACTGGTCAAATCTCGAGTCCAAAAAACAATAAACTAACAATCGTTCGAACCCTTTAAACCGGTCAGATCAAACCAATTTTAGCGATTTAGTTCCATTTTTAAACTAACAAAAGTGTAATTTACTACATAACCGAATCGAACCAAATCACAATTAGTTTGTTTCTGTTCATAGTTTATTTGAAAACCGTTTATCCTATCCTTTTTTAGTACATGAAATTTTATTATTAGTTATCACCATTACTATTATAAAATTAAATGACCGAATTAAACCGGTTTAATTTTATTATACTACTACTTTTAAGTCTAAACTGAATCAATTCAAACCGTAACATGCAAGTTCGTACACGAATTTGAGGTCTAAATCGAACAAAACACTCATGCCCTTAAATTTGTGAATGAGTCGGTAGGTGTGTAATAAGTGGATGTTGATGGGTTTAGATTAGGTGGGAGGGAGGAGAAAATTTTGTATATCAGGAGAATAACACTATTTCACTATTTTTAACTAATCATGTTACGTCATGCGTGATGAAAATATCACATGACGGAGAGTGATTAAATGAGGATATCAGTGTTTTTTCCCCGGAGGGAGGGGCCTAAAGAGCACGCCATTCCAGCCGTGTCCCGCTCTGGAAAGACAGGGAGAGAGCATGCACACGCGTCTCAATCCCTCCCACCATCTTCAGCTCTCCACCATCAAATCACTTTTTCTTTTCTTTTCTGTGTTCCAACAGTTGCTTGCTTGCTTGCTTGCAAGTCCACCGACCTCTCTCACTCATCGCTCATGCATACCCTATAAAACTATGACCCTACCATTTCCATTACACCTCTTCATAACCCATCATGCCCTCTCGTGCTCTTGCTATTGCTTGCTTCCATACTCACTCCGCATTGATTTACCTATTAATATTATTTTACTTCCAATTTTGTTTTAACGATTTCAGTCATGTAGTTTGCTAACTTTTTTAATTTTAGTATGTATTGCTGATTTCGGGACCAGAATGTGGCTACGATTGATAAGATATAGTTTTGCGACGTTGGAGCCATGTAAGATTTCCGTCTTAGAAGCTAACGTGATTTGTGATTTAGACTACAATTAAAAAAAATTGATAAACTATAAAATTCATAAGTTAGATGGGTAAGGAAAGAAAATTGGTTAACATTCCAACTCTTTTTTCTAATTTTTCTAATTTTTCTTTCCTCCTCTACGTGAAAGGTGATATCCAAATGGAGAATGTCACTTAAATTCGAAAAATATTGAGTTGTCTAACATTTACAAAGTAAGAACACATAACTCTTAGGCTAAAACTGCACAAATCATCCTTGTGGTGTGGATCATACGTCAATGTTATTCATGTGATGAAAAATAACTCTTAATATTACGTTGGGTTTATGTTTCTTACTAATCTCAGTCCAAGTTGAAACTTTCATATGAAATTCCTCCAACTTGGACCAATACGCACATCACTTGTTGGGGGTGAAAGAGTCATTTCATACGTGATTTAAAGATCAAATCGGATTTAGTGTCCAAAAATGACATTTCACCCTTCACATGATGCCCCATGGACGACATTGAATAAAATTTGGATGAGAAGTTCAATTTAAACTGAGAATAATACCAAACTTAGCCACATAATTAAGAGTTTTTCTCTAACAAAATGACTGACATTGACGTACAACCCACAATACATGAATAATTTGGCCTAAATCTTATTCAAATTGGCAAATTTATAACTGTGCAATGTCATGAAGACCTCTCCCTTGAAAGGGACCCAACCCTGCTGCCCCAACAAACAATAACAAAATCAGCATTGTCCACGTGTCCCACGATGCTAATCATATCCCTTAATGGCAATCCTTGCATTGTCGCACGAGGACGGAGGCCGTCTTCAACTTTGAATTTTTAATGCATCAAATATGTACAGTTGTGTGCAGTGCCTACGGCCGACCGACCAACGATGAGGATTTGCATGTAACGGCATCTAATTACGTTTCGTCATATAAAACCTTTATTATTATGTGTGACATAACGTAATTAGATAAGAATAACAAAACAATACTATTACGTGATATGCAATTTTTTCTGCCGACGGACGGAATTGAATTGGATTGGATTGCATTGGATTGGATGTATTTAGTCTTAACTTAGAGTTGGTCGACAGTGCAGTGCATGATTAAAGTCGCGCACAAATGGCGAAGGTGGGCTTATGACCAATGATCGGCTATGATGCTCGTTCACACTTTTAACACAGTCAAACGATCAGAGCCGTCGCTTTCTAGGTTGCGTCGGTGGGCCCATATCTTTAACAACCTACACTCATCAGTCAAAACGCGCAGCAAAAGCCATTTCCAATACAACAAGTTTTTGGGGTCCTCATATTTTTCCTTGGTGAGAGGAAGCTTTCACAAATTGTTTTCTTGTCAGAGTGGGGTTTGAACTGGCGGAAATCTAATCAATCCGAGTCTAATCTAAATTTGGGATGATTATGAGTTAAGCAAATACAGATATGCTTTCTTAATATGAATTACAAGTTAGGGAAAGCGGAGGAGTGTTTCTCGACCAATAGTCCAACAAAATATGGACCTCGAAGTGAAATTTGCCATGTCTTGAGATGAAAATCTGCGTTAATAGGGCGGGTTCCAATCCAGTGCAATATTTCTGAACTAGCAATTTGGTGTTAATTTTTGAAAAATTCATCAAACTAATGAAAATCAGTGTACCTCACCCCAACAACGATAGGTCCATTGAATCATAACGACTCATTATACAAAATCATTCAATCACTCGAAAAACTTCTGATTTCGCTATTACCTAATATGTTATGAGAGCATGCTATGCTATTGAGATCTATAGTAGTATTAGTCACCCAGTAATATATTTTGTCAACATGTTTGAATTGAGTGACGCAAAACGGAAGAGCCAAGCTTGGTATTAAGATTCATTAATCAAACAAGAGTATACTATTACTATCAGTTGGTGTTAGCTCCTTGGATTGATTGATGAAATTTCTCTAAAGTTGTAACCCACCATCTAGTCACCTAGTCTACTCTAGCTAGGACAACTTGTCTGGCTAAGATTTCATATCACAGTTAGTCAACACTTGGACCGTCCTGATGCTGCCACGACAAAGAACTGGCGGCAAAGATTTTGCTGTTAAAATGCCAATCCAATGATGCTCTCACCCCGGTGCTTGCTTTGTTTGCACGCAAACTTTATTGCAGCCTCGGCGGCTTAGCCTCCCTTACTCGGCTTGGCGGCTCAGGCTCATCGGTTCGGTTCGGCTTAATTATATGCAACATTGGCCTAATTAGATCTCTAATCTCTAGCTCTCTCTCAACTTTAGGATAAAATAGAAGATTATACATTGTTGAAACAAAATGGTCAAGATATATAAATACAATGAAATACTTTTTGTTAAATAATATGATGTAAATTTGTTGTTAAAAGGAGACAACAATTCCCCTAATCTACATATTTAGAGTAGCAAGTTAGCTTAATTTATATTTTCTTCAGATCATCCGTACATAATTTTGTATGCTTAACCAAGTAATCTTGTACTAACTCGTTCGTAGACACAAATAATAATTAAAAAAATAGAGAATATTAAAACTTTGGGGTTGTCAATCTTTACTTGTACTAACAATTTATAAACTACACAATTTTATTTTCTAAAGTAACATATGTTTTTTGGTGTGTGGCTAATCATGTCGACTTCTTAATTTATTTGTTTATGGTTAATGAGAGCATTGTAATCATGGAGGTTGACTTTCGTTAACAAATGTTGGCAATAAAAATATTTCAAGTCATTGACAAAATCAGTTTTGGCTATGCTTCTTCTTAGAGGATTATTATCCTATTTGAAAAATAATTACTTTTTAATTAACTATGTGATTAGTGGAAGCTGTGGGGCTATCTAGAAAGAAGAAGCTTTATCTAATTTCAATATGCCCACTGTGTGCGAGTGAGAGAGAGCAGTGTCTCTGTCTCTCTATTTGAGGCCTAGTCGTCACTCTCACGCGGTCATAGAGATAGATCATCTCCGTAAAGAAAAAAAAAATTCAGACCCAAATATTCTTTCTCCTTCTTCTCCATCTTTCAACCCTTTGATGCAGCACCTCATGAGAACAAATCCTAGTTGAAAAATCTGGGTGTTTTTTCTCTGGAGTTTTCTGAAGAATTTCAACCATAAAGCAAGCAAAAATCAATCTTTTACTTTGGTTTTTGGTTATCTGCCTTGTTTTTTGAGCATGGTTGCTCACTATCTTCTCTTCACTGCTTGAAAGTTGAAAACTTGGTAAGTTTTGATTTGGAGGAAGATTTGATGGTTATGTGCTATTTGGTTGTTTCCATGGAAGTTCATATCTGGGTCTGAAAAATATCCTGCCTTTTTGTCCTCGTTTTGGTTTTTGGCTCTTTCTTTTTGCCTCTTGACAGTCTCAAAGGCTCAAAGCCTATCAAGGCCCGGAAAACCCCATTTCAGATCCCCAAATAAACTTCTGGTTTTCAGTTCCTACAATCTATTGTCCAAACCCTCAAAACCACTCTGGTTTTTAAAGTTTGCCTCTTTTTATTTCCTCCTATTAACACTTCATCAAAGAAAACTCCTCAAAAGTCAGGCTCTTTTGGTCTCAAATCAGACTTCACAATCTAGTTTCTCACCCGCAAACTCCATATTCTTCTCCAAAAAATCAAACCCACCTCACCAAATCCTCCGTAGCCCCACAACTTTGGTCCAAAATAGAAACTTATTTGAGGCCTCAAAAAATGCAAGACCCAACATCATTTCAACCCATGAAACCCCAATTTCCAGAGCAAGAACAGCTGAAATGTCCACGCTGTGATTCCTCAAACACCAAGTTTTGCTACTACAACAACTACAATCTCTCACAGCCTCGTCACTTTTGCAAGAACTGCAGAAGGTACTGGACCAAAGGTGGCTCTCTGAGAAACATCCCTGTTGGTGGTGGAAGCAGAAAGAACACAAAGAGATCATCATCGTCTGCTTCAAAACGCTCCTCGTCAACTTCCTCATCATCAGTGTCAAGCTCATCAGCAGCAACCGCAGCAGCTCAGAACCCGGATCCACAGCCTGACCGAACCCGGGTCTATGGCCCGAAAATCGATCAAGACCGTGGGGTGCTGGACATTTCAGGGAGCTTCAGCTCACTCCTGGCTTCAAATGGGCAGTTTGGGTCTCTTTTGGAGGGTCTAAACCCAAATGGGTCGGGTCTAAAACTGATGCAAATGGGTGACTTTGGTGTGAACTTGGATTCAGGTAATGGGTTGAATTCGGATCCGGGTGTGAACCCGGGTTTGGAGGCCCAGAGCAATGGTAACCCGGAAAGCTATATGGGTTTGCAAAATGGTGATTCTTCAAGCTGTTGGAATGGGGGCAATGGGTGGCCTGACCTTGCCATTTATACACCAGGTTCAAGTTTTCAGTAGATATTATATTAATTACATGCATAATCTACTTTCTTAATGAAGCCTATGATATAATGTTTCATACTAAGCTAAGCATGAATGACTCTTAGTAGGCTTAATTGCTAAGCTAAGCAGCTAAAGCTCATAATTCTCTGATGTTATAGAGGTTGAGAAAACACCACAGAACCATACCAATAGCATTTTCTATATGTAATGTAATGGTTTCTTCTTTTCTCTCTTTTGTGTGGCTTTTTTGTTTGTTTGTATTTGATATAGCCTTTAATATTATTAAAAAATTTCTTTTTAGCTTTTTCCTTGGAGCCTTTGGAGGCCCCCCTTTATTGAAGGACATGGCTTTCTTCAACTATCACTCTCATTATATTATGGGTTGTATTGTATGATTCAATATTATGTCTATGTGCTTCTTGTTATAGAGGGTGAAGAAAGAAACCCACAATCTCTAATATAATATTTCTGCTAGGAGGAGCTTCTTGTCTTCTTTCATCTTATGCATGTGCTGTGACTGTGTGACATGTATGCAATAGTCTTGTATGCATGTGTGGACTTTTCAAGAGTATGGGATTTGACATTTTTGTTGGCATTGTTGCTCATTAATAGGATAGTTTGATTTGCAAACGGGGTCTAGCCCAGTGAAAAAGGGCACTGGCTTGCAGACCAGTGGTGGTCGCAAGTTTGAACCCCCATGACCCCTTGATAGTGTGTGTAAGAAATCCCTTCTCTTGTAGTTTAGACTATCACTTGTATTTTTGAAAAAATATAATTTCATTTAATCCACAAAAATAGGTATTTATATAGTATAAATGCGCGCGCACACACAAAGGGATACTTAACTGTATTTTGTTGTGTGAAAAACAAATTGCTTGGGTTGGGAATGTCTTTATTATATCTCAAATTCATCAGAAGAAAAATGAAAGCATAATGAGGATGAGTTGGAGTTGGAGAAGATATGGGGAACCATAACTTCATTATTCAAGTATTGTATTGTTTCCACTGTCTTTCATGGACCAGACAAAGCTCAACTTCCTACCTATTGGGATATTATTTCTAACCCTAAAGACTCTGATTTGGTCTCATTCTTCTTCACCACTTGCCAAGGGTCTCTTTTATTTATTTATTTTCCTCTCTTGACCATATCTTCCAAGAACCAAACGGAACATGTATGTAATTGGGTGGACATTTTATGGGAGGGGAGCCGCAAACCCAAATAAATTCCCACCATTTGGGCACTTTTTATGTTTTTATGAAGTCATGTATTTGCTTGTTTCTCTTTCTTTTCAAGAGACCATGAGTTTGATCCATCAAGATGGTACAAAATAGTGGGAGTTCATTTGTGTATTTTCTTTTTCAAATCTGTTGCTACACATATAAGATGCATTTCCAAAAATTTAAACTACTATGGTAAGAGTAATAAAACAAGATGTTACCAAAAATGCAGAAGCTCTTGATGTCAATAATAATAAACTTGTCATCTGCTTAATCAATTCCTTGCCATTATATTTGACATGTTGACTAGGTGTTTGATGCTGCCATGTCAGGCAGTTTGGGTGAATTTTTCAAACCTTATCAATACTTGGATGAACCCTTGATTTAAATCCTAATTGTCAAGGTTAGCTGAATTCCATTTGAATTGGTACTTGTTTAATTCAAGAGCCAAATTTTATTCAAAGATGTTGAAATCATCAAGGACTCTCTCTCTCTCACATGGGCCCCACAATAATTTCTGTGCTCAACTGGATTTGCCTATATGATTAACTCTTTCCAATATAGTACCAGACACGAGGGTGAAGATTTTTACTCACTTTGACGAAATGAAGAAAGTAAATTGGCTCCTAATGATTTTCTTTGTGCATTGATTTGGTGGACGTAAGCTAAACGCCAAGAATCAATAATTTGAAAGCAAAAGAAAAGTCCTTTACGAAAGCTGATGCTGTTAATTAATTTTGTAGGATCTGTGGGATGCATAAAACTGTGAACTATTGATTGATGTGTAACTCATTGTAAAATGTAACTTCGCTCTGAATGCCATATCCAAATTGTTTTTCGAATTCAGCCCCGTTCGATTTTGTCCTTCTTACCTACCCCATTAGAGACAAAGCCACGCCGGGCTCACTGTGGAGGGAAAAATACCGTCCAAAACTAAATTGAGGGAGAAAATCATGACATAATAGAGGTTGATGAAAGTTTGTGGAGCTAGTTGAGGGTTGATGAAGTTCACCATACTGACCATGGAGTGAAATTAGGAGGCAATTAACATGTAAATCTGTCATGTAATAGGCTAATAGCCCCTGAGTCTTTGAGTTTTATTTTTACCATTTGTATGCCAAAGTGCGAAGCAAGGTGGGAAGAGTAGGAAGCTAAGACTTTGCTTCCTTACCACCCCATTGAATGTGGTCAAATATCATCAATGATGCATGTGCTCTGTATGTAACTATATGTTGAGTAGACAGGTGTATTGGTCCTGATGATACTGCATGCCCCCAACTGTACACGTGGATGCCTACCCATATTAGTCAATTTTTGTTTGACCAACTTTTTTTTAAAATCGAAACTTCAACAAATGTAATGGATGTAATGGTGTGTTACTAATCAGGAATTGAAATTCTCTGAATTTCACCTATTGAGGATTCATGCGTTTACTTCATATCAAGGAATTGAAAAATAAGTTGGGCCCATACAAAATTAGGAATTGAATTCCTCATTTTGGAGGAATTCAATTCTTGGAATGGAATGTGGTATTTTAATTTATGGAGAATTAACCCTTTAGAAATTCATCTTTTTTACCCATTATATCCTCACACAATTTTTAAAATTCCAAATATGTCATTTACTTTAACCTAACAACGAGAACATTTTATTAATTAGTATCACTCATACCCCAATTCCATATGGTTTAATAAACAACTTCAATATTTAGAATCTAACTCCCTTCAATCCATATGGTTTAGCGAAGAACTTCATTAGGAATCCGGAATCTAATTCTCCTCAATCAAACTCCTCATTAATTCAATTCCTCCTAATGCAATTACGGATTAGTAAACATACCATAAGTGTATTCACATACCATGTAGATTGGGCCTTAACAAATATATTCACTGATAATCTTAGACAAAGCAAAAAGAAAGAAGCAGAGTGTTAGGTCAATTAGTCAGAGTAGTGAGTCTCTCTTCTTACATTAAGTTCAAATCTTCTTATCCGTAAATTAATCAAAGTAGTTTAAACCATCACTTGTATGGAAGTAAAAAAAGTAAACATAAAAGAAAGAAAAAAGCATTACCCAACGAACCAACCAACAAAATTCTACTGTTTTTCTCATATGAAATTTAACATTGATTGATAAGGGTTTTTTTTAATTATTTTTAATGAAATGTAAATCATAAGGGTTTTATTTATTTATTTATAGAAGTGTTTGAGATAAAACAAATATAACATTAGGGACGGCTTGGGCCTTATCGATGAAATCAGAGGCCATAAAAGACAAAGTCGAAACAATACACATTGTTATGGCCATGAACGACAATCTTGGGCCTCTTGCATGCTGAATGAAATAAATTACATAAAAGAAGTCACAATCCAGACTAGCCATGCTAATATCCTTCTCAACCCATCTGTTTCTTTCATTTGTATGATGTTGACCGGCATGGACCTGATACCATTTCACTCAGTCATCGACTATCATCCATCTCCACTTGTTATCTTAACTCAGGCATCAAAGCGAATATATAATACCCAAAAGAAAGACAAGAAACGCACATTTGAATAACAATGAATTTTCATTTTAGTACACATTTAGGATAAACTTCAATGTGACCAAAAAATTCCCTTGCATAATTAAAACACATCTAAATATCAAAGAATTTTCTTTCTAACACACATTTGGGACAAACTTCAATTGCACGAGATACAGTTTCGTAGAATCTAACCCCTGTGCAATGTAAACTGGAAGGGTATTTCAAATTTGATTGAGATGAGATCAAGGAAAGATCACATAGGGACAGTACGGGCCTTGTACATGCAAATATAGGCCATATGCCAATCACCTGAAACAAGCAGCACCAAAAAATTGTTTAGCGTAACGCACAATTTTAGGGTTATTCAGAGAACCACATGGCAGCCCTGAGCAAAATTCATGCTATTATACACGTTAAGAACTCTCGGCAATCTTACCTCCTCCAGAGAGTTTGGTGATGTCCTCCTCCCGCTGTGGGATGGGATTGTCATCATCATACTCGATCCATTTCCCTTGAACCAACAAAAGAAGTCCATGAGTTAAAAGGTTTGAATTAATCACATGCAAACAAAGTAGAAGTTATTCCAGAGAACTGACCACTTTCTTGCTTGACCCAGGCAACATAATGGCCTGAGTCGGCACTACGACCCTTGTGTGTCAGCACAGAAACCAAATCATAAATTCCAGTCATGGCACCTGCAGCTAAAGGACAGCCACTTAGTGAAATAAGTGCAAACTAGGGATTCAAAGAACCCAAGTAGAACACAGAAAAAACCTCCACAGGTTGAGCTAAGAAGATTCATTAACTTTACCTTCATCGGGCGTAGGATTAGATGCTTCTCCACTTCCATTTGAAGATCCCTGTATGCAGAAAAGAGGTTTGAGATGCTTTTGACATAATCAAATAGGCATTTCATTTGTTTTTTGTAAGTCTATAGCTAGGTTGTGTAATCACCTCCACATCAGACATCTTGATATCATTGTCTTTTGAACCAGAGCTCTTTTCATTGGATTTCAAACCAAGTTTTTTACCTTCCTCATCTCTCAGAGTCTGATAATTGAGGTTGGAAGTAATTAGGACAAAGACACATGAAATAACAACCAATATTTTTGGAAAATATTAACTTAAGTTAATCAAAATCGAAGGGAAGTATATACCTGGCGAGGAGCTTCCAATCTTTTGCGAAGATCATCTGAACAGAGATCGAAAATATCCAATTGCAAAGGGTAATCCACTTTCTGAGATAAGGGAAAAAAAGTTTAATAGGCAGTGATTCTAATAACTTTTGTATAATAAGATACAAGTGCACTAGATTTGCAAGGAAAACTGTCAAGGGTACTCAACAAATCCGCAAAGCATTATTCTCTCCAACAAAATACTTTAATTTCCTCCAAAAATGATATGGAAAGAGACAAAAGACAAATCTTTGTATGAGGAGAAAAGAAAACAGGCATTACCCGCAAAATCTTGGCCTTCTGATTTGATTCCCTCTTCCAGAAAAAACGGACAAACTGAATGGTCAAGTACCTTGAGCGAAAAATAAAATTGAAAATTAGGGTTAACTATATGATATTCGTTTCTTTCTTTTTTCTTTGGGTTAAATTCAAAGGCCGGACTACAACTCAATTTTAGCCACATACCCAGAAAATAAAGGACAAAGGAGTCTGAATAGACAAACTTAACGAAAGTAATCTAATGCATTGAAATTGTAACGTCATAAGTTACTGAATGGACAACGTGATAGTGTAACTCATATAGTTGGAGACTGCAAGATTACATGTTGGTGAGTTACAAGCTACAATGATAGTTTGTACCTTGGAAGGCCATTGATACGAGACTCCTTCAGGTAGATCGCACTACGCCCCAAAGAAGGAGAATTTTTTTCCAATTCTGATTTTAAAGCCTACATGAATCAGTGTAATAAATGAGAACCTTGTAATTTTTATCTTATATCTTAATAATATCATCGCATGTTCTAGCACACACAAATAAGATCTCCTATATAGATGTGAATGTGATTACACTTACATGTTTTAACCCTTCGTGCAAATGGTTCACCTCATGTGATATGTGGCATTTAAGGGAATACACTGATTCTGTTTCCGAGCTTTCTTCCCCACTTTCTACGCAGTGCACCCTAGCATCCCACCAAATCAATAAATACAAGAAATGTTAGCAAAGTTCAGCTTCATAAAATAAACTGAACAATTTATAACTTGTAAAAGGCTGATTCAGAAAAATTAATATATAACAAATAATGAACTTCAACAAGCCAGTAATATATCAAGCCAGAAAGAAAAACAAAATCACCCGATTGATAAGGTAACAAACGTTAGCATAAGCCAGACAAACTGATCAAATTATTCATACATTAATTTACTTTTTTTTTCAGAACAATCCATCCAGAATCATGAAGAATATGTTGTTAATCTCATAATAATAAACAAGCAAACTGTTTAAAAGGTAATCTGAGACTGCTATTGAGTGTTAAGCAATATCTAATCAGATTACAGTAGCTGATAAGTTGCGGATATCTAACCTGCTAACAAGTTCAACGCCAAAAAGGGCCTTAACTGTGTCTGGACTTTCACTGCAAGAGAACATCATACATTATAATTTTCCTACATGTATTTATATGGCAGAACACAGACTGGCAACTAAACAAAGAGAACATAAAAATTGCTACTAGACCTAAAAGAACTAAGAAGTTGAAAGAATAAGAAACACGCTTACAAAAGTATTACTAACCAAATTTAGCATAGTTAACAATTGAGGTGGGGACTCAGTTCAAAACCACTTGCAGTTCCTATAATACATATAGAACCAAAAAATGATAATAATAACATACCTAGAACCCGACGATCTTAGAGACTGAGAAAGGGTGTACAAAAGCTGTGTCCAACATTCTTCAGCATCCTGTTACACATTTAGAACAAAATGATCAATAAACTACCAGAGTAACTAGCGTTAAGCAGCAAGCAGTGTTACAATAAGGTAAAAAATCATTTGAAAACCTGTTGCATGAAGGTATTATTATGCAGCTGACCAAATTGAGGATACTTTTTACGCAATACCTGCAATATAATAGCAAATCAACTCATTACTCTTTCCCCTATCAGTAAGAAACTACAAATCCAGGAACTACTAATTTATCAGGCTCCCTGACATAGTTTCTCTCAAAGTTTTGATAGTAAAAATGCAAGAAATTAAGATTATACTCATAGGAGTTTCTGATGCTTCATAGAGATATAAAAAGTGGTTAGAGAAATTAGTTTAAATAGTGAATAAAGATAACAAACCATCCAAAATTGCATGGGTGCCACAGCCTTGACACTTTTATCCAGTTCACCAAATAAATCACGAGTTGCAATAGTCAACATATGAGAAGTCTGATCCACATCATTGCTTCTTCCAGAATGTGAATACCTGAAGAAATAATATATTTTCATTACTAGTCTAAGGTTATTAAAAAAAACATATATATTGCAAGTAAATTGATATGCATTCTTTAACTGAACAAGCCAACTTACTTGATCAAAGCTGACTTCAACTCTGGAACTGAATGCAGACATTGTACGGTGGAGTTCATATAACAGGTGTTTCCTAAATTAAATAGACCAGCACTATGACCCTGGAAGTATAAATAACACAGGGTGAGATAATTTATACACAACGCAAAAAGAAAAAAAAATCAAATATTGAAACCCGAAATAAAACCATGGAATTCAGAAACACAAAAAAAGTCTAACTAAGTTACAAAGACAGAAAAGACAAAAGAAGTCCTTTTAGGACTGAACCTCCAAAGACATAAGGTGGCATAATTGAGAATTTAATGAAGCCATTATTTCTGATAATGATTCACATGTCAGGTGAGAAGAAAATAACTTATTGGTATTACTAGTCAACTAGGACACCTACCACAATAGTACAACACAACATCATAACGAAGGTCAAAATCACAGAAAAGTAAGAACAAATCAAATGTTACAGAGCCTACACACACACAAAAGACAATGCAAAACTCTAAATGGCAGAAATAGGGGAAGTTTGCAAACAGTATCACAAGCATATCATAATAACAGCATGAGATCAAAGAGAACAAGAAGGAAAAAAAAAAATGTTTCCTACAACTGAAAAGAAAAGACAGCTTCTATTGAAAGGTGCAGACTTACTACTTACCAAGTTAATAGCTTGTTCTTCTTCTGGGAGATCTTCCACAAAAACAGGACCCTTCTCTGGAGCCTTGACAATCTCATCTGCTGTCCCCATCATCATCAATTTTTGACCCTATACAAAGATATATAATCGATAATTTCTTTTTCTCCTATGAAAGGTTATAGATTTGTGATTAAACTATAAATAAGAAGCGAACAAATTCACTTCAACAATAACCAACCTCTTTTACTCCTAATGTCGACCACTCTGCATCATCCTGCATTTAAAAAAAGACACGCACACACACAAAAGAAGTTAGGCACATACTAGACAGCTTCATCTGGGCACATTACAGGAAGTTTTAATTAGACATGTGCAGAAGGATTTACTTCATCAATACAGTATCAAGAAGAAGGATACACATATATATATAATGGGACAATTTCACTAAGCCGAAAGCCATCTGTTTACCTTCAATAAACCACCTTTAACCATTATCTTCTGTCTTTCAGGAGGTACCCCGGTTAAGTCGTATAATTGGCATTTGAATACATAAGGGGGCTGAGTAGTGTCAATTTCCACAGCTTTAAACAACTCCTTTTGCCATTTTACACTAACTACAAATGGGTAATAAATCACAGTTGTCAAAAACAGAATCTACAAACTCAAGTTACAAGTTACAAATCTACAGAACATCAAATGAATAACACAATTATTAATTTAGATGCTTTTATTGTCCTCAAATTAACCTGACAGAATCTAGAAAAAATTTGCGACCGAGCTAAAACTAGTATATTTATTTCTGATAAGAGTCCGGAGTCTTGGAAAACTGATTTTTCAGCAACATCTCAGATTCTTCGATAGTATGTCATCAACATTGTTACATAAGTTGAAAATAGCAAAAGACACCAAATAGACTGAGAAATATATATGCGTTGCACTCTACGGCCTAAAGACAACCCACATCAGAAATCCAAAGCTCGCAAAGACCCAGATCCTAATTTGCAACTATAAGCCGCAAATCGAGCTCAAATTGCTCAGAAAGACGGATGAGCAAAATGCTTAACCGTTTCAAATATCACAAATCTCCAGTTACCTAGATCACAGAATTGAATGAAAAGCCCTAAGTGCGCCCCCAAAGTGAACAGAAATGCTCAAAATTAAGAAGAACAAGTAAAAATACCAATTTGGACTATAAATAAAATCAATATCTAATATATCTTAGATGAGAAATTAAGCTCGACAGGCGTTCTAACCGGTAATCATGGTTGAAAAGCTTTGCTACTTCAAAGATCGGTAGGAGACGGAGGTTCGGGTTTTTTTGTAGAGTTTAGCTTGGAGAACAGGCAAAGACAAATGTGCTTTGCTCTGCCGTGCTTGTGTGTTCTAGGCTTCTGGCTTTCGCTTTATAGAGAGCGAGTCCGAGCCCGGATCCGTAACAAAAATGAATAATTCGGCTACTTGCGGTGCGGATAACCCATAATTGGAAATACGGTATTAGAAATACTAAAATTTGGTTTATTTTTATAAATAAAAAATTGCTCGTGATAAAGAGGATTTTGGTGTTTTTTTATTTTTTGTACAAGGAATATTGTTGGAGGGAAGAACCGAACATAGGCCTTCAGGTGCATTGATAAATCTTCTTAGGGCCAGTTTGAGATTGTCTGCGCATTATTGGCCGCGGGCCTGCACAAGATAGCCCATTAATAAGAACTATTATGCCTCAGCAGCTAGGGGCAAACAAGTGTGGTGGGCCAGGCGCGGAGGGATAGCCCACGTGAAATTGTGATGGGCCTTAATTTAATTGAGGTGGCAGTGCAACATGAGACACGTAAGTCTAAGGGCTCATGGAAACATCAAACTCGGACAAGTGGCGGTGGGGTTCCAAAGACTACTGGGAAGGGAGGTATCAGTCGGGTGGAAACAGATGTGGTGTGACATGGCAACAAACACATGCGAGAGGACCAGAACCAAGCCAACATGGGGTTCGCTCTATATGCCAAAAAATAATTTGTTGGTGGATTGGCGGAGGTTGCAAAAGAGCAACCCCACCCGACACAATAAATCTTTTAAGTTGGAACTGCCAAGGGCTTGGGAACCCTTGGACAGTCAATGGGCTGAAATGTGTTATTCGTCGTGAAGTTCCCAAAGTGGTGTTTTTGTGCGAGACTCGATGCTCGGAGGCACATATGGCTAAGGTGAAGGGGCAATTAAGTTTTCCACTTGCTTTAGCAGTCAATATAATGGTTGTTCTGGGGGGGCCTTGCCTTCTTTTGCAGGAAGAGGTGGTTATAAGGATTAAATGTTTTTCATCCCATTTTATTGATGTCGAAGTAGGAGGTGTAGGTGGGGATAGTGATTTGAGGTTAATAGGTTTCTACGGATTCCCTGCGGTACATGATCGTCCTAAGTCTTGGGTGCTAATGTCGATGTTGGGTCAAGGGAATCAGTTACCATGGTTGTGTAAGGGATTTTAATGAGGTGCTCCATGAGGATGAGTAGCTGGGGGTAACTCATGTCGCGAACATCAGATGAGGGGTTTCAGGGAGGCACTAGAAGATTATGGAATGCATGACTTGGGTTTTGTGGACTATAAGTATACGTGGCGTGATCATCAGCCACATGATATCCAAGTACGGTTGGATAGAGCAATCGCGACCCAGGCATGGCGTGACCTTTTTCCTCATGTGGTAGTTTGTCATCTTCCTCCCAGCAACTGTGATCATGTTCCTCTTCTAGTGAGTATTCGGGGGGCACTTACTCATTCTTATCGAAAGGTGAAACGATTTAGATTTGAAGAAATGTGGGCAAATCATGAAGGATGTGAAACCATCATTCGAGAGGGGTGGAATTCTATATTTGGCGATCACCCGATGCAGGGTTTTGTGCGGAAAGTAAGTGCTACGCAAGATAGATTATCTAAATAGAGTAATGAGATTTTTGGAGGGAGAATCAAAGAGGCTCAGAAGTTACGAGCCCAGCTCGGAATACTGTTCCGGCAACCATGGACCCCAGCAATTTTAGAGGAGCAACATATGGTGCAAAAATGCTTAGATATTTTGCTAGCACATGAGGAGGCGTTTTGGAGGCAGTGTTCAAGAGTGGGATGGTTGAAGGCGGGGGATCGCAATACACATTTTTTCCATAATAAAGCCACTAGTATGAAGAAGAAAAAATTAATTCGTGGCTTACAGATGAGCCACTGTGGATGCTAAGGTTACAGATGAGCCAAATAATCACCTAGTGGAAGAGGTAACATATGAGGAGATTCGGGTGGTGACTTTCCAAATGTATCTGTCAAAGGCCCCCGGCCCAGATGGTTTGAATCCATTTTTCTACCAAAAATAATGGAGCCTGATCAGAACGGATGTCTACTGAGCTGTTCGGGCCTTCTTATGTTATGAAGATAAGCTCTGGCAGGTTAATTCTACTCATGTAGTGCTCATACCAAAGGTGTCAGAACCGCAGGATATGACACAATTACGGCCAATCAGCCTTTGTAACATCATATATTGTATTGGAGCTAAGGTGGTAGCCAATAGATTGAAATTGGTGCTTAAATTTGTGATACAATATTGTCAAAGCGCTTTTGTTTCGAGGCGTTTGATTTCGAATAATACCATCGTCACTTTTGAGCTTGCTTATGCGTTAAACAGGAGAAGGAGAGGGAAGAAGGGTTTCATGGCATTAAAGCTTGACATAAGTAGGGCTTATGACCGAATTGAATGGCCTTTTTCGGAACAAATGTTGCTAAAGCTAGGTTTCCATCCTAGGTGGGTGACAATGATTATGGGTTGTGTGCGAACTGTGTCTTATTCTTTTCTTGTTCTTTTCGATTTATGACAACTAGTTCGTTAATATTACAACTAAGTAGTGAGTGTAATGTACCGTCTATCTTACCATTAATAGTTTAACAATATATATTATGAACCATTAATACCTTATTACTACTTTGTTTAAGATAAACTACCTAGTATTACAGTTTATTCATTAATTATATTAGTTAATACCAATCAATTCAATATAATATTTGTGTTACGATTAGTATATTAAAATTAATATCTATATTGGAATTAGTTTATCTAATGTAACTCAAGGTTTGTTTGGGAGTGTTTCTAGTCACTTTGTGGTTGTGTGTTCTCTCCAGATTAATTCAACTTCTTGTTGCGTTCGGTCACTAGAGAAGATTTATCCATATTTAGGCACCATTATTGCTTTGTACTTGTGTTTTTTAATCACTATTTATTATTGTTTATTCTAAAATTTTAAAAAATAAAATAAAAGTGCTTTATGACAACCATAATTGCTTCTTATAGTGTTTGGTAAAAAAACTTATAAGTGTTTGTGGGTCACAAAAATGTTTTATAGAGGTGCCTTTTCAGGAATCAATTTCAAGTGCTTATGAGAAGCAATTGGATTTTCAATAATTTTTTTATGTTCTTCTAATATAAGCGCTAAAAGCATTTATGAACAAAAGTTCTTCAAACATAAGTATTTCCAAACAAGCCTAATGATTATAAAAATTGGGACATACCAAATTGTTAATAGGAATATTAGTACTAGAATATAGTATATGTTTTGTTATTAGAGATTCCATTCCACACAAAGAATTGAAATCCCTATATGAAATGCTTATCCTTACTCTTAATCTTAATGATACTCATATGATTACATAAATAATATGTTTTCTTTTATCAAGGGGACATGGAGGTGGAGGAATATAATTTAGAACCCAACATAATGAATATGTCTTCATGCAATACATATATGATGTATCTCTTTTAATATCTACTATGTTTTTGTTGTTGCCAAAGTTAGAAAGGGGGAGGGGCTTTCCTCACACACATATTGCCAAAATACCAGATGAGTTCGAATATGAGACAATTGATATGCAAATCAAGACCATTTTTCACTAAATTAGACCCCGTTGACATGTTTAATATGTACAATACTTATTAGAAATATTAATAGTTTAGCGTTGGTATCTATTTACTAATATTTCAGTTAAATACTTCAACATATTTTGGTATATACTTTGATTTTGTTTGGTAATTCAGTTTATGCTAAAATCAAACCAACCGGTATGCATTTGGATTGTTCGATTTTCGAATCGTAGAATCTAAGTAACGAACTAAAAAATTTCGATTTGTAACTAGTTGGTTAGGTTTTCATATAAGCGCCAATATCTAACTATGATTATAATAATGAAGGAAGACAATGCTTTTCATAAACACAACGATTATGATGATAATAATCAAATAACCTCACAATTTCATACTTAAATCGATGAGCAATGTTGCCCTTTTTCTTTTTATCACAAGGAATTCCTCTTTTAATCAGGGGATTCTTAAGCCCTAACCAAACGACGCCGCTTTCAACATAAACACTAGATCAACCAGAAGAGGAACATTTTGGTGCGCTCTTCGAGCAAATTCACGACAACAAATTCCAATTCCACGCTAATTCCGTCTCTCTCTAAACCTCTCACCAATGTACGGAGGCTCATCAAAACCCGGCCGAGTTGGCGGCGGCGGCTCTGGCCGAGGAACCGGAGCCGCCAAGCTTGGCCGAGCCTCCTTCCCTCCACCGCACCGCTCCTCCGCCCAAACTAGCCGCCTCTCCCTCGGTGGCGGTGGCTCCAACCCCAGAAGCCGCAACTCAGCCCCCGCCACGTCAGCAGCCGCCGCTGCGCCTGCCGTGGAAGAGCAGTTCAGTTTAGTCGCCGGCCATAACCCACTTGCTTTCTCTATGATCATTCGTATGGCGCCCGACTTGGCCGAAGAGATCAAACGCGTCGAGGCCCAAGGTGGGGCCCCCCGCATCAAATTTGGTCCTCTTCCCAATAATCCCATTGGCAATGTGAGTATCTGGGGCAGTATTTGAACTGAGTACTGCTTAATTTTTGCTAATTTTGTTGGGTTCTGGAAATTTATATTTTAGTGTTTGTGATTTGCCTATGCGTCTCTTGGTCGTGTTTCAATTGGGCATTGCTCAAGTTCTTCGATTTCTCATTTCGTTCTTTAAATTCTGTTGTTTTATGAAGTTTCATAGAGAAAAAAAATTTGTGCTTGTACTTTTGGTTTGTGTTCTCCTTGGTTAGTTTCGGATTGGGCATTGCTCATTTTCTTCAAATTTTAACTATTTTCTGTAGGTTATGGAATATTTTATAATTTTTCTGACGATCTTGTACTTGGTTTATGAGTAATTCTTCAATTGGATTTTGCTTAAATCCTTAAATTTATTATTGGCAGACTTAGGAGTATTTGTTTCGTTCTTACTTTTAATTTTTTTCTTATCTTTTACGAGGCAACGTTGAGCTGACTTTTGGTTAGGCGCAGCTTATATAGTTCAAATCATATTCCTTTTGTTACTTTTTGTAGAATTATTACTTCGTCAACTAATTAGGTTTCCTGTGAAATCATTCATCTGGTGGGGTTGATGTTTTTCGGAGTTTTTGGGATAGTTTGTGCTCCCCATATGATAAAATTTGAATGCTTTTAAGCCTTTCCATTGGGATATTTGGAATTTTCTTCATAGTAGCTAGTCTTTAATATAGGTGCAGCAATTATCTTAACGTTTTCATTGCTTTGAATGGTCCAACATTGCATCAGGTTATTGATCTGGATGGGAAGGAGTTTACATTTACATGGTCGCGGGAATTTGGTGACCTCTGTGACATTTATGAAGAGCGTGAAAGTGGTGAAAGTGGAAATGGATTGCTAGTTGAATCAGGATGTGCATGGCGCAAAGTAAATGTGCAGCGTATCTTAGATGAGTCAACTAAGAACCATGTTAAAATGCGGTCAGAGGAAGCTGAGCGCAAGCATAAATCCCGCAAGTACGTAATCTGGTTGCTATCTCGGAGTTTCTTTACTTTATCATTATTCAGTGTTGATATTCTTAATCTTCGGTTTCTTTTATTGTGTCCCAATTATATTTTTAATCCGCATCACCATTGGTTGCTGTCTTGGTGGTTACAAAATAAAACACCATTTTAGGTGGTACTTAGATGCTAATAATATCATTATAACTGCATTTAACATGCAACCAAAGTATCTTACTTCACCCTTACACCCACTCCTAAATGATAGAAAAAATTGTTTTTCATCCATTCCAGATGATCTTCCTATAGTACATGTTTAAAATTTATTTTCAGTCGCGATCATTTTTGTGTAGCTCTGGTTAGCCATTAGTTATTTGTTTCAAGACTTTATAAGTACAATTATGAGAGGGTTAAAGTCTTTTGTGGTGCAACTCGGTTATGTCTTTGAGCTGTTTAGAGTGTTGTCTTTTTCCTTTGTTGTATCAATTTAATTTATTTTTGTTCCTTAAAACAGAGCCATTGTGTTAGAACAAAATACAGCTATGAAGAATCAATTAAAGCAATATGCTGCTGGAACTGGTAAGGTTTCTAATATCGGTTTCATGTATTTCTCTATTTATTAAATAGTGGAGTTCCTTTTCTGACTTGTACAGAAATCAATAGTTTAGTGCGAAGCAGAAAAACTTGAGATGTATGTAAATTCAGTCTGTGTAGTCTTCATTGCCTTTATAAGCTAATCAGATTGAACTAGCTATAACTGTAGTGCCATGAGGGTTAATAGATTTTAAGTGCTCAGCCTAAATTGAAGAACATTAATAAAAAATTTATGTACTTTAATTACTCAAGTTGTTTTTATTTTTGTTTAAATTATTGCTGATCGTATATATATTCAGTTAACTACTGTTTTTTGCTTTTTAATTTTATGAAAAAGAATCACAATTGAAATCTCTGAGCTACTCAAGTGAAGTTTCTGATACCATCCTTGTTTCCAGCTAATCATCAGTGGAGGAATTTCAAACAAAAGAAAGAGCCTCCATTTAAAAAGCAGAAAGTTGAGCCTCAAGGTGAGTGGAGCCTTCTAGACATTTTTATTTCCTAACCCTTTTTTTTTTTAAAGAGAAGGGGGAGGGGGTGTTTGGAGGGCGGGATTTTTCGATGACCAAGTTAATATACATATAGCATGCATTCTCAATGCATTGGAGGTGGGACCACATGCAATTCCTCATGCAAGTGACGTCTGTGTATATATTGCCATATTACTTTATTTAAAGTGAATTGATTGTGCAAATATAATATGGGGCAAGAAAAGACCGAAGTATACATTTACAAGTGTAGTGAATCTATTTCTGGCATTAAACCAGTCAAAGAGAAGACTAACACCATATTTTCTTTAACTGCACAACAGTAACTTCTTTGTCCTACAAATCTGTTTATTCCTCTCCTTCTAACAGAGATCACAACACTGAGTGTGGGGGTAAATTTCTAAATTAATGTCACAGTTTTGTTACTGGAGACTTGCCAACACCCCACGACAA
The DNA here is from genome assembly GCA_020521455.1 of Prunus kanzakura. Lineage (NCBI taxonomy): Eukaryota > Viridiplantae > Streptophyta > Magnoliopsida > Rosales > Rosaceae > Prunus > Prunus kanzakura. The sequence goes on from BPUM01000838.1 coordinate 220,027, forward strand.
GGGTCACCGAAATAGGCACTACCCACTGGATACTAAAAACCAAATAACAATAGTACCACACTTCTTGCGCGGTGGTTCGTTGTTTCTTGTGGTTTCTTGCACATGATGCAGTTACTCTTTATGTCAAACCTCCACCACCTAAATGATCAACCATTAGACACTTATTTTGCACCACTGTCCATACAAGAAAAACTGTTTTGTCGTTACTCCTCCCACCCTAATTCAAGCTGCTAGAAATCCACTTATACTCCCCAGTTCGCTCCTCATAATAAACTTAACTGGAAATCTCCCTTGCAATTGCCCCGCCCACTCAACCTTGTTACTATCCCCGGCCAAAAGAGAAAACCGTGCCACTATCCCTCTTCCCTCCTTTTTATGGTTTGAAAATCTTTCTTCTTCCAGGTTTCCAGTTTTAAAGTTGTTAATTGAATTGCCTTCTATTGATAGGATTTTCAGCTCCCCCTAAATCAGCATATAAAACTGGAATATCAGCAACAACTACTGTGAAGGGCAGGTACTCATCATCACCTCTTCCATCTCCACCTGAGCAATCCCGTGCTCCATCATCTCCATTAAGAACTGGAAATATTTCGAAGATTCATGCAAGTGCAGAAGATATTGTACCCTTTCAGGTGACTAGTAAAGACAAACCTGCCCCGAGCTCTGATAAAGAAATTCCAATCAGGGGTACTACTACAGCACGGAAAACAGTGGGCAAAGGCAATAATGGAGCTAACCCTACAGATTTGCAGAATATGTTGATTACTTTGCTCATGGAGAATCCTAAGGGGATGAACATAAAGGTATGCACTAAATAATGACATTTGATATATTTGATATTAGCCTTGTGTCTACTATTCAATTTTCCAATCATAAAAAGTTATTTTATGTTATTTTATTTTAAATATCACCATTACTCCAAGTGGACTAATGCCACTTCGTAAAGGATATTTTCCCAAAAGGGACATATACCTCACCCTTAAGGGTGACACCACTTCACACAAGACAAAAACAGAAGAGAGTTCTACATTGCCTGATCCAAGATATCCATGTGAAGCCCCTGGCCATAGACACACCCAAGACAACCTCCCTAGGGGTTTAGGACCATGGACTCAAGGGTATCGACATTTAGCCCGCAGCCTCCACCATACATTTCATTTACTCATTTACAAAGATTTGTGGAAGACATTTTTATATCTCCTTTTGTAGTCACTTTTTTTTAAGTACCTCACAACCAGACTTTATCACAATAAGTGGAAAATCAGTACAGTGTGATGAACATACTATAGGTACAAAACTCTCTCAAAGTAGTATAGGTGTATTACATAGTCTTTAATTGATTGTGAAACCTATTTTTTAAAATCAATTGAAAATTATGTACTTATTAAAGTCTTTCATAAATTTGTATAGTACAATAATACATATAGTATTTTAATCACACAAAACCTTACGTGCATGGGATGAACAATCAAATTTGCCAATACGGTGCTTCTGGCGTCCTACAGAATCGAGCAGCTGTTATAAATTCTTGAAATGTCTTGTTTTCTTCTCACACCACTTATCTCACTCTCTCTGTCTTGCATGTTTATAGGATTTGGAGAAAGCTATTGGAGATTCATATCCCAACTCTGTAAAGAGAATTGATCCCATTCTTAAGAAGGTAAGTGATGGAAATCCTTGATGCCTATTACTCAAATAAAATTAAGTAATTTTATGTTTTCTCATTCAATTTTGATTTCAGATTGCTAATTACCAAGCTCCAGGAAGATATCTCTTGAAACCAGGAGTGGAGTTAGAATCCTCAAAGAAACCTTTGTCTGAAAGTGGAAGGTACTTAAGTTATTTTTCTTTCTCCAAAGGCTACTCTTCATGATGAAGTCATTTAGTGGCAAATTTGTTTTCCTGTTCTCTTTGTCTTTTAGCAGATACGGAATCTTGGGTCTACTACACAATACTAAACCTAATGGCTCCTGTGTATAGAAAGATAGAAGGAAAATGGGTATCTTATGGGCTGTTTGTATCCCCTTTGAGCTTGCTTGATGTCATTAGAGATGCTTTACGAGTTCTCCCCTGGACTTATAAGTGCACATGCATTATGGTTGTTATGTCACACTGAATTTATTTATATGATGCTTGAATGTTAACTCCATTCATTGATATTGAATATCTGAAGTTTTATACTAAACTACTTATTCTTATCCCAAACTAATTTACCTAGAATCCTTTCATTTACTTTTATTTCCCAACCTTTAACAACAAAGAACTCATGGACTATAATTAGCTTTATAGTCTATCCTGGTTGTGCTTGTATCCTTGTTTGTAAAAACCGACTAACTGTGGATCAAGCAAGGATTTCCTCTTGGAGATTTTGATGCAAGTTATATCGACATAATGATCACTCTTGTGGAATTATATAGTCTGTGTTCGGTGGTTGATAAGCTGCTAGTTTCTGTCTCTCTTTCTGCATGTATTTTAATGTGCATGTAATTAATTTCCAGTTCCCCAGAGGATAAACTTCGCCAGACGCCGGCTCATGATGAGAACCGTGATCAAACGCCTGTTGGAGCACCACACTTTGAAGAGAAAGTTACTCCTAAAGAGTTGGAAGAACGGGTTCAGGGACAGTTGAATGCTACAGTTGGAGAAGAACCAAATGCATTGATAAAAATTGATAACCAAAAGCATTCACCTGATTTGTTTGGTGATAAAAGGGGCTCCGACAATACTGAAGCTCAAGTAGGCAGTTCCAGCGATACCGGAAGTGACAGTGACAGTGATAGTGACAGCAGTGATACCGGAAGTGACAGTGGAAGTCCTAGCAGTAGCAGAAGCAGAAGCAAAAGTAAAAGCCCAGGAGGAAGCGGGAGTGTAAGTAGTAGTGATAGTGAAAGCGATGCATCTTCTAATAGCAAGGAGGGTTCTGATGAGGATGTGGATATTATGACCAGTGAAGATGACAAAGAACCAAAGCATAAATTGCAAGGCTCCGAACCAGGGTTCTCTTCTTTGCCCATCCCATGGAAAACTCCTGATGGCAGGCCTGTGCTGAGTGAGTATGATGAGAAGCAAGATGATCATGAATTTGACGCAGTTGAGATTGAAAGACACTTGCCTGATGTGGAAAAGAATACTGAATTTGCTGTAGGTGGTAACTCTAATCGTAATAAAGGTGAACAGCCTCCGGAAGAAACAAAACCCTGTTCACCTGAGCATGGGGAGCTCCAAGACCTCCAAAGTTTGGTAGACCCTTTGTTTGGAGGGGAGACCACGGTCAAGGATGACTTCAGGTATGAGCAGTCTGACAGCTCTGAGAGGATATCTAAAGGTAAATCCAAAAGGGGTTCTGAGGTAAAGCACTCTGATGAGAAATCGGAACGCAAAAAAAGGTCAAAAACAGAAATCTCACAGCAACCTCCTGTTTCTGTGGGTAAAGGTGTCCATTTTCCAGAAGCTTCTCACAATCTGTCTCCTGATAGACTCATTGAAGGCTTTCATAAAGACCCTGTCTCTCAAGCGATGAATAGAGCTGATAGGGGTGGGAATACTGAATCTGGCTCCGTAAGGGCATGCAACCAATCATCTTCTGGGAGACATAGTTCCGAGTTTAAACAATCAAGTCGGAAGTCCTTTGATCATAATCCACAGGCAAAGGTTCCTGATCCAGCAGAAAGACCTGATAGATATGCCGAGAGTTTAGGGCATGGTCGAATGTATTCTGAAAGGAGCTCTCATATGCATGAAGGTTTACCCCTACAAAAAGATAAATTTCATAGAGATAATCAAAATGAGGAGGGTTATGCGAATGAGAAAAAGGTTCCAAGAAATTCCAAGGAAGGTGGTATCCGAGGCAAACAATCAGTGCCCTTGGACTCCCACTACCAGAAACATGGTGATATGGCTGGAAAGGTCAAGGGGAGTGGACAGGTTTCCAGCCTGTTCTTGGGTTCTTCGCCAAAGGATAACAGCAGAAATGGTGCAGACGGATCTCCTGTTGTTAATGGTAGAGGCAGTAAACTCCAAAGAGAGTTTTCAGACTTGGAGTTGGGTGAACTTCGTGAGCCCTTGCCTGAGGAAACAACAGTTAAGAAGCAGTTTGAAAGAAAAAGTTCATTTAAGCAGTCGGACAACAAAACGAGCACTTCAGAAAACTGGGTTTCTGATTTTAGTAAAGTGAAACCTGCAGGAAAGGCAACTTTTGATTCGGGAAGGCCATTCTCACCAGATTTAAACTCTAAGTTTCCTAGTAATCAGGAAGGCTCAAATAAAAAGAGGAACTATGAAGATCGCATTGAGGATTTAACAAGGTCTCAACCGAGAGCTGTGCAATCCCAGTCGCAACACCCTTCACGAGTAGATCAACCTGATGTGGGGCGCCCATTTAGTAAATCAGTAGATCTTAGTAGTAAATCTAGGCAGAATGAAGCTGGAGGTAGACAAGTGATTGGTGTGGATGGACATGGAGAAAGCAATAAAAAAGCAACCCCAAATGCTGCTCAGCAGCATGACTCTAAACGAGGTCTAGTTTCCCACGCCATAAAAGAAAGTAAAAGACAGGCATCCAATATGATGGTGGATTCGGCTGATGTACGAAAGGATTCAATGCTGGCAGAAGGCAATGACAGTGATAGAAGAAAAAGGGATTCTTCTTCAGATGAGAATAGTTGTTCTTATTCTAAGTATGAGAAGACTGAGCCTGAGCTGAAGGGACCAATAAAAGATTTCTCTCAGTAAGTGAACATAAAGCGTTTCTACCAGTGAAACTAATCTAACCATGCTTTGGCCCTGTTGTATTTACTTCTGTTTTTGTCATCAGACTTACCTTGTATTTTTGGTTTTTCTTGTCTTAGGTACAAAGAATACGTGAAAGAATATCGTGATAAGTATGATAGCTATTGCTCGTTGAACAAGATCCTAGAGAGTTACAGGTAATCTGAAGATTCCTTTCACCTTTTTAAAGGCAATTTTGCTTCTTATTTATTGTTACTTGTTTAATTAATGGCCTTATGTTGATTTCGTTCAAATCTGTGCATCACAAAACAATTTATTCCTGCTAAATGTAGGAATGAGTTCCAGAAGCTAGGGAAAGACCTTGACTATGCGACAGGCACAGATAGACATTATAACATCCTGGGGCAGCTGAAGGAATCCTATCGTCAGTGTGGAACGGTATGCCTTGTTCTTGGTTTTCTAAATACCTTTCGCACTACCAGTTTGTACTTGATGCTTGAAATGTGAAGTAATTCAGCAAGACATTGTCTCACTGTTTTCTTGTTTTGATTATGTAACTTCAGTTTCGCTTATTTTGTTTTCATAATTTTGCTCAGTGTTGTTTGCATGCCTTCAAATTTGGCTTCTTAGATATATCAATGAAAATTTTACAGATCAATGCACTCTTCTAACTTCAACGCTACACATATACGCCTGACCATATTGTGGTGGAATCCAATTATTTACACCTGTGTACCTCTTGAATGATGAATAACAATACCCGAAAATAGTTATTAGAAATTGTAGTGGCTGATTTTTGTGAATGTTAATGACTATTGCAATGTATGGAAAACTATAACAGTTAAAAAAATTAAGGATGATATGATAAGAATAAGAATTATTTCGCTGTACTATTTCCTGCAGCTTTTCTGTTTCGAACTTGTACAAACTCTAAATTCGTTCTTGTACATATACAAGTTTTGAAGTACAATTTACCCTAACAAGCCACCAGATTTGGGATTAATCCATTATTTGGTGAGTAAGGAAAAATTTGATCAAAATAATGTTGTCATATATAAATAGTTAACATTGTGTTGCTGGTATTTATATATTTCAAATATTTGTGTAGATACTGTTTTACCTCTGATTCTATTTTTCTTGAGTATTTACAATACATAAAGCGCTTTGGGATTTTTTTTGTTTTCAATTTCTCCCAATACTTTAAACTTAGCATTTATGGTTTATTTTTTCTTCAAATAATAACTAACTTTATCTTGTTCAGCTTTTCGATTTGACTCAATTAATAATGTCACTTGCAGAGACATAAGAGGCTGAAAAAAATATTTGTGGTGCTTCATGAAGAATTGAAGGTAATTCATCCCAACCCCATCGACCTCCATATTTGATTTGTTGCCACTATGTAGTTGGACTTAGTCATGCTCTGATTGTTTCATTTGCTTTTAACCTTTTAGTTATTTATTTGAACACATCTTTTTGTACGATTATTCTGAATATGTTTCGTCTGCCTGCAGCACCTTAAGCAAAGGATTAAAGACTTTGCAGTCTCATATATGAAGGACTGAAGAGAGAATCTCATCCTCTTTCGCTAGAATTGAAGCCTCTTCCTTCAGGTCCTGAGGGTGAAGATGGATATGATCAACGCACAACGCAGTCCTTTATTTGGAGATAAATGTCCATGTCCTGTTGAGAGTGTCGTAGGGTTTTGGCCGTGCCTACCTAGTATATCCGTACATAACATTCACTATTTGATTTTTGTGCATATTACTTTTGTACTCAGGTCCGGCTTTTTGTTTTTTATTTTGCCTGACCTATCCAGCCTATTAGGTTTATTGGGCTCCTTGATGTTGTGCTATATGTGCATATTTGTGTATCATACATGCATTGGGTGGGAATAACTCAAGTAGAGAATCAAATAAGACTAAATCATTGATAGGATTCATGCAGATAAATTCTATCATTCACCCTTTTTGGATGGTGAAATTCAAATTCTATTATTCATGGATATGCTTTTGTTGGTGCTGTGTTTTCTTTGTCACCGCCAACAACAGAAACAAAGATGGTGACGGTTGTCAAATTTCTGTCATTGAATGTCCTTTGAGATTGGCTCCCTTGTCGGCGATAAGAAAGCATAAAACTTTTCTGTAAATGGTTTTTCTTTTAACAAAAAAGATTAGTAGTTAATGAAAGAATGAAAGACAATGACATTGTGTTGACAAAATTAAATGAGTGACAGATGTGAAAGTAAATTGGATGTCAAACACCTCATATGTGAAAATTGTGGATTTATAGGGATCTAGATATTTTGTGTTTTTAATAGATTTTCTCTGCTAAAATCTACTTACAAACGAAATCATAATTTGTCTTAAAATATTTTATGAAATCATAATTTGCTCTAAATATTTTTTCTGAAACCTTTGTTTTTTAGAACTATTTTTATTGAGAGAGGCGATAATATACTAAACTCACATACACAACACATATGCTAAGACTCACGACTTTACATGTGGGTAATTACTCCAAACCACTACACTAGTTTTCGAATTTTGACTGTCCAACAAAAAGAAAAAGAAGGAGAAAAAGGTTTATTAAGAGAGCGCGTGTCACGCGCGCCACAGAGAAGAAGTAACAATCCACTAAGATAATAACATTTGCACACTCATAATTGCAGTTTAAGAAATGAAATTCACCCCACTTGTATACTCTCTCTCTCAAATATATTTATATCTCTCAAATATATTTTTAAAAGCTTTCTCTTTTATTTTTTCTTTCCTTTACATACTGTTGTACCATACAATCTCTTCTCGTCACTGAAAAATCTGATCGAACAAGAGCCCGACTATCCAGACGTGTTGATCTCACTCTCTGTGTCATCTTCTTCAACAATTTCCACAACCGTTTGCATAAAGGTTCCAGCTTTGGAGAAGAGCAACTGCTCAAGGGACCAGTTTGAAACTGCAACTTGAAACGTTCAAGTTCATCGTTTCATCGTCTGTACTAACGGTACTTGATGGATTTTTTGATTTCTAAGTTATGGGTATTCTTCAAAATTGACAATTAACGTATGGATGTTATTGAATTCCGAAAAAAATAACTTCTGGCAATGATTAGAAATGAAATACTGTTGCTTTTTTGTTTTCTGGGTTTTTTTTGTAAATTCTTCTCTAAGAACTCCTTAGTCGTAAGTGATTTTGGATTTTAGGTGCAATGGATGTATTTTGGGCGTAATTGAATGATTAATTCTCGATGGGCGGTTACTTTATATGGGGTTTAGAAAGTTCTTAAGGGTGCTGAGAAAACTGACGTTTAGATAATTGATGTTTTGATTCTTGTTGTTTTGGCTTTTAGGAGGTCATAACTGTTATCAAAGTTATGCTTGTGTTAGTCTCAGTGCGGTGGAGTTTTTCGTTTCCCCTGTAGTGGAAGTTATAGGATTTACAAAAGGCTTTTTCTTGCCTTACCTTGGAAATACAAAGGAATGCTTGCGGGGAACAAATTCTAAATTGTATGAGAAACTGAGTATTGTAAACTAAGTTTGTACACTTATACTCTTCTATTGAGTATAAGATAATAAGGATAACTGAAAAATATAAATAGAAGATTTCATGCTTTATATTAATTCACACCTTATTTTACGTAAACCTCAACTTGGTGGCTACTAGCGTTATAAGGTTTTGCGGCGTTAGAGGTTTTAAATGAAGGTGATGTCTTAGGATTCTTCTAATTGTTTTAGTTATCATCTTCTCTGAAATTATTTTGTTTTCTAATTTATCAATTTTAGATAAATTTATCCATGTTAACAAACGGTTAGTGCAGGATTTCAGGTTTCAGTTAAGATTGTCATGCTGAATGTTGCTACCGGGTGGTGGATTGGGGATGAATTCCATGATGGATGATATGAATTTGATTCAGCAGGCACAGAGGCATCACTTGGTGGTTCGGGAGCTTGGAGAAGAGATTGATTTAGAAATTGGACCTGGGGATGATGATCCTGCATTTGCTAACACCCCCCTCATTGGTGGTCCACCACGAGAACCTTCTGCTGAGGATCATGATGAAAGCAAGAATATGGTAATGGTTTCTCAACTCCCTAGTGATGACCAAGATATGTCAAAGGGACAACCAGTAAAAAGGAAGAAAAAGGTTGTGAAAAGATGGAGAGAGGAATGGGCAGATACCTACAAATGGGCTTATGTTGATGTCAAGGAAGGGACGGCTAGGATTTTTTGCTCTGTGTGTAGGGAGTATGGCCGGAAGCATAGAAGAAACCCCTATGGAAATGAGGGTAGCCGGAATATGCAGATGAGTGCACTCGAGGAACACAACAATAGTTTGCTTCACAAAGAGGCACTTCGCCTTCAAATGGCTTCCAAGGATAAGATCATTGCTGACAAACCCATTTATGTCAAAGGTTAGTACATTATGCTCTATTTGTACGGGTATGGTTTGAAAGTTTAAACAAATATTGACCATCTAAAATCTGCATTAATCCTTTTGTGGAGTATCCCCCAAAATATTCTCTTTGCAGAGTGTTACTTTAGTGTTAGTTTTCGTGTTTAGAGAAAGTAATCTCTTAAGGTTATGTTTGCAGTTAGGATTTGTAATTTTTGAACTTGTTGCAGAATGAAAATTTTGGTGACAGTGAACTGTTATAATCTGCAATTTGCGAACATATAAGGGGGCTTATGCACATGACTGTACACACCTAAATTCTTCGTCCGGCATTATAGGGGGTTTTAGTTAACTTTAATATATCGATTTTTGAACTGGTTGTTGAATGAAAACCTTGGTTACGGTGAACTGTTATAATCTGCAATTCGCTAAGTTATAAGGGGGCTTATGTAAGATACACATGACTGTACACCTATGTACTTCTTCCGGCATTATATGGAGTTTTAGTTAAACTTTAACATATCGATATTTGCATATATTTTATACCTTCTTATGATTGAAAGAAAGAAATGATGAGATTAATTTATTAATTAGTTTTCCTGTTTGGCTGGTTTTTCTTTGGTATTACTCTAAAAATGTAGCTCTTATGTCAAAAACGGCTGGATCAATCGTTGAAGCTGCACTGAAAAGGGATCCTCATGAGGTTGAGTTCATACAATCGCTGCAAGAAGTAGTTCATGCTTTAGAAAGAGTGATTGCAAAAAATTCTCAGTGAGTTACCTAGTGGCACACTATTTAAAGAAAATAAAGTCTTATTTCAGGTTCATATAAAATCTGATCAAGTGGCTCTAAACTGTTTCAGTTATGTAAGCATCATGGAGCGCTTGTTAGAACCTGAGCGTATGATTGTTTTCCGAGTTCCATGGGTGGATGATAGAGGTGAGACAAATGTTAACCGAGGCTTTCGTGTACAGTTTAACCAGGCCTTGGGTCCATGTAGGGGTGGTTTCCGGTTTCATCCTTCTATGACCTTGAGCATTACCAAGTTTCTTGGATTTGAACAGGTATTGGTTGTTTTTGGAGTTCTTGTTAATTGACTTATCTTCTGTAGGTTGGTTAGTGTCAAAGTTCGTGTTAAATTTTGCCAAATTTTTTCTTCATTACCCTCTCTGGATTTGTGTATCCAAGTGCTAGGTGTTCATAAGAACACCAAATTTAATAATAAATACTAGTGACTAGGTAAAAAATTTCAGATTGGAAGTGACTTTAAGTCTTGTGACTCCTTTACATTGTGCTATTTCCCTTCTCTACAGACTTTAAAGAATGCCTTGTCACCATATAAAATCGGAGGGGCAGCGGGCGGTAGTGATTTTGATCCAAAGGGAAAAAGTGATAATGAGGTAAAATCTTCATTCTGTTATATGTGGTCTCTAGTAGCCTTCTCGGGAGTTCTGAATGATTGTCTTCTAAGCTGGCAGGTTATGCGTTTTTGCCAAAGTTTTATGAATGAGATGTTTCGCTATTTGGGTATTGACAAGGTAACTTCAGGAAGATTTCATTCCATAAATATTTACTTCTATATATGGAAATGCGATGCTTTATCCTGCATATCTGGTTTAATGCTGTATACACTTTAGGACCTTCCTTCAGAGGAGATGGGTGTTGGTACTCGGGAGATGGGATATCTCTTCGGACAATATAGACGTCTAGCTGGTCACTTTCAGGTACCAGAAACACCGGTAACAAACTATTTCTGAATATATCTTCTTGCCTTTTGTGGATATAAATTAGTACCTGAGAGGCATGTGTAACTTGTATCATGATTCATGAGGAACGTGTTAATTGTGTTAGAGCGGAAAAATGTTCTTTTTAGAAAAGAAAAAAAATACAGAAAGCATGGTCTTATTAAAAGAAAAGATGAAAGTTACAATGTAGAGGACACGTTGCCCACTGATCCGTTTAGAGTACTCATTTATATCCAAATGTACCCAACATTTATGGAAATTTTATTCTTGCAACTCCCATGTATGGAATGTCCAATTAATTGAGGATGATATTTGCGGTGAAGTTCATGAGGTTGCTTATTGAAATATATTGCTGAAATATCTGTCATAAAAAGAAAATAGTGAATAGGTTGGGTACAGAAGCAAAACAGTGAATTTGTGTCCACGATCCGTTTAGAGTACTCATATATTTGTGGGGTACAGAAGCAAAACAGTGAATATTTGCCTCCTTTTGCTTTGTATTGGGAAGGATGAAACTAGTAATTAAATTAGAAAGCCCGTTGTTCTTTTCTGTCCCTACAAAGTTTATAATTCTTTCTCATTTCTATCCATACGAAGTCTACTGTTCTTTTCTATATGTACAAAAGTCAAGATTCTGCTTATCTGTTTCTTGTGGGAAGAAAATTACGTGATATGTCTTTATCTATTCAGTGTTCTTTTCTGTCCATACAAAAGTCAAGTTTCTGCTGATGTGATTCTCGTGGGAAGAACATTAAGTAATGTCTTTATGTTTTCATATGTTTGCGATTCTCATGGTCTGGCAAAGTCCATTGTTTGTTTCTATCCCAACGAGGTCTATTGTTCTTTTCCATCCCAAAAACAGTAATTACATTAGAAAGTACATGTAGTTCTTTTCTATCCCATTGTTCTTTTCTATCCGTACAAAAGTCTAGATTCTGCTTATCTGTTTATCGTGGGAAGAAAACTAAGTGATATGTCTTTATCTATTCAGTGTTCTTTTCTGTCCATACAAAAGTCAAGTTTCTGCTTATGTGTTTCTCACGGGAAGAACATTAAGTAATGTCTTTATTTTTTCATATGTATGCCTTACTTATGCAGGGAAGTTTTACAGGGCCAAGGATATTTTGGTCTGGTTCTAGCCTTCGAACTGAAGCGACTGGATATGGGCTGGTAACTAATATCACAACTCTCCCACGCTCGTTGTTTCCTTTTTCATCTTGATTTCCTTTGAAGTTAACAAAGTTCCCATGCTTCTGCAGGTTTTCTTTGCACAGCTCCTACTTGCAGACCTGAATAAAGATTTCAAAGGATTAAGGTACCTTTACTTAAACTTTTTTAATAGTCAATTACATAGCATACTAACACTCTAGGATATTGACTTAGAATAGCGCATGTGAGTTCTTTCTGTTTAGGTAGCCTTATGAAGACTCTAATCCTTATGTTTTACTTGATAACTATTGTATTTCATGTAAATATGAGAAATTGTGTATGCTCAATTTTATGAAGATGATGTAAAGCATGCAGAGGCTTGTGGGTATATATGTATCTATTCGAGAGAGAGAGAGAGAGAGAGAGAGAGAGAGAGAGAGAGAGAGAGAGTTGTGAATCTATAATGTTGAAGAGAGAGAGAGAGAGAGAGTTGTGAATCTATAATGTTGAAGATGCTTGTATGAATTTCTCTCCAGGTGTGTTGTGAGCGGCTCAGGAAAGATTGCTTTGCATGTCCTGGAGAAGCTTATTGCATATGGTGCTCTTCCCATTACAGTTTCCGGTATTTTCTTTTAAACAAGTATTTTTGGAACTACTTATGTCACGTCATATAAATTTTTTATGTATTCATACTAGATCACTGAATGGTGCCTACAGTTTAATCATAAATGCCGTTGGCCTGATTGATTAATATTAGTGTAATGAAGAGGTAAAATATTTTGGTAAGTGCTAGTGCTGATTATGCATCAAACGTAGAATCATAGACTATAGAGAAAAGGAGGAAATCCACTACAGTTTATTTATTTTTTACTCTCAACATCTTGATTTGGTGGCATTTCTGCTTACAGATGCTTGTGAGAAGTTTGTTGTTTCTTTTCTTCTTTTTATAATTTTTTTTATTTATTTATACAGAGCAGCATGCAAGAACCTTCAGCTATTTGGCAGTTTGTTACTGAAAGTGATGGAATACAATAATATTGAACTTTGTAGTACTTATCCTGATATCCTGGCTATAGCTCAATAAACCTCCTACTTCTGCTGTGGTGGCCATAGATGATAGATCAATCTTGAGAACACCAAAAGCTAATTTTTATATGTGATTATAATAATGTAGTTTTGATGTGGACAGTTTCAGAAACCTGCCATTGGATTGTTAATGTGGCTGGTATATTCCTTGTTGGATTGGTCAAGACTCAAACAAACTCCTAACTGGACTAGTAAACTCTCAGGAGGCCACATAGAAAGGCCCATTATTTGATTAGACTCGTAATATGATAAAACCATGGGCCATATTAAACTCAAGTAATGATAAGATAAAACAATGTCCCAGAACCAGCAATTGCAGAAATTATGGAATACCGAACTCAAGAAACTTGAAGAAAAGTGAAAGTACTAATAATTGACTGTCATGGACACCCTGTTCTTGGACAATAGCCTATGATTAGGAGAATCAACCTTGGGCTTCCATAAGCAGAATTCTTCTCTTATCCATGCTATGCCTACTCCACCAAGTTTACTCTGATATGATTTACTTGCTAAGAAGGTCAAACGTTTTATTATGTTTTGATGTGATCGCATCTATTAGGTACGCGAGTCATGAATGATCTACGAGAACAATCTTGTTTTCAACAATAATCATAACATGTAAGTTAGAACCATAGATTGCTAGTGGACAATTTGTTTGTATCTTCTTTGGACATGATTGGTTTTGTATCTTATATTGTAAAGATGGTATGATTAACATCTGTCACTGAGTTGGGATTGAAATAAGAAATGAATTATCGTTCTCATTGCATCTGAAGAAAGAGAAAAGATATGAAGAAGAATAGCAGTATTTTATTAGGTTTTGACAGTTCTTATGGCTTACATGCCTTTTATCTGCAAAACTATTGCACAGATTCAAAGGGTTATCTGGTGGATGAGGAAGGATTTGATTATATGAAAATCTCATTTTTGAGAGAGATCAAAGCACAAAATAGAAGTTTGAGGTATGTGTTTCTTGCCGTCTGTTTTACATCTGTTTGTGAAATTGCTATGTGGACTTATAGTTACCTTCAGGTTTCATTAATTCTACATGTGGCATTTGCAGAGATTATTCAAAGACTTACGCTCGATCTAAGTATTATGATGAAGCGAAACCTTGGACTGAAAGGTGTGATGTTGCGTTTCCTTGTGCTACACAGAATGAAATTGATCAGTCTGATGCCATTAGTCTGGTTAATTCAGGTTGTCGTATACTAGTAGAAGGTAGTAATTACTCGTGACAACATACATCCTCACTTTTTATTTCTTATCCTTTTGTTTTTGTATTCACTTATTTTAACACTGTATCACCATTATTGTCGTTCTTATTTTGTATCTAGGTTCAAACATGCCTTGTACACCTGATGCTGTTGATATTCTGAGAAAAGCTAATGTTCTAATTGCTCCTGCAGTGGCTGCTGGTGCTGGTGGAGTATGATTCTTATCTATCCAATTCATGCTTGATAGATATAATTTTAATATGTGCTGGAACAATGCTGCTATTGTGAAATTTATTCTTCTCATGTTTCTATTTGGTCCGAATTTAGGCTAAATTCAAGCCAAGCTTGTTTGTTTTTCTGAAATAATATGGAATTCTTCAGGCCAAAAGTTAAAAAAAAAGAAATTCAGCAGCCCATGGGATCATCATTCAATATTAATGGTTTAAGAATATGAGAATCTCACATCAAGTATTCTAATCCATTCATCTCAATATGTGAAATCATGAACCTATCCACCCATTATCCTTGGCTATAACATGTTATCAGAGGGGGCAATTCATCGACATGCATGCTCAACATCACCCAATATAACTGATTCACATGTTTAGCTGAGTGGAGGGAGTATTGAACATAAAAATTTAACATCGGGTTGCATCTAATTTATAAAATCATGTTCCTCCACTTGTTGTCGGTTGGTTTTGGGTTGAATTCTCCAATTTTAACAGGTTCAAGATCTAACATCTGTTTTTAAGGAAGTGGCACTGGGAGAATATGTGGGAAGTAAAAGTAATTTATTTTTGTTCAGGCATTTGACAAAACAGCATGAGTTAATCATATCAAATATTTATATCAGTATGGCTTCTGATTATCTACTTCTTTCATTTCCCTTTCAATTTATGTTCTGTGTGTTTGCTTGGTAGCAGGTGGTGGCTGGAGAATTTGAATTGAACCACGAGTGTAATTCAGTGAACTGGTCCCCCGAGGACTTTGAATCTAAATTACAGGTGAGGCTCTCTATATTCTATCATGTTGGTATAACCTTTTTCCGTAAGTAGTCGGAGCAGTTTTTAAAAGCCACGCATTCCATTTCTCATATTTTGGAGTTGTGAGGAACTAAAAGTCTGTCTTAATGACTTCTAGTAGGATGAGAAATATCCTCTAGAAAAGCTAAATTGTGAACACTATTTCATTGTTCAACTTAAAGTTTACTCAAAGGTCTTGAGCTGGGTTTTTTTTTTATTTTCATCAAATTTTCTTATTTAAATGATTTCTGATTTCCTTTGTATTTGTAACTCTCAGGAAGCAATGAAACAGACTTATCAGAGAAGCCTCAAAGCCGCAGCTGATTTTGGTTACCAGAAAGAAAGTCCTGAGTAAGTACATTATCATATTGACACTTGCCTTCGCTTTTCCTGTTAGTGTTGTCATGAGAATACTGTTTTCTGAAACCAATTAGTCTTACTGCTGTGCATATAGTGCCTGGTGCCTTTTGTGTTAATTATTAAATAAAAAATGCACACTGGCTTTTAAACAGCGATGAGCAATGGTTTGTTAATTATGTTGTCAGTACCTGGACTGATTAATGGTTCGTCATTGCACTGCTCCCATAAGATCGAATTCTTTTAATATCATGTGCCATTTTACGTGCTTGACAGGGCTTTGGTACACGGAGCTATCATTTCTGCTTTTCTGACTCTTGCTCAAGCCATGACCGATCAAGGATGTGTATAGAACTGAAGAAAATTGTACAATTATTTGCATGTTCCTCAAAAGCTGATCAGTGTCATCAACGATGAACGATTTTTCGAGACATGCATGCGGTTCTCCGTTGCAAGCTGTAGATCTCTACCAGCTTTACCATATTGATTTCAAGATCAAGGTGGTATTTGAGATATAGCAGATTCCGTTGTAACATAATATGTAATGTTGTAATAGCCCTGACATGGAAAAGGGATAAGGATAAATTATAATAGGCAGAGTGCAAGTGAAAATTGTGTAGTAGCTCAGTGGTAGGATAGGAAGGGCCTCAATGTGCATAGCAGGGAGCACTTCATAAAGTACTTGTTGTTTGCCTTGTGGAATATTTTGGATAGTGACTGAGATTGGAAATAAATTCTAATAATATGTTAAAATTTTCTATTATTCAGGTTTACGACCAATGAGAACGGCAGTATTAATTAATTTCATGTTTTTTCTTCTGTTTTATCTGGCATGGTTGGGTTAATTTTCATACCATTGATTTTCTTGATACAACTCATGCTAATCCATGGGGTAACAACCCTCGTGTTCTCTAGTTGCAAATATATAACATAAGCAAAATGTGTACAAAATCAAGATCAAAATTGTAAATAAAAATATACGAAAACAATATTGTATGTGTCTAACATCGATACTTGTTACAAGACTATAAATATGAAAAATATTGATTCACACCTAAAAGACAAGTTTTCCAATTATTTTCCTTTTTGCAAAATCAACTCTTCTCTCAGCTCTCTACAAAAAATAATGGTAGTCATAAAACCACATCTCCTCTCTGTCCTCGAGGCCTAAAGCCAGGTGCAAAATACATATGAAGACAAAGCCAAATGCAGGCACATACTTCGTCGGATGGTGCTCTAGTTAGTCTCTCTCTTGGAAGAGTGGGATGACGAGTCAGTTTTCTCAGCCAAATAGTGTTCAAGCATATCGTCTTCATCATCTGCCATTAACCACAAGACAAGAGGGTTTCTTCATCAGATTTGGAACACAAAAACACTCATCAGCCTAATCCATGTATACAAAATTAAGCAGCCCGACTATGGTTCTAGTATTATCAACATTAAACTAAATAGGCTTAGAGGAGAGAGAATCACCTTCAAAATCATCATCGTCGAAGTCAATGTCTTCCACATCTTCTTCATCAGACCCTTCAGTGGCTGGGGCTGCTCCTTTCTGTGGAGGAGAGAAAAATTCACCTATTTTATTGTTTATTCTTTGCAAAACGACCATTATATGCGCCAACAAGAAAATGCTGCAATTCTTTTGGCGTAAGAGTGTAATAAGCCAACAATTTTCACTTGTATTATGTTTACAACATGAAACCAGTACATATTTTATTGTACATACTGGTTTTTGTTTTGTGCAAAACTGACCAATGTGAGAGCAAGGTAGAATCAGGGGGGAAATAAATTACCACAGCATGTCTTCCACTTTCAAACCACTGTCTACCTGTGAGCCTCTTTTCCTTGGGTGCTGAAAGCGCAGCCTCAGGCATTAACCTGGAAATCAATCACCATCTGTTAGAAATAAAAATAAAGGCACACGCAAAGATACATCTATGATCTACTATTTGGAAAGTATTAACTTTCAAGAAAGTTTTCCTTTGAATTTCTTTTTTCCTTTTTGACTGGGAAGTCTTAGTCAAAGGGCTTATGAACTGTCATTGCTTTCTCAAAAAGAATATTTTGTAACAGTAGGATTTGAACCTACCACGGATCCCAATTGTACCACCGCATTACCTGCTAAACCAAGACCCAGGTTCCCTTCTTTCCCTCTCTAATGTCATATATCTATCATGTACAACCTAAGGGCCTAAAGTACAAGTGGGAAACATAATAAATGAATTTAATCCGTCACACGCTTCTTCTTCCCCTATACATCTAACTCTTTGGTGAAAAGATACCAGAAGGGAAAGCATTTGTATCACCTACAACAATCAGCTAATGATATTACTATCCCCACCTTCACATGCTTTATAACAACAAAACTTCAAAGAGTTAACCAAACAAAACCTTATTTTGATATTATATAAATAAATTAAAAAAACTTACTTGGCTCGCTCAAGTGCCAATTCTGCTTCAAACATCTCTCTCCATGCCAGAAATGTTTCAACAGTAACAGGTTCTCCATGTGGTACAATTACCTAAAAGAGGAAGAGGGTGAGCAGAAAAGTGTGAAGCAGCTTCTTAAGACATGTCTTTCAAGAAGACACTCATTATCAGAGATGCAAATAGCGCATACACCATTTTTTAATAAGAAATAAATCCCATGGGAAAGTTTGAAGCTGCTTATGCAGTTTTCACAAATATTCATTATCAAGTTCAGCTGAAATCACTGGGAAAAATGCAGGGTGCAGAAGAAACAAGATTAACACATTTAAAAAGTATGAATTATCTTCTAGAAGCTTCATCTTTCCAGATACACAACTCAACTACCATTCCTCCAGGACAAAGAGAATGGGAGAGGATTGTTCTCTTGAACAGAGAGAATAGCTAGCAGTTTCATATTAACAGCCTCAAAGATTTCATGACAGCTAGTTGACCACAAACAAAAAAAATTCTCCCAGCTATTTTAAATAAAAACCTCAGCAAGACTTAACTACAGACAGCTGATATAGGAGCATGATAAATAACCAACGCATTGTACATTCAACAATTTACCAAAAACATTGCATTCAACAGGTTTGCAAGGTTTTGGGATATTTCATAGTTTTCCAGGAACTCTTGGAGGCAAGCTCCATTATGTTAAGGACTTAGAAAGCAAATAGCCACAAGATGATTAGAATTCATGAAGGAGGAGAAAATCCATACATCATCCTTTGCTGCTTCTTCTGCTTCAGCATCCTCAATACTAGTGTCTTGACAATATTGCTCAGAAAGCCATTCTTTAGCTGATGTAACTAGTGTGTAGATCATAGCCATACCAAGATTTTCAGATGCCTGTCGAATATAAGTTTTGAATCAAAATCAGAATTATTTGGATAAACTCACATAATTCATTGAGTTGTATTACACCTCACCTCAGTACAGATCAAAATATGCTGCCTATTTAATTATCAGTAGACTGACCTAGAAGAAAGAAAAAACAAAAGACTGCACGTAGCAATAAAGAGTGCCTAAGAATTACCTCTTGTTGAAGCTTTTCTTTCAAAATTCTAAGATGTTCTCCTTGTATACCACGTAAACTGGAGGGAAAAGATCATCTATTAGTTGCAACTTCAACAATATCTTTATAAACAACCCTGCATTCGCAGTTCTGACTTTCCAGCATCCTAACTCAACAACACAATGCTAACAGAACTAATCTACCTGAACAATACAACGTTGATAGAAGAGGTATACCATCAAAATGAATTTGTACCATCGAATTCATAAGACCCAAGAGTAGTTTTTTCCAAACTTCTTTTAGTTTCTTTTAGGTTTATTTTAGTACTTCTTGTGTCTGTATAATATGCAGTTGCATGAATGCACTGAGTGGAGAATAGCATAGTACTAATTTGCACAGTGTTATGCATGGGAATGTGATACCTGTTCAAATTCAAAAGCGGAGGCTCATCTGGATATCTTTCTGTGTGTGAGAAAATCAAAGCCAGCTGAACTGAAACAGAAGTTTCCAAAATAACTTATGTCCAAATGTAATGTAAAATATCCAAACTACAAAAACCAGAAGAAAAAAAGAGGGGAACTCGTGAAATTCCTAAATAAAAGACATTCTTCAAAACATCATAATGCAAAAACAATAACCTGGAGCAGTTGTTACTTCATCTGCCTCATCATCCTGTTGAAAAGAAAGCAAGGAAATGTATAAGAGGAAAGTTATATGTCAAGTGACATATGTCTTGGGAGATGGTATTAATTTTCAGCTTGACATGCATAAAGAGATTTAGACAGGAAGATGCAGATTTCTGGAGAAGAAGCAAGCTCTACACGAGCGACCACCTCAACGCATCTAAGCAGCAATTGATTGTAAAAATATATTTCCGTAGATTTATCCAGTTACTTCTAATGACATAAATGCTTCCTTCCTAGTTACACCCATCCCTGACAAGCTACGTGAACCCTGCTCCCAATACAATCAAGTAAAAGATGTGTCAGGGTGCTGGTAGGACATTAACTACTCAAATATCACTAATCTCGATCCTAAAAATGGGCACCAGATATGGGGTGAGAAGCAAGTTGTTTACCGCACAATAATGTGAAATGCCATGATCTGTTGAAGAATCTAAAAAAATTTCATCTGGCATTTGAGATCACGTCCCAATACACTTGGATGAAGGAAAGAGCAAAAAGATGCAAGTTCCAAGGAATTTATTTCATGCCCCAAAAATGTGAAAAGTGATCCAGTGAAAAAACTTATATGCCCCAAAATGTGATTTATCGATGTAAAGATGGACACTTCGTTACCATTCTGAGCTTTTGGAAGTGGATAGAAGCCAACCAGAAGAAAAAAGAAACTTCTATCCACTTCCAAGAGATGAGAATGATAACAAGCTTGTATCCATTTTTACATAGATACATCACATCATTCTTGTACAAGGAGGAAGCTACTGCCACTAACAGGAATTGCTCTTTTTGCTTTTAAAATGGACAAAGGAGCTCAACAAACGTGGCTGATTAACTACTCTAGTCTACTTTTACCCAACTAAAGTACAAGAAAGTATGAAACACGATAAATTATTTTGAGTGTGTGTCCAACAATTATAAAAATATTGCATTTGCTACTCGTGGGGTTAATTTATTATTATGCCATTAGAATTGAAAAGGTAACGGATATGCCTAAAGACGGAGATACCTACCACTGGAGTTACTTTTATTTGAAAACACCTCTTGGAAGTGTTTAACCCACTCTCACCCGAGTGAATTTCTGGTATAAAGAAAAACAAGAAAACAGAAAATTCCTATTAAATGTTAATGTTTGATAAGCTGGACAACAACAGATAAAAAAAAATTCATGACAAAATGCTGGTCTGTAGAAGCACCACATACCTTTGAAATCATCCATAAGTATTGCTTCCAACGCTTCAATTTCCATCTCCTGCTCCTGTATATAGTCTGTATACGTAGTTTTAAAACATACAGTGAAGTAAATTTCATAGCTTTAAACATAAAATGAGTTAACTTCCATAATTATTTGATAAAATTCACACATTTCTACCAAACCCATATCCCTAAAACCTCCACAATTGGCCAAATAAACAAAAGCACTTTTTTTTTTATCACCAAACAAGCATTCCATTGGAGCTTCTGAGTATTTGTAGTCTCCCTCAAAAAACAGTATACAACACCAAAATCAGTAACAAACTACAACCAAGTAAACAACCAATAGATTTCATAATTTTAAATTTCAAAGCTACAAAACAACATAAAAATAAGACATTTTTAGAAGATATAGGCTTGATTGCGCGGCTAAAAGTTATACAACAATCTCTAAACCGAGACCCCTTAGTTCGTCTAATCGATAAAGAAACAAACTTTACTAGCAGAAGAGTATAATTAACATCAATTACCCGTCATGATCTTGATATGCTTGTCTGATTTTGGCTCTTCTCGCTCCTCAGAGGTGTCTCCGAACCAAATCAGCCACACTACACGAGCTCAAGAAAACCTATGTCACTCGAGACGCCGCGTTTTGCCCTTCTTATCTTATCGATTATTTTAAGTTTATAAATTCTTTTTTTCTTTTTTTCTCTTTTTGTTTACAAAGCACATGATGCGGTTTATGAAAATAGGAATCAATCAGTTAATCTGAGCCGTCCATCTAAGACCTAACGTCATCCTATGAATAAGGTGGGGCCCTTGGCCTGCATGTGGGACAAGTGTAGGGATTTTAATATATACCTGTCCGTGTTGTATCTCACCACCAAAACGGGGTCGGTGTGTCCTCTTTAGTCTTCTACATCTACATCCAAATTTTATTTCTAAAATATAACTAAATAAAGATATTTTTGAAATATGCAAACTAAGATTTTTTAATTCAGAACCAAAAAAAAAATTTATATGTTTTTTGAAAAAAGTTATTCCCTTTATTTTTTAGGAATGAGGATTAACTTAGGGACATTTCCTGTAATTAAATTAGTGATCGCATTTTATGAACCATTTATTTTTTTTAAAGTCATCTTTATTGATAATTCTCGCGGAAAATTAATCAAATTAAACATTATTTATTTATATAACTTTGATCAAATAAATAGACGAATACATACCATAGTGAAAGATGAATCTACAAAGACTAGCTAACCACTTTTTCTGTTGTTGTTGATGCATGTTTAGTGACGGAGCTAAATATTCTCTCGAGGAGGATTAACCTTAAATAACTTAACTTTATAAGATAAAATACTTGAGCATTCATTATAATATCTATGTATATAAAAAAGAATTCATTATAATTATTAAATTTCTCAATATTACAAATTTGATAACTTATGGTTTCATTTTTCATAATTTCAAAATCAAATTCTATTAAGGTAAAAAGATTGAAAAGGCAAATAAAGAAAACAAGTATTAGAAGACGATTTTAGATAAAATGACTAATTCAAATAAAATCCAAAGCACGCACATGTAAATGATATAGGAAGACACGTAGACAAGCAGTGTAACTTGAGTTGAGGCAAGGAATGAAGCGTGATGGACCTTTAAGCTCAATTGTAAATCGTTCTTACAAGGATTAATTACATACAACACCCCCTTCAAAATATTAAATTTTGTGTTTTGGATCAAAGACAAACTTTATTAGATAAACTTCAACATGACATCTAACAAAATTAAAGCGGACAAAAGCTGCACTAAATCTACTAAACCACATCATCACACACTTAAGCATAATCCCAAACAAAGCCCACAAACTCAACATAAATACCCTAAAGCAACAAAGAACCTAAATGAACCCTACAATCATTCCTTGCACCCCCGGTTTTCACATCAACCCCTATCCCCCTGTTGCCAACCGGTCCCCTAACCTTTCCTCACCACACTCCCCGACCAACCCATCCACCTCCTCCTCTTTCTCTCTCTCTCATGAATCTACCACTCCGACTCAAGGGGAAAGGAGGGAAAATGAAACCTAAGGGGGGAGGAGAGTTACATTTTCCTCTTATTTTTCCATGTGTCAGACAACCATTTCCTATGCCTGGACTTACCAAACATGGGAAAACAATTGATTTCTCATTCCCAAGCCTCCTTTCCCATAAACCAAATGCAACCAAAGAGTTTGTAATGTTCTAATATCATTCATTCCCAACTTAGAAAGAATCTAACATAATACATTGCTAAACTATTCGAATACACAATAATTTTAGATCCATAAAATTAAACTTATACTATATACATTTTCACTACTATTGTAAACAAACACAATCTAATGATTCGATATTGGTAGAATCAAATAACATGATCAACCGTTCAAAATAACAACATGATACGATAATGTGTGGAGTTGTTAGAAGAAAAAAAGACACATTCTTTCTCTATACTAACTTTTGATGATCAAATTGTAGCTAAATCCTTAAATCACATAGAAATATATTGAGATACATAAGGAATAAAAATGAATACTATATGTGCATAAATTGTTAATATCTAATCTAAGTTAGTGTCGTATGACATATATATATTGTGAAACTTATAATTCTAGATTATTAATCAATTTTTTTTTAAAAAAATTTACTACTTCAATTGACAGTCTAACAAAATAACATATCACTTATATCATAAAATTACGATACATCATTAGAGCAACTCCAGCGTAGGAGCCCTGCCTGGGCAAAAGGCCCCCCGCTAGCCCATTTCCCCCTCCAGCGCAGGAAATCCAGCCCGGGCAAGAGTTGGGTCCCATGAGCCCAGGCAAGCCCACAGGCAAATTCAGCCCGAGCTGCTGCCTGAGTAGGATGATGTAATGCTGACGTCATAATGACGTCAGCAACAAAAAGAAATTGAAAAAAAATTGAAAAAAAAAGGAAAAAAATACCTAGGCATATTCTTTACTTCCCACACCCAAAACTCTATACAAATTCATCTATTCATATCTCATGTGAATAGTATTTGCCCTTACCCTAGCCTTCCAAGGGTGGAACCAACTAAGGCAAGGGTGCCACTATTCACATGAATAGTGGCAGCCCTTGCCTTGCCTTAGCCTTCATGGGTGGACATGCTCTTAAGTATGGGTCCTCCTTTCAAGACCTCTCAGCTGACATGGTATTGAAACCTAACAAACCGTATACAGGTAACCGTATATAACTCATTTGTGTCTTCTCTCTTTTCTGTTTGCTCTGTATCTCTCTCTACCTCACTTGCAACCTCTCTCTCTCTCTCTCTCTCTCTCATATCTGAGAACCTCTCTCTCTGTTGGAAAAAAAAAAAAAGATACCAAAAGTTGCGGGTTTGATCCAAACACAAAGCTTTTTTCATATTTCTCTATCTTCCCCCTTTCTTCTCTGTGTGTCCGTACACTCTCAGACGCACACAAGCGAGCTTGAACAAAAGATTTCAAAGCTAAATCCACTAGTGGAAGATCAGAAAACCACACCCAGAAAACAAATAAAAATATAAAATATTTGTAAAACATCATTTTTAGATCCCTCTGTGTGTTCTTTTCTCCATAAACCCTTCATATTAGGCCCTCCTTCTCTATCTCATTTTCTTCTCTCTTGGGTTTTGATATAAAAATTTCCTAATTTTTCTGGATGTTCCTTGTTTGTTTCTGGGGTTTGTGTTGCATGCAGATTTAAAATTTTCTAATTTTTTTATGGGTTTTCTTTTTAATTTATAGTGATTTAGGTTGAGAGTTTATGCATTTTTCCGTGAAACTGAGGCTCTGGGCGATATTCAAAACTCGTGTTTGGTTGAGAATGGAAGGCGGATATTGAAATTTTGCATTTTTGAGATCAGAGTTTTATTGGGTTTCAACTCTTTTTTTTCTTTATCTCTTTCTGGTGGGCATGGTTGAGATGGGGAGTTCTAGTGAGACTAGTAACAAGAGCATTGATGCGTCGGTGGGTGGGTTGGTTTGGGTCCGACGCAGAAACGGGTCGTGGTGGCCCGGTCGGATAATGGGTCTGGACGAGTTGCCCGACAGTTCTGCGGTTTCTCCGAGATCGGGCACCCCGGTGAAGCTTCTGGGCCGCGACGACGCAAGCGTGTGAGTGCTTTCTTTTTTCTTTTTAAAGCCCTACGCGGTTGTCTGCTTCATTTTCTGATTTGAATTTGTCTTACCGTCTTTGTTTTTCAGCTTTTCGATTAAGTAGATTTACATTTTTGTGTAACTGGATTTACCACACTTGGAAATGCCTTGTGCTTAAGATTTTCATAGGTGGTGTTGGGGGAGAGATTTGGTTTTATGGGTTCATGGATTTAGTGTTGCTTGTTTACTGTCGCTTCTTATTTCTCTTTTTTAATGTTTGGGTTAAGGGATTGTTGTTTCCTTTGGTGTTTCAAGAAGGGTTGAACTCAACTGGCTTATCATTTCACTTCATTCACTGTTTGTTTGTTCTTTCCTCTATGTTTATAGGTTGAAATATACTAAGCTAATGATGTCGATTAACTTACAGTAAGTGTGAATTTGTTACTTGTGATATTAGTTAAGTTTTCTCTGCTACCTACTATGTGCCCCTTGTGCATTATAACACTACGCAGTCAGAATAGATGCATTCTCTCTGCCAAAAAAAATTTGTGTGGAGAATGAGAGTCTTAATCTATGGTTTAATTCTCAGATCTGATTATTACTAGGACAGAGGAGTGAAAGGATGTAATGTTATTTCATGCTCTGAAATAACAAAACTAGGGCTTGATTTTAATTGTGACTCTGGAACAATTCAATCTTTAATGTCATTATATCTGAGATAGCCTTACATGAGCACTTTATGGAGTTAATTTATGTGGGGAATTCAAACAGTGAGAATAGGGCACTGCTGGACTGGAACATTATTTTCGTTATGTTGTACTGTAGTGATGTATAGAGATTTTCCCTTGAAGAGAAGAACATTAGATTTTGAGGTACTTGTAAGGTACATTGCTGAAGCTTGAGGCTTTGTAGGTTGATTAGACTGGGGCTTCATACATGAGGGAAAATTACCAAGGAAATAATATTTGTTCTCTCTGGATTGTTTTACATAAACAGTAATAGATCCTTGCTGTGGGTGTCGAATCATTGATAGAGGTTTTGGTTTACCGTTTTCAAGGCATATTTAGTCGTTGTGATTCAGGGTTATGGGAAAGTTTGTTTTCAAAACAAATTTAAAACTCCTTGTATAGGTGTTTAGCTTAATATTGATTTATGAACATAGTCTGATCTTGATCTTATTGATTTAGGGACTGGTATAACCTTGAAAGATCCAAGAGGGTGAAAGCTTTTCGTTGTGGGGAGTATGATGAATGCATTGAAAAAGCAAAGGCCCATGCAGCTAGCTCCAATAAAAAAGCAGTGAAATATGCACGCAGGGAAGATGCCATTATCCATGCTCTTGAAATTGAGAATGCTCGCCTAGGCAAGGATAATTTGGACTTCAGTGCTCGGATGAGTAATTCAGGTGGTGAGCATGGTTGTTCAGCAAGAGAATCACCTGCCATGTCGCATTCCGGCGAGGAGAATGAAGTTATGGTTGA
The DNA here is from genome assembly GCA_020521455.1 of Prunus kanzakura. Classification (NCBI taxonomy): domain Eukaryota; kingdom Viridiplantae; phylum Streptophyta; class Magnoliopsida; order Rosales; family Rosaceae; genus Prunus; species Prunus kanzakura. Next base: position 246,694 of record BPUM01000838.1, read on the forward strand.
TGATGTGAGTGATTCTGAAAACAGTTCAGACTCAGCACCAGAATTATCTCAATCTGGTATATCTTTTGAAGAGCCAAATCATATCAGTTCTTCTAAGTTGCAAACTGTGCAGGGAAGGAGAAGAAGAACGCCAAATGATTCAGAGGATGATGGAACAGAAGGAGTTAAGCGCATGAGAGGACTTGAGGACCTGGGAATGGGTGTAGTGTCAAAAAAGTCAGTCCAGACAGGAGGGCTTCTTGAACTAGTTCAACAGGACAGTGCTTCACTCTTAGATTCAAACACTCGGAATGGCGTGCCTAATGGAAGTCCTGTAAATGGAAGCAAAGGTATTTCATCACTGAAAAGGAAGAGATCTCAAGTGGCAAATGCTAATGAAGTCTTGAAAAGAAAAAACCGCAGCCGACCATTGACAAAGGTGTTGGAGAGTACTGCAATGGTGTCTATTCCGGTTACGTGTGACCAATTTCAAAATTCATGTGGTTCACCTCTTCAAGGGTTATCTGATGGCAGGGTTTCTGGATTAGAATCAAATGAGTCAAAAGGGAGTTTATCTGTGGACCACAATGGAATTTCATGTGAGAATGGAGCCTCTACAAATGCTCCTGAACGAGCTTTTGGTGCTTCCTGTATTAATGGAAAAATCAAGGAGAACGAAATTCCCAGCATATCTGGGTTAGCTGAGAATGATTCTTCAGATAGGTTATTTGATGTGCCATTTGCTGGAGAGGAAAAAGACCTTTCAGGTAATGGTAATTCAAACACTTATACATTTGTTCTCAGGAATTTTGTTACCCTATGTTGTTGGGTAAGGATATGGATTTAATTATGTCTTGTATTATCTATTTATTGCATTTTTTACATTTAGTTACGTTTGCGACTTGTCACTCTCTCCATTCTCTAGGCGTTTTCTTGCTATTAGTTATGTCTTTTATTATCTGAACGTGCCTGCATTGTTTACATTTAGGTACCCTGCAACTCCGTTACTCTCTCCATTTTCTTTAGCCTTTTTCTTGCTATTAATTATGTCTTGCAGTATTCAAATTTCCCTGCATTTTACATTTAGGTGCTCCTGCAATTCTGTTACCCTCTCCTTTTTCTTTATCCTTTCCTTGCTAATTGCAGCAAATTAATTAGCTTGTCTTTCTTTTGTGCCTGATGTGGACCTGACAAAAATTGGTCTGGTTCTCCCTAGCTGATTTGTCATCTCTATCTACCAGGTTATTCTCCTATAATTGCAGTTTGTTCATCGGGGAAGCCTCAAATTGGTGCATTGGGAAGGCAATCTAGTCAAAGCAGTCAAGCTGAAGCTGTATCTTTGAGAGATGAGAGAATTAATGAATCCGGTTCTACAAGTTCAGCAGCCTTGCATGATATCGGCCAAAGTATAGAAAAAGGTAGTTCAAAGTGGCAGTCAAAAGGAAAGAGGAATTCAAGACAAACAAGTAAAGATAGAAAACATGACTCAAGAAGGTATATGGACGTGGATGAAGAATCCAATGCTTATTCGGCAGGCATTGAGCATTCTGATGGATTGTCTCAGGATTCTGACCAGAAAGTCAATTGCAAAGGCATTAGTGGTTCTGGTGCATATAATTGCACATTACAAGCAAAGTCCAAACAGGTTACTGAATTGGCTGATGGACCAATCCAAAGGTCACTTCCCTATCGGCAGTCCCGATTCACAGTGCCTGCAAGATATCAGACGTCAGATTCTACTGCCCGCAATGTTTGCTCTGATGGTTCGTTATATGATGTCAAACTTGAGGTGAAATCAAATTACCGGCCGCAGCATGTCCCGCTGGTTTCCCTTATGAGTAAATTGAATGGTAAAGCTATTGTTGGTCACCCATTAACAGTTGAGGCTTTGGGTGATGGCTGTTGTGACATCATGTTGAGCAAACTGGAATGTGATCGGGAAGTTGGTAAAATAGGTTATGCAATTCAGCCAAAAGCAGAAATTGGAAGAAATCCAGGCAAGCATTTGGCATTGCAACCACAAAATTCACCAAATAAATCTCCCAAAACAAAGAAATCTGGGCTTCAGCCAAAAAAGACTCGGAAACTATCTTCACTGACCGGTCACAAGCAATCTGAAGTGACGAAACCACTGGCTGCGAAGCCACAGGGTCCTGTAATAGCTTGTATCCCCCTTAAATTAGTGTTTAGTAGGATAAATGAAGCAGTGAATGGTTTGGCCCGACCAACACATCGGGTTTTAAAATCAAGTGACACTTGAACAAGTTTCTCTTGGGGAAAGAAATGGTGCAGTGGATGGATTCTTCCTGTGAATGTAGTTCTTTATTCAGGGGTTCTGGTTCAATTCTGCAGCCTAGTTGCTGCTTCTCATTTATTTGGCCATGTTAAGTTTGCAGCACCATTAACTCTGCTGCCCTTTAAGGCTGAATCCATCTGTACAATTCCGTGATACTGCGTTGTTGTAGGAGCAGTCAGTCAATGGAGGCTCTGCTTTTTTCTCTGTATATAATGTAACATTAGTTGAGGTGTAATAGCATTAGGCATTTGATGACCTGATATTTGGTTATTTAATTTATGAATTCAGGTTCATCAGGAGGGACAATAACTTTATTTCCCAGCTTGCTTCTGTTGTTGGACATGCTTAACAGTTCATTCCTAAGACAATCAAATTTTAATTTTTGCTTAAAATCGATGCATTGCACTTTCTTCTGCTACTTAATCTTGTTTTGTGTTTGTGTGATGTATGTGACAAAGTCGAATTCTTCGGAACTGTACTGTTGCAGCTTTCTTGTGTGCCTTTGTGAATCATTTTAGGCTGCTTCTTCTTGTTTGTTGCATTTATACTGCGCGTGTGTTTGTGCTGGCACATTATGTTTGAGTTTTTAGATTACGAATGAAGGGTAGCAGATGAATATTTTAAGGGATTTGTAGCTTGAGTGGTTTGAGAGTAGTTTATCTTCCCACTTTAGAGTTCGATTCTCCTCTCCTCTTTGGCCTCTATTTAACAGGAAAAAATAAGCTAGATTTTAGATTTTATATTGTCAAGAATTTCGAATTACAAACAATTAAAGACTACAAGTTTCATTTCCCAAAAAAAGAAGAAGAGAGACATTGTTCTGCAAAATAAGAAAATAATCACATGACCACGTTACCTTACCTACCGCTACCAGTCTACCACATGCCACAACATAGACAATTTTGGACTGTCTAGATTAATTTCAAGTTAACATCAAAACCCTAAAGAGCTAGCTCGCATGTGTCATAAACCCTAGTAGGAACCTACAGCATTTTGTGTGGCCTCTCTTGGAACCCAACAGAATCTCATAACCTTCTTGATATCCTGGAAGAATGGAAACTAGAAGAAGAAACTAGCAACAGGAAGCTGTTCTTTCGGGCCTTGTTTTAAGCAAAAAATAGCTCACTAAAAGGAAACGAAGAAAAATATCTACATATATGTCAAATTGTGATTTGCCAATTAAGAAGAATGAACGTTTCCATGTAATTTTAGTACGAATTTTTATCACTTTGAAGTCAATCATGCCAAGGAAGTCCCCTTTCTTGGAAGAGGACACTTGCCCGACCACGTTCATTATTTTGTCAGATCATCCAATCTTAATCCGTGATTTTGATATGGACCTACTTGAGCTTAACTTGAATCATTAGTCATGAATTTAATTTATGAATGTACGGTTTATCAATACAGAGGCAACATGTAGATCAACTAGCTCTTGACACAATTGCATTTTCTTTCAAATGTTAGATGATGTTCCAAATTCAAATTCCTTTAGAGCACTTTCACGCCCATTGGCCATGGCAAAGGGCAGGGGAGTAAGGGCAGATACTATTCACATAAATAGTGACAGCCCTTGCAAAAAGTAAGGTGTGTTTCCAACTATTCACTTTTAATTTTTTTTTTTCTACCTAAATAATTAATTTGGAGAAGATTTTTAGTTCTCACGTGTCAATATTTATTATAAATTAATATCTTATAATTCGAATGAATTTTTCGGATAAAATTGACAGATAAGATTTTCGGATAAGATTTTTCCACATGTGACAGAATTTCATCTCATTGCCCGTAATCGGACAATGACCAACTTGGACCCAAGACTCACACAACAGAACATCTTCCATGGTTGTGCAAGTCCCTCCGCCTTCGATGGAAGATGCCATAAGATGGTGAATAAAAATGAAAATTGAAAGTGAAGAAAATTTTGTGCAGAAAGTGAAAAATAATAGAAGGAGAAGAAAATGTATGAGGATTTGGTAGGTATTTATAGATAAAAATTCCATAATTTTGTGGTAATTTGTAAAAAAAAAATTGAATTTTTTTTCATATTTTTTAAGCCTAAAAAAAGGGCAGCTGTTGGATTTGAGGGATAAAAACGATCGGAGTGACCAGAACACGCCACGTGGCATGTTACCGTTGGTGGACGTCAGGGCTGACTCCAGCCTAGGGTCAGCGCGCGGTAATTCAATTTTTTTTTAACGCACGCGTCAACGGTAAATTTTTTTAAAACCTGAGCGTTGGCGTCAGTCATGATATCAGCTGCCTTCGGGCTCAAGGTCAGGTTGGTTTGGCCTGCGGGCTGGCCCGATTACGTGAGACCCACAGCTTGGCCCGTTGGAAGCACTAGCCTGGGCTTGGGCCCTGTCCTGCCCGGGCTGGAGTCAGCCGCTGGAAACGCTCTTACCCATTGGTGATCAGATGCAATATATAATTCAGCGATTCCTCGACTTATCCGACCCAATTATAATCAGCCCAATACAAACCCCGGTCAACAACATAACATAGGACATAAGCGTAATATGTGAAAATAAATGATATCCCTCGGGTCCAAAGAATAAATGAATTAGGGTTTCAGCATATATATAAAAGGTTAATATTAAACCCCCAATCTCCTCTCCCCCTAAACCCTAAACCCCCAATCTGAGCAGCAAAAGCAAAATCTGGGAGATGGCGACGGTGCCAGGGCAACTGATCTGGGAGATAGTGAAGAGGAACAACTCTTTTCTGGTGAAGGAGTTCGGGAGAAGCCACGCCGGTGTGCGGTTCAGCAAGGAGCCCAACAATCTCCTCAATCTCAACACCTACAAGCACTCTGGTACATTTCTCTACATCCCATTTTGTTTGCTTTCTGTTTGAGTTTGTTTTTTAATTGAGGTGGTTTTCGATCAGGGCTGGCAAATAAGAAAACTGTGACCATTGAGGCTGTGGGTAAAGATCAATCTGTGTTGTTGGCAACAACTAAGACCAAGAAGCAGAACAAACCTGCTGCTTTGCTCCATAAGTCTGTGATGAAACAGGAGTTTCGTAGGATGGCCAAGGCAGTCGCAAACCAGGTAAATAAAGTTTGAAGCTTTGCTCTGCTGAATGATTATTTTACTAAGAACATGCTTGCAAGTTTTTGTTGCATTGGTGATCATTAACATGTTAGAAGATACTTGTAGGTTTATGCTTTGGTGATAAGCCTTAACATGTTATGTTAGAAGAATCATTTATAATGATATCTTCAGTGAAATATTCTTGTTACGCTTCTGAGCGTTTATTGTCCTTTTAATTAGATGGGGTTCTCTTTGTTAATCTCTTAGATGTAAGTAAGCTTCATACCTTTTGTTGGAAAAATCTGAAATAGGGTTTATCTCAAGAATCTGAATGATTACTTTTCTAAGAAGATACTTGTAGGTTTCTACTGCAGTTAAAGGATCATTTTGTAGTGGTTTCTTCAGTGAAATACTCTTGTTACGTGCATTGTCTTTTTTTATTAGATTAGGTTCTCTTTGGGTTTTTTAATAGAAACGAAATTTATTGAAAGAAACGAAAAGGAACACACAAGTGGATAAGGCATCCACAAGCCAAACGAACAACAACAGAAAAAACAGACTAAAAAAACAAAGACACCAGCCAAACTACACAGAGACTGCTACACACAGAAAGACCCAAAGAACACAAGATGCGAAAAAAACACTTCAAATCACAGCAGCAGCCATATCCCTCAGTACAGTGGAGTAGGAATAGTCTTTTTTATTAGATTAGGTTCTCTTTGTTAATCTCTTATATGTAGGTAAGCTTCATGCTTTTCCAAGGATCTGAATGATTATTTTACTAAGAAGTTTGTAGGTTTGTGCTGCAGTGATGAGCCTTTAACATGTAAGAAGGATCATTTGTGTAATGGTTTCTTCAGTGAAATACTCTTGTTACGCTTGGCTTCTGAGCATCCATTGTCTTCTTTAGATTGGGTTCTCCTTTTTAATCTCTTATATGCAGGTAACCTTCACTATTTTTCTGGTCAAAATCTGAAATTGGTTTATCTCAAGGATCTGAATGATTATTTTTTTAAGAAAATACTTGGTAGGTTTATATTTCAGTGATGAGCCTTAACATGTAAGATACACTATTTATAATGGTTTCTTCGATGAAATTTTCTTGTTACGCTTGCACGCGTTGTGTTTTTAGGGTTTAGTTTTTTTATTGTTGGTCCCTCATATGTTGGTATCCTTCAAGGATGATAATGCATTTGTATTGTATTGATTGCATGAATCTATATTTGCCTTGTCTAGGTTTTCCCTTTTGTTGTTTCTCTGTTATTCATTTTGTATCCCTCATTGCAGGTGGCAGATAACCACTACAGGCCAGATCTGAAAAAAGCAGCCCTTGCAAGGTTGAGTGTTGTTCACAAGAGCCTCAAGGTTGCCAAGTCTGGTGTCAAGAAGAGGAACAGGCAAGCTGTTAGAGTCTATGGCAGGAAGTGAGTTATAGGGGGCTGATACACTAGTGTTCTTTTCATGATTTTGGATTTGATTGGATCGTCCTTGAAAACTCAAGATGTATTCGGATTTTGGGGATTTTATTTAGTTTGTTTTGCAAAATATTCCTGGATATGAAATTTTTTTTTTCCGACCAATCATTTAGCAAAATTTCGGCATGGACACTAACAACCAACTAGTCGATAACCAATCAAAATACTCTGTTAATTTTCATATGGTAATTTTCCATATGCCCAACAGCAAAAACTCTTGACCGGAGGACATTAGAGGTTCTCAGAACAACAAATCACCATGTCCAAACAAACCAGTTCAGTTTTGAATAAAGAAAATGTAACTGATCAAATCAAATATAGATAAACTTAAAAATGAACTGTGATAATATGACATACAATTGTTAAAGATTCGTTGACTATATTATTCGAATAATTTCTTGACTTTCTAAACCAACGAATGAATGGGGAGCCAAGTATCATGACAATCTGCTGTACATATTATAAGGAGGCTTGCAGTCAAATAAGGGTCCATTGCAAAACCACATGTTTCTGCAAGCTTCCCACCACCATCAAGAACACATTCATCTTATCTTCGCTGATAAATCAAGATGAGCAGCAGGTGGTCTTTTGGACGACTGGCTGTCCACGCATATGCACAGTGGATGGTTTGTTGGCACTCATTGGTTGGGTAGCTATCCTGCAACCCGAAGAAAAAAATATTTACCGACGCTGTATAAAAATACTGATGTTTTACCATTGCAGTTGTTCCAGTACTACAGATCACAGATTTATCTTACTAAACTCTTGATCTGAAATGCCCTTATCAATCAGAAATATGAAAAAAGTAACATGGAGATGAACTCACCTGTTCTTTATCTCTGCAACCATAGTCATGAATGCCTGCTCTACATTAGTCGAATTTTTGGCACTGGTTTCCAAGAATGGAATTCCTAGCTCATCTGCAAATGCCTTTTAAAAACAGTGGGGTTTTGGGGTAAGAAGAATGTGAACAACATAAAGTTGATCAATGGTGCATGCTTATTTAACTCATCACGACATGATAACAAAATAAGATTAATTAGCAGCTAAGATACCTTGCTAGCTTCAGAAGAGACCACTTTCTTGCCAGCTAAGTCACTCTTGTTTCCAACCAAGAGCTTGTTCACATTTCCAACCGCAAATTTATCAATTTCTTGCAGCCAGGTCTTGACATTGTTGAAGCTTTCTTGGTCCGTCACGTCATAGACAAGCTAGCAAATAATTTCAAAAACCACATTCATGAAGATCATCCTATGAAAAGCTTGTATGACCAAAAATCTACCTTACAAAAAGAGGTGAATTAATACTTACGATGATGCCATGGGCACCACGGTAGTAGCTGCTTGTAATCGTTCTGAAACGTTCTTGACCAGCAGTGTCCCACTATTCAGAAGAAATGGAGATTTCATATTTTTTCAGCTAATGAACTTCGATTCCAATCCAGCCTTAATAAAAAAATATACTTACTATTTGAAGTTTGACAACTTTCCCATCCTGCTCCACTGTTCGAATTTTCTAAATAGAGGAAACAAAGAGATGAAATCACTGCCATGGCATCAAAATAACCAAACATCAGAAGTGCTATATTATGCCACTGTACTTACAAAGTCAACACCAATGGTACTTATGTAGCTGTCAATGTAAGAATCATCCTACACAAGGTGAGAGTGGAATTGTCAATAAAAGATCAAAGAAAATCAGACATCAGCATTTGGCTCAACCAACTCAGATCCCAAGCATACATTTATGTATCACGTGTTACAAAATAGTTATGATTAAAATTTAGGATGAATACAAAGAGATGACTGAGGGAGAATGTATAAGAATTTAATGTGTGTATAAGAGAAGCGTGGCAAAAAGAAAACCATCATCCTATATATAACATTGTTGAACTTTTACCGCAAATCTCAGTAGAAGGCATGACTTGCCCACACCGGAATCTCCAATGAGCAAAAGTTTGAAAAGATAGTCACTGCAAAATGGAGGAAAATGACTAATTAGAACCTCACACTTTATGCTTTGGTATGGTAACTACGGGGAAATAACAAAAATAAAACATTAAAATATCATCAAATCTTATTAGCAAAAACACCTACTCTGTCAGAATATGTCAACAACTATGCCCTGCATATCTAATTAATGTTTTTTTTCAAATTGAGACAAAATTATACAGGCAGCAAAGATATGAATTCCATGGCAGTATATCATCCAAATAACTCAAGGAGATTATAGGTGCCTAAGAAAACACCAAGCCACAGCAGAAAGAATCATCATTTCAAAAGCATGACTAACATATTCATCTTATTTTCCAGAGTCCATGGATCTCATACATTGTTTTTACAGCTTTTGTATTCACTACAATCAAAATTGCAGGTAGCTTCTTGAAATGAAATGTGATCCCCAAAAAAAAGGATCCACAAAATTGATTTTCGTAAGAATTTTCTTCCAGTTTTTTAAGATACTACTAAACAATTTCTAATCAAATGGCCAAATCAAAAGCCATCCCACATACCCAAAAGTTGAAAATAAAAAAACCCTTCAATAAAAACAAAAACAAAAACAAATTTTCTGGGTTTGACCAAAATCCAAATCCAATCAAATTGAACAGGGTTAACATTTTCAACAGCCATAAAACAATCACACAGAAACTAAGCTATGACAAAAAAGGTGATAACATGTAGACATGCATGCAATTGTTCATGAGAGAGAGAGAGAGAAATTACTATTCAGGGATCATGACTGGGTTGATCGATGAGGAGGAAGTTTCAGAAAGCGTAGAAATTTTCAACTGGGTCTAATTAACGTAAAAATGGAATCTTAAACGAGGGAGAGAAGTTGAAGGAGAGGACTTTGTTGTGCCTTATATATATATGGGTGGACAGTTTGCGTCACATTGAAAGGTTCCTATTTCCTACTCAGCCGCCAGCTTGGAACCTGACCCCACACAACTTTTTTGGTTTCTTTTCTGGGTTGGTTTATTTTTATGGGTTTGTTTACAAGCCCATTTCGGAAGGCCTGAATTTTAAGTGAAGAGGGTTATCACTTGTGTCAACTTAGCCCAATTATCTGTCTACTTTTTTTTGGGTTACATTTGGAGAAAAGAAATCATGTGCCAAGAAAGCAGGGGGAAGGAGGAGGGACACAACCACTGTAGTAACCTCACTCAACAATTATTCGTCTACTTGTCGACTGTTTATTTGATTAATTCTGTAATAAAAATATATGTTTGAATCTTTATTCGACTCAAGCTAATTGAGTTTTTTCACATCTGTAAAATGAGTTACAAATGTTATTTTCAAGACTCGGGTAAAAAAAGTTGACGGGTGCGTTGTAAGGATTAGTTTTGTTTTACAAATAGTTACAAGGGACTAGTCTTTGTTTTCTTTGTGCTGGGACGGCTTCTCTAGGAATCACTTCTGCCAATAATCGCTTCTAGTAAAAGCGCTTTTATTATAAAGATATTGAAATTTTCATAGGAAATCAAAAGCACTTGGGAGTGCTTCCTAAATAAGAAGCACAAGGCAGGTGCTTCTTTAGAAAACGTTTCTATGGCCCATAAGCACTTCTAAACTTTTCTGCCAAATGCGGTCAGAAGCGCTTTTGGTTGTCAAAAAGTGCCTTCAACTCTTCCAGAAGCACTCTCAAACGGGCCCTAAGTATATTAACTTTAGTGATAACATTCTTCTTCCTTTAAATAATAATAGAAAAAAACTTGAGTTTGATTATAAATAAAAAAAATAAAAAAATAAAAGAAAGAAGGTGTGGTTTTTAATCCAAATGAGCTTTTATTTTCCTACAATAAGAGTTCAATTATTGTGGAAAGTTTTAGGCCAAAAGTCACTTTTGGTCTTTGTAGTTTGACACTTTAATCACTTTTGACCTTATAGTTTCAATTTTATCACTTTTGATCATGTAGTTTCACATTTATAGTAATTCAAGGACAAGATAAAATTTCTGTCAATTTCTTTAACGGAACAACCACGCGCCACTCATGTGTAGGGGTAATTTTGTCAAACCAAAACCCCACGCTAAAAGTTGGTCTCTAACTCTTTCCCAGGGTCAAAAATGGGCAGCCAAAACCTCAAAAATCCTCCATCCTTCACTATCCCAAATTTCCAACACCTAATCAATCTCTATCTCCTCCATCCCTTTCTCTCTCCTTACAAATTAAGAACAAAACAACATAGCAATAACTTTCCAAACCCAAAGTTACATAACAAAACAAGGCCATTCGAATAAAAAAACAAAAAAACAAGGCCACAAAAGAATGGAATAAACAAAAGCACTGGAACCCACTTATATGCATTGAAAAGTCGAATAAAAGTTATAAAACAATTTCGCATAGAAAACTGTACCTTTAAAGATTATGAGTTCACTTGGATTATTGAAGCCTCCATTGACTTCACATGTCTTCTTCACCATCATTGTTGCTTCTTTACGGAAACAACAGCTGATATTTTTAGGAGCCCTAATCCAAATTTGCTTCAAAATGGTCAATTTCACACGCCCTGGGGAAGAGGTAGAGACAAGATTTTACGTGGGGCTTTAGGCTGACACAATTGCCCTTCCATGTGAGGGGCATGTGGTTGCTCCATTCAAGAAATTGACGTAAATTTTAACTTGTCCTTGAATTGTTACAAATATGAAACTACAGGGTTAAAAGTGGTTAAAGTGTCAAACTATAAGGACTAAAAATGACTTTTGGCCAAAGTTATATTCCTTGCAACAATGATGGGGGAAACTTTCAAAGACCTTAGGACTAATTTTGCTTCGAACTTACTCAATAGCCCACCAATAATTTATTGTTTAATAATAATATTAGAGCATCCATTCAAAATGGGCTCCCTAAACCATCTCCTTAGACAAATTTTAGGGAGGAATTGGAAAAATACAACTTCAATCATGCTCCCTATCCACCTTCTAAAATAGGGAGACTTCTAGGAGCTTATAAATCTGAGGAAAGAAAAAACATTCCTAGTGGCTCTCTATAATTTAATGCTTCTTTGTTTTATGCATATTTTAAACTTTTAATTAATGTTAATTATAGTATTTACGACTCCCTTAACTAGAGAGTATAATTGGAGTTCAAATTTTATAGACATCTCCTAAAATAGTTTTTATGTGTATTTTGCTAAATTTTAACTAAAAAATAGGAAGCATGATTGTAAATGCTCTTAGCCCAACTTAAAAAAAATAATAACAATCACATCAGCACACAGACTTTTGCCACCAGATTGGGAATATTACTCATTAGCCTGTCACATGCCTACAGTACCAGGTTAAGGTCTTGGAAAGTATATATATATATATATATATATATATATATATATATATATATATATATATATATATATATATATATATATATATATATATTGTTGTTGTTTTTGGGTGAGACAATTAAAATATGGACAAAACTTGGTGAGCAAGTTTTATATACAAGAAGAAGTTCTTTATTTCAAGAAACCCCTCAAATCCAATCGTGCAAAGAACCGTGATCAGTTCTATTATAAAAAAAATCAAAGTCAACATTACAATTTTATGGTCAATGTTTTTTGCCGGGAAGATTTTTAACTAATTAATCTTTTAGGCATGTGCTAATATCTCATCTCACCTGCATTCCATGGTTAAAAAGATGAACAGATTTATATGTTAAAACCACAAAAAGTTAACTTTGGTGGACGCTATCAATGGAATATTTTGAAAGAGTCTTAGTCAATGGATTTCACACGCATTAGATTTTAGAACACGAATGTTAATTACTTGCCTTAATACAATTCTCTATCTCCTATAAATTAGACCAGCTTGCTGATTTTCTAGCAACTACTGCATCACTTTTCAACCACTCATTTCTCAGCCAACAGAACCCAGAAGCCATGTCTGTCAAGAAAAGTCTCTCTCTCAACAACGGCGGAGCTGGGAAGGGTGGTGCATCTACGAAGAAGACTAAGAAGAGTCATTCTCTAAACAACAGTGGGAACAGCGGCGATGTAGTTACAGCCAAGCGCGGGCGGTTTGATCGATGTTTTTCTTTCATGGAGATTTCAACAGAACAAGGAAAATCACTCAATGACATGGATTCGGAGAAGTTGAAATCTGGGATCAGGAGATGGGCTAAGGCTGTTGTTGCTTACGCCCGCCAAGTCAGCGGCCGCTTCGGAGGCACTCGTGGCTGACTGATCACAAGCCTAACTGTAAGTGCCTAATGGAATTAGTTGTGCTTTGAACACAGTGAAGATCAAAATGATGGAGTTACTTGAATTGTAACTCAATTTTCCATGCTGATAAACGTACATAGGAGATTAAGAAATGATTGATTGATTGATTGATTGATCCTTGTATGTAAATGTGCCCAATGATGTAAATAGTTGATTTTTCCATCCAAAATAAGGCTTGTGCCAAGCCAGGTATCCAAATTGGATGCTATTGTGTTAATACTCACAAAAAGCAAAAACAATTTTTTTGCACATTTCTGTTATATTTAGTTGAAATTGGAGTTTAAACCATCCAAGGAAAAATAAATTATGGCCAGTACTATACATCTACTTACAAAACCATTACAACCCACCAAAAGAACAAACAAAAACGAAACCAAAATTTTTGTGCTACGCAGCTCAACTCTAGAAAGCCTATTTGTGGCTTAATTTCTAACTTATGAGAAGACGGCAATGATAAAACCTCAACTCCCTGACCTTATTGTGACTTTTTAAGTTCACCAAATGTCGCCCTCTCACCAGAAATGCTCCTCAAAAGCTGTTTAGAGCACATGTTCTCAGCCTTTGCTGCATCTTTCACACGGTCCGCCTTCACCCAAGCGGGTTCCTGCAAGAAAGTTTTATGATAATATAACGATCGACATCTTCCTTTTAACCTTTACATGTTATAATAACAAGAGATTATGTAAATTTGGAGTAAGCGTTCACAAGGATGGGATTTAAATCACCTCGGGAACAAAGCGGGAGAATCCAAACTTAATCAACAAGAGGACATGTTCCATAACCAGAATTGCAGCCAGGCCAGGCTCTATCTTCCATTTGCCCTCTTCATCATATAACCATACTAGAAGCGCACAGTTGGTGCATATAGACATAACGACGAGAAACTACAAATTGCAGACAACCTGACATTAGAAAGATGACAATAAGAGAGTAAATGGAACACATAGTCAACCCTCCACTTCTCTCCCTTGTTTTATAGTTACTGCAGAGAAGAAAGCAAATCTAATACAGCTCCCAACAAATTTGTCTCTTTACCTAATCAATCCATTCTAAACTTTCCAGAATTTAAGGTTGAGCTATATGAATTCTATATTTTCTTCACAATACATAACCATAAACCATAAGTACCTGAAATATGTTCAGCCAAGCTCCAATTGTTGTGGAAAAACGAGGAGTCGGTCTTCTCAACATGGCAAGAAGCTTCAATGCATCCGCCCTAATTTCAGTGATGTTGTTCTGTGAAAAGTACAACTCGAACATTAGAATACAAAATACTACCAAGGCATAAAGAACTTCAAAAAATAAACAACCATAAAGCATAATTTACCAAAGTTGCAAAAGCAAAAGCAAGGGGGAATGCACAAGCAAACATCATTATCATTCCAAACTGCAATGCAACCTCCAGAAAGTCTGCAGGTCAAACCACAGTGCCAATCAGCAGAGAATAAAGAAACATACAAGAATTCTCATGATTACTTGAAACTAAGGAGGAAAATGCAAATTTTATAAACACCGGACATAATTGACATATTACCATCAAACAACCCATCTTCAAGTTCCATGCCAATGCTTGCGGAATAAGAAGGCTTCAGGTACTCTTTTTCTACCCTAGAAGCAAACTGGATCTTCCCAGTTGATGAACCTTTTTCACGTTTTTTCTTGCTTCTTGAAATCAGAATGGCAGATAAGGTCATGTTCGGATAAACTTAAAATCACCCCAAAACATAAGAGTCCAGAAGATAAAACATAGTATAGGCTTACCGAACTCTATATTTCTTATAACTGTACTTGAGATATGGCAAAGTATTTTCCAACAAGTTTTCCAACACCTGGAAAGCATAGACCAATTCATGAGCATGAGAAGAGAGGTATAAACAAGCAAAACAGTGAATAAAATAGAACTCAATTTACCTGAGACACAAGGAGGCGTTGAATCAAGACTTTGCGGAGTGTTGAAAAGTTGCGGTGCAAAAGGGCATGGTAGAAAACTCCTATATATGACTGCATGAAATAAAGACCAAACACCTGCAAAATAAATTAAAACACAAAATAAGTCCTTGAACTTTGAAGTGTAGAAAACTCCTCCAAAAAAGATAAAAAAATACGCTAGGGATCGATCTTCACTTAACACACCTTGTAGACCAAGCTGTCAGCTTTTTTTTCTGTGTTTTCATTATTTTCATACTTAATGAGCTTGACGGAGATCTTGCCCCCAATCTGTGTAAAGAACTGAATGGCAAAAAGATAAATGGTAGTCAACCCAATCCTGAAAAAAAAGAAAGGATAAGTGTCATTTTCATGCTATAATTCCAAAGAATTAATACCATAGGAAAAAGAATGAATGCTGTGTCTAAACGAACGTTACAGATCAGAATTGGTTGTGCCCTTAAATTGGGTTTCTGTTTGACTTAATATTTCTAATTCGACTTTCCCTCTCCTTGTCCAAAGTTTCTAAGCACGAGGACAAGTGCAGCAGCAGATACAAACTCTAAAGACCCATTACATCAAAACCCAATAAACCCAAAACTTTCCTCCATCTTATGTCTAGTGTGCAACCTGAACAGAGTCAATCTCAGCAATAGTTCTCATCCAACTGTCAATAGCACTCACACACAACTGATGCACCGAGTTACCATGCATAAAAAAGAAAAATATGAGCACAAACTCTGGAATGTTAAAAATGATTTTTCATTGATGAAAATAGAATTATATGAACGTGTACGCATTCACATGAATGCAAGAGGACTCAGCGTCTTACTTCATAATATCAGACCCAATAACCTCGTAAATATGAGCATAAGCTAGTTCGAACGGTAACTGGAGGCATATAATACTGAAGATAATGATAGCATCATTTCGGAATCTCATGAGTCGTCCAAACCACTCAATTCTTTGGAACATTTCTCTCTCTTTAGTTTTGTCAGTCCCCCATTTTTTTGCGATTTCAATAGACTGTGAGGAACTCCACTCCATGCCCTGTCTATATCCCAGGTCAGCTCTAATTGGGTAACGAATCTTCCATCTAAACACACAACCAAGAAAGAGAAAGAGGTAAAGTATGTTAGAAAAAGTAAAAATATAACTGAAAATGAATAAGCAAGATCTGATAACCACAAGACAATTTCATTGTAACCAAGTTACCTGGCTAAAAGGGCATTGTTTTTACGTTTCCAGAACTGGGAAAACATTATAGCCCACAATATTATGCTTATGAAGAAAATGGGGAGCACCAGTAATTGCAATGACCTAAGGAAAACATTAAGCAAACATACGTCAGCTTCAATAAGCAGCATAAATAAAATAAGTTGACAGCCAACAAGGAAATTAAGAAATAAGGAAGATGACCCACCCAAAATTAAACATGTGCAAAATAAGCCCAAATGCAGCTGGAAAGAGCAACCACCGAGTGTACATTCCAAGGAAAGCAAAATAGATGGCAATCTACAAAGACATTAAATTCTTGCTTAATGCTAGGAAATAGAGAGAAATATAATTTGCTATTGCTACTAACTCACTTTTGTTCCAAAATAGGAATAAATCTCATCTATTGGCTGGTTTGTGAAGTCCCACCAGTGTAGTGCCCACGTCTGAAGGAGCTTCTTCCTTTTTATTTCATCTATCAGTAAAAAATCATCTTAATTTAGAGTTTAACAGAGATGCACACATTTTGTGAATTTGTAAACATACCATGCAAAGGAAACACTTCTTTGACGATCCTCTCTGACTCCAATTTCTGAAGTAAATACTCCCCAACTTCCCATTGGAATTCTTCGCTGTCAAATCTTAATGTTACACTTGACTGACTCTTGTTAATCTGTAAAATTTCAGTTCTATCTTTGTCAACGGCACAAACTTATGGATGAATATTTGCACACAGAAATATAATTATAAGGGAAAATGTTCCAAGGGTTTCAGATGTTTGAACATCAACTGGCACAAACTTTAGAAAAACAAAACACTAGAGGTCAACTGGTGGGATGTATTCTACCAAAGAGTGACAAAAAAAGGATGGAGATAAACATGAAATTGTAATGTAAAATCAAATTGAATGGGCATATAACCTTAATACGATATAAATTTACAATTAAAAAAAAAAATCAAAAGCATTCTGTTATTAGAAGTAGTATACCAAAACATCAGAAAGAAAAAATGGCATTGGAACATCATAAGATCCTAATATGTTAAATGACTTACAATTCCATATATTATGTGCCTATAGCAGCGAAAACGCTCACACCAACTGAACAAAGAACCATCAGGCTGTCTCTCAAAAGCATCAACCTCCTCCCATTCAAATTCTAAATCCATCCCTGAAACCAAGTGCAGCATATTAGTTTTTAAGTATTACCGAAGTAGAAATTAATAGATACTAGCATCTAAAATACAGAACAACCTCAAATGAAAAATAATAAAATTTGAAAGCCAACTGGAATAGAACTGCAAGATCATTACCAATTGGAGTTCGTTTTTTAATATGCAATTCAGCTGCAGCCCTCCCCAGTGTTTCCAAAGGTGCTGCCAACTGAAAGATAGAAATCTAAGGTCCAGCAACCAAATTCAATAAACCATATAGACAAAACATTGCCGAATTGTATGTACCATTTTCATTCAGCATAAACAAAAAACGACATGAATAATGCTGGGTTATCATAAATTGCCAAGTATAGTGCTCATTTGCAATTTATAATAAAAAATAGAAACAACAAATTTTAACAAAAGGAAACATTTCTTTTTTGCCATTAGCAAAAAGACCTCAATTATGAGTTTTGTCTACATGCATCGGTACAAAATACAAAGATTCACTAGGATTAATTAAAAAAAATTCCCAGTAAGCAAGATTTATAAATACAGAGAGAGATCGTATCAGAAATTATTCACAGAATCTATTTTCATGAGCCAAATGTATGGTAATATAAATCAATTACTGAAAAACCAAACGAAAAATCACGGCAGGAAAATAAGAGCAAAAGTAGAAAGACAAACCTTGATAAACTCATCAACAACGCCATGCACTCTCTCAACTACCAAACCCAAATTTCTAAACTCATCTACCAACACCTCCACACAGTCAGAAGCTTTATCTTCTTCCTTCACATCTCTCTTCGGAACCACAACCCCAATCTCAAAAGCAGTTTGTTCCTCCTCAAGCACATTCATTTCCTGCCCACCAAAAAACTTTACCACCTGAAAACAGCCAAAGGGATCTCTGTCTTTAAGATCCAAATGATGCTCAAACCCACCAAAGAGGTAAACTTTCACAGAAACTGGCTCAAACAGTGAAGTGGGCAATTGTATTTTGGAACAACAGAAGCTTGCAAACACCAAAGACAATATTTTTCTGTTGAAACGGCTCAAATTGCTAAATGCGTCTATAAATTGTGAACCAATGTTGCTCTCTGTGCAGATCAAACGAAACGCTGGGTTTATCAAACATACGGATAAATGTATCCCAATGGAATTGGAAATGTGGGTTCTTGGAAGATAAGAGCAGAAGAGAGAGAGAGAGAGAGAGAGATGAGAGAGAGAACAGGTGGCTGAGCAGTCGGCTATTAGGGGCGGGCGTTGCGAGGGAGAGACACATAGGATTGTATCGAAGGAGGAAGACACGTGGGCTCTGATATTTGGCGGTTCCTTATGTTTTGCGGTTTGCAGAAGAAGGGAAAAGAGAAGCGGTACGATTTCTCATGTTACCTTGGGTACCATCTGTCCAATTTGTCTACATATTTTTGGAAGAGTTTGAAATTTTGAAATTTTGAATGTCACCCAATTAAAAAGGTAAACTAATGCAGTTTTTTTTTTTTTTGGTCTGAACCATGAGGTGGTCCTGGATGGGCCCCAACTATGGGTGGCACCTTTAAGCCTTAACCACAACCCAGACTAATCCCCACTCACACCGGGTCGGCCCGTAAGGGGTAAAGTGCTAGCCAAAGTGGTGACTCCGTACGAGAGTAGGGATCGAACCCCTGACCTCTCTTAAGGAATGAGAGTGCCGAACCACTCACACCAATCACCTTGGTTAACTAATGCAGTTTTTGACATGGTATACGAATGTTATATCATTATATTTTCTTGTCCAGTAGCAAATTCATACAATTTATTATTCGATGCTCTCAAACTTCATGGCCTATTATTGTTTATCTTTTGATTTCTTCTTTTATCAGTCTCATTGTTCCCAACTCTTCGAGGAACAAAACCAGGAATCAGAAAGAACAAACACTAAAATCTATGGTGAAAGGGATAGCGACATTGATGTTATCTATGAACATTACTCTTTTACATGACATGTTTACTTGCATGAATGGAATGGATTGGGAACATTATTGAAATTATTCATATTCACAATTTTCCGTTTTTACTTTTATTTTTCTTGCGTTTACTAACACCTACGAAATTAACTATGTAATCGAATACGTGCAAACCCAAGAATTAGATCGATTAAAAAATAAAGGACAATAATAATTTGCAAAACAAACTAACCTTATAGGTGAGGGGATATGTCTGTCAAGACTCAACAACTCTTCAACGTACGATTGTCTTAATTTTCCCATGGGCAGATCTCTTTGTACTTGTTTGCAATATTTAAAGAAGAAAGGGGAAACCAGTTTTGGGTAACTTCCCTTTGTTCCCTCTTCCTTATGAAGGAGGGGATGTTGCAAATAAGTGTTTTCCTTTTGGGTTTAGCGGTGTGAAAAACTACCCTACCATTTTTTTTAATGTAAAAACATAAATAGAAGTTTGGTTATGTATATCAATTTTTATCTAATAAGTTTTTTGAGCTTTTATCACAAAACATCACAAGCTTGCGAAATTATTAAGTTTAGTTTTTTTTTCTTCTTAGCATTCAATTTGGTCATCCACCTTTTTCTGCACACATCAATGTTGTCTATATCGTCTAATCCCATTAAAAATTCTATTAGTGTGCTAATGTGACAGGCATATGCGGCCATTACTTCAAAAATACGGTGTAAAAACTAATTTCACAAAACTCAATGACGTTTTGTGATAAAAAAAATTAGGCTTAATTATGTACATGCCCCTTGTGCTTTCCAACTTGTCTCAGATTACCACCTGTGTTTGCAAACGTCTCAAAATACCCCCCAACCTTTGAAAAACAGTCTCAAGTTACCCATTCCGTCAGTATTTTTGACGTTCCGTTACAAGCTTTGGGCCCCACTTCGTTTTAATCTTTAACCTCTGCAAATAAGGATTTTTCACTTTCAGAAGAGAGGGGGAAATTGGGTATTTGGGTGAGAAGGGGAGATTTGGAGAAGAAAGCTAGGGCTTATCAAAATCTGAGGTGGGGTTTGAATTTTGGGAGAATCTGGAGAAGAAATCATTGTTTGGCATTAGACTTTAAGGCTAGAAAGTGCGAAGATGGTGGTGCTTAGAGATGGAGGTTCAGATTTGGAGGGCTCTCTGTAGTCTGTTGGTATTGTCTACTAGCTTTAATGTCTCTATGAATAATTGGAGGTGAGCAACCATGGTGTAGAAATGCTAATGCTCTCGCAGTGCCAAGTGCAATTTTGTGACGGAATCTCCAAGTTGTTAACAACCCTTCAGAACCAACATTTTGAATACCATTGTTATCATCTTCTTCCCATGTATCTGTGCTCCAATCCTCTGTTGTCTGAACCCCAAGTGGCAAGTCATAAAGCAAATTCTAAAGGTTCCCATTCTCCGTGTAATCATAGATAGCAATCCTTTGGTCCTCGGCTAAACAATATCCAGTCAATTGAACAAGTTTGGGGTGTTTGATTCGACCAAGATACTCAAACTCTCTTGCAGTTTCCTGGTAGAACCATGGACCAAAACTTTCATTGCTACATGAATTCCACCTGGAAGAAATCCTCTATAAACAGGCCCAAATTTCCCTTCAGCCAAAAGGGTTCCCTGGTCAAAATTTGAAGTTGCAGATAAGAGATCTGAGTGTGAAATTCAGCAATGGCTTCTCGAAACTGAAAAACCCTTCTTCTCCAATGTTAAGCGATTAAAACGAAGTGGGGCCCAAAGCTTGTAACGGAACGTCAAAAATACTGACGGAACAGGTAACTTGAGACTGTTTTTCAAAGGTTGTGGTGTATTTTGAGACGTTTGCAAACACATGTGGTAATCTGAGACAAGTTGGAAAGCACAGGGGGCATGTACATAATTAAGCCAAAATTTTATAATTATAATTTTCAAGGTTTTTGCCAATGGGGTCTAGCCCATTGAAAAAGGACATTGACTTGCAGACTAGATGTCTCAGGTTCGAATCCCCACGGCATCATCATTGTGTGTGTGAGAGAAATCCCCCTCATCTATAGTTTAGACTATCGTTTATACTCAAAAAATAAAAATAAAACATATTAGGTTTTTAACAGCAAGTAGTAAGCCCAAGTCACATATTCTTCATGTCCGGTCAAAAACAAAACAATCCGATACTTCACAAAAAAGCGGCCCAACAAAGATAAAGTAGGAAACTTCGCCTTGTTGACTTCCCTCTGAGACAGACGCGGAACGCGTAAATCGCAAGTCCAAAACACACAAATACGGAACCCTTCTCCGATTTAAAACCAAACCCTAGAAAATCAAATCCCCAAAATCCACCATGGGAAACACCGAGAAGCTGATGAACCAGATCATGGAGCTGAAATTCACGTCGAAGTCGCTTCAGCGCCAATCCAGAAAGTGCGAGAAGGAGGAGAAAGCCGAGAAGCTGAAGATCAAGAAGGCCATGGAAAAAGGCAACGTCGACGGCGCTCGGATCTACGCCGAGAACGCGATCCGAAAGCGCACAGAGCAAATGAACTATCTCCGGCTCGCTTCCCGGCTCGACGCTGTGGTGGCTCGGCTCGACACCCAGGCCAAGATGTTCACCATCAATAAGTCCATGGGAAATATTGTCAAATCACTCGAATCGTCGCTGGCCACCGGAAACCTCCAGAAGATGTCGGAGACCATGGACTCGTTCGAGAAGCAGTTCGTGAACATGGAGGTCCAGGCCGAGTTCATGGAGACCGCCATGGCTGGCTCCACCTCGCTTTCGACTCCCGAGGGTGAGGTCAATAGCTTGATGCAACAGGTCGCCGATGACTATGGGCTTGAGGTTTCGGTGGGCCTACCTCAGCCAGCTGCCCATGCTGTGCCGGCCAAGGAAACCGAGAAGGTCGACGAGGACGACCTCTCCAGGAGGCTTGCGGAGCTCAAGGCTAGAGGTTAAAATAGGGAAGGCGATCAGCTTGGGTTTTGAATTCAATATATATATATGATATGCTTATGTGTTTGTACCGATTGCTAATTAAGAGTTATGACTCTTGTTGAAGCAATTTGAAACTTGATATTTGTGTATATTTGACGAATTTGAATTCGCTGCGATATGTTGTTATGTGAGTTTTGTTACATTCTAGTCAGACTGTTTGCATCTTTTCTTTTATGTACGTGCAATAGATATGTGAATTTGTGTGTGTGTGTGTTTGTGTTTTATTGGGTTAAAGTTTGTAATTTGTCTAGGTTGAGTGGATTGGCCGATTGGGATATGGGTTATACGATAGTACTCTATGGATGGCGAGTATTTGATGTTACTTCCTTTTGCTGCTTGAGATTTGATTGTTATACATTGGTACCAATGTCCTCAGTTCTTTTAGGGTACCAATGATTTGATGACTTGTTACTCTGTTTTGTGCTTAGGGCCTTTGCATATGATCATGACCTTTTAATTGCTTGAGGGTGGCTTGTAAGAATCTGACCAGAGAACTTTCTACCTGTTTTATATTCATGTTGATGCCTTGCAATTATTTTCTCATTCTATGGCATGCATAAAACTGGTTCAACATGTCTGTCATGTGTCAAGGCAATGTACCGGTAGAAAAAAAGTGTTAAGACAATGTGTGGGTTTAGGGTAAGTGAATATGGGTTACAAAAATCTGGTATGAAACTATACAGTGTGGTCAAAGAACCTTTGTGCCTGTTGTCTTTGGCTGGTGATGCCTTGGAATTTCTTTTATTGATGCACCTTTGTTATTTTGTGTACATGCATGAAACTGGTGTATGGTGTGCTGTTAAGTGGAGACACTGTGTCCATGATAATTGCTTCATATTCGATCATTTGCTATGGGACTCATTTCTTGTTCTTATAACAGCAGCATGGCTGATGTTATCAAAATTGTGAGAATTCTTCTGGGATTTTTCATAAGGATGCCAGCATGCTCTTATTATGAATTGTTTCTTATGGCTATGTGCTGGTTCATTGTCCGGTCATTGTTTTCTCACAATAGCTTGAAATGAAAAGTAGTTAGTTTTGAGATCTGAATCCTCTCATCTTGTGTACTTGACTGCAATTCAGTTTTATGGTTTTTCTGCTTCACATATTCCATGTCATCGTCACATTTGTGATGTTTGAGTGAGAGCTAGTAAAGTTCCCTCAAACCTGGGGTTATATAGTTGTTGCCAATGTGATTCTTGATCAGCTATATAGCATATTTCTGGTCTGGAAATAGTTTCTCAGACTGAATTTTATATGCATTCAGACTTGCAGGATGCATAGAAAGTGAAATAAAAGATACAGTGCTTGCTTGTGTTTATCTTTTGTAAATTGTATTATTGGTAGAAAGAAAAATGCTTGGCTCCTTTCCTTTGAATACTTTTAGATTGCTGTTCAATTAATTTCGTCTGATTATCGACCCAACGCAATTAATAAGAACAATCAAAACGTGTTTCGCTACCCACAAGTGAAACATAATATTTCATTGATGGTACAGAAAACACTATACATTATTTGGATGGCTTTAGTGTCCTTCAAAAGAAAGAAATAATCACAAGCAGAAAGGGTAGGTTATTATGCGTGCAATATTTTTGAGCTTTTGGTGATTTTAAAAACTCGTACGGCGGCAGGCATTAGCTCTAAGTCTATGCCTTCAACTTTGAGCAGTCTAAGGTTTTGAAACCGAGCTCCCAAGCCTTCTAAAACTCTTCTGAATACTCTGAAAGAATTTTTTGGTTGGGGGAGGGGATACATGAAACCCAATGGCATCTAGGTACCATCCATTTTTTCCCTTGAATCCAACAATTTTGCCTCCATCCACTGTGAAAGTAAAGGGTGTGCCTTCTTCAATTCCATAAGGTCCAAATGTTCTTCTATTGCTCTGAACTTTGAGTGACCGGATTATCGGGCCGCCGCCATACACCATCGGACAATAGTGTCCACTTACACTGACTAGGAACTCATCTGGGTACTGAAGCTTTATCTGCACGAAAAAAGTCAGGCCAAAATCAAAATCTTTTTTTCCCGATATCTTGCCTCTATGAAATAAATTATCATCAAATTTGATACACTTTCTATCAATCTTTATCTAATTTTGAAGTATGAGCTTTGAAGCCTATGACCATTTGCTCTATTGGCATCAGTCTCCACTTTGTTAGAGGATATCCGGAGTTCAAATCTCATGGACGAAAGTTGTCGATTAAAAGAAAGAGTACAAGGATCGAAGCGTACCTCAGCAGTATGATCACCTCCGCGACCACCATGCGTTTCTGCTTTGACAGGCTTACCGTTTCTATCATACACCATAGTAATGGAGTCGATGCAAAGACCGTAAGCAATCTTGATCTCTCTCACCCCATTGTAGATCCCATCATCCCAATCAGCTCCACCATTTCCTCCCCATGGTCCTATTTCAATGGTCTTCTTCTTCCCACTTGCAAGCTCCTTGCCAGCCTACATAAAAAGTTAAACGAACTTTCCTTGTTCAAATGTTTAGATACAATTTTTCTCACTCAGAGTACTAGTTTATGTTGAAAACAACAGTAACATACTTACAATCTAGCAAAGAAATAAAGGGTAAAATTAATGATTAAGTGCCAAGGAAACAATAAACCGAGTGACTAAGAACAAGATGCTTACCATAGGGCTCAGGGAAAGTTTGAACAAAATGCTAAACACGGAGAAGAGCAAAGCAAGGAAAAAGCTAGAATGGGTATGGTTGGTGGTGGAGAGAGAGATGAGATAACATAGAGGTATATAATGAAGAAAAAGCAAATTTAGGGGGAGAGATGAACAAAACGCATAGTGCAAACAGAGACCCGATGGGTAGTAGTATCTGATTCTATTTTAGCATTATGTGTGCAGGAACTAGGAATCTCTGCTTTTTCTTTACGCATTGAGGAAGGTTGTGGTCATCACTAGCTAGCCACTATTCTAGAAAAGCATATATGCATTACAATATCAAGTTCTTGATTCTTGATTATAAAAAAAAAGAATGAGATGACAATCCGGAATAACATCTCAATTAGAAATTGCCACTTGGTTGACCTTTCATTTTGTTAGATGAATGAGTTAGCAAATTCGAACTTGGGAGTTTCTTCTGACATTGGAAAGAACAATACCATTAAACTAACATGTTTACTAATCCGTAATGGGAATTAAAATAAGTAGTTGAATTCCGATTACGGATTACTCTTGTGTTTACTCACACAAAGGAATGAAAGTGCAAGTGAGACCCACACAAAATCAGGAATTCAACTCCTTATTTTGGAGGAATTGAACTATTAGGTGAAATGTGGTATTCTAATTCCTGGAGCCCATAAGGAATCTATTTTTTTTTACCCATTATATCCTTACATAATTTTTAAAATTCCAAAATTTCCATCCACTTTAACCCAGCAAAAATTTACATAAAAATTAATTAATTTAAAACAAGGGGATTTTAGTAATCAAATTGGTTTCAATTCTGATTCATGAGAATTTAGTTAACAACCTATAGGGAATCAGTATCATTCCTACCCCGATTCCAGATAGTTTAGTAAATGACTTCAATGGAATATAGATTCTCACTCCTCTTCTGATTACGGATTAATAAACATGCCATAAGAGCACTACTTCTGACACTCATGTGATGATTGGTAGAGATTTGTGAATGCGATTGCATTGTGTACGTGTGAAAGCTTTGCGTTCGTTTAGGTGCTTTCCAGCTTTTGTGATTGTGGGCAAGTAGGCCAGGTGATTCGTTGCCAAAGACATACAACAGATGATCCCCTCACACAGCAAACAATTGTGTGGAGTTGATGGCCTTGTGTGAGGGCTTAGGAAGAATAAGGTACATATCTCACCAACTCCAATTACCAATATTAACAGTCCAAACTGATTCTCTGTGTTTTCAATTAACTTGTTTTGCAGGAAAATTCCTCCACTCCACTACCAGCAAGTTCTGTACAAAGACAGTCAAAACCTCCTACCAGCTTTTCTTTCTGAACAACTGAAAACTTAAGACACTTGCAGAAACCAAAAGGAAACAAAAAAGTTGTAAAAAATTGACTTTGCATTTTGAAAACCCTTTTGGTTTTTAATTCTTACTTCTAATAAATACCTTGATAATTTTTAAAACCCAAACCTAGGTCTCATGTCTTGTAGCCATAGTAGAATTCTTATAATATTAGCTGGTGTTACATGTAACCCAGGATTTACCCAAATAACGTGCTTGTTTGAGCGAGGTAAGCCTCCCCACAAAGCTATTGTGTACAAGGAACTAGTAAACAAAAACATCCACAATAACATAACTATACGCTGCAAGTTTACTTTTTCCGTTTGGAAATCTCCATCACCTGTATTTATCATGGAGATCATAAAGAATGACCACAAACAACATAACTAATCCATAGCATAATTTAGAAGATAGCTGAAATCTAAAGAAAACCCAAAAAATGGCCATAGATAAGTCATATAATCTCCAAACATAATATCAAAAAAGTAATATTCAAATAGGATCCAAAAATGAATTCATTCATGGTCATATAAAATTTAATGAAAAACTGAAATAAAAGTTAAATGTAGATCTTAGCGGGACGCCTTCCTACCCTCTTTGTCAGATTTCCAATCCAATCTAAAACAAGCAATCTCGTTAGCATTTGGACGTGACCTCAACCAAGCCATCGACTCAGAGTCATTTTTGCCTTTAGCCGCTTTCAAGTTCACCATCTTGGCATCCTTCAAGAAGTGTCGCCAACACTTGTTGTTGGGATTATTACTTGTGCAGCAGGTTGGATCCTCCTTTCTATTGATAATCTTCTCACGTACCAACTGCAGTTCAAGTAAAAACCACAGCCCGAAAGCAAAATGTCACTTTATTATCTGATGGCACAATCTCACTCAACATGGTGGCTTTAAATCAAGGAGTCCATAATACAAAATGGCATCCACATTATACAGATTACAGATCATGTAATTGGTGAAATAAGCAAAAGCATGCAAGGAAACTACCATACCTTCGGGAATTCACTGCTGGAAGATGACATTATAGATAGGGTCTGTGGATGTCCTTTATGCAATGAAATATCTAATAGTTCTTCAGTACCCACTGAAGATTGGACCATTTCAATTTTGAGACCACCGCATGTAGAAAGCAAAATTTCTCCAAAATCTTCATGGATGATGACATTCTGAATTGGCCAAAGTAAGCGAAAATGTATGAGATGTGGAAAATGAGATAGAAATGTTAACAATAAAAGGAGACTATTACCTTACTGGTGCACACAACCAGTTTCAAGCCTTTATGGTCGAACTTCCCAAGAAATTCTCGCAACTTTGGAAACCAAAGAGGCTCATATTTGAGGTTAAGTTTGAGCTTCCTTTCTTCCATTGGTGCAAATGAAAGCTTGACCTCCTTCAAACACTTAGGATTCAGAAAAGAAAAGGGGAATTTATCACCCTGATACTCAAATGAAAGAAGATTTGGAGTATCGATCTCAGCTTCCTCTAGATTCTTGCAACCTCTTAAGACTAGTCTGTTCAGCCGATGACTTCCAATTCTAATATTCGTCAACTTGAGGCAGTTACTTAGCTCCAGTTTCTCTAGGAGAGGAAAACTGAAGAATCGACCATGAAACTGGTTGTCTGTCATTCTACTGTCTTCTAGTGTCAGTCTTTTCAGAGACTCGCAATCTTTCAAGTTAATTTTGCAGGACACTTGTTTCTTCCCGCAATACCAAAATGCTTGAAGACTAGGAGCTGTAATATCAATCTTCTTGAGTAAATTGCAGCAATGTACCTCGACCCTATCAAGTTTAAGAAGACTTGAAATGTCCAAACAACTTAACCCCGAGCATTGTATGAGTCTCAAATCATCAATTAGAGGGCAGCTGGAAATGAGATTCATAATTATCTGTTGATCAACACGAAGATTTCGCAGATATAGCTTTTGCAGATGAGGAAGCTTTATAATACTGCAAGTTTCAAGTTTACAGCCTTGCAGCCTTAATCCAGTTATTCCTTCTGCAGCAAAGACATTCTTGGGCAAAATGTAAGGCCTAGTTCCTTTAACATGAACATGGAAACCTAGCTCTTTTGCGTTATTTTCAGTTGCAATTCCAAACCACCGTTCCATATGATGAACCAATGCTGGATCATATGTGGTTAAATGTAGAACAAATTTATATATACCTAGCTTACGATCCAGGTGGCTCTGGAGAGACTTATCAATAAACTGCTTAAACCCCTCATTGCAGTTCTCCATACTTTGAACTCCCTCTAGTTCTTGAAACGTGCGTTGGTCGAAGGTCAAAACAGAGAAAGAGGTCCACACGTCCCTCCACCTCTTAGACAAGATACTGGTTCGAGCAGCATCTTTTGTACTACGAAGTAGAGAGAGGATGATATGGATGACAGTATCAGGCAATTGTGAGATATAATCCATGGATACAACTCTTTTGTCCATGCTATTTGAATCTTTAGCAGTTTGCTGCTTTTTAAGCTTAACGTTCTTGTCAATGATACTAAATTGTTCTCTCTTTCGTTTTCTGTGAGCTCCAGATGCTTCTGCACACAAATCAATAGCACAGGTTTTATCATATACCGTGCTAGAGTTTCTTTTCCTTTTACTTTCTGAGGGTACTCTCAGATTCTGCAGGGCTCTCTTCAACATCATCTGTTTACTACTTGGAAGGGACCTAATTGCAAAATAGTTCATGTTATGACCAAAGAGTTTCCATACTCAAAAAACACTGTTGAAGAAAAGAAAAATTACTCCACACAAACACACACAAACATAAAATAAAATAATCAGCCAACAAATTCAGACTAACTTACAAGAAAAAAAAACATAAAGATCCATAGGGATTTTGCTTCAGATTGCAGGGCTTCAGCCCAATGGTTACAGAATCTCACATCCCATACTAGAACTATGGTCCTTGTTCATCGAGAGTATTGCCACCCAATAACAAATTTCACAGAAATAAAAGAAAACGGTCTTATCCGCGATTACTGTTCATCCTTAAAATAAAAATCAAGAAATTCAAACAATGAACACACTTTAAAACCTTAAAAATTCTGCAACCAAAATAAAGTTCATAACTTCATCAAACACATTATTTTCCATGTAAACCATATCGAGTTAGGGCAACGATATGTTTCCATAATCAAGTTCAGTTCTTGATAATCTAAATAGTAAAAAGGAAAAGAAAAACTCAAAATTTAATGAAATAAACGAGTTTAAGAGAAGCAATTGCACCAAAACCCAATTGGGTTGTAAGTTTTAACGTATAAAAAAATATGAGATCAAGATTCAGAATTTATATATATTCTCGCAACCAAACAAAGCATCAATCTTCAACATGAAAATCTAATATGAAACAAAGGATCATCGAATACCAATCCAATTGAATACGAGGAAGAAAGGGGCAAGGAGACGCAGGGTATCAGAATTGCGAAAATTACCTCGCCTGCGGTCTCCCCAAGAAGAGTCTCTGCGCGAGTCAGACGACAGCCAAGGGTTTTTACGTTTCTTTAAAAACAAATCAACCGGCATGGTATAGGTTGATTTTTCTTTCCCTTCTGTATTACGTTTCACTTATATGGTCTATGTTTTTATAAAAAATAAAAAATATATAATTTTAATACTTGTAGTTTATATAATTGTAATAAAACTCTTGTTATTGCGAGATAATTCGTTAAAAATACAAAAAGAAAAACTTATGCACACATGTCATACTATTGATGAAAATGTAAGAGCTCTTTCTTGCATGATAAGGAGAGAATATTTTCCTATTTCTTTTAGTTTGCAATTAAGGTTAAGTTTGTAACTCCATCAATTATTTAATACTTGATACGACCGTTTTTTGTGCTTCGCATTATTAAAACGACACAAAAATTCAATAAAATTACAAATTGGACCTTTACTTCTTGGTGAAGCAAAGATCAGATCCGAGAAAGACTAACAAGTTCTTGTTGGCATTAGTAGATATTACTTGTAATTAAAACAATTTGTGTTTTGTGAATGAGGTTTGCATACAATTTCTCCTTTTCCAATTTAAACTATTGTTGGGGCCCAAAAAATCCAAGGCTGAGCTTAATATATTTTCAGCCAATTACAACACCTAACTAGGGAAGAAGCCTGACTTGGGTACACAAGAGTTCGTCGTGTGCACTTGCATGAGTCATAATCCACATGCCGCGCTAAGCAAATACGTAACCCACCACGCAGAAAGGTTGTGACAAGCTTGTAAAATGTACTAGCTCTACGACCCCGTGCTTATTATCCCGTCAAGCGCCATCTGGCTCGGCCATAGCCCTTTACAATACGGCGAAGCTTGAGCATAAGCACGCCAAATAACACGTGACACCAAGCGGAAAATCTTTATTTTGGGTACCAAGCCACGCTACAAGCTTAAGTGGCCTCAAACCATGCAAATACTTGGGGCTTGCTGAGCGGGTTGTAGTATGGATGATTACGAATATTCATGAGGCCCATTGATGGTCCAAGAAGTGGAAGTTTTGGGCTACTTGGGAGCACCAAAACTCGAGCCCATTTATTGAGCCCATATATATGGGTAAGCATGAGAGAGAAAAAGTGGCCCATCACCTTAGGAAATGGCCCAGCAACTTGAAAATATCCCAAGAAACCTCCAACACATGACTAGAGTCAAATCCAAGACAAACCATCATTAAAACCATAGGGAATTCACGTGTACAGGCTGCTGGGAGTAAAACACCCTTCAGACTAGCACCTTTACCCACTTTTTTCTCTTACCAACTTTTGCCAGAAAATATGGAAGGAAAGAAAGGGAGAGCGTTGTCAGGGATAGGAAGGTGCCATAGAGACCAGCCGCAGGAAGACTCTATAGCTCCAAAAAATCTTGTCCTAGTGTGTTTGGATTAAAGAAATTTCATAAAAAGAGGTTGAATCAAAGGAAGAGAAGATAAATGGAGGAGAAGACTTGTCAAATTTGGGGAGAACCAGCTAGGGTTTCTTGGGAAGAACGAGCTTCCAGGGCCTATAAAAGGGGGCATCTCCTACCCGGCAGATCAACATATCCAGAGTGAGCAAGCGTCCTCACTCACTGCTGGAACCTTCAATTTCAAGCCTTGTTCTACCATCTTCTTCTTTCCTCTTCAAGCAAACTATCCAAGAGTGTGACGAAGCTTTCGTCAAGCGGCTGGAAATTTTCTCAAGCCACCTATCCTTTATTTCCACCCTCCCCTCTCTTCCCTCATCAAAATCGTCCCAAATTCTCTTCTTCCCTTGCTTTGAATCTCTGTTTCTCATAAGAAATCCAAGCTTTCTCTTTCTAATGCTAAACTCATGAAAGCTCAGCTATCATGTCACAAGCTTCTCAGACCAAGCCACAATATTGATCTGTAAGCAGTTGTCTGTTTTGTTGGTGAAAGAAACCAAAGTACTTCATAAGGTTCTATGAACCTTTCGAAGGACTCTTGAGGCCTGATTCTTGAACTCAGGCACAAGGACAACTTCATCCATTTGCTCTTTACAGCATCCCAGGGCCATCTGTAACTGCTGGAACAAAAAAAAGCCCCTACAACCATTATGTTCCATAGAGAGAAAATTTAAAAATTTGACATTTGAGCTACTTTGTGATTAAAATACTCACAATTTAAAATTTTAACAATTTCGACGCTATGCTTGTCAGGTATATTATGGTTCAAAAATTACAAGAATAAAAAAAAATCAAAACCGTAAAGTTTTCACTTGATGAATCAAGATAGATTCTTTTATGTTTTCTTTTATACAAGCTATAATCTACTTTAAACTAATCTAAACTATGGGGAGGGGATTCGAACTCGGGTGCATAATGGTGAGCACATCTGATCTAGGCAACTTGGCTAAGCTCATATCTACGAATGAGATTAAATATAAGGTGCTGATTTTCCCACTTCTCTTTTGTAGAGTGAACAAAAGAAGAGTGAGAACATACAATTTCCAACAAAACAATAAAAGAATGAAAAAATCAGCTCCCTAAATATATGTTCTTTTTGGTCAAATACGGGGGCAAAAGCCCAAACCAAAACAGAGATAAAGGCCTAGCTTGATCACTACAACCCAGATCACAATTCAGCCCAAGATTTGCCAAGACATTCAGCAGCCTTTATTTACTTCCCCCTAGACGTGGCAAAAGCCTCTGCAAGCACGTGAAGAATCTGAGTCATGAGCCTTTATCATTGTGTAAGTTATTATTTAGGTGTTTTCCTTTGTCACGCCAAGGAAGTTGAAAGACTTGAATTTATATCCGTTGCTTAAATTCTCAATGATTTATTAATGATATGATAGAGATAGCAAATATAAAATAAAATCCTAATCTCTTACAATATTTCTTACTAACTTTGAGCCGATTTATTTAATTTTTCACACTTAAATTGACTCATATCTTGTCCTACACCAGCTGTTTGACTGAGCAGTCTGTCTGACCAGCACAAGCAGCCACCAAATTTCCAAAGTTTTTGCACACATTTTGCTAAACTCGCACTCTTTTTTATATGACTTGGCTTTCTTTACTTTGTACTTTCAATCATCAGCCAAGCTTTCAGTTTCAGAAAGATCATGGAGTTCCACATGCAAGTCTCTTTGATTATGGTCCTTTTTGTGTTTGGTCCAACAACTATATTCTCAAGTTCCTCTGTGAGCTCAAATGGGCTCTCAGAAATCCCCTTCAAGTTACTTGATTTTGCCCAGAAACCTCAAGTGTTTGATTGGATGTTGGGAATCAGAAGGAAAATACATGAAAACCCAGAACTGGGTTATGAGGAATTTGAAACCAGTAAGCTGGTCAGAGCAGAATTGGATAAAATGGGTATTGACTATAAATACCCAATTGCGGTTACAGGTGTTGTAGGGTTCATTGGCACCGGAAAACCGCCTTTTGTTGCAATAAGAGCTGATATGGATGCTCTGGCTATGCAGGTTTGGTTATTATGAATTTATAAAAGCCTGAAACCCCCATTCCCATCCTTTTGTTCTGAACTTGATCAAATGTTTTTATAGGAAATGGTGGAGTGGGAGCACAAGAGTAAAGTTCCTGGGAAAATGCACGCTTGTGGGCATGATGCTCATGTTGCAATGCTTCTTGGTGGGGCAAAGATCCTTAAAGAACATGAGAAAGATTTACAGGTTTGTTTTGTTGAACTTGTAGTTAATGTTTCATTCATTTTTTAGAAAATATTACATTCTGTTGTTGTTCACTAGTTACTCTACAACACTCCTGACTTTAATTGGTAAAAATTACGTACAAGAATTAGGGGATTAGGAAAAAGCTTTTGTCCATGCATTGCCGTTGTAAACATGGAGGAAAGCAGGGAGGGGTAGTGGAAAATACATTGTCTCCACACACTAAAAACTTCCGGACGTCCGCGTAGGAGAAAATATATGTATTTTATATGGATAACATGTATAAACGGCTTCATAGGCTATTGCGAATTTTATTATTCTCATAAGATAGTTATTTTCTGGATGCCTGATATCATCCAAATATTGTTGTCTTAACAGGGAACAGTTGTTCTTCTATTTCAACCAGCAGAGGAAGGAGGAGCAGGGGCTAAGAAAATGATAGATGGTGGAGCATTAAAGAATGTTAATGCTATTTTTGGGTTGCATGTTGCAAACCACGTACCTATAGCTGAAGTGGCCTCCAGACCTGGTCCCTTTTTTGCAGGAAGTGGCTTCTTTGAAGCCACAATAAGTGGAAAAGGCGGTCATGCAGCCATTCCTCAGCATGCAATTGACCCGATACTGGCAGCGTCAAATGTGATTGTCAGCTTGCAACATCTTGTTTCACGTGAAGCTGATCCACTTGAGTCACAGGTAAAACCTGTTACATTCTTATGTAGTGTGAACCAATCTTATTACAGTTTCTATGGAGTATTGATTCCTTGTTTGGGTTCTTACTTAGATTGTTTACACTTGTCCGTTCTCACTGAAAAATTACGATAACTTGATTGGAATATAGATGGCACTGCTTGCTGCTTGCTTTTGTTAAACAATGATAACTGGGCACCTACTTTAGATTGATCCCTTTGTAAAATGACTGCAGCACTAGTTATTACAGTGGTGTTCTGCATTTTGGTGTGCAGTCTAACATAGTAGTGACTGTCTGAAACTATCCCAACTGCATTGTTCTACAGTCTTTGGTTGTATAGAAATAAACTTTGTGATAAGGAAAATGGCAACATTGAGATACAGAGGAAGAGCTTTCCTTTTTATGGTGGGGTGGGTGTTTCAGGAAGACCGAACGATACTTAAGGTATTCGGAAGTAGATTAAAATCACAGACCTGTCCTACCTACAGCCATTAATGAAGATTGAAGAGGAAATGAGAGGAAGAGAAAAACCTCATTTTTCATTTTCAAATATGGGAGGCTATAAGGGGTGGTCAGACATCAGATATTTAATTACTCTCTGATGATGCAAGAGTATTATCAAATATTATTGAACTTCTCTTGAAGAGAACTGAAGGAATCTTATACTCTAGCGTCAACTTTCAAATATTTTGTTCACCAATTTCTTATCCTCCAATAATCCTATCCTTTGGAAATTCATGTCATTTGTGCTGCTCCTGTTAGAACTTAGTGCATTTGCATAAAGTATTGGCTTCCTTAATTCATGATTAGCAACGTTATTTATTTTGTAAATGCTCTCAAATCAACTAAAGCATATATTTTCAGGTAGTCACGGTTGGAAAATTTCAAGGAGGTGATGCATTCAATGTTATTCCAGATTCTGTCAGAATTGGTGGCACTTTCCGTGCCTTTACACGGGAGAGCTTAATGCAACTCAAGCATCGCATTAAGGAGGTCAGTCAAATCACACATGTAATGTGTATATTATGAAAGGATTGATTGATTTCTTTGTTTTCTTGAATATATTCAAAGAAAATAATTAGTTCAGTACTTAATTATTTTCATATTGATACTTTGTTGAGGGCCATTTTGGTTTCGTCTTTAAGTGCTGTGTAAATAGTTTTTCTTCTTATACAAACAACCACACGTTCCAAAACTTTGGCAACAAAAATCTGATTTGCTTCTTTTGACAGGTCATAATGGGACAAGCTTCTGTACAAAGGTGCAGTGCAACTGTCAATTTCCTTGAAGATGAGAAACCTTTGTCCCCCCCGACCATAAACCATAAGGACCTGCATGAACACTTCCGGAATGTAGCTGGAGATATGCTTGGCATCCACAGAGTCAAAGACCATCAACCATTGATGGGATCTGAGGATTTTGCATATTACCAAGAGGCAATACCTGGATACTTTTTCTTGCTTGGAATGGCAGATGACAAACTTGGACCTCTGCATATGCCACATTCACCTCACTTCCAAATAAATGAAGATGCACTTCCTTTTGGTGCTGCACTTCACGCTTCTTTGGCTATTAGGTATTTGCTTGAACTCCAACAGGAAGTTCCTTTGCCAGCACAAGAATACCATGATGAATTATAAAGGGCTTCGTGACTAATTTGTTGGTTCAAACATTACCAAGTCGTCATTGAGTATTGGAGGATGAGATTCATATTGCAGCAACTGTGCACTAAAATGATTCTTTCCCAGGTAAATTATACACAAATATACCAAGGTTTAGCTCTCATTGATGTGGTAATTTTGAGATCATATTTGTTAAATAAATTGGATGATGCTCCACGATACACGCATTTGCTGATAATAAGATCTACAGTGTTTTTCGGGTAACGTCTTGGTCTTCTCTTTCTAAACTGATGGTCTTCCTCTTTCCGTGATGAGAGTTCAGAAATTGTACAACGATGAGCATTTTGCCTCAGACCATTATAGAGGCCCCTGCACTAGAAGGGATTCTACATGAAGGGATCAAACTTGTAGACATAATAATAGCATGAACTATACTATTATTACACAAGTGACTATTTTGTTTTTCTCTAGGCTGCAGGCATTTCGTTAATGAGGTTTAAATAGAGAGAGTTAGAGGGGAGGTTAATCTTTTCAATATATTTTATCCCCTATGTAATATAAACTATGTTGAGATATATCAAGTAATCAAGAGCAATTATCTCTACATCCGAATTCCCCACGGCTTCATATAAAAAAAACCCAAACTTCCAGCTGGCATTGCATCAGGAGATTGTTTTTTAAGTACTAGAAATGGAGTAAGAAAATTTCAGAAATAGAAAAAGAAATAGGTCAGGATATTTATTGAATGAAATATGATTCAGTAGAACTACATTCAATCAATTCCCCACCAGATATGAATATAAATCATTATTGTACCAGAAAAATTTCTAAGATGCTACTTTTTAGGTCCTATTTTTCTATACATACAATATGCTTTAACATTAAGTTTCAAAAAACCTATTGAATTTGGGTAAAAAGGAATCAATCTCAGCAGACAGGTCTGGGGTTAACTCAAAACTAAACTCGCATGCTCCAATCAGAACTTCGCCAAACATGCAGTTTAGAAGCCAATGATATGTCAAAATCCAAATACTTTGGATGCTAATTCTAATAGAGGTTCCAAAGCACTTGGGGCAAACTTTCTTGCAAAAAGAAAACAGAGTGAGGTTGGCTGGTTGTTGTAAAGACATGTGTCACTTCCAGCAATTTTCTTAAAGAACTCCTCTGTAATATCAGCTTTGCCGAATGTAGCCGGATGAGCACCACCTCTTGACCAGTCCACATAAGTAAGGGTCCTGTTTGCCAAAAGATGTGGAGTCTCGATGCTAAGCATTGTCTGAAAGTAGTGCTCATCCACATAACATGCTGGTTTGCAAAAGTCTCTGAACTTAGGGTAGTAAGTTGTGTCTCCTACAATCCTAACTGCAAGTTTCCGATTAATCTCAAACCACTGAGACCCTTTACGCCACTCAGTGAGATTGACCAAAGGAGCCATGCGTTCGTCATAGCGTCCTCTCCCGTATGGTCCAATTTCATCAAATGAACCCATAAAGCTGTACCTGGATCTTGATAAGTAGTGATAGACAATGCTTAAGTTGTAGAGAGGAATACATGCCTCAGAAAGGAGGACAAACCATTCATTTGAGATGTCGAGCAACGCATTAGCTAGGAGTCTCCTCTCAGCATCACACATACTCATCTCTCCCCACTCTGCTACCTGAATCATAGAATATAAATGGTCACATGTCTTAATACAAGAGAACAAGTAAGTTCCAAAATTTATGCTTAAGATGCCATAGAAAATTATTGAGGTGCCCGAATCTTGTCAAAGAATTGGCTGCCATAAAATTAACCAAGTTAAAAAATAAATGTTCTAATGTTTGATAATCAGATGCTCTTTTCTGTAAATGACCAACAGGGGAAAATTTTTATAACCACAACATGTTCCCTACTGATCAATGAACTTATTACTCTCACTAGATACTCCATTGCAGTGCATAGACATTGGTAAATGTGGAAGCAAAATGCGCGCTGTAGAAAGATGGTCACAGAATGCTCCTAACCAACACCAATACATGGCAAGAATTGACATATGATTCAGACAAGGTATTTTTATTTGATCAAAGTTGGGAAAGTTAAAAGCTTACAGAATTGAAACAACATAAGAACAGCAAATAAAGATTTCTAGATCATACATGGGCTGCAGGAGCTCATCCTTCAATACCTTTTAAATGAAAAATTCAAAAGTATTCCTTTTAAATATACAACGCAAATGAACATCAGCATACAATCTTCATAACCCAGTGTACAACCTAAAGGAAAAATTTTGACTGCTGAGAGACTGGAGAAATTATTCTGGCACTATTGATCAAGTCATTTTCATTATTGGCAAGTTTACACTTCCCCTAATTATTAAACCACAGATAGGGCTCCATCTCACAAGATGCACACCAAATGCATGAAACAAATTCAATGAGAGGAATGCCATTAAGAAAATCTGGGTAAGAATCATTCTAGAGGATTATCAAAAAGCTTGTAGGAGCACTAGTAATAATTATGAAATGAATTAAGATACCTGGCTCGGGATTTGTCTCTTGTGAAACACTGACGAAGGCGAGAAGTTAGCATTATAAGATGGCAGTGAATGGACGTAGATTGAGTAAAGCCCTTCGTGTCCTTTAAAAAACCGCTCCCAAAGAGGTTCCATTGGCAATGGTCCCTTAGTTAAGAACATGAAAGCAATCTTGGGAACTCTTTTAAAAGGATAGTCATTTATTTGAGGAGCAGATGAAGCCAGCCACAGCAACTCCGTGTCATTCATGGCGTGCAACAGATTAGATGGAGGTCTAATCCGGCTCTCTAAACTACTTGGCTCTTCAAAGCAAGGCCTAATAGTGGATGGTGCTGTTGGAGCCACATGTTGAACTCCAAAAAACCGAATCGTATGCATACTCAAAATCGAAACCCCGATACCCAGAACTACAAACATCACAAGAAATTGAACTAGTCTCAAAGGCAAGGCCCTAGCATGGCTGGATTTAAATGCAGTAGCAGGGTCCTTGCCTTCCTCCAATGCCACCACCCTTGACTGCATCTTGATTCAAATCTCAATCAAACCCAACTGTCAGCAAAAAAAAAAAAAAAAAAAAAAATCAAATTCAAGTTCTGGGTTATGTAATTTTCAAAACGTCTGATTTATTTTTTTGGTCTGAAAAACATCTGATTCAGCAACACCCTTTTTTTGAATTTGAATTACCCCAGATTCTGAAATAGCACTTTACAATAAGAATAATGAAGAAAGTTTGGTTTTTGCGGTATGGGTTTTCAAACATATGCAACCCATAATGCATCACAGATTCAAAGAGATCAAGATTACATCAATGATCAAGATCACATCAATAAGTCAAGAACATCAGTCCTTTTGCCAAACATGAGATTCGTTAAACACAAGGCTCTAGGCAAGAACAGGAAAGTTTGGATCAGAATTCAAATCACAAGCTAATATTCCCATCTTCTTGGCAAATATGAATAAACATGCAACATGGTGACAGAGAGAGACAAAAAAGGAAAAAAGGAAACGGGGAAGAATCTATTATTACCATGTGCGTTGCACAAACAGGGCTATTTGTGGCTGAGTAAATGCCAGGTACGTTTGAGGAACCAAAGCAGATCGGTTCACACTTTTGTCACTTCAATTGTGTTGAGTTGCGCTGGCTTCCATTGAATGAACGAGGGAATGAATTTGTGCTTTGTTTGTGATGAGAGAGAGAGAGGTTTAAGGGGCTCTGTTTCCACTCTGTTTTTATATGTCCCGTGGGCTGTTTGAAACTTTAAAAAAAGGTAGGAAGAGAAAAGTAAAACTGAAGCATTCAAGAGAGAGAGAGAGAGAGAGTGACAAACAGAGAGTGTATGAGGGTGGTGGAAAAACCGAGGAGGGTGTCTTGGGGGATTTTGTTTTGTTTTGGTCGTTTTGGAGTTTGGGGAAAGCAAGGCAAAGGCAAATACGCGGTCTTATGCCTTGTTGCGTTTGTGTTTTAATGTTTTCTTCCTGCGTTTGTGTGTGTTTTGTGGCTTCTTCTTTGTGCACGTGTTAGGGCTCTGGCTAGTTTGCTATGTCAATCAATTGGTTCCACTTTCTCAGTTTCCCTTAATTCTTTCCAAAATTCCTTTGATTTTTTTTTTCTTTCCTTTTTGTTCAAACAAAATCTTTGAATTTTTATATTAAAACTTGCCCAAACCCATCTATAACAAATTTAAGAAGAACCCTTATAGGAATGTTATCAGTAATTTTAATTAGAACCCTTGTTACCAATTATACGAGTCTTTAACCCCAACTAAATACATTTCCAACTTACTGCATTGCTTTTTAAAAATAAAAACAAAATATTTCGACGTGTCCCGTGTATAACCTGGTGTACCCGAGATATGCAAAAATTTCTCCAAATAAAGAGAATCACATCATGTGTGGGAATATTTTTTATTCGATTCAATTTTGGCTAAAAGGTAGTGGTTTTTGGTTTATCTGTCTCTTTTGTATTCCTTTACGAAATGACTGATAAGCGAAACGGCTGTGTGAACAACGACATATCAATTGGCAGGCCTCAAGGCGTTTTCTCTTTTATTCTTGTCTTTTCCTTTGATATTAAACGTTTACATTATTATGAAGTAAACGTTACTGGACAACACGTTGAGAAACTCAACATTTGACAATTCGACTCTCATTGGCTCCGTATGAGACTATTTTAATCGAAGTCAACCTTGAGGAAGTACTGGAATATGGCTCTGAAATATACATATTCATATGCAGCAAGGGTTGGATTCTCCGAGCTTTGCCTCGTAAAAATGTTAAAAACAACAGAAACAATTTTTTATTTTTTTCAATAAAAAGGTTTGAGAACAAGAGGCTATGATGTTGTCTCCATAACCACCCTCCAACTTCTACCCACCTCAATTCTAGTTACTTACAATAGAATCAAAAGCCTCTTTGGCAGCATAAAAGGACTCGCCCTTTTCCACTCCTAAAACATTCCAACCTACATGTCTTATTCAAAGGACAATCATGAAAACCACAACACCTCAAACTATCTCTACTTTTCACATCACATCCACAGCCAAACAAATCGCTTCTTTACACCCTCTCTTTGCTATGAATCTGATGGCGTTCCATCAAAATCTCAATCAGCATCATCCATCTCCCTCTAGAAAAGATGGGTGCCAAGATACACATACAATACATGGTAAACCAATGCACAAGAGCTGCGTATCAACAACTACACCAACCCTCAAGGAACATGAATGAAACTGTCCTGCAGTAAAGACAGCCCTAAATGTTCGTAACCTACTGCAATATTAATCTACTTGACTCGAACGCCCCAGTCAATAATAAGGCCTCCAATTATCATGTTCCAAGAAACTAAGTTTATCTCTGGTATTTCATCCAGCTTCTTATGTGGATCCATCATCACGACAGATTTCACAAGTATCACTCTGATCCTCATATATACTCATCCTGTTCAACCTTCAAAATCCATGTTCTTTGTGCCTCTTATGCAAAAACCAACTCGTCTATTTAACTACAACATCTAGAACTGGGTTTTACATTCAGGGTCTCTTTCAAAGGCCAACTTTGGAAGGGCCGTACTTTGGTCTGACTCTAGCTCTTGTTCCACCAAGGATCACCTAATTCGAGGAAATGTGTTTCACTATTTTCTTCTACTAAATGAGGAGGAGAACCCAGAAAACAAAGATTTCCGTTTCAAAAACTTAGGACCAGGGAAAGAAAAAGAGAACCAGAAGCTAGTCTAAACCTAAATGATTGGAGCTGAAATGACAGGTTGCCTTGAGAAGGAAAAATAGGATACCACTCAAGGTGAGTCTATGAGAAGGGAGTGAAACAGTGATGCTGTTGTTAAGATAGGAGCAATGTTGTCAGTTGTGGAAAAGGGAACTGTCACAAATGGCTTGTGAGAGGCAAACAACCGAAAGCTAAAGAAATCATCTATGAAACTAAGATGTATGAGAAACACAAACTACTCATCAACTTTTCAACCCTCATGTATTCGAGAACATCAGTAATTTCTTGTAGGCACATACAAGGGTGGCATGGCACCAGATATACCAAAAATCAATTCTAAAATTGGAACAGTGAGGCGTGAGCAGATCAAAACTTACGAAGAACAATAGCACACAATCATGAGGTCAAAAGTAGCACATATTAATAAGCATTTTTCAATCCGAA
Source organism: Prunus kanzakura (assembly GCA_020521455.1). Lineage (NCBI taxonomy): Eukaryota > Viridiplantae > Streptophyta > Magnoliopsida > Rosales > Rosaceae > Prunus > Prunus kanzakura. The sequence continues at coordinate 288,542 of BPUM01000838.1, forward strand.
CAATTAAACAGAACCAGTAGAAAATCTAAACCATAGTTTGACTACAAAATCCGTACTTCAAAATGAAACTAATGCCTCATAAGAAACCAGCAAAAGTCCCCACAGAGCAACCTTACTTCTCGGAAGAGTTAGGCCCCCTCTTCTTTCCGAATCCAACAACTGCAAATTGAACCAAAAGTATAATCAGTACCTCCAAATCATAAACCTTTGTTCCCCAAACACATGCTTAAATAAAATATTTTCATACACAGCTGCACCAAAACAACCAATACCACAGCCAACAACGCTAGAATTAAAAACCAACATCACATTTCAATACCCGTAGACAAAATCCACAGACTTCAATTGAACAAAGCTATCAAATCCAAAGAAACCCTAATTCAAAAAAATCATAAAATAATCAATGTAAGAAAGTGAGAGTGATGAGCTTACCGGCTGTGACGAATCTCCTGTTGTACTGCATACGCTTGTGGGCGCGGCCTCTGGGCTTCTTCTTCTTGTCTTGCTTGGCAACCTTTGGGGTCTGGCCCCTAACCTTCCCGGCACGTGCGAGCGATCCGTGAACCTTTCCTGCACAGCACACACTCACCGTCACAAACCAATTAAATATCGCCAAAATCCATACACGAAAGGAAAATAAAAGTCTATCAAATTATACCCATAGTTGATCGTAGAAGCTGCTCTTGCCGTCAGAGAGAATGAGAGAGATGGAAGCTCTATGTGTGCGTTAGCGCTCTTCTCTCTGAGATTAGGGTTTTGGTGCAACCGGAGTTGTGGACTATTTAAAGGTCATTTCATTCTGTCAAACGGCGTCGTTTGACTAAAATCTCTCTATTTGTCCTTTAAACGTCGTCGTTCTTTGTGTTCTTTTAAACTTCCCAAAATACCCTCTATCCTGAAATTTTAACATTCAATCGTCGTCTTCTTTCTTCTTCTTTTCCCTCCGACACAGACGAGAACTATCTCCGAAAAATGGCGACCATGCCGGGCCACGGCCTGAGGCACGTGACCACCATGCGCCCGTGGCTCAGAACCTTCCGTAGCTCAACCTCGCTGGCTTCTCTACCGTCCCATTTCACCGAAGATTCAGAGCAGGCCCAACCCAAAACCGACAAGCCCAGCTCATATTTCCCAAAGCGAGGCCAGACTCTGGAAATGGTTTGCGAGTCTTTGGCTTTCAAAGGGAAAGGTATGTGCAAGGTTGCTGACACTGGGTTCGTTGTCATGTGTGACCGTGCACTGCCTGGTGAGCGCTTCATTGGGCGTGTTACTCGCAGGAAAGGGAACTATGCTGAGGTACGAGTAGTGGGTTCTGGTTGGTTTCTGAGAAAGTTTTGGAATGGAGTAGGAAAATGGAATCTTGGGTTTTGCTTGTATGATTTTTTTGGTGTGAGAATGGGGAAGTGTCAGCTTAGTGGAGCATATAGATTGTGGGCATGTGTTTCTAGTGCTAGTTGTGTGGCTCTCACTTCTCATTTGATTTTGAAATGGATATGTGATGTTTTTTTTATCTATTTGCTGATTTTGTTGCGAAGTTAGGAAGAATACGAGATGGTAAGTGTATTGAGTCACAGTTAATTTTGAAGTGAATTGAACTATGATGGTTGTGAATCCTTGCTTAAACATTCCTTCTTAATTGGTGGGTGGAGCTTTAAGACAAATTTGGTAGGATAGGAGGCATGGATTACTGAATTATTCTAGCTTAGTGATCTATCTAAATGGTTCCTTGGCACGAATTGTGAAACCCATTGAAAAACTAGATCATGAAAGACGCTTAAAAAGGAAAAGCAGATCACTTGATATATTGCACTAATTTCGGTCTGCTGGAGATTCGTTATTAGAACTAAATCAAATCAGAATGGAGTATTAGGATAATTGCTTTCCAATGTGTCTGTTCATATATATGGAGGTTTTCTGTGAGTGACGTTAGGCTTGGAAAAGAAAACAGAAATAGCGTTAATAGAAGCAATGTTTCTTTGCTATAAGTTGCTGTTCTATATAACTTGAGATGATGTGCAACTTGTGTTTGGTTTCGACTTTTGATTGATTTCCCATTCCCACACAATTCATAGGCTAGGGAATACAATAGAAAATTTATCATGTACTTTTTAATAACTTTTCAGATTAAAACATTTCTTGGGTGAAAGTGCAGGTGACAAAGGTAAAGACAATTTCTCCTCATTGGGACTTCGTGGATGCTCCTTGTGAATATGCTTCTTACTGTGGAGGATGTAAAACCCAAAATTTGTCCTATGAGGCACAAGTCAAAGCTAAGGAGCACCAAGTTCATGAATTGATCATACATTTTGGAAAGTTTTCTCAGACAGAACTGGAATCGCAAAGCATCATGAAGCCCATTGTTCCCTGTGAAATCCAGTTTCATTACAGGAATAAGGCTAGTGCATAACATAAACCGTGTTAAATTTTTTGCTCATTCAGCTACATGCAATGGCCACAATGTTGTTCCCCTTACTTTTATATCAGCTTCAGAAAACGTTGCTCATATTAGCTAGCACAGCCTGCTTATTTCTATTTATCAAAGGCAACTTTAATAATCAAAGCACCAGAGTGCTGTATTCTGCTGTAGCATGTACATCTCTGCATATTCTTAACTTTACCTTACAATCCACTCGAAAACAAATTTTTAAGAATTTTGAAGTCTTTTGTACTATGCAATTACTATTCTCTTTAGCAAAGTATATCAATATTTATTGTTACTTAAAAATATCTTTTGATATTTTCCCCTCTTTTTTGCAGATGGAGTTCTCATTTGGTTCTCAAAAATGGTTACCTAGAGAATCATTAATGGACAGACAAGATGGAAGTGACAATTATGCCCTGGGACTGCATGCTCCTGGTTTCTTCGATAAGGTTCTAAATGTTGACAAGTGCTTATTGCAAAGTGAGCCAGCCAATATGGTATATTTCCTGTGCAGTTTTACTTTCTGAGGCCTTTGTGTTATTAAATGTAGAAAATATTTGGAATTTTTTTCCCTCCCTTGAGATTCTTTATCTTGCGTATAGCATTAAACTCAAGGATCCCTTTTTCAACATTTCTTTTGCTTTTGATGTCACTCTACTAGTGAATGATGTCGAATGTTTATGAAAGATCACTGTTCATAGTAGGTAATGTATGAGACCTAAATTTTTCACTGGAGTCTATTAACATTTCATGCTCATGAAGGAGTTTGTGGAAAGAGTTGCCTTCCAGTTACTCCTGAGAAGAGGAAAAAAATGCTGCTAGGGGGACCAAAAAAAGACAATCGATGCCTCTCTCAACAGTAGGAATTTATGTAATTAATACCTGTAAAAAGATAATGTAGTTTCTTAAGGTTTATTCTTGTGTATCCCACTAGCATAATCTCAACATAATAATTTGTATGTGGGCACAAGCACAATGCAGTTTCCAATCAAGGATTCATTGTCTTCTGTAGCTGTATACTGGAAATCTCACATTGTCAAGCGGGCAGGTTGTAACATGTAAAATTTGCAATGATGTCACAACTTTTCCTCTTTGTCTACTTTAAGCTTCATTTATTGGCAGTATATTTTATTAGTGTCAGTAAATTTACTAACCTGCTTCAGTGACTTGCATTGCTGGTGTATAGGTTCTTGCAGCCGTTCAAGACTGTTGGAGAGATCCACAATTAGGTCTATCTCCTTATGATGTTTACTCTCATGTTGGATTTCTTAAGCATCTAATGCTAAGAACTGGAAGGTACTGCAAGTTGTATGATGTCCCATAATCTGTTTTCTGATAAATGCATATGCCATACGCATGTGTGAGCAGGCTGTAGGTCTTGTACTGACATAAGAAGCTACTAATATGCATGAGTGTACTTGCAACTTATGGAATCCTCTGTTTGTGTGCTCTCGTGTGTACGCAAATTGTAGTTCTCATACTCACAAAGGAAGCCACTCATTTGTACACATGTACTTGCAATTTATGAATCCACTTCCATGATTCAAATATAACTTTTCATGGGTAGTGGTAGGAAGAAAGAAAGGGGAAAATAAAAGAGAAAATGAAAAGAATTGAAAAATGAGTGTGGGGCATGAACAGAGATTTCTACCCTTCAAATAGCTTTATAGGAGAGTCTGGGCAAATACCAAGTTTTTGAATATAATCAGACGATGCTGAATTGGAAATGTTTACTCTACAACTCAAGCCATAATCATGTAGATGAAGAAACAGAGGAAGAATTGAAATACTTTATTTCCCTTTGAGTACATTTGTTGGAGGCTGTATTGTATGTGTATTTTTAACATGGAGACATTCTTGAAAAAAATGTAACTATATCCGTCAGCTGTTTATGATAGCTTGAAGATACGTAACATTTCTGTAGTTTACTAGTAGTTTTGTGCACATACCTGTCACTTCCTGCAGGACCTCCGTATGGTAATTTTTATATCATACAGTGATTTAAAGTTTAGATATATATTATTGTCTGTGAGCTCATGAAGATCAAATTTTCATATTTAGTAATGGCTGTGATTTGTGTTCCAGGAATGTGAAGACTGGTATTCCTGAACTTATGGTTAATTTTGTGACCTCATCTTACAAGCCAGAACTGCTTCAGCCTCTTCTTGGAAAGATATCAGCTATCCCTGAAGTGGTTTGTATGGCCAATGTTTAAATTAATTGGTACTGGATATAACATAGTAACTATTAATTGAACGAGGTTATAATCTATTTCAGCTTTCCAGTCAAATTGAAATAATTGAGATCAGTTCTCAGAATGATCCCTTGGGTGGTACTAAGTTTCCTGGCTTGCTTCCTGTGTATTATGGGTTCAGTTGACTGAACCCATTTTGTCCACACACTGGAAACTTGTGAATGTCAGTTGCATGGTGAAAACAGTTGTTGTGTTTGTGTGAATGATAAAACCAGTAAAACGGCCTTTGTTATTGAACATATTTAAATTGATAATCTGGTTCTGTTTGTTTGTTTTTTATTTCGCTTTTTCTATGAGTGCTGCAGTAGCTTGCTACTTAGTTTGACTTTATGGCTGGTGTGTGTCATAAGAAAGTCAGTGAACTGATTATACATGTGATAGAATATTTTCATTATCACAAGAACTCATTAGAGGAATTGTTGTAACTTTCTACTAATTCCTAGATTTTTGTTGCTTTTAATCCTTCAGTGACCATGACTCACAATGCTGATTGTTTATACACTTTTTTGTGTCATTGTGTTTGCTAATGCTCTCTTGTTGGGAAGCCCCAATTTCTTATTTTCTTTAGATTGTGTAGCTACTGTACCGTATAAGAAACCTAGAACAATTGTAGCATTTCATTTTTGACTGTCTCATAAAAAGCTATATTTTGATTAATAAGATATCAATTCTAGCTTCTTTTGTTCAAAAAAAAAAAACAAAAACAAAACAAAAGGTATGTGAAAATGTTATGCATTTTAGTCCTGAATCATGTTTGCATTTGTCTGTCATATCTTTTATTGTCAGTCTGTCATTCAAATTATTTTTTTCTACTCATCAATTCGTACTTAATTTTTTATCCTTTAATTTTTTTTAATCTCTTAAGTCATCTTCTTATGACTGATAGGTAAGTATCATGAACAATGTAAATACTTCTGTTGGTAACACATCTCTTGGGGAGATGGAATACACTTTGTATGGCAAATCTAGCATCACGGAGAACTTAAGAGGGCTTACCTTTCAAATATCAGCAAACTCGTTCTTCCAAACAAATACTCACCAGGTATGCAATGTGACAGAAATTTGACGCCTCATCAGCTGATGCTTGCTTTCATATTGAATTGCTTGATACTTTCCTTGTGAATACTATCCGTGAAATTAAATGCCAAAAATCTTTAAATGCTCTAGGCAGAGGTTTTATATAAACTCATAGAAGATTGTGCTGGTCTCAGAGGAGATGGCTCAGAGGTTGTTCTTGACCTGTTTTGTGGGACTGGCACCATTGGTCTGACACTCGCCAGAAGGTAATTATCTACTGTTCATTTTTTATAAATGTTGTATTCAAATCTGACATTTTGCTTTGCCTGATTTGTGCAGGGCCAAACATGTTTATGGATATGAAATAATTCCTCAAGCCATTGCAGATGCTTGTCTGAATGCCAAGCTGAATGCCATCCAGAATGCCACATTTATTCAAGGGGATCTTAACAAAATTGATGAAAGTTTTGGGAACAATTTTCCTAAGCCCGACATAGTTATTTCAGGTTATGTTTTTCTTACTGCCTTAATTCATCTAGGTTCACTAATCTTTTGGACCAAATAATAAACCTTCTGTTCGTCAAATGAATTTGAAGCATAGGAAATAGGTTTACGATTAATGATAGGCTATATGATTAAGGAGGAAAAATGATTTTGAAAAAAACAAGAAATACGTTTGTGGCTAACAATTTTTTTGGTGTAGAATGAAAGAAGGTTTTTGGTATTTCCTAGATGGATGGTTGGCTTGACATATGACCTTAATCAGAATATACAGCGTTTTGCCCCTGACCGTGTTTTGATGTGCTGAATCATACAGATCCAAACCGTCCAGGAATGCACATGAAGTTGATCAGATTTCTTCTAAAGCTTAAGGCACAACGAATAGTTTATGTATCATGTAATCCTGCCACATGTGCACGCGACCTTGATTATCTTTGTCATGGTGTGGTATGTATCTGCTTTTTCACCTTTGATTCTTATTTTTATGGGATACTCAATTCAGTTGTATGACCTACCAAAAACTTTATGCAGACAGAGAAAGGTATAGAAGGCTGTTACAAGCTGAAGAGCATACAGCCGGTAGACATGTTCCCTCACACTCCTCATATTGAGTGTGTTTGCCTTTTGGAGCTTTCTTGACCCCGATTATGGTTACGATTTTTGTTACTCAGGTTCAGAATTCTCTTCGTTTATTTTGTTTCGTAGACTATGCCTTGAGGTTCAATTAAGTTCAAATGCTCCTGTTATTTCAGTCTTTTCAAACCACCTGTTCAAAATGTTTCTTGCTGGATTTGCAAAGCTTGCCTGGGAACTGTGGTGACAATGGGGTCTGGAATGAGCAAGAAGAAGAAACGCATAGCAGGTCGATTCAATTAATTTGTAACCTTGTAGTGGCCTTGTATTTTGTGGGGGGTTGAAGTAACCTTTTCAACTAAAGACATAAAAATGAGAACATGTGAGTAACACTTTCGGGTTACCTGAGTTCATGATTCTTTACTGTTGGGATTGCTCCACGCTTACTTTTTTATGGTAGATATTTCTTAATAAAGTATTTAATTAAAGGAATGAAAAAAATCAATTATACACAAGTTTAACGAAAAACAATTTTATTCAAGCCCTATTCTTGTTTTTTCACAAACTAAAATAAGGTCTCAAGTCCATCGGGGAATTTAAAAAGGAAAGTGAGGGCATAATTCGACCAAAAATTAAAATTAAAATATCGTGAGGATTTAATTGGACCCAAAAAAATAAATAAAGTAATCAGAATAAAGTGAGGATACTGGCCTGACACCGTACTCCCAATCCCAAGTCTAAGAGGCAGTGCTGAAATAACTAGTTGAGGAGGGGAGATTTACGATTCACAGGCTGAGGGTCATCACACATCTACTCAAATGTGGGGGGAGTGTGTCATTTTCCTGAGGAAGGCTTTAAGAAAGCCAGCTATGTTTGCAATCTCCTCCTATACATGGACGGTTCTTCTCCTCTCACTTTCAAAGATGCTGCTGGTCTTCGAACATTTGTGTCAAAGCCTTCATGCTACAATTTAAATGTTCAAAGACGAAACCCCAGACATGGGAACCCATTTCTAATATGGAGGTCCCGGGTTTTCAGCAACATGTCCCTAGTTTTGAAAGAAAAGTAAAAAAATAAAAGGATTATTAGTAACACAACAAAGTGACGCAGCACAAGTGAATAGGTTACAAGCGTAACTTAGGAAAGAACATAAACATGGAATCCACCAGAAAATCAGGGAGGAAATTCCCCACTGTTTGTTTTATTTGATAAAAGATGAGTTGAGACAAACCATACACGAAGGCTGTCTAAATACATCAATCTCACCCATTGGACTGTCCTGGAGAGTTATTGAAAGATAAATAGTAAATAAATGAAAAGACGAAAATTAACTACAACTTTTAAATGCTCTTTTGAAAGATCAAAAGAGCATTTAAAAGTTATCATGTGCCTTATTTGGAGCTCGGACGCCAAATATGTAAATTCCCGATGTGTCCTTTTTTCCATTCTTCGCTCCAATTCTTCTTCAATTTATTCATTCATTTGTTCTACATCACGAAGAGCGAAGCGAATTAGGATCAGCATAATAATTTAGTTTCATTGAGGTATTAATTAGGGTTCTAGCTCATCTGTGTATACTTTTTTTTTTTTTTTAATATAGTAAATTTGGCTTTTCCCCTTGAAACTCATTTTTCTTTATCTGCAGCCCGTCAATTTATTTTTCTATAAATACAACCTTGAGTTTTACAAGTAAAACCCGATGACTAGAATCCAACTCAACAACTTAACTAATCAGGCTTAACATCTAATTTATTGTACTTTTTAGATTCCAAAAGTACCCCTCATTGCAATTTACCTTTACTCAATTAATTGTGTTAATTTCTTATTACATTGTTGACTTTATTTTTTAATTAATTTGATGCAATTTAATGTTTATTTTTGCCAAATTGGTGGCATTTAATGCTTTTGTTTGTTTCTTTTACAATTCATTTGTCTTCTTTTGGCATGGGATTTTTACTTTTTTGCAATATATCCAATTCATTCCATCAATTCTTACAATTCTCATTAATTTAATTTTCATTTATAGATTAATGTACTCATTCTTTTAAATTCAAAATTAGTATGTGTCTATATTTAATTGTATTTGCAAATATAAGTAAATCATTGTACTTAAAAATAATATAGGAAAATTAATATACATATGAATACACTTACATTAATGTATATAATAAATAAATAAAAAGGAAAGTAAGTCTTAGCGAAAAAAACAAAAAGAATTATAGGTAAATTAATATACATATGAATACACTTAGATTAATGTATATATATAAGTAAGGTAAGTCTTAGTGAAAAAACAAAAAGAATTATAGGTAAATTAAGGACTTGAAAAATATAGGTATTTATAGATAGGGTTCGTCATTGGGCTGGGCGGTCGGCTTGGCTTGAAATTTTTGGGTTCAGGCTGGGTCTAATGGGCTTTTGTTATTTTTCAGGCTGGACCGAGGTTTCAAAGGGCATGACCCAAGCCCACTTATCGGGCTAGGCTGCAGCATACCTTATCAATCGGATTCTCTCAAGTATCCTATATTTCCAAACCCCGGATTTTCGGCTGTGTGGTCTTTGTCCACTTACATGATCACCAACACAGCAAATTGGATCCCATAGCAGAAAAGTGTGTTTTCATTGGTTATGCATCTCATCAGAAAGGGTGCCGGTGTTATCATCCTCCTAGTTAGACGGTCTATACTTTTATGGATGTTGTGTTCCAGGAACACGACATATATTTTTCAGCCGCACAGGATGAGTATCGCGACTCCAACACTTCTCAAATTTTCGAATTTTTTCCTCCAAATTCGTCTCTTCCTGAAAATGACCAGTTGCCACGAGACTCTGCCTGAAAATGACCGGTCCCAGCTTGGAAGCGATCTATCGCTCCTCGGAATCCTGTCCCAAACTGATATGCTTTAAAACGACCGGTCGCCAGAGGACCGCGATAGGTCGTCTCCCTGCTGTCAAACTCAGGAGGAGGAAATTGACAAGATTTTGCCCGCTCCGGAGAATTCTTCAGCTCCAGTACCACACCAATCACCTGCTGAGGACGTCATTCAGGTAACATCTTTTCTTGAAACTGATAACATTAATGAAATATCACATGATGATTAAATTTCAGAAGGCAAAGAGCTTGCATATCATATTCTAAAACGGAAGAACTGTGGAAAACCTCCAGTTCACTATGAAACATATCTTAATGCAAAAGGGAAATATCTCATCAACAATTATGTATCTCTCAACAGATTATCAGAGTCACTGGTACACTTTGTGAAGTAGTTGACTGACATACCTATCCCCAATAGTGTAATTGAAGCACTAGAAGACCCAAAATGGAAAGAAGCCATGAATGAAGAAATGCGAGCTCTCCAAAAGAATGGCACAAGGGAATTCGTGTCATTACTTCATGGAAAGAAGACAATGGGATGCATGTGGATTTATACTATGAAACTTAAAGTAGATGGATCCATTGAAAGATATAAAGCTAGATTGATGGTGAAGGGGTACATACAAAGATATGAGATAGACTACCAAGGGACCTTTATCAGAGTCCTTCTGTCTCTAGTAGCAAATCTCGATTGGCCATTACATTAGTTTGATGTAAAAAAATGCATTCTTACATAGAGACTTGAAAAAAGAAGTATATATAGACTTACCACCAGGATGTAACTTAGCCCGTGACAAGGAGAATCAAGTTTGCAAGCTTTGAAAGTCATTGTATGGGTTAAAGCAATCCCCCAGGGCATGGTTTGGCAGATTCACTAAATCCATGAAGAATTTTGGATATATACAGAGTAATGCAGATCACACTTTGTTCTTGAAGCGTGATGGAAGAAGACTTACTGCATTGATTGTTTATGTGGATGACATAGTCGTAACTGGAAACGACATAGGAGAGCAACTGAAACTGCATAAGTATTTGTCTTAGGAATTTGAGATGAAGGATTTAGATGATCTGAAGTACTTTCTCGGAATTGAAGTAGCAAGGTCCACAACTGGTATATTTCTGTCTCAAAGGAAGTATGTATTTGATCTGCTCACTGAAACAGGAATGCTTGGATGCAAACCTGCTGATACACCCATCGAGATGAATCACAAGTTATGTGAAGAAATGGATCAAGAACCAACCAATAAGAAATAATACCAACGCCTTGTTGGAATGTTGATATATTTAGCCCACACAAGACCAGATATTGCATATGCTGTGAGTATGGTTAGTCAGTTTATGCATTCACCCAGTGTGTCTCATAGGAATGCAGTTGATCGAATCTTAAGATACTTAAAGTTAACCCCTGGGAAAGGATTAATGTTCTCAAAAATAGAGATCTAGAAGTTGCTGGATATACAGATACTGATTGAGCTGGCTCCATTACTAATAGACGCTCTACTTCAGGTTACTTCACTTTTGTGGGAGGTAACCTAGTCATTTGGCGGAATAAAAAAAAAAGTGGTTTCTCGGTCTAGTATTGAAGTAGAGTATCGAGGAATGGCTCACGGATTTTGTGAATTACTATGGATCAGAAGACTATTGACAGAATTGGGCTTCAAGCCATAAAAGCCAATGGAGTTACATTGTGATAAAAAGTCAGCCATCGATATTGACCATAATCCAGTTCAACATTATCGAACTAAACATGTTGAGGTGGATAGACATTTTATCAAAGAAAAAATTGAGAAGAAGATCATCCGCCTGCCATTCATAAGGTTAGAAAATCAATTGGTAGATATCTTAACCAAAGCTGTTTGTGGAAGAGTATTTCATGACTCACTTACCAAGTTAAGCATTGGTGACGTATATGCACCAATTTGAGGAGGAGTGTTGACGTGAGTCTCCTAATTAATCTAGGAGATTTATTTCCTTGATTAATTAAATGATTTACTTTCCTATTTTATATAATTGATAAATCATTGTATAATTATGAGATACTATCCTAATTCATTACTGTATCTAATTCCTTGTAAAGCACTTATGTAAACTCTTATATATACCTTCTTATGGAGAAGAATACAATTAACCTAAAGTATTCAAACCATATTCATATTTTAGCATCAAGTGCATGGCATGTGACCATTTTTAATAGAGACTAATTCGGAAGTGTTGCAACAATTAAACTTCAAAAAAAAAAAAGTTACTAATGTTTGCCTTATACATATAAATATTGATTTGGTAGGTTATCTTCACCACATCCATTAAATTATAGTAAGCTAATAAAACTCGTGGTATATATATATATGTAAGAGTATAGATTGGGTTTTAAGTTGCTCACGCTAATTAACCTTTTGCAGATTTTTCTGAAAAATTTATATGCAATGGCAAATGAGATTCATTACACCAAAGTCGGAGGCTGCCTTTTTATTGCAGCATTAACAAGTTTCATGTTGAGCAACGCATTTGCTGATTGCAGAAAAGTTGAAACACTGAAAACCGAAGCGTCTGTGAAGCACAACAAAGCTGTCATCAAAACTATAAAGGTTGCCTTCCCCACTTTAATATTTCTATTTTCTCTTTTGGGAATTCATAAGAAGTTGGAAAATAGTTTTTCTGATTGATCTTTGGCAGGGAGAGGGCGAAGATTTGATAGATTGTGTTGATATCTATAAGCAACCAGCTCTTAATCACCCTCTTCTCAAAAATCACACTATACAGGTTTGCTCTTATCCTAATTAGATTTTTATTTTATTTTATTCAAACTCTAATTAGATTGTAGATTAAATGTCACTAGTCACTTAATTATATAACATGTTTTAAAAACATTTTATTTATAGTTTTATTTATATATACTACGAGTTATTATATATATTACGAGTTTATCATCCATGCAATACGTACTCCTTTTTCAGAATAATAAGAACAATGTTATTATTTGCACTACATTGATCGTAAGGAGGAGCTCCTCCTCAGCTTTAAAGAGCCAAGCTAATTTTAATGTGTGTTAATTTTTTGGAAAAATAGCTGAAACCGAGTGAAACTGCAACCATTAGTGTTGTTCAAGATGAGATCTTTCAATCTTGGAGTCAGAATGGAGAGTGCCCGGACGGAACAATCCCCATTGTACGACGAACACAAGGATTTGAGTACCCTCCATCTAAAACAATGCTACAGTTTGAGCCCAACAAACATGAGTTCATCCCTCCTCCTCATCATGAGGTACCACATCAACTTTGAATCATTTTAATTACATTTAATAATAATAATAATTTTAACTCAAATTTTTTTTTATTGTGTAAACACTAATTCTTTGACGTATCCCCTAGACAGTCCTCGTGTTGCATCCCCTTCTTTTAGTGAAAAAAAAAATCTTTCGCCTGTACTAAATAAAAGTACCAATTTTTATATGATTATCCAACAACAAAAAGATATATTGTTACTAGGCTCTCTCAATTGGTTTTTTTTGTTGTTGTATTTTTCGAGTTATTTACACTAACAACTCCTCAGGTTTTTGACATTTTCACAAAATCCCTTGATGTTTCAGAAATTACACGAACACCCCTTTAGGTTTTAAATTATTTTCACAAAACCCCTTTTCACTAATTTTGTCATTTTCACACGTTTTTTCAAACTGAAATCATCAAGTTTATTCCATTTACTTTTTACCTTTTTAGTATGCCCAAGTTAGTTTGTATGGCGGTCAATACTATGGAGCGCAAGCAGGATTTAATGTATGGAACCCAGCAGCTTATAATGCAGATAACAGTATAGCCCAGATATGGGTTGTGGGAGGTAACGGAAAAGCACTGAGCAGTGTAGAAGCTGGGTGGATACGTGTAAGTTTTGGCCAGCCAAATGTCCCAAGAAAATATGATTATTTTACATTTCTTTTCACTAAATCTTATATTGAATTATATGAAAATTAATTCACTGGTTGTTTCTAGATGAACCCGCGCGACAACCGAACACTCTTGTTCGCATTTTGGACTGTAAGTTTCTAGGATCGCCTCACATTATGATATTCTCTTCTGATTAGATTTTTGAACCAACAATATGGATAAAAGAATGTGCGTAACAATATAATATGCGTCTTTCTCGACTTTAAAGACGTATAAAATCCGCACTATGAAGTGCATATTGTTGTGTATAGAAAAGAACTGTGCTGCATTTTTTATGTGCAGCAACTAAATTACATGAATAAGTAAACAAGCATAACTATAAATTACATGTTACTTGGCAGGGTGATGGTTACCAATCCACTGGTTGCTACAATCTTGAATGTCCTGGTTTCGTCCAAATAAGCAAAATATTTGCCCTTGGCGTTCCAATATCACCTATTTCTGGGTACAATGGGAAGCAGTATGACACATTCATAAGCATATACAAGGTAAATGGCTGTTTACTTTACGTTTTAACTATCTTCTGAGAGAATACTTTGCATGGTAATGTTCATATTGTTTTTCATATATAAGAATTCCTTCTAGCAGTACTAAAAAAAATAAAAAAATATTCCCTTCTTCTAGCAATGCATGCATGCCTGGCTATATATCTGTAGTGTAATGTTTATTTGTCACACTATCAAAATGTAAATATGAACTATTAATTGATCATGATGTTTCTTATCAAAATGTTCAAATTTACAGTTTGACAAGACAATCAAATGTTTGACGACATAATATGTTTCTAGCTACGTACAAAGGGAAGTAGTATGTACAATATATAATGTTCATAAACATATACAAATGTAAATGATTGATTAGTTGAAATTTTAAAAAATAATTTGGGGATACCATATGTTGCTTGCCATATAAGGGAAATCCATGTAGCAATACAGGCTTGTCGAGCTCTGTGTATATAGTTCTCCTCCAGACAGGAAGTCCGTTCTTTATTACTCAGGTGTCGATACCATTTGTGGCTATAACATGTCCAACTTGTTATCGGTACATTATTGACAACATATATAAATGCAAAATTTGTCCGACAGTAATTCAATACATTTATGTTTCAGAACACAAATAATGGACATTGGTGGCTTAAAGTGGGAAATGAGGCAATAGGATACTGGCCTGACACCATCCTCCCAAGTCTAAGAGGCAGTGCTGAATTGCTTAGTTGGGGAGGGGAGATTTACGATTCACAAGCTGAGGGTCATCACACGTCTACTCAAATGGGGAGTGGTCATTTTCCAGATGAAGGCTTTGGGAAAGCCAGCTATGTTCGCAATGTCCAATACATGGACGATTCTTCGCCTCTCACTTTCACAGATCCTGCAGGTCTTCTAACTTATGCGACAAAGCCTTCATGCTACAATTTAATTGTTGAAGACAAAGCCCCAGACATGGGAACCCATTTCTATTATGGAGGTCCTGGGTTTTCAGCAACATGTCCTTAGTTTTGTAAACAATTATTATTAGGTACACAACGAAGAGCAAACTGATATGTTTGTATCACAAATGGTCCCTTAACTTTTTAAAAGTCCCTTCTCATTTCAGTCCTTAAACTATCAAATCAATAAATTTGGTCCTTCATTTCTTGATCTACACATTAGTTTGGTCCCTAAGCTTGCATTCTTACAAAACTTTTGTTAAAGTTGGTCATCACGTCATAAAACTCACATTTCACTCAAAAAGGTCATCCTCTTCTTGGGGTTTTACATTTGGAATCTATTTAGGAGAGCAGGTAGCATTGTTGAGCAAAATACGTACGTGAGATTTACTTTTTGTTATGGGTGGATAGGTTGTGTTTTGACGAAAATACCGCTTTAAAAAGTTGATCAACTTGATAAATTTTAATGAATATTTTGATGAAATGCAATGAGATGGACCAAACTGATGCGTGGACCAAAACAAGAAGGACTGAATTGATTGATTTGAAAATTGAAGGATTCAAATGAAGACTTTTGAAAATTTAGGGACAATTAGTGATAAAAACACTTAAAAATATATATAAATGTTAGGGTTATAGACTTTTAACCCTAACTCTAACTCATCATCTTCATCATGCCGCCCCTTTCCCTCTCTCTCTCTCTCTCTCTCTCTTCGTCTTCTTCTCGTGAAGCTTGATCTCGCCTTTGTCTACCTCGATCTTGTCGTCTCGCCACCTCACCAACTCATATAACTATTAATAGACATCAGGACACAATTACATTAAACCAAAGATACCCTATTTATTATAGATAATTATACCATGAACCTAATCTCCCAAACTTGAACCAACAGACTAATATACATGAATCTAAACCCAAAACATTTATTCCAAATGCATGAACTTCCTCTTAGTTAAATTCTATCCCAAAGGTCCATATATGCCCTTATGGTGATACACCTTGTGGTGTATTTTTCTGTAACTGGAATAACTCTGTGTGGTAGTTAACGTGCTTCCACATTTGTATCAATCCTTTTTGGGTAATTTATGCCCTTGTGGCTGATGATCTTAGTGCCTAAGTTATGAATACAATTCTCGCTTCCTCAAAAAAATAAATAATTACAATCTATCACAAAGGTCCATATACCTAAGAGCTAATCTTTTTGCATTGCGCAAGTAGAATATAGAAGAATATTTTTGCTCACCATTTTAACTCAAGGTGTATTTTCGCCACTGTTCTCAATACTTGACACGTGTTCATATCCATTATCATGATTCCATAAATACAAAGTAAAAAGTTAACCATGATTATGCCTATAGACATGTGTCAAGCATTAAGAACGGTGGTGGTGATACACCTTGGGTTAAAGTGGAGAGTAAAAATATTTCTAGAATATAGCAAACCTTTTCTAGCATAAAAAAAAAGAAAAAGAAAAGGAATATAGCAAACCTTGATAATAAAATTTTAATGTTTGCCTTATAAGTCTAAATCCTGATTTTTAGTAGGTTATGGTAAATTATGGTAAGCTAATAACAGTCAAGGCACTCGAGTATAATATATAATACATTGGGTTAAAGTTGCCCATGGTAATTAACCTTTATTTTTGCAGATAGTTTTGAAGAATTTCCATTCAATATGGCAAACGGGATTCGTTACACCAAAGTCGAAGGCTACATTTTTCTTGTAGCAATAGCAAGTTTCATCTTGAGCAACGGATTTGTCGATTGCAGAAAAGTTGAAACAGTGAAAACTAAAGCGTCTGTGAAGCACAACAAATCAGTCCTCAAAACTATAAAGGTTCAGTCTATTTTAAAACCTTGCCTTGCCTTCCCCATTTTCTTATTGGAAAAACAATTTTCGCCATTTTAATTTTTCTATTTGTTCTTTTGGGGATTCATACAAGAAGCTGAAAAATAATCTCTGATTGATCTTCGGCAGGGAGAGGGCGATGTTTTGATAGATTGTGTTGATATCTATAAACAACCAGCTCTTAAACACCCTCTTCTCAAAAATCACACTATACAGGTTTGCTCTTCTCTTCCTAATGAGATTGAAGTGTAAGATGATTTTAATGGTTTTTTTTGTGTGTGGAAAAATAGTTGAAACCGAGTGGAATTGAAACTGTAAATGGTGTTGAAGATGGGGTCTTTCAATCTTGGAGTCAGAATGGAGAATGCCCCGACGGAACAATCCCCATTGCACGAACAAAGGCATTTGAGCATCGTACATCTAAACCAATGCCACAGTATGACTCCAACAAATTTGTGTTCGTCTCTCCTCCTAATCATGAGGTACCACATCAACTTTTTGAACCATTTTAATTACGTTTATAAATATAAAATAAATATATAATTGAGACATGCTTTGACGTAAATATGGTTATAAAAATAAAAATAAAACATTTCTATACATTAATTATTGTTACTAGGCTCTTCTCAGCGTGTTTTTGTGCCTTTAATATGACGCGATCGTATTATGAATTATTTTTTTGCTCGATACAAGTTGGGGATGACAAAGGCGGAATTAGGATTTTTCATAGAGGTAGGCTAAATTTTATTGATAAAAAAAGAAAATGAGAAATGCGAAAATCCAAATCAAGAACCACAATGTAATGACTTAAAAATGGGTGCTCACCTAAGGACCATTTATAAGGCCTTCACTATAGAATTCTTGATGCTTGGATCAAAAGCTGCATTGGTCTAAAGCCAGGGCAGCCTACAGTTCAGCTCTGCTTGAGTTATAAGCCCCTTGTTGTATTATTCATTCGTTTTTTTATTTATCAATATGGACTCTTATTTGTATTTTTGTGTTTTGAAATTTTTCTTAAATAAACACAAATATTGAGTTATTTAAATTTTTTTACCATAAGGGTGTTTTGCTTTATATGTATATAGAAGATATACAGAGTAGTTATTATTTCATTTATTTAACTTATTATCTTTGTAGTTTGCCCAAGTTAGTCTGTACGGTGGTCAATACATTGGAGCACAAGCAGACTTTAACGTATGGAACCCTGCCGCATATAATAAAGATAACAGTCTAGCCCGGGTATGGGTTGGGAGAGGTAGCGGAAAAGCACTGAGCAGTGTAGAAGCTGGCTGGATACGTGTAAGTTTTAGCCGGCCAAATATCCTCCAAGAAAATATCATTCTTTCACATTATTTATTTTCATGATGGTGAGTTTAATTTGAAGCTAAATCTATATTGAATTACATGAAAATTCATTGTGGTTTCTATAGATGAACTCGCGTGACAACCAAACACTCTTGTACACATTTTGGACTGTAAGTTTCCTCAATCCCCCCTCACCCCACATTATGAATTCGTACAAAATCGTAACTATAAATTACAGGTTACTTTTCTCTTAAAGAATACTTGTATTGGCAGGGTGATGGTGGCCAATCTGGTTGCTACAATCTTGAATGTCCTGGTTTCGTCCAAGTAAGCCAAAAATTTACCCTTGGCGGTCCCATGTCACCTGTTTCTAGCTACAATGGGGCGCAGTATGATATATTCCTAAGTATATACAAGGTAAAATGGTTTTGTTCTTAGAGAATGGACACTTTAAATAGTAATTTGGGGATACCATGTTGTTTGCCGTATGTGTATAAGAATTCCTTCTAGCAATACATGCATGCCTAGCTCTATTAATATACATGGACGGAGTAATGTTTTTCCGTCACATTGTCAGAGTGTGAATATGAACTATTAATTTATCATGATGATTCTTATTAAAATGTTCAAATCTATAGTTCGATAAGGCAATCATTTGTTTGACAACATAACACTTTTTTTTTGCTACGATAGGAAGTAGTATGTACAAAAGTAACGATACGATATGTTCATAAACATATACAACATAAACACAAAGTCTGTGTCTTTTAATAAATGGGTGTCCCGTACAGAAAATTCATGCCATGAATATGTGTGTGTCTATAGAGTAATGTCTATAGAGAATTCATGATATGTATACATACGTGTGTGTGTGTGAATTTATATGCATGCACAAATATATAGAAATTGGATACATTTATGTTTCAGAACACAAATAGTGGACATTGGTGGCTTAATGTGGGAAATGAGGCAATAGGATACTGGCCTGACACCATCCTCCCAAGTCTAAGAGGCAGTGCTGAATTGGTTAGTTGGGGAGGGGAGATTTACGATTCACAAGCTGAGGGTCATCACACATCTACTCAAATGGGGAGTGGTCATTTTCCTGATGAAGGATTTGGGAAAGCCAGCTATGTTCGCAATGTCCAATACATGGACGATTCTTCGCCTCTCATTTTCAAAGATCCTGCAGGTCTTCTAACTTATGCGACAAAGCCTTCATGCTACAATTTAATTGTTAAAGACAAAACCCCAAAAATGGGAATCCATTTCTATTATGGAGGTCCTGGGTTTTCAGCAGCATGTCGTTAGTTTCGAAACGACGAGCAAGCTAATTAGAATCAGCAGAATAATTTAGTTCATTGAGAGGTATGAGGGCATTGTAGCTCATCTGGGCATCCTTTTTCTCATATATCATATTTGCAGGGGCTTTGTTTATGAGTTGTTGCAATTAATATCCATGCCGTTTTTGGTGAGCTTTATATATAATGCCTCTAAATGAAAATATTGGCAAGCTTTATATACAATTTGTCTAAATGAAAATACTGGAAATTGATGATGATTCCCTTTTAAAATTTCAAACAAGGAGAGTGGCAATTGGTGGCGTGAAGTGCAAGGCAAGTCAATAGGCGCATAACTAATATGTTGATTCAAAAAGAATGACAAATCCAATTGTAATTGGCTTGGAAGTGAATTTTTCAAAATAGGTTGGATTGGAAGCTATGCACACGCCTTATTAATGAAAGATAATTTTAGAGGTATAGAATGGGTCAGTTTCACAGAAGCACAAGAAGAAAACAAAGAACCATATGAAAGCATGTCTCCAAGCAACTGCTGTAATAGAGATTTTTCAGTATTCAAAAACACATTTACATTTTATTAACAAAATAATTGGATTATATCAAACATTTAACACAGTAAAAAAAATTATAACACATAATAGTTTTCCGCTCTATACGATATAGAGATCTCATAATTGTAGTGATTTGAGATAAATCAACTCCATTTATTTCCTCTCCTCTTGTATTGACAAGAATATCCGGGCTGCTGATTCAGATGCTGATTTAGTATTGTGAGGAACAACCTTGATTGCACGCGTCTGATGCTCACTTTGACAAGGTTCCTGAGATTGTGGAGCCATAGGAAAAAGGGGAAGCGCATTGCCTATGGTCCTACCTGAAGGGCTACTTGCTGTTGTTGCCTGTATCTCACTCCCTTTCGAAGCTTGGATGTTCCCAACATAACATGGCATTACTTGGCTCATCTGGCTTGACATGTTACGTGAGCTTTGATGTGGCAAGGTGAAGTTAATTTCCCCGACTGATAACTGATTTTCGTGCCAATTTGAATGACCTCCTAAAAATGGGGTCATATTCCCAACAGCTGAACTGGACAAAGATGGATTTATGATTGGCATGCCATAAGGTGGAAAGTATGTCTGAAGCAAAGGTGGTGTACCAATTCCCATCCCTTGTTGATACGAAGATGGATTGCTATAAGTTGCATTTAAGTAGTCCCTGGCTCCTGAATTTAGGCTCGCAGGGCCACAGCTGCCATACATCGGTGCCATGAAACCTCCAGCTGGAGTGCATGGCCCAGTATATGGCTTGTAAGTGAGTTCCTCTGAAGAGGACATTACTGGAACGAACCACATATTTCCAGGCGGGGGTGGAAGACACCATAGGGCTGGTTTGCTATTGGCAGTCCCAGAAGCTGATGGTGATTGCTGGGTGACAAGTCCTCTGCTGCTGGTTCTATTGTTGACAGGAGGTAGAGGGAACTTCCCAACTGCATTTTCTTCAACACATTCACTGCTAGAATGTGGCTTCTGAGGATGGTCTTTGGGTTTAACAATTAGGGGTGGAGGATCTAGAGCATGCTCCAATGGCACCTTCTTCACTGGAGGTACTTTAATTGCAGGTTTGCTCAGAAAATCACTGTCTTCAAGCAATAGGTGTGGTGATCCGGCAATCAATCTTTGCACCTGTATCAGTTTTAATGTGTAATGAAACTCACTTATTTCATGAGTCAAACTCAAGTTGTGGAAACTAAATATACAGACACACACAGTCAAGAAAGAGGATGTCAACTTGAGTCTCAGCAATTAAAAAGATTACCTTTATTAACCTATGCAACTCAAACACTTGCACTGCAAAAACTCTTTGTTGACTGAAAATAACGCCATGAAAGTTGAATCAGAAGATAATGTAATATTTAGATTCTAAACAGGATAAGAGCATAATTAAGTAATAATAAAGGTTGGATGCGCGATAAAAATTCTGAAGTAACACAAATGAGAATAAGATTAAAGAACATCAGTTCATATGATTCAGTGATGACACGTGAGCAACAATGGCTATACACAGTACTATGGGAGAAGCAATTAGTCAAGTACAAGATATTGAAATGGAAACAGAATGTGAGACTGGAAATCATACCTTAGACTGAGTACAAAATAAAACGTTTAGGCACGGGGAATGTTGCATGGGGTAACATGTCAGATCAAATAAAACTTCCGATTATGAATATCGTTCCAAAATGTCTAGCAAAAGACAACAAAAACGCTAATTTCACAAAAATGTTTGTAGCAAGCATCAAACAGAGGTACTTACCTGACAATAGCTTTTCTCATTTCGCAGAACTGTTTTGCACCTATCACTCCTATAACATCATCAGGGGAGATACCCATAGCTGAATTACAGTCCATTATGGACATATCTGAGATATCTTCATGTCCACATAAATTTCCAACTCGTGCAACACCACAATTCTCTTCACAGCATTCATTTTCATTTCCAAGCCCACCAGAAATTATATTGTCATCCACAAGAGATGGTGTAAAACATGACTTCTTTCTCACTTTGGACAAACTTTCCTTAGCTGTTCCTATTCTGGATTGCACCAAAATGCCATCCCTAAGGGCCACTCTGTCATGCACAGTCATAGACTCTCTATGCAATTGTGCACTAGAAGTACATAATTTGTTCAAATCATTCACTGAACGTCTATTTTCTTGACTCAGAGATACATGTGCCCGCTTCAATGATTGAGAATTTTTTACTGTATTTGATAGGCTAGATGAGGTATTTGCAAAATCCTTCACTATAGCTAAAGCAAGAGAGACAGACCTTTCCACATGGTCCTCGTTAGTTTGAGACACTTTTGGGTTCTCTTCCTCGTGGTTTCTCCCATATTGCCTCAACTTCAGATCAATGGTGTTACCTCCATTAATTTTATTAAAGCAAGAACCTTTAAGTTGCTCCATGGAGCTCAAGCAAGGCAGCTTTTCCATCTCTTTGCTTTGTTGACTGTTTCTACATTGCAGAGCTGTTCCTTGGAAAGGGGAAGGGACTTTAAGATAATCTTCATTTCCATACTTCTCCAAAGAAAAGTTCCTAAAGTTGGAGGTTTTTTTTGGTTGAAACGAATCATATTTAGCTGCCAATGATGATGGCCCTGTGGTATTCAAATAATTTGATGGTTTGGTGGATATCCTTTCACAATCTGCCATCATGGTGTTTAAGTTAGCCCCAGGAGGGTTAAAAGACTGAATCTTCTCAGCCGGGTCTGAAGGCACAACAAGGAGGTTGCAAGGCGGGGTCAATACCTACGAATAACAATTGTTTCATTAGTTGTACACGACAAAGTACAGAGTAAATTTCTGTATATTCACAAATCTAGTACTAGAGAATCTTGTTACATTCTGGAACCGCTCAGAAGAACCACAACTAAATAAATAAGGAAATATATGCAGAAAGGGAAAAATAAATTACAAGACAGATCAAGGACATTCATGCGTATCAAAACTAATGGCTCAATTAAAACAATTGCTATGCCAGTACAAGCTCAAGCCTATAAGCCTACTTATAATACAGTTTATCTTGTACATACTTTCGGTTTAATAAATTTACTTCTAAAACCACTGGTACAAAATCCTTTCACGAAATGACCAGTACAAGCACAGAGCTCAAACTAAAGGCATCTCATTGCTTAGATTCTAACAAACACACAATTGCAGTAACCAAAAGAGGAACAATTTTTTATGTTATTCATGACTAAATTGCAAAAATCCATTTAGATTGCTGTACTCACATCACTCCAGGATGTGGGTGGAACCAATCTTCTGTCATTGTGTGGAAGAGGCAACATCGATGCTGAACCAGAGGTAAAACTCTGAGAAGGGATACTGAACTGCTCATAGAGAGCCATCTTGTTCCTTGGAGGTGCTCTTGGCCCTCCTTTGTCTGTATCATTGACATGAAACCTAGGAAATACAGGACTTATCAAGTGTTCTTCATCTTTTCCTCCTCTCATTCTCCTCTTCACCACAAATTCCACTCACAAAAATTATAATTTGTACAAAATTCATGACAAGCTCCAATTTCCATCCTTTTTTAGAGTCCGCAATCACAACCCAAAACTAGCCTAGCCTGATACCAAACATAAAATGCCTCATCAAGAAAGCACACCTATCTCCTCCAAAATCAACATACTTTAAAATAGAAAATCTTTGGACAAGTTCAAACATTAGAAACCAAAAACTAGCCAACTAGCAAAACCAGTCACTTCCTAAAAAGTTAACATTCCACAACTACCCAAGATCAACCTACGCACAAGAAGCCAATCTTCTGACTGAAAAGCACAAACAAACAACACCACCACATGAAATATATGAAGAAAAAGTTAATACTTACAAGTACCCAACAGCTTGACAAAATAAAAAATTCTGGGTGGGAAATTAAAACAAACAAGTATATCTCATTGAATTCAATCAGAAAACACAATGTCAGCAGTAGCCAAAATGAACCCACCTCATAAAAACCAAAGGGTCAGCTGAAAATCAGGTGCAGAGGTATTTACTGATGGAATTTTCCTTTGCCTGCATAAACTACTATCAGGGAAAATTCAATGGTTAAAGAAACAGAGTGAAGAAAGATATTTGTGGGGGAGATGGTAGCTTTGGAATTGCAGTAGAGGGGTCAGGGTTGGGAGAAAGCTAACAAAGAGGTGTGGGCAATGTGGGACCCAAGTGGATAGAATAGAACCAGAACCAACTTCTGGAAATGTAGCCCGAGTGAGTCTCTCTCTCACATGGAGGATTTGGCGAGCCCATGTTGATTGATTGTTTGCGCTATTACTTGATCACCACATGTTGTTTTCCTCTCAAGATTTGGCCAATCTTTTAACGAAAAATCCGTTAAAGATAGCGCCCTGAACCAAAAAAAATTAAATGAAGATAAAATAAAAAAAAGGGAAAAAAGATGTGCTTGTTGACAAAGAAGAATGGCCATGAATAGATGTAGAGTGTGTGACAGAGTCCCATGGTGGGGCGATGGGGTTGGTTTCTTTACTCATTTGGGGGAAACAAAGATTGCTTTTAGTTTTTTAGATTTTGTGAAAGCTAATCTGCGTTTTGCTTTTGCATGTGATTTGGTGAAAGGTAATCTCAAAATTATACATTTCACATTTCTATGTTATTATACAAGGATTCAACGTTATGTGGTTGAATATGGTTGAATGAGAGCGGTTACTCCTATACTCGAACTAATGTAGGTATTTTTAGAGTAAAAACATGTTGTTAAGAAGTATTAGAGAACACACATGTCAAAAGAGAAAAGGTCCCAAAATGGGGCTTAAAATATATATATTTTTCATGGGAATAGTTCACTTAATTATAACTAGAAATGTTATACATGTTTTGCATGTAATATAACTGTTATTTTAGGAGAGAGAAGGGAAGGAATAGGAAGATCAAGTGGTGGGGAGAAGAATATGGTAGGATTGTTTTAAAAATAATTATGGTAAAAAAAAATTATCATGTAAAAATAAATTGGACAAAAAGTCTGGTTTCTTTGCTATAAAAATTTGGTATTTGGAGCTCTAGACAAAATAAATTGAGAAAGGCATTTGAATAAAGGAGGCCGCTTATTTGGGTTCACTTTTGTTACTCCTCCCTTCTATCCTCTCCTCTCATTTTCTCATTCAATTCCATCTCCACTCTCACAAAGACGGGGCCAACGGCCTTCAACACCTCCCTTCACGTGAGACCACCATATAGTGGGCAAGGGGTAAGGGTAAAGGCCCAATATTTCAGGTCTAGTCATTCAACCTGCTCTGATATTATGTAAAAATTTAGAGAGATGGGCCAGCAGCCCACTACTAGAAACAACGATACTGTCCCCAACTTAACCACCTACAAAGCCCAGTAGGTGTATAGTTTTATCACAAAAGGCCTCAATAATATTAGTAGTGGAATTATTCATTATATGTTGTATTTTATTTAATTAAGTTTCCGATGTGGAACTTGTATTCTTCAACACGAGACCTTAGTAGTGTGTGTGAAAATCTTTCCCCCTTGTAGTTTAGACTATCACTTGTATTGGGAAAAGTAAAAAGGGTTGAATTAGAAAAATGGCTCAATCAGTCTAGCAAGTATAATGATATCCATGCCCAAAAAATTACTATGTTCAAGAGGAATGTATGTTCATGTAAGCATTACAGCAATAATCCAAATTTGATCCCGTGGGCCTGGTGTCTCAA
This sequence comes from Prunus kanzakura, assembly GCA_020521455.1. Lineage (NCBI taxonomy): Eukaryota > Viridiplantae > Streptophyta > Magnoliopsida > Rosales > Rosaceae > Prunus > Prunus kanzakura. The sequence continues at coordinate 314,244 of BPUM01000838.1, forward strand.
CATCATGAACCTGTGGACCCAGCTTGACAAATCTTATGATTTGATTATTACTCTTCTAAAAAAACTTGTTGAGTGAGAGAGTGAGAGAGTGAGAGAGTGAGAGAGTGATAAGCTAAAGGCCATCGGACGGGACAGAAGTTCTGTACATGGACATCAAAACATCTCTATGTACCATTGAGGGACCATTTTGGATCACGACAAGTGTAATTCTAAATGCATCTGCTGCTTGACATATCTACAAGGTGCTCAACATTTAGGGGGTCAAAGAGGGAATGTAGAATCCACAATGGGCCATGTTTTGGGTTAGGCTGGTTGCATTTTAAGATTTGGGCCATGGTCCACCTTGTCATGATCCAAAAATTTGCAAGAAATTGGTGAAATAAATAGAAACTGTGCAAACTCTCAAACTCATGGTAATGCCTTGAAAAAGAAAGTAGAAAAAGAAATTATTATGATCAAACCAATCCCACAAAAAGAATTAAGTTGGGTATGGCAAGTAAGGAAGAGTCTCCTTTGTAGCACCTTGGACATATGAAGGCGAAAGTGTAGTGCCAGCCAAAGAGCCAATTGGGTCACCTAAATATTCCGAAGGATCGATGCGTTTGAGAGGAGACGCGTGAGGGCTTATGGTTTTATGTGGTGAGAGTGTTTAGTACCTAAGCTAGCCTTGGTTAGGATAGCCTTATATATCGAGCAATGCTAAGAGGCTCTTTCGCAATAATTTGTCATGTTAAGTTATGCTAACTTTTTTCGCTTGACTTGTGAGATTTCGTAAGATTCAAATCACTATTAAAGTAGTTAGGCGCTTGATTTGATTTTAACCCTACCCATATCAAAGCGTGCATGTATTGGGCTACATTTATTTTTGGGGGTCACAACTTATGTCAGATTTCGATGTGACTTTCTATTAATGGCATGGGCCAAGCTTATATTGGATCTAAATGAATGGTTTGACAGATAGGCTTGGACATGCTGCTTGATCTAATAAATCCCCGTCTCACAATTGCCCCTTGTCTATTACGCATTTGATGCGTGACAAATTGAAAAGGAGTGAATGTTCCGTGTTTTTTTTAAGACATTTCCTATTGAGATGGCGATAGTATAGTAAACTCATACACACTACACTATACAGATGCTAGAACTTGAACCCATGACCTTTCCTGATGGGAGCAATTACTCCGAACCACTACACTAGTGAGTCTATTATGCATTTGACACGTGACAAACTGAAAAGGAATGAATGTTGCATGTTAGATGCAATGGTTTCATACCTTTTGTTACCCCACAACTTAAAATCCAAAAGATTGGGAAATGAAGCTTATTTTATTCAAGTAATACTAGAGAGACTAGATCAATTTGTGTACCACTTTCGTAATAAAGGTCTATAAATATAATCTCCCTACTATTTTCTTTTTATTTCTGTTTCTCTCTCCTTCAATAATTGAGGCAACCCTAGGTTGATGTTCATAGACATTTGAAACCATGGACATGTGTAGCTTCTTAGCAAACAAACATGTCGACATCAAATAACCTAGTGGAATCGTAATTTGGTGAAAATAATTTGAATCATGCCAAAACAAAATAGGCCAAAAAAGAAATGGAAGGCAAAAGAAAGATAAACAATCCAGTGCATCACATCCACATCAAAGGTAATATAGATCCCTGATTGTACGTTCTAGAGGATAATGTTAATTAAGGGCAGATTCGGACTTGAAATCCGATGGTCCCATTTAACAACTGTTTCTATATCCCATGTGGAGTTGGCTATCCCATCAGGTGTACTGCCAATGACATGGCGCCACGTGTGAATAAGAGTGTTGTGTTCACGTGTGAGCCGTGATAATGGAATCAGGGGAGCCGGTGGGTCCTATTTCAATAGTTTTGGGACCAGTTAGCCCGGGTGAGTCGACCCGAGCCGGGATTGAGCTGGTGTCTTCTGAGGGAAAGAAAGAGCTAACAGCTCAAATCCCCGTCAGCAGACAGCCAAAAATAACGCGGGAGAGAGCGGAGGGCATTGAATTGGGATTTTGACATTCTAGTTAGTTTGTCTCGAGAGAGATTGGACCACCCCTTCACCACCAAGACCTCTCCAAAAGCATAAAAACTTGTGTGAAACGGAAGTACTGTTTTGCTATCTTTAGGCAATCACATGCTGTCACTTGGAAAACTTATTACATGTGACATACTGTGATTGGTCGGGATAGAAAAACAGTAATATTCGCCGTTTCACACAAATGTTTTTGTTTCTTCTCAAAAATAGGGGCCCACAGAATTATCAAATCAAGACCACTGATTTACAATTTCCTAATTTTTGTTATTTTGGGGATAGAAATCTTAAGTTTACCATTTGAAAGTGTTATATGGAAAAATGACACCAAGGTTATGTTTGGATGTCCAAAAAGATTTGAATGCACTAAAAGACGATTTTGGAGACAAATTCTTCTACATACAACATGATTTGAAATATAAATATATCATTTACTCACCGTACCTAAATGCTATGTGGACTAGAAGTCATGAACAATCTAAAGACGTCTGTCAATAAGGGAGAATGAAATTAAACATAGGACATCATATACATATAAGTGAAAGTTGTTAACTACTGAGCTATAAGTTTCTTCTATTTTGTTTTTCTTAGAAGCCCCTTACAATTGTGTTTCAATAGTTAAATGTAATACTTGTAACATGTGACATGTATTAAATAAATCAGTAGTGTATCATGTTTTTTCCATTAAATCTTTTTTTTACGCAATGCATTTTGAGGTATGAGAATGAAAAGGGTGGAAAGTGGAACTCGAACACTTGGTTTGTGCGTAAAATGCTCTATCATTGAAGTCATAAGCTCCGACATGTCGATAGAGAATTTCCTAAAAAGAGAAGAATTAGAGATATTAGAGAAAATTAGTCCATTCTCAAGTTTGATACATTTGTCACAACTCACAACACGTACGTAGGTGTGTCTTATTCATCTGGGCCAGCAATCCATACACAAATAATACTCCAACGCAACGTGCATATAAATGATACAAAGTTTGGTTCAAATATAGTTGGTGGTGCGCAGCACTAATTTGACATCCTAAATAATTCGAACTGCCAAATTTCGAAGGCAATCTCTCCAGCCTATTTTCTGGCAGATGTTATATCTTTTTCGCCTAAACGAGGTAGTCTCATGTCACTTCCCCTGCAATTTGTCATATTATTTTGTTTTTTTGGCAGAAGTAGAAACCCTGCTTGTATCATGAAAATTATATATATATATATATATGAATCATATATAATTTCTGTTCTATTATTATTATTATTTGTTACCTGTTGTGTATGTTTTACTTCATCTCTTACGGTTTCAATGATATCTTTCAAGAAATCTGATGTTTCACTTTTATATTTGCAACTGATAATCTGCAGAGGAGGTGAAGAAAAACATGAGAGTTGACAAATATATATAAATAGATATAAGAGAGAGAGAGAGAGAGAGAGAGAGAGAGAGAGAGAGAGAGAGAGAGAGAGAGAGAGAGAGAGAGAGAGAGAGAGAGATGTAGCAAATGCTATGGGCTATGGCAACCCATTCCCTGAGCTGTAATGATGATGGGGCGCATGTGGGTTGGACTCAGAAGTCCCTGCTCCTCATTCTCTCTCTCTCTCTCTCTCTCTCTCTCTCTCTCTCTCTCTCTCTCTGTGTAACAACAAGGCGAGAATTTAAATAGTAGTGAGCAGAAACATATGTAAGGGAAGGAAGTTTATATATATGTACTAACTAGGATGAATGTGATGAGACAAAATTCTATTTTGCAACTTGCTCTTTGCTATCTTCTCCTCTGATCTATCTGGCTGTTTATATATATGTCTAACTCTTGCGATTGCCTGCCAACAACTGTCATGTTCTAACCCACTACTAGTTTTTAAGCATGCCCAACATGGAAATCCTAAGAAAGTTTAATTATCTGCATTTCTTTTTTTTTCTTTAATCAAGATTTTTTTTTATTCTCTTATGCGAACGTTTGTACGTTATTACTGTGCGAACACCATATATTTTCTACTACCCGTTCTTGATTTCCTCTCTATTTACAACGGCGTCCGCACCAAATAACATCCAGATATCTGCAAAGGAGAAGAATTTATATATATATATATATGTATGGATATATTATTTTAAATATATGTTAGCAAATTGGACTCTCACCAAATACCATTTACATATCATAATGTGGTTACATAATTTGATGTACAGTGTAGTTGAGAACACACATACATAAGTAACTCATTAGAAACACAAATAATTTTTTTTTTTTACCAGTGTCAAGTGAAGTAAGAAACAAGCCAACTATTTTTCATAATGAAAAGGTGAAAAAAGTTACTACTTGCCATTCTTTTCATGGTAGCTAGAGCTTTAGCTAGAGATAGAGACTACACAGCTAGATTAGAATTTAAGTACGACTATCCATAAGGTTATCTTGGTGGTGGCACCATACCAGAGATATGACATGTATTTTTAGCAAGAAATAAAGTTAATGTAGTAGAAAGTGAAAACATTAAAAGTTGTTATGATTAAAACTATGATTAATAGAAATCTTTTTAGAAAGACAGTGGTGTAAAAGATGCTCTGATCACTCCCTATTCACTCTCTCACTAGAATTAATTTTTACTGCAACTTTACAGTGCGCATGGAAATGGCATAAGCAATTCCAAAAGGGTGTCAGAGCTTTCCCACTAAAAGTCTAAAACAATACCAAAAAAACACCACACAACAATAAACAATTGAATTAGTTAGGATTCAAAATGCTTCTCTCTCTGATATCTCATGCTCCCCATCTGCAAAAATATACTCTTACACCCCCACCAAACTGACCAAAAGCCTTATCTTTTCCAAACCCATTATACTTTCTTTTCAAACTCTCTTGAAACTATATTTTTTTGGTTTATAAAATTAGAGCTAGCCTTTGTTTCCTCCTATATATCTATTTAAGCATGCCACAACCAACTAACAAAACACTGTGTGCTCCATGGCTGATCATTAAGGTGGGGAAAAAAAAGGGCCTTCTTTCTTTGCTCTCATTCTTTTGTTCTTTGAATCTTTTGCATGTATGAATTTAATTGTGAGCTGCTTCTGCTTCTTTGAGTCTCTCTCTCTCTCTCTCTCTCTCTCTGTGGTGGCAAAGTTTTATAGTTGCCCAAAACTGACGTTAGATGGTTGTTTTGTTCCCCTCGTCATCACAGTTTTCATGATACAGAGCTGAATTCAAGATGGCAGTTATTGGAAGTGCCAAAATTGCACACAAAATATAAAGCTGAAGCTGAGGTAACTTGATTTCGTTTCTGTTGAGAGATCATCAGCTGCAACTAATTCCCTAGTCTTTGTTTGGCTCCTTCTTTGATATATTAATTTGGTTGGCAGCTGGATCTGAAATTGGTATGTCATCATGTAATTTCCTTTTATTTTACTTCAATATATAAAACTATATTCATCATCCTCTGCAATAATATTATTGGTCTCTGATGACATACATACACATATAAATATATTTGTTTAATATCTCATATATTTTGGATTTATGAAGTTTCAAGAATTATTACATCATTATTTGTACTCTTTCTGAACAGAAATCTGCAAAACTACTTACTTAAGGTTTTGAGTCAATATGGACGGTTCGGATTGGGACGGGTCATACATCACAAACACATCAACCTTATTATGGAACAACCATCAAGTACATGATCTTGAAGAAAGCTTGTTGGTTTCGAGCTCAGGTCCCAGTGCTTTCATTCCAATCCAAGAGTTCCAAAAAGTCCAAACATCGCATGCGATCATGAACTCAAATACCGAAAGAGCGAGCAAGAGTGCTCAAATTGTTCATCAGCAAAATCCTTGTTTGCTAGACTCAGTGCATGCTATGCCAACTTTGAGAGCTGATCAATTGTGTCAAGCCCCTTTGATGATCAACAAGCCTAATTATAATTTGATGGGTTCACTGAGCACTGGTATTTTCATGGCTGCTGATCATTATGGAGATACTGGGAAACATGTACAAACACAAGTCATTCATGGCTTACAAGATCATGGCAGGGCTAAGCCAGCAACGACACGCTCCGTTGAGTCCTTCGATTGCTTGCTCTCGGGTACTAATAGCAACACTGACACATCTGTGGAAGATGATGATGGAATTTCTATGCTTTTCTCGGATTGCAGAAGAAACTTATGGAACTTTGGAGCAGGCAATAATAGTGCAATCTCATCCGGAGAGTCTGAGAACAACGAAACAGTAGTCTCTCAAAGTTCATCAGATTTATATGTCCAAAGAGAGGGTAAGAAAAATTCCACAAAGAGAAGCCATGATCAAAGTGAGCTACATGGAGCCAATCATAGTCACTTTGGTCTTCTTCAAACAGATTCTTCTACTACGGAAGGTGGTTTTCGCCTCATCTCCGAAAACCCACCAAACCCGAAGAAGCCCAGATCAAATAAGCGTCCAAGCTCATCCAACATCAACTTTCAACAGCCAAGTTCATCTGTATCAGCTTCCTCTATTGAAGAGCCCGATCCAGAGGTCATTGCACAAATGAAAGAGATGATTTATCGTGCTGCGGCTTTTAGGCCTGTGAACTTGGGGATGGACATGGTTGAAAGGCCAAAGAGGAAGAATGTTAAGATCTCATCTGACCCACAGACCGTGGCTGCAAGGCAAAGGAGAGAACGGATCAGTGAGAGAATTAGGGTTTTGCAAAGGCTGGTTCCTGGTGGAAGCAAGATGGACACTGCATCTATGCTTGATGAGGCTGCAAATTATCTCAAGTTCTTGAGGTCACAGGTGAAGGCACTTGAAAATTTAGGCCAAAAAATTGAGTCCATGAGTAATTCTAATATTCCTCCTACAAGCTTTGCTTTCTCTTTCAACCCCTCTTTTCCCATGCAAACCCATCATCATGTCCCACTCCACAACCCTAATCATATCCACCAACCCCACAGTTGAAAAACTAATCCAAGACCATAAAAGAAGCCCTAACCCAAAGTCCTTTGTCCTTTAATCATTCTCATCATCATCATCATTTCATCCCCAATGATTAACTTCCAAAAAAAAATAAAAAATTTAAAGTAGCAAATTTTATATCCAAGATCCAAATCATTCTCTTCATCATTACATGTAATCCTGAGTTATTAAGGCTCATTCCATGCCATCATAACACCCACCACCCAAGAGCTCCACAAGTAAGACTTTTGGAAATGAAATTCTATTTCCACTACTATTTTTGCTGCTTCCACTATCCATATGTGCATGCTTAGTGAAGGGAATTTATTATATTGCATAGTGGAAGTAGCAAAACAACGATTGGAAAGAGTGTAGCTGCACATGATTTTGCTTTTACACAAAAGGGATTAGCAAATAATAACACCTATGATTAAGATCAAGGGCTAGAAAGCGATTACCACTTTAAGCTTTTCTTGTGTAATTATTTAATCTGTTCTTGTACTTGAAACTCAGCTTTCTTGGAGATCTTTGTATAGTGTAATTTTTAATGTCATTGTTGGGTAACCAATGCAAGGGACATTCTCTTAAGACTTGTGAATCCTAGTCAGTGGTCCTGTCTCCTTGATTCAACCCAAAGCGTGCACTCGAAAATCACCCCAACCTTCATTGCTTAGCACATGTTCTGGTTCTTTTCCTTTGGTCCTTTGGGCAGGTGGGTTTTTTACTTTGCACAAAACCCTTCCTTTTATCAAGAAAACTTGGCTATCCCAAGGATTAATTATGCAATTAATGATATTCTTCATGATGACGCTGATCGGTTATTCTGGTGATAATGATGTGTGTTTATGAATTTTACGATTTTGGCACCTTTGCAAATGGCTTATAATAGTTTGGATTGTAGGTAAAGCTCCTAAACCCAACGGTCAGCACCGTAATTTCATAGTTGCTTTTTAGTTACATAGAGAAAATTTGTGTATGCATTCTTTTATGCACTGCGTTGGATTCTCACACGTTTTGTTTGAAGTTGCTAAATGTGTTTTTTGTGGCTATTGATCAACATGCCGTGGTGATCCATGTGCCTTTTTATTCAATAGACACGGAAAATACCTTTAATAACCACCGGAAAACACCTTTAACAACCACCTATAAAGGCGCGGATGATTCGTGGGCAAAAATTAAACTTCGATTTAAAACTACAAATTCTAGATTCATACCACTAATGATGTTGTCCTTGATGATGGTGATGATGATAGTGACCGTGTGATGTAAATTTGACTATAAGGAAGGGAAAATTCGAAAAGAGAAAAGGAAGTTCCAATAAAGAAGATAAAGAGCTGGTAATGCATTTTTTCATGGATATGAGTTGCGGGTATTATTTGGCTTCGTCTTGTAAGGAATGGAAAAAAATTGGTTGTTGGAGAAGGATTTCTTTCAAGAAGAAATACCTCCATAGGTTCTTTATCAGAGCTGGACCCCAACCGGAAGTGTGCCAGTGAGGATGCTGGGCCCCAAGGGGGGTGGATTGTAAGACCCGTATCTTGGGGAATCAAGAATGGTGAGCAGTCCCACATCACTCGGGGAGGAAAAGGTGAAGTGTTTTATATGTGTGGACACTTCTCTTCTTTGGGTTTAGCCCCACTTCCCTAGCTTTGCACATCCCATCCTCCACTTCATGTAACATCCCGACCCAAAATATAACCTTCCGTTAAATTATTTAATCTAATTAAATTGAATTTCCAATTTTACCCTCAAGGGTAGGGGTAAAATGGTCACTCTTTGTTTTGGAGAGTTTTTGGGGCAACAAGTGGTATGTTTAGGAGGGTCGTACCGAGACGAGTTTGTAGACATGCGGTGGGTTTGAATCGGACTTGTAACGAGAAAGATACGAGATAAAAACCTCCAGTGGCAAAACTGTAAATAAATTGAAAATGGATTTTAATAAAATCTCAGAAATCTCTCTCTCTCCTCACTCTCTCCCTGTCGCGCGATTCCCCCTCCCCCTTCAATTTTTCCAGCCGCTACTTCTCACCTCCATATCCACTGTCACAGCTCACGACCAGCCATCAGACCGGACTGGATCGCACCGCCACCTCTCCCTCTTCCTTTCCAGACCAACCCTAACGCCAGCCGTTGCCGTCAGCCACCGGAAAATGCAGAAAAAGCCGTTGGTTTTGACAGATTTTCCAGCCACTCGATCTCCGTCGTCTGTCCACCGTTTTCGACGAGCAAGGTATGGAAATTCATCCACTCTTTGAGCTCTAGCCACCTGTTGGGTAGGATTTGGCTGATTTCTAGATTGAGTAACTTGATTTCGAACCCTAAGTTTGGCCGGTTTTCAAATTGAAATTCTGACCACTTCCGTCGACTTTTTGGGGTACATACAAGAACAAAAGTGGCTCAAAATAGTGTCTTTTAGCTAGGGTAGGAAGCTTACCAGGCCGTTTGAAGTTTTTCCGACTGCCAGATTTTGATCAAGCCACCCACGCGCTGCTGTCGCGAGGGGCGGCGCATGAGCAGTATGATGGGGTCACATTTTATCCCAAAATGATCCTTGGGTTGTCACGAGCGCGCACGTGTGCTCGGATCTCAATTTGGATATCGTTTGAACCCCGAATGGATTTTGCATATTGTGCGATTTCCGAGTTTGATATGTTTGGACCGTTGGATCAAACCGAAATTCATGTATGTTATTCCTTGTATTCCTAGGATCGTGTAGGATTTCACGGATTGTGAATCGGAGCTCCGGATGTTCCGATTCAATGATTTAAAGTTTATGTTTTACGTTAATCGTCCGATCGTGAGCAATCCGACCGTCCGATCTGAACTAAACTTGCAAGACGTATATCCTAGACCGTGTGGGACTCCTAGGAACTTCTGGATTGTAAAACTGAGGTCGTGGGTCCCGTGGGCCCGGTTGACCCAATTTGGGAAGTTTGACCGTTCGGTTGACCGAGCGTCTTCCGAGACTATTCCAGCACTCGAAACCCTTAGTTGGACCTTAGGAATGTCTCGTGCTTACTTGAAACCCGGGAAATTAGGATTTTAATTTAAAGTCTTCGTTCGAAGCGTTTGATTTTAATATCGTGTTCGTATTATGAAATAAGTAATCCGACTCTGCATACACAGCAGGCGGGACCCTCTCAGGGTCAAGCATCGTGGGATTACTTGTGAGTGGACTTTGTTTTCAAATAAATAGCATGATTTTTGTGATGAAATTTCTATATATAAGAATTTAAGGGTTTATGAAAATTCACCTTATACTTTAAAGTTGAAACTATTATTTTTGGTAAAATATTTGGGATATATCTGGGTTTTGACATATTTTAAGTATCTTGAGCGTATATAAATGATGATTGAGAAATGACTATCTATCTTGTGGTTTATATGTGGGGAGTACTGAGATATTGTTATGAGATGTGGAAAGTGGTGAGATTTAGAATGTCTGGTTGAAGTGCTATAAGCACTACCCTATGTACCTCCCCTGGATTGGAACTTGATTATGGAAATGTGAGATACTTGGAAATGTCGGAACCCGGGGCATCCTTGACGGGATGTTGCTGTAGACACTTGATTGGGTAGTCTGCGCTCGTAGGACTGTTTACAGGCGTACAGGTCTTGATTCTTCGTCCGTACATGCTGGCTGAGAGTTAGTCCCCCAGTTGGACGGCTCGTCCTTAGGCACATGGTCATTTGAGGGCTGTTACATGTGGACTAGTCAACAATCCCCAGTTGGATTGTTTCCCCGGTACAACTAGGTGTGTTATAAATAAATAAATAAATAAATAAATAAATATATATATATATATATATATATGTATGTATATTATATCCCTTATATTATATACATAGATACATAGCTATACTTATATAGCTACCCATTTTATTCTTGTTTCTGAGTGAGGATACTTCCTCGCTCGTCGTGCTAGTGGGCACGTGTTTCGAGAGTTTATTTTGGGTTTTATGAGGAAAGTTTCGGATGGGTTGATTTGTAAGTTTCACTGTGGATTTCAGATTTAGCTCTGGTTTTTGAGCAGACTATATATATATATATATATATATATATATATATATATATATATATATGGCTATGACAGTTTTAAATGCATTGGTTTTATGCATGGTTTTCTAAATGGTGGGGTTATATTACTTTGGTTTAATTGGAACTAAACTTTCTTTTGTCCACTCACAATTTTTTCTGTTTTGCACCCCCCAACCAGTAGTTGACTGGATCGAGCAGCAAAGCTGTGTCGTGTGCCCCTGAATCGCGAGTTTCAGTACTCTAAGCCTTCGTTGAGCTTCTGTACTCTGTAAATTCGTTAAACTTCCTTTTCTGTTTGTTTGTTGAATTCTATTATTGCCCTATTAGGGTTTAAATTGTGAGGCCGGAGGCCATGGTTTGTAAACACTATGTTTTGTGTAATGCATGCTGGCTGTTGGGTTGTAAATTGTGTGTTTTTAACAGGTTGGAAATTTGGGATATGTTCATTTCACAGGGGAGACTCTGCCAAAATTTTGGTAGAAAGTCTCGATTCTTAGTAAGTGGGCCCGGCATCTGTAGGATGTCGGAATTAAGACGGGGTCCGTCCTGGTTTTCGAGGAAATTCGGGGCGGGTCCTGTCACTTCATGGTAATGGGGTTCAGATGACCAGTATCTCCCTTGCTCCGCACTTCTCTAGTGGGAGGAAAGTTCGATCCTCCACGTCTTTTAATCATAGCATATGGGTTAAGCCCATGTCTTTTAATCATAACATATGGATTAAGCCGTAACACGTGAGATTTGGTCCCACAGTGCCCCTTTTTTTTTTTTCCTCTTTACACGCTTCACGAGTGGAGAGGGAAAAGTAATTTAAGTAGGGTTTGGATCCTTCGAATTGAACGCATGATGTCATGATGGGCTCATGGCTGAGCCCAAAGAAACAATTCCTTTTTCTATCTTGGGCTTGCTAGTCAAACCCAAAGAAATAATTTTTATTGCACCATTGCCAACCCATGCACGTTGTTGACCTTTCATGCACTTTTCATGCATGTTGACCTTTCAAGTTTCGACTATGGATTTTTAGTGCTTTAGCCAGCCCCATGTGAAATATCCAAATATGCATAGCCAATCCCATGTGCAAGTAGACCCTTTCACTTACTTTGGATTCTTGCACCTCTGCTGATCCCGCATGGTCTTGGTTTTGAACTTTTCTCACTCCAGCCGATCCCAGATGGACCCCATGCAAATTTCTCTTTTTTTCCCTTTGCGCTTAAGCTGATCCGGTGGGCTTATACGAATTTCTCTTCTTTTCCCTTGGCACCTCAGCCGATCTTGTGGACCCCATGACCGATCCCAGATGGACCCCAACTTTTGGGTTTCTTCCTGCGCTTGAGCTGACTCCGTGGACCCCAGTGCCTTCGGTTTTCCACTTTGCTCTTCAGATGGTACCGAATGACCTACAAGTTTGGAATTTTTTTTTGGCGCTTGCGCTTTAGTTGACCTCCTGGACCCCAGCGCCTTCGATTTCTCAGCTGATACTAGTGGTTCATGCCTTTTTTTTTGGGTGCGCTTGCGCTTGTGCTTGAGCTGACCTTCTGGACCCAAATGCGCTTGAGCTGACCTCCTGGACCCCAGTGCCTTCGGTTCCTCCTTCTCACTTCTGCCGATCCCAAGCGGTCCATAACTTAATCTTTGCGTGGGAAAGTGAATAAGCCTAGCTCCATAGGGGGTACTCATTATCTGACACCATTTATTGCTTATACATGTTGTATTTCTTTGTCTTTTGTCGAAGTGCATGCAACTTTCTGTCAGGGAAACGCATGCGTTAGGTAGAACAACCTTGATTGGTCATATCAGACCAGACTTTGTTGCGAGAGCCTGAGGCGAATATCTGAGTTTGGTCGTATCAAGTCTCATCTTTATTTTTGAAAAGAGCTTCTCCCCGTGACATCTGTAGCAAAGCAAATCTCATAGGAAATACTAAACATTTAACCAACTATAGCAAAGAAGTTTGATAAAGCTAAGTAGTAAACCAGAGACCACCACCGGAGCTTAGCCAAATGTGATAACTATCAAGCGGCAAAGATCAAACCAAATACAGCAAAGCAGTTTGATAAAGCTAAGTTGTAAACCAGAGACCACCACCGGAGGTTAGCCAAATGTCACAATCAAGAGGCAAAGATCAAACCAAATATAGCAAAAAGTAAAAACCAACTATAACAGTTTGAAAGTTTCATAAACTTCAAAAAGTAAAAACCATATGCCGGAGCTGCTCTTCCGTCCAAAAGTCAGTCATCCACATCCCTCTAGATCTAGGGGCAGCACTGAATTTGCAGCAAACAATATAAGATCATTCTTTTTTCTCATCCTATACTTGAAATTATATTTGAAATTAAATAGTAAAATCTTACCTCCTTGTTCTTGTTTTTCTTGTGATCAGCAAGATCTGGAAGAGAGACAAATAGACTCTTACAGACTCCACATTTTAACTTGGCCACTTTTCCATGTCTGTCCTTCTGGTGAAAAATCATCCCCTCTTTGCCCTTGACAAATTTCTGGCAGAGGTTACATTGCCTTTTTTCAACAGTAGTTTTGGCCTTGGATGGGGTTGGGTTTGGGTTTGGGTTTGGGGTTGGGTTTGGAGTCTGGAGATCAGCAGCGGGTGGGTTCTGGGGTTGATCCATGGAGGAGAGGAGAGAAGAAATAGGAGGAGTTCGTACAAGTACACTGAGAGAAAGACGAAGAGACGAAGAGACGAAGCACTGTGAGAAGAAATAAAAGGAGTTCGTACAGTGAGAATGACGAAGCACTAAATAAAACGAGGTCGTTTCGATTGGAAGATGATATTTTTTGGTCTTAGCACGTGGGTTAATGGACCGAGAACAAAAAGAAATTATGAAAAAGATGAAATGGCAAGAGGACTTCATGAACCTTCTGCTATAAAAGGTCAGGCGATAGATATACCTTTCATTTACAAAACCGTTGATATTTTGCTTGTGTCCTTTATATAAGCTCTAGTCGTGAAGGGAAATGAAAGTGTGCATTTGGAAACTCTGTCGAAGGGCTCTCATTCTTGCTACAACCCAGTAAGTATTATTTTCATGTCAAGGCACGAGATTTGCCCCAAGTCTAACGGTGTCCCACAGGGCTACGAGGTCCTTAAGGCTCGCACTAAAGGATGTGTTCCCAACAACGTGGGGATCGATCTTCTTCCTTTGGGGTCGGACATGTACACTGGTGCCGGTATCCCTGAGGGCTCCTTAATTCTTTCGCCGGCCCATCTAAAGTACATTAGGTTTCAATTTCATCCCCTTTTTCATATGCTTCTGTTCTTCTTGGATCTTCACCCCATGCAACTGAACCCAAATTCTTACCTTCTCATATCCTGCTTTCTGGCTGTTGGGTTGAAGTGGGGTGTGTCCCTTAGCTTTAAGGATTTCATCTATCTCCACGACTTAGCTTGTGTTAAAGGTGAAAGTCATTATTTCTTTTTTACGCTTGGGTCTGGTAAAAAGTTATTTTCTTGTAAACCTACTTCCACCAAGTATTGGAAAAACCAACCTCTCTTAATTAATGGGGAGTGGTAGCGCCCGAGATGTCTCACATGCCTATCCCATTGGTGTTTGACTCGAAACCTGGTATAATGATTTGTGCCTTTGGAATATAGTTTATTGTGTTTTTGCGGGTTTAACTAACCTTATCTCTTTGCAGCGCTTCCTTCGGATAAAAGGTATCTCATTCTTGAGGACCAGATCGCTTGGTTGGAGGAGAACTTGGCATGTCAAGGGTGGGACGTCATTCGCTTCGCGGACCCTGTGACTCTTATCCGTATCTCCACTGCTCGTCGCACAGTGACTTTCTTTCCGTTCATTTCAGCTGATTTGAACCTGCACGGGATAGACCTGTTCAAGAACATTTGTGCTGTCGACTTCGTGCTTTGTTGCATTGAGGATTTGGCGTCCCTTATCCAGGCCAATTTCCAAGAAAAGGAAGCTGAGTTTGCTCAGCACAGCCGCTCCGAGAACTGTGCATCTGGGTCTGAGTCTTATCAGTCAGATATGTCGGCACCATGTTCATTATCAGTCCCGGGTCGTAGGGAAATGAGACCGGGAAAAGAGATCGAGCCCTCCGGGTCTGCGAAAAAGTCCCGCCATGCTTCGCAGGTTGTTTTGGGTTTGAGTTCGCCCAATGTTGCATCCGCCTCGAGTACCCCGTCCCGACCTCAGCAAGTCCCTCATGCTCCTCCCACTCCCACCATCTCATTGGGTGAGAATGACGAGCAGATGTGGGGCTACCAATCACATTGCTTGAGTGCGATACGACAACGTTTAGGGTTTGTGCTGGTTTCATCCGATTGTCATGTCCTATCATAGTTGTCTAATGCTCATTTTCTTATGTCTCGCAAATGGTTGGAATTTGCAACGCGAAAATGGCGAGGTTCCAGGCTATGAGCCACGAGATATGCGAAAAGATGGCGACCCTCGAACTCAACGAGAAGCGCATCAAGGAATATGAAACGGAGCTTGAACAGTAGCAGGGAGAGCTCCAGAGCCTAAGAAGCGGTCAAAGCATTGCGCTGATCGAGGTTGATCGCCTTAAGCAAGAATTGGGGGATGCTTCACGGGTTAGGGACGAGGAGTGTCAAGCCAACACCAAGTAGATTAGGGTTGAGATGGCCAGACAATTCAGATACAGTTAGGTCCAAGGTCAGGAGCTCCCCGAGCATCGGTTTGTAGGGGATCCAGATGATTATGACGATGAGTTGGGATTTGATCCCGCTGGCTATGAACTATATCAAGGTATGCATCTTGATGATCATTCTCCGACGGATTACCCATCATAGGACCCCGTTAGCAGCTTTTCATGGGCCAACCCTTTCTGGGTCAGATGGGGCCGTTGTCCATAGCACCGCTCCTAATGTTGCATCATCCATTGCCGGGACTGGGACTGTGCTTGGATTTACGGGCTTCACCTCACATGCTGGATTTTCTACCTATGCTGGGCCTACCTTGGAGGCTGCTCCTGATCCATTTGATGACGCATCCTAGGCTGCTTTTCTTTGTTCACTACTTGTTGTATTTATCTTTCAGCTTTATCTTTGCTGTTGTGTACTTAATTATCTCTGGTGCGCTCCCAAAATTCCGGACTCGCTTTACCAGACTTCAGGAGTTATCTCTTGTTTGAATTTTACCTCGAAAATAACTACTCGGAACTTAACGTCGTGGTTTTTCAAACTCGACTAAGTGATAAAGCCTTCCAAACACACTCAGGATATTCCCAGGGGGAATCGCCATTTTCAAATTCAAAAAACAAGGGATCAAATATTCTATCATCCCCGCATTACGGCTCTATCAGACACCTCTCATTGAGCTACGTCTCTGGGTAAACCTCTATATAAAGGGTCATTCGGTTTTTATGTGAACATACCTATCCCACACACGGCTCATAGGCGCAAGCTGAAACTCCACTTTCGCCTTTGCACTGATGTTCCAAAAAAAGGAGATTCTCCGAGGAGGAGGTCTTCATCTTTGTCAAGGAGGGAGTCCCCGAAGCGAGATTCCAAGAGCCCTAACGGAATCATAGAGATATGCTCTCAGGATTCTTCTTCCAACTCCCCGACGAATGTTTCAGATTATTCGACTGTCCTTGATTCGTTCCGTGGGTCCAGGTCCCGATCTGGTGATGCCAGAGGTGGAGGGAAGGATACTCTGAGAAAGAGCACTCCAAGTGCGGGTCATCCTTGCTTTGTTGGAAGGGCGCGAGATGAAGTTGGTCCATCTCGTGTTCCTCGTTGTTCTTGTCGCTTCGATCATAACATGCTGTTGGCGGAACGCGACTTACTCAAGGAGGATCTGGCATGTGTCAGTGCCCAAGTGACCCGCCTCCAGAGTGATCTCGTTGCTACGGATCGCGCCGTATCAACCGCTCATTCTGATGGCAAGCACGATGGATTTAGATAGAGTATCCACCACTTCCACGCCAAGGCCAAAATGGTCTATCCTTACTTGAATTGGGATCGTCTCCCCTTGCCATAAGACTAACCAATGTTGCTTATGGGTTCACATCTGTAGAGTCAGTAGTTTTTATGTATTTTCCAGCTTTGAATAATTCAAGGATATTCCTCTTATGAACATTTCATGTTTTTCCCTTTATAGCCATAAGGGCTCAATGTTATTGTTAAGTGTGATCATACGGTCTTTGACCTTATCATGTTGCTTGATCCCAACCATGTCATGATCTCCGATCATGTCGTGATCTCCGATCATGTCGTGATCTCCGATCACTTCTTTATGCGCGATCTCCCATCACGTCTTTATTTGCGATCTCCAATCGCGTCTTTATGCGTGATCTTCGATCACGTCTTTATTACGATCTTCAATCGTACCTTTTAGTTGCTCTTGCAGGTTTTGATTTTGGTCAAACACATTATGTGCCCATGGATTAGTACATGTATTTTCTTATTTACAAGGTCTTCGACCACGTGATGTCGGGTGATGTTAATTTAAACACACGTGGTCCTCGACCAAACATTTTGAATGTGAAGAAAACATGTGTTCCATTAAGCGTTCATCGAACGATGGACAATTTAGGGAAAATTCCAAAATGAGCGAAAACTATAAAATCAAATGTAATACTTCCTCAAATGAGTTGCATTCCAAGGGCGTGGTACGTATTGACCACTCTCGATATGCCTCAACATATGGGCCCTTTTTCCGTAAGCTTCCGTTACCTCGTACGGTCCTTCCCATGTTCGTCCAAATTTCCATGCGTTCAAGTCCTTGGTGTTCTCCATGACCTTCTTGAGTACCCACTTGCCTACTTTGAATCTTCTTTGCCGTACTCGTTTATTGAAATAATTGGCTGCCTGGTTCTGGTAGTTTGCAAGTCGTAATGCCTCAACTTCTCGCTGTTCTTCGAGCATGTCAAGGCTGTGAGCTAGCTAATGCTATTATCATTGCTCTCTACCACCAATGTCTTGACTGTGGGTAGTCCAATTTCTGTGGGAATGACGGCTTCAGTTCCATAAGCCAAGGAAAAAAAGCTTTCACCGGTTGGTTTCCGTTTGGTAGTGCGGTATGCCCATAATACGTTTGGCAGTTCCTCTGACCATTTGCCCTTGCTTTGTTCCAACCTTCTCTTCAAGCAATCAAAGATCGTGCGATTAGTTTTATTGGCTTGTCCGTTTCCTTGAGGGCAACTTCGGGACGAGAACTGCTGAATGATCCCTTTTTCCGCGCAGTAGTTTCTGAATTTACGATTATCTAACTAAGTTCCATTGTCTGTCACGATGGCCCTCGGTATCCCAAAGTGACATATTATATTGCGTTATACAAATCTTACCACATCTGTTTGGGTTACTGTCTTGTAAACCTCGGCTTCCACCCACTTGGTGAAGTAGTCAGTGGCCAAAAGGACGAACTTCTTGCCTTCCACTGTAGTGGGCAACAGTCCCACAATGTCCATCCCCCAACGGGCGAATGGCTAGGGTCCCACAACATGGTTAAGTTCCTCTGCTGGTTGTTTGATAAGGGGTGCATGCCTTGGACATTTGTCACATCGCGGGCCATGTAAGGCCAAAAATATCCTTGGGTCAATGCTTTGTGGGCTAAGCTCCTCCCACCCGTATGGTTCCCACATGTCCCTTGGTGTATTTCCTTTAGCACCCATTCGGCTTCGCGTGGATCGAGGCATATGAGATATAGCCCTGAAAAAGATTTACGAAAGAGCGTATCATCTACAATGGCGTACCTTGCAGCCTTTACTCTCAATTTTCTCACCTCGATCAAGTCATCGGGTTGGGTTCCCTTCGTGAGGTAGTTCATGATTGGAGTCATCCACGTTTCTTCTTCGGTGTCAATCTGCATAACTCCAGGTTCGATTGGTATACTAGGATTCGATAAGAGTTCCACCGGGGCAGCCCTCATGTCTTCCATCGATGTTGATCTTCCTGACCGTTCATCTCTCTCGGTATTCGCTTAAACTCTATTTTTTCGAATTTGCTGGCTAAATCTTTTACCAGCAGTTGATATGCCCCCATTCGTTCATCCTTAGTCTCGTATTCCTCGGTTGTTTAGCCGACTATGAGGCGAGAGTCGCTATGGACAACTAAGCGTTTTACCTTCAACATCCTGGCTAGTTGGAGTCCTAGCATTAGAGCTTCATATTTCGCCAAGTTGTTTGAAGCTGGGAAGTCTAATCGGGCGGAGTACTCTAGGTCCACTCCCTCAGGTGACGAGAGGACGACTTCCACTCCGACTCCTGCCTGATTAGATGATCCGTCTACATACAACTCCCATTGAGCCTTGTCCAGGTTTGGTGCTTCCTCGATTTCATCACAGTTTTCCTGCTGTTTGTTAGATGGATAATATTCTACTAGCAAATTGGCAATTACATGGCCATTTTGGGTTGTTCAAGGTTGATATCTAATGTCGAATGCTCCAAGTTCGACGACCCACTTTGTAACTCTAATTGAAAGGTCTAGTTTGGACATGACCGCCTTGATTGGTTGGGTCGTCAATACGATGATCGTGTGTGCCTCATAGTATTGTCGAAGTTTCCGTTTGGCCGTCACTAAAGCTAACACGAGCTTCTTGGCTAGTGGATATCTTTTCTCATCCTCAATTAAACTCTTGCTTACATAGAAAATGGGCCGTTGGATTGAATTCTCCTCCCTTAGCAGTACAACGCTTATAGCGATTTCAGTGACAACCATGTATAGGTATAAGGGTTCACCTTGTTTTGGAATAGTTAGGGTTAGGAGACTGGCAAGGTATTTCTTCAACTGTTCATAAGCTTTTCTTTGTTCTGACCCCCATATGTTTCCATTCTTGTTTCGAATTGTCTGGAAGAATGGCTTGCATCGATCGGACGATCTTGAAATGAATCGGCTGAGAGCCGCTATTCGTCCAGTTAGAACCTGCACATCCCATTAAGGTCCTCTTTTTTTTTTTCTTACCGTTATTTTATCTTTTGTTGAAGCAGATCTCTATAAAGATACTTACTGTTAATTGAAGAGTGATTTTTAACTTACATTTAATCTCTAACAAAAAATAAATAAATAAACTTACATTTAAGCGTATATGCAGCTTTCTATATATTATAGGTAGTGACATGCCTTCTATAAGCCAATTAATTATCACATTTAATCCTTAATGTGTAAGGCAAAAAATAAACATTGGAAAGATAACTTACGACTCTAACAAAGGGACATGTACTATTTTTCACTTCTCATTGATTTTTAAATTGATTTTTAATTAGTAAAATAGGTTCCAACCAAAAAAAAAAAAAAATTAGTAAAATAGGTGGCCCAAAAAAAGTCACTATACACACAACATATATGCTCTTTAGAATAAATTCCATAAGTACATTTTATATATTTATTCAACTTTAAAACAAAATATACAAACCTCTCGAAACAAGTTGTAAAAGCTAGCAATGAAGAGAACTCATTTGAGATTATTCAAGGTGATAATTATTCAGTGCAAGATAAAGATATTTCTTCCTCTCCATATTTATTTCCTCCTCGGCATCATCCCTCTCAGTTTCTTCCTTCCTCTTCAACTGATAATTTTAAGGTTAAAATGGCCGCAAAGACTGAGGCATATATAAAGTTTTGTTGCTCAAGGCACTGAGAATTGCTACCGAAACCCAGAAGAAGGCTTCGAGGAATGCATGGAGTTTTTCGTGAAATTATGCAGCAACTATTATCTTAAAAAACGCCATAGAAAAAGTACAGCCAAACCCTAAATGTTTTATTTATCTTGTGCTATTTCTTGTGTAATATAATTCGAGCATACTTGGTGAGTGTTTATTTTTTTACTAATCAATAGCTACGAGAACCACAATGAAGAAATCCAAATTTCAATAAACCAACAAGTCTTTGGCAACAAACTGTATAGGTCAAGGATAATAAACTACAATAAACATTGTTCTAGCAACAAAAGATTATCACAAAGATGACTTTCAAATCTCTTATATTTTTTAAAAATACAGTATTTTGTTTTTCTTTACAGCAATGTACATTTGACAACATTTTATTCCTGCTTTAAAAAACTAGAACAAGCATACATGAACAAAATCTGAATCCTCCATTGACTGAGACAGTAAAGAGGCTGCCATATTCTTCACAACAGAATATAGGATAAACGGGAGGATATTTCTCTGGAGTAGGCTTCAGTGATATGAAACTCTTGTATCTATTAAACGTCCCAACTTTCCTTCATGCTGTACATCTAATGACTCAATAGCCATATATGGCAACTAAATAGAAACTGGAAGCATAGCTTCATACAAAGTACCGCGGTTTCAAAGCCTGCAACAGTTCCACTGATCTGGCAGTACAATGGACATCTAAATGCTCCTCAATCTGTCAAAAAAATGTGGGATTGAATTTGGCTAATCTACCGAAAAAGGCGGTGCTATTGCTTTGGAGCATTCTTCCCTGAAGTAAATGAAGCTTTTAAGATGGCGAAAATTTGAACAGCTATCAATTGTCAAGCACCAATCTGCATTATATTCAATCATTACCTCTGACACTAATTTCCAGCCTTTTCTGAGAATGGGCTCTTTCCAAGTATGGAGCAATTAAGGCATCCAATGTCACCAACCAGAGTGCAACTGCAGATGTTGTTTGGGGCATACATGCAAAGGACGCAATCAGTTCTTCACTAAAATTACAAGAACCTTGCACTATATTGCATTCGTATAAGCGGTCCTCGTTGATGGCACCAACAAAATCACCAGGAACCTGCACGAGTAAACAATAAAGAAATTGATGGTTCCGAACTAGAAAATTAACAAAAAATAGAAAGTGTGAAATGAGGAAACTAGAAAACCTGCAAAAGCTCAGCCAAAGATGAGGTACGTCTTAGTCGTTTCACCCCTAGCTTATGAGCAGAGTTTTTCCAAGCACCCAACAAAGCATCTTCTGGCATGACTGACTGCACAAAGCAGAGGGAGGTGGAGATCAATATAGCACCGGAAAACATTAAAAAAATTTGGGGCGAATAGAAATGTCTTCGATATATAACCAAGAAAACCTGTTTTAAGCATCAGACAATCAAAAGGTTCAGGCCCCAAAATCCAACTAAAATAATCCCTTCCCAGTAACACATGCTAAATTCCTCTTTTGGCCTTGTTTTCCCGGCATCCCCCATCCCTTCATCTAAAATCTTATTGCACTTCAGAGATTTTCTCTTCTTTTTTTAATTTATAAAAATTATATAAAAGCTATCGGATTTGATTGCACATAAATCTCAAAGTCACATTCTAATTATCCAAACCATGACCACTTAATTCATTCCTAGGTTGATCCTCAACTGAAGTCCTATTCTCCTCCAGTCTATCAAAGATATGTGTAGCTTGAAATCTTTTTAACTGGAGAATCATTTGCAATTCCAGATAAGTTGTTGTCTACATCAGATACTGGTGAATAAGTGTCTTCTCTAACACTATTCAGCTCAGATTGATCAGATTGCGCCAAGTTGTCAATTCTATCACTATTTACCATTCTACTTGACATCGCTTGGCACAGAAACGCTATTCGTTTCTCTAGGGATTCAATAAGAAGAGCCTCTCGTTTACCCCTGTCATCCAAAACTGACAACAAAGCACACAGAGCCTGCATTTGGTTTAAGAAAAAGCAAGTAAATATTATAACTTATACAAGGTCAAGCAATATGTACTACAATCACATTGATCGTATAACAAAAGTTCAGCATAATACCTCTTCTGTATCAATCACCTCCCAGTGACCATCTTCTGGAGATTCGAAATAAACCCTTCTATGTCCAGGGTCATATGCATTACAAGGGCCCAAGAAAAGCCAGTAAATGTTGTATCTACGATCAGACCCCAAAAACACAGATTGCATTGGGTGTAAGTCAAACCGCACTTCTCTTTCTTTTCCGTTTTTCTCTTTTGTAGAGAATCTCTCGTCAGAGAACTTTGAGATTGACCCTGAAGAATCTATAGGGTGAAACTTTAATGTATAATCTTCTTTTGCACCACTCGTATGTCCTGCATGGACCCAGGTTGGCCTGGGCATGCCATGTTGTTTAGTTGATAACCTCTTAGTCTTCGCCCCTGAACCAGAATGAAGACTGCTAGGAATGCATTCAGCAATAGCATTTACAGGATCCTATAAAGGAATAAGAAGAAAAAGAGAGTTGGGCGCTGCCGCGATTTCATCCTAATCATAAGGAGTAGCCGCCAGGGTGTTGGGCACCGCCTAGGCCGCCTAGCGCCCGCCTAGGCCGCCTAGCGCCCGCCTAGGCAGCCTAGCCCCCGCCTAGGCCGCCTAGGCCGCCTAGCCCCAGCCTAGGCCGCCTAGCCCCCGCCTAGGCCGCCTGGGAGTGTCTGGGCTATCGTTTTCCGTTGAGGCGTCGACCGGTTGAAGAGCGCAGGAGGCGGCGACGCTTAAGGTGGCACTGAGGCGCTGCTTGTTATGAAGAAAGACCGAGAGAGAGAGATGAAGTCGAAACAACGAGAGGAAGGAGCGTAGACTACGCTGGGAAGAAGAAGACATCTAACCTAACGGGTTGGGTTTTGTAAAATGGGCTTAAACATTGTATTAAAATGGCCCTATACTTAAAAAAGTAATTTTTAGCTGTTTTTTTATTAAAAAAAAAAATTTATATCAAGGTTACAGAAAATACAAAAGTAAAAGTCCGATAATATCAAGGTTCGAAAATGTTAAACTTATAAACCACCATAATAATTACGGCTACTTGAATCTCATTGAATATTCAAATAATATTTACTGTCAAATTATTTACATATAATGCAGTTTGCACAATTCAGATGATATTATCTTACAAAGGACTGAACACGTTCCATTTAATGGGGCAACCTCATAATAGTGGGAAAAGTAAAAATAAAAACAAAGAAAAGGTTTCAATGTCCATGAAGAAGATCAATTGGAGCCACTATTGCGCTCAACTTTTCTTCAATGCTTAAATCTGAATATTTGCCTTCCATCAGTCCTAACAACCATACTTCTCCTGGATGGCTCTCATCAATTTCAGTGTATACTATCACCATGTTATCTTTACTTTTGCCATGGTTCATATAAGTCAGCTTTTTAATTTTGGAATTTCCTGAATTGCACCCAGAATCATCATCACTGCTACATGTACCACTGTCACCGACACCATCATCAACTGCTCCAGAGTCTTCGGTATCTGATTGGAATTCCTCCACTTTCTTTTAAGAAGAATTAATACGCACACATGGGCGGAACCACACTAAGGGCTACAGTGGGCTATAGCCCAGTGTGGTTTTTTAAGAAAAAAATATATAACTTATATATTTAACTTATTTTCAATATTAGCCCAGTCAGTGGTGGTGTATAGATTACCTTATTTCCACTTTCAACATTTAAGTAAATGTCTTTGTCATTTTACTTTTATTTATTTTTATATTACTCCATTTACTTAAGTTTACAATGTAATTAAGGAAGTACCCCCCATTTGGATTCAAATAAAAATACTAGAAAATCAAATTCCTACCAAATCAAAATATGAAAAATCGATTTTAGTACAAAATACGATTTAGGCTACAAATTATGGCTCATTAAGTCAATATATACTTCATACTAAAATCCCATAAAATCAAGTTTTCTTATTTGATGTGTGAGGAATAAAAGCCGCCAAAAATTATCTTCAAAAAATGATTATTTTGAAAACCCATTTTTCATACTTAGTCAATATTTTTACATAAAACAATTTTTCATGTATGATATGAATGCATGAAGGAACTAAGGTCAATCTAGGTAAAAAGCCTGAGATGTTCATTCCACTATGGTGTTAAACCCTATTTGGTTTATGTTAAAACTTATTGAAAATTAGTTTATGGATGTATGAACTAACGTGGTTTATATGATTTAATGTTTACTTTTATTTCTACAAAAACTATAGAAATTATAAGTACCAAAAAAATAATAATAATTAAATTTTAAGCTAATAACTTTAGCTAGCCCACCCGTTGAAAAATTCCTGGTTCCGCCCTTGTACGCACACGATATGTGGATGATGAAATCTTTTCAAATAATGTAATATCACTTGAAAGAGTTGAACCAGTTAAAGACTCGAGTTCCTCTATTCCACTGGAAAGGTTCAATTCAGAAATTTGCAAAACAAAAACAAAGTCCATCACTAATTCAAGTGGAATGCTGTGCTTGGCTGGTATCAACTTAATGATTAAAACATGAGAGATTATGATAACAATATTTTCAAGAAAATTACTTGCAATGACTTTGCCAACTCAGAAACTTTCAACCCATGAATTCCTTCCTCCAACAGAACTCTGAACAATTCACCCTTCAAAGTACCAAGACGTAAACCATACTTCACCGTTAGGCTCATTTCCTGGATAACAGAAGATTCAATTTGAAAAACCAAATTTCACATTTAGATAGGTTTATGCAACAACAGATAAAGCTTATTAATTGTAGAACATAAATAAAACCACCATAAGAAAGTAAATAAAGGCTCCTGCCCATGTCTAGTCATTAAAGCAAATAATTCCAGAGACAAGCGGAGACAAATAAACATATGCTCAACAGATGTTATTTAGGAATGCACGATAATGCAAACAAACAAAACTGAAGAAACTATTTCCTTTAACATTCAATCACTACATGTTATATGTAAAACCTAAAATTTCTGATTTTGGTCCTTGAGTATGGAAAATGAATCTATCCAACTAGGGCTCTGCCTCAAGGTAGAAACATAATATTCAGGGTAATGACATATCTTAAATGACTATTGCCAATAAGGCTTTGAATGCTCAAGGTTTTGGGTGATGAACACATATTATTGGGCATCTATAGCACTTAACTTGCAGAATACAGATGTGTTGATAATTAAATACATTTACTAGGGAGGAAATGGAGCTTAGAAAAATCAATTGCAACTATGGGAGTTAAATTAGAAGACCTTGCTAAGGGCATCCCTTTGCATTGCACCTTGCTTTGAACCAAAACCAGTGGCTTGACGCAGTATTTCTGTCCATGTTAAAGGGTTTAGCGATCCCTTCCAGAATTCCAAAGTGGGTTCTTGATTTTCAACCTGCCAAATCATTTGATAAAGATGCTTAGTTATTGAGTACTTCCATTCAATTTTTTCATAAAAATATGAAATAACAATTGATTTAAGAGATGAGCAAAAGTCTCAAATGTTTGACAAAAATAAGTATACCACAAACGCAAGTGGATCTTCTAAAATTGCATATGGATGGACTACTAATAGTCTGATTATGATTTGGTTCCGAAAATTTCTTGTCGCCTAAGCGTATCTATCAGACATTCTGGAATGGACACCTTCTCTGTAGTCACACCAAACTTTTGATTATTAGCTGATATCCTCTTTACTATATTCTTTAAATGTATCTGACATCATTTTGCTACTTTCAGCGGTATTTAACTTCCCTGTAAAGAAACATGTCAACAGTCTTATAAATTGCATTCACTTTTTGTTACCAACAAAGTTCCAAACATATGAGCCTTTAGAAAACTGCTGTGACATATATGTACCCAAATGAAATGGTCAACATGACTATACAATATTATCATAAGTTAAATGAACTGTAAATGTCTGTGATCTGCATGATTATATGTTGTTTGTTCATAACTCACCGAGTGAATAAATGCAAGAAAATTGCATGATTTTCTCAAACGAGGTATATAGACCCACAGCCAAGCTCGGCTTCAACATTAGATAGAAGAAGCTTCAAAAGGGCCACATGAATTTTTCCAAGTAGCAAGGAATCCTAAAAGGCATTTTACGAAACAAAGATGTTGAGCAAGTAGAAGACACAATAAATCCGATGTTGGATCAAAGATAAGATATAACCTTGTCCTAAAATGCTTGGCCAAACTCATCAATAGTGAAGGAGCTTATATCTACCATAACGGCATAAGTATAAGGGAAATGGAAAACCTGCCCAAGAAGGTGAACCCATAATATATTTGAGTACGATAACTAAACAAAATGTAGCAATCTGAATTGATGACCCCCAAACACATTTGTTAATAAACCCAACAAAAAAAAACTGCAGCAATCTAGAGTGCTTTAACACTGCACATCTTTTCACTCGCCAGTTTCCATAAGGAATTTTAAAGTTGACAAGATAATAATAAATTCCTACACTAGGTACGAACTACACAAAAGAGAGTTACAACTTATACAAGTAGATTCCAATATCAAATTTAGACCACATTCCATATATCTCTAGGACTTGATATATCTTTTTCTTGAGTATATATCATAGTTTGCATAACATCTCTGCAAGAACAACCTATGACTTCAATCATTAATGCAATGAGAGCGTCGACGAAAAAGATTGGTAAGAGTAATGAGAGACCATTAGGCAGTATTAGCGAGCACAAAATAATTATTCCAAGCTTTTATAGGTCGTATAATCATGAATAATAAAACAGACCTCATAAATAAGAAAAAGCAAATGCAATAATAGATGGAGTGTATGACATCTTTCACGAACGATGTCCTATATTTGCAAAAGAACTTAACAAAATCAGGCCACATACAGTTTGCAACTCACATACCTTGAACAGTTTCTTGACAATCTCTGGAGAAGAATCCCAAGGTTGCATACAGAATGGCTGCTTCATCTTCACAGAATTTGGAGGAAACTTGGCTAGCAAATCTGAAATCCCAAAAATTCCTTATCCACAGCACAAAATACTATACATGCAGACACATACATATTACAACATTTCATTTTAGAGTGGAAAATTTGTTCCGTTCTTCCTTCAAACCAACCTTTGCAAAGTGAACAGGCATGATCTCCATTAGTAGTAAAATGATTAGAGCACCCCAGTGCATTTGGCCTTCCTTGTAATTCTCTCAGCTCCAGCTCTTCATCATCCACAAGCATTGCAATCTTATCCGAGTGTTCTTGGGAACCTGCTCCTTCCAAAGCAAGTTCACATTTTTCTTCGCTTGGCAGAGTCTGATTCTCATTGTTAGATCCACCTTGCATCCAAAAGCAAAATGAATATTGCTAAATCTGCTAACTTAAACCATATATTTGCAAGAACAATTTTTTCACTTACCTCTCTCCTTTTGACGAAATGTTTCCTCTATTCTTGTACCTTATTTCGTACCCGTCCCTGTTTCTGTAAAGGCAACAAATGTCAAACAACTTTCTAAAGGTTACCACTCAGATCGACCTTGAAGATGATCATTCCGAAAGACTTTCTCACATATCTGCAAGCAATACAGACTAAATTACATTTTTGTTGTTGCAATCTTCTTTTCCGAGTTAATGGTTTTCGTGATACACATGTTAGCAAAACCCATGTCAACAGGAAAATCTCTAGCATTAGGATTGGTTGCCCGCCAGAGTATAGCCGACCGGCTATGCTATTATTATAAAAAAATTATTATAGCCGCCCGGCTATACTATTTTTGACACGTGGTGAAATGGGCGCCAGAGGACAGATGGGGCCTTTGTTTTTATAAATAGTATGGCCGAGTGGCGATACTCGATTTTTGTTTTTTATAAAAAAAAGTGTAGCCGGGCGGTTATGCTATGGTTTTTTATTATAAAAAAACGTATAGCCGCCCGGCTATACTGGGGATATGTTTTTTTTTCGAAAAAAGAGTAACAAGATCATGGCAGGGCTAACCCAGCACCGACACGCTCCTTTGAGTCCTTGGATTGCTTGCTCTCAGGTACTAATAGCAACACTGACACATCTGTGGAAGATGATGATGGAATTTCTATGCTTTTCTCGGATTGCAGAAGAAACTTATGGAACTTTGGAGCAGGCAATAATAGTGCAATCTCATCCGAAGAGTCTGAGAACAACGAAACAGTAGTCTCTCAAAGTTCATCAGATTTATATGTCCAAAGTCAGGGTAAGAAAAATTCCACAAAGAGAAGCCATGATCAAAGTGAGCTACATGGAGCCAATCATAGTCACTTTGGTCTTCTTCAAACGGATTCTTCTACTATGAAAGGTGGTTTTCGTCTTATCTCTGAAAACCCACCAAACCTGAAGAAGCCCAGATCAGATAAGCGTCCAACCTCATCCAACATCAACTTTCAACAGCCAAGTTCATCTGTATCAGCTTTCTCTATGGAAAAGCCTGATCCAGAGGTCATTGCACAAATGAAAGAGATGATTTATCGTGCCGCGGCTTTTAGGCTTGTGAACTTGGGGATGGACATGGTTGAAAGGCCAAAGAGGAAGAATGTTAAGATCTCATCTAACCCACAGACCGTGGCTGCAAGGCAAAGGAGAGAGAGGATCAGTGAGAGAATTAGGGTTTTGCAAAGGCTGGTTTTGACAGGACCCGCCCCAAAATTCCTCGGAACCCGAGATGAATCCTTTGGAAATTCCGACATCACACCGATGCCGGGCCCACTTACTAATACTATAGCCTCTTGTCCAAATTAAGGAAAAAGGGCACGAGACTTTCTACCGAAATTTCAGCAGAGTCTCCCCTGAAAAACGGACATTTACCAAATTGTTTCACCTGTAAAAATCACAGTTATAACTCAACCGGCAGCATGCACAAGTTAATAACATGCAATTTACGTAATAGGCCTCTGGCCTTACAATTAATCTTAACCTAAAACATTTTACAAACGGAACGGAGTTTAACATAAGTAGAAATAGATAAAGATTGCCCTATACAAGCTCGGGCTTTAGGTCATCGATAAAATCCAAAACTAAACAACTCTAGTAAATAGGATTCGATCCCAATGACCAAATTAAAGTCTATGCAAAAGAAATGGTTTACCTTACGACTGGACTTGGGTGAGACCCCAGGCTACTTACGTACCCTTACTGAGATCAAACTATAACATCCCACATCGACCAACGGAGATGTGGTGATGTGCTTTATATGTACATGCCCACCTCCATCTAGCACGAGGCCTTTTGGGAGCTCACTGGCTTCGGATTCCATGGGAACTCTGAAGTTAAGCGAGTTTGGGCTAGGGCAATCCTAGAATGGGTGACCCACTGGGAAGTTTCTCGTGAGTTCCCAGAAACAAAATCGTGAGGGCAAGGGGCCCAGAGCGGACAATATCGTGCTACGGCTGAGCCGATTCGGGATGTGACAAATGGTATCAGAGTCACTCGGCCGTGTGGTGCAAGTGTGCCAACGAGTTCGTCAGGTCCCTAAGGGGGGTGGATTGTAACATCCCACATTGACCAATGGAGATGGGGTGATGTGCCTTATATGTACATGCCCATCTCCATCTAGCATGAGGCCTTTTGGGAGCTCACAGGCTTCAAACTCTATGGGAACTCCGAAGTGAAGCGAGTTTGGGTTAGAGCAATCCAGGATGGGTGATCCACTGGGAAGTTGCTCGTGAGTTCCCAGAAACAAAATCGTGATGGCAGGGGGGGCCCAAAGCGAACAATATCGTGCTATGGCGGAGCCGATCCGGGATGTGACACAAACCAAACGTAGTTCTTCAGTAAATAACCACGAACCAGATAACATACAATTATTTTCAATAATACCCACAAGTTTAATTTTGGAATCATATTTTCCCTTTAAATAAAATTTCCGAGTCTCCGCCCATGAACAACAGAGCCATTTTTCTTTACTCACTCCGTACTCAAGACTCATGACCCAATACCCATATCCCTTTAAATATGCACATATGCTAACCACAATTCTTTTAAACATTACTATTTTTCCCGACATAGTATAATAATCATTATTCCTATCCCCGTTACTTTACTACACGCTGGAGAATCCAATGTCATGCGTAGTAAAGTAATAGTAATCAAAATGTCTAGGTTCTTTGCCACACATCGGAATAATCCAATGCCACATGTGGTAAGGTAACTAGTATCCAAGTGAGTACACACGCCAGAAAATCCAACACCACGTGTGGCTATGCCAAAACATGTTCTACGCGCTCAGACAACTTTATCACATGCCACAATATCCAACACCACATGTGATAAGCTAACAACATATCCATATATGCTCACACGCCGGATAATCCAACGCCACGTGTAGGTACAATAACCAAGGGAGGGTACTTAGCATGGAGTAATCCCATATTCACATAGCCTAACAACAAAGTACCCCAAACTCGTATTTATCTCTTGCCCAATCATATAATCACAAGGTGAATAACAATATCTCAACTTATAAAATCCATATTCTGAAAAATCATAACTTCAAATATCAACATAATAGAAGCATTCAAAATTCAACGATATATACATATATAACTATATATAACTATATATAAATCCTTTCAAAAATCATGAAAATGCTTGGTAATTTAATCAATAAAAATAATGTTATTTCAAACAATGCCCACTCACTCCTAATAATTATAGCCGAGACCCACGACTCATCTTCACAACCTATCAATTGAGTATTCCATGCTCAACTATTCCATAACTTCAATTATCAAAATAATATCCAAGAATTCCATAAGAATAAAACAATCCCATAATTGCAACATAATCAAAGTAACTCAAATAACAGTCAAGACTTGTTTATAAGGCCATTCTAGTACTTCTCGAAGGGTGAAACTACCTCGGAAGACTCACGGTTGTAGGGGCTTTTTCGTTCCAGCAGCTTGACGAATGGGCCTGGGCTGCTGTAAAGAGCAAATGGCTGGAATCGTCCCTTGTGTCTGAGTTCGAGAATCAAACCCCAAGTGTGCTTCGAAAGGGCAGCGGAGCCTTAGGAAACACCCTGGTTATCTTCACCAATAAAAAGACAATTGCTTGCAGATAAATATTTAGGCCTGGCATGAGAAGCTTGTGGCATGGGAGCTGAGCATTCGTGAGTTTAGCATGAGAGAGAGAAGGCTTGGGTTTCCTATGAGAAACATAGGCTCGAAGTAAGGGGAAGAGAGAGTTTTTGGGAGGATTTGTTGAGGAGAGAGTGGAAGAGATGAGGAAGAGGATGAAAGCATGGGTGGCTTTAGCATATTTCCAGCAGCTTGACGAAAGTTCTGTCAAGTACTAGAACAGTTCTGCCAAGAGGGAAAATGGGGAAGAATGATGAATAGTGCATGAAATTGCTAGGCTTTGAAGATGAGAGGGAAGCTTGCTCTCTGGATATGTGTTATGAGAGAGAGAGAGAGAGAGAGAGAGAGAGAGAGAGAGCGAGCGAGGAAGAAGATGAAAGCATGGGTGGCTTTAGCATATTTCCAGCAGCTTGACGAAAGCTTCGTCAAGCTTCTGGGCGATCTGATAGAAGAGAAAATGGGAAGCAATGGAAGAACAAGGCTTGAAATCGGAGGGTTCCAGAGATGAGAGATGATGCTTGCTCTCTCTGGATGTGGGTTTTGAGAGAGAGAAAGGAGGAAGATAGAAGAACAAAGCATGAAATTGAAGGATTCCAGAGGGGATGCTTGCCTTCGATCGATTCTCATGGTTGCTGGAGGCTTGCAGCAACCAAGGTGAGTTGTCGTGCTGGGTAGAAAGTGCCTCCTTTTATAGGCGCTGGAACACTCAATTTTATCAAGAAACCCTCTCCCCTTTTCCTTCACTTTCTTCCATTCCATCTTATTTGGTGAAACCTTCCTAGCCTGAGCATGTAGGCATGAAACTTTTTGGAGTTCCAAGACCTTCACACAGCTGGACCTCTCCATGTGGGTGAGGAGCCACTCACTTTTTCTTCTTGTTTTCTCACCAAAGCTTGAAGAGGAAAGAATGGGTAAGGGTGCTGGTCAAAAGGTGATTTACTTCCATCAGCACATGGTTTTGCTCGGTTTTGATGGTTTAGCTTTGATCTGGTTTTAACAAAGATATTTTCCACGATGCTGGGCTGGGCTGGGCTATTGGTATTTTATTTTCCAGCGGCCTGTGAGTTTGCTCAAGCTGTTGGAAAATAGCCTATTTGATCAAGGTGCTGGATATTTTGACTGATGTGGGACTTTTCAAGTATTTGCAGGCCATTGGATATTTTCCTAAGCTATTGGGTTTTCTCTCTCATGCCTACCCATATGTTTGGGCTCAAGGAATGGGCTTGAGTTTTGGTGCTCCCAAGCAGCCCAAAACTTCCATTCCTTGGACCATCAATGGGCCTCGTGAATACTCGTAACCATCCATATCACAACCCGCTCAGCAAGCCCCAGGCATTCGTGTGGCTTGGGCCCACTTAAGCTTGTAGCGTGGCGTGTTGCTTATTTGCTTGGCGTGGCATGTGTGCAAGCGCTTATGACGAACTTTTCGCGTGCCCAAATCGGGTTTCTTCTCAGTAAGATATTGCATTGGGCCGAGAATTTATTTGGGCCGAACCGTGACTTTTTGGGCCTCAACAACGGTCAATCGAGGGGTCAAACGGCCCAAACTTGGTCAACCGGGCCCACGGGGTCCACGACCTCCGATTTCCAATCCGAAGACTCCAATGGGTTCAACAAAGTTTACTATACATGTCCATCAAGTTTGGTTTGAAACGGACAGTCAGATCGCTCGCGATCGCACGATCGGATGGTTATCGTTTAACGCAAACTTTAAGTCATTGAATCGGAGCATTCGGGGCTCCGATTCACAATCCTAGGGATGTCTAGATCAACATATATTAAATTGGAGTCGATCCGACGGTCCGAACATATCGAACCTAGATAATGCCTAATATGCGATATCCGATCGATAGTCAAATGATAACCAAAATCATATCCGAGCATACCATCGTGCTCGGGACGACATGAGGATCCTTTTAGAACCAAGAGGGACACCCAAACAGTGCCCACGCGCAGTCACACGCACCAACAGCGCGTGGGTGTCTAGAGAAATTCCGGTGACTTGAAAATCCCAAAATCGTTGGTCAAGACCTATACCTACATGATCAAGACATTGAGTGGAGCAACTTTTGTTCTTGGACCAACCCCAAAAAGTAACCGGAGGTGGCCGGAATCAAGGGCCGAAACCGGCCAAAACTTCTATTGCTTAATTGACAATCAAAACGCAAAAATCAATCCTAAACAACCCAACCATCAGCTAGAACACATTGAAAGGATGAGAAAACATAGCAAGTTTGAAGAAATTGGTGGCCGAAATCGCCAGAATGAGCAATGGAAAGTTTGGGTTAACACCGGCCAATCTTTCACGTTTTCCGGCTAGGCGGCCACGGCTGGGGAGGCTATGGGGCGGGGTGAGTAGAGGGGAGCTGGCCAGTCATTTTGGGACTGGTCCCAGCTCCAATGGCGGCTGGAGGTGGCGACGGTAGCCACAAAACCAACTGGCCTGACTGTTCGAGGAAGGGGGTGTTGCAAAAAAGGAGAAGACCGGGGGGAGAGAGAGAGAGAGAGAGAGAGTGTGTGTGTGTGTGTGTGTTTTTTTTTTAATTTTTTATGATTTTAATAAACCCACTTCGAAATAATTATGATTGTGCGACTGAGCTTCTCTTGATTGTAACTTTTTCGTTACAACTCCGAATCGAGCCCACTACATGTTTACGGACTCATCTTGACACGATCTATGTAAAAGCACCAGTCATTTTCCCAAAATTCTTCCAGATTAAAAAGTGACCAAATTACCCCTACCTCGGGGGCAAATTTGTAATTTCATATTTAAATTAATTAAATAATTTAAATAGATAAATATTAAATTAGGGTCGGGGTGTTACAGGTTCCTGGTGGAAGCAAGATGGACACTGCATCTATGCTTGATGAGGCTGCAAACTATCTCAAGTTCTTGAGGTCACAAGTGAAGGCACTTGAAAATTTAGGCAAAAAAATTGAGTCCATGAGTAATTCGAATATTCCTCCTACAGGCTTTGCTTTCTCTTTCAACCCCTCTTTTCCCATGCAAACCCATCATCATGTCCCTCTCCACAACCCTAATCATATCCACCAACCCCACAGTTGAAAAATTAATCCAAGACCATAAAAGAAGCCCCTAACCCAAAGTCCTTTCCTTTAATCATTCTCATCATCATCATCATTTCATCCCCAATGATTAACTTCCAAATAATAATAATAATAAAGTAGCAAATTTTATATCCAAGATCCAAATCATTCTCTTCATCATTACATGTAATCCTGAGTTATTAAGGCTTCATTCCATGCCATCATAACACCCACCACCCAAGAGCTCCACAAGTAAGACTTTTGGAAATGAAATTCTATTTCCACTACTATTTTTGCTGCTTCCACTATCCATATGTGCATGCTTAGTGAAGGGAATTTATTATATTGCATAGTGGAAGTAGCAAAACAACGGTTGGAAAGAGTGTAGCTGCACATGATTTTGCTTTTACACAAAAGGGATTAGCAAATAATAACACCTATGATTAAGATCAAGGGCTAGAAAGCGATTACCACTTTAAGCTTTTCTTGTGTAATTATTTAATCTGTTCTTGTACTTGAAACTCAGCTTTCTTGGAGATCTTTGTATAGTGTAATTTTTAATGTCATTGTTGGGTAACCAATGCAAGGGACATTCTCTTAAGACTTGTGAATCCTAGTCAGTGGTCCTGTCTCCTTGATTCAACCCAAAGCGTGCACTCGAAAATCACCCCAACCTCATTGCTTAGCACATGTTCTGGTTCTTTTCCTTTGGTCCTTTGGGCAGATGGGTTTTTTACTTTGCACAAAACCCTTCCTTTTATCAAGAAAACTTGGCTATCCCAAGGATTAATTATGCAATTAATGATATTCTTCATGATGACGCTGATCGGTTATTCTGGTGATAATGATGTGTGTTTATGAATTTTACGATTTTGGCACCTTTGCAAATGGCTTATAATAGTTTGGATTGTAGGTAAAGTTCCTAAACCCAACGGTCAGCACCGTAATTTTATAGTTGCTTTTTAGTTACATAGAGAAAATTTGTGTATGCATTCTTTTATGCACTGCGTTGGATTCTCACACGTTTTGTTTGAAGTTGCTAAATGTGTTTTTTGTGGCTATTGATCAACATGCCGTGGTGATCCATCTGCCTTTTTATTCAATAGACACGGAAAACACCTTTAACAACCACCGAAAAACACCTTTAACAACCACCTATAAAGGCGCGGATGATTCGTGGGCAAAAATTAAACTTCGATTTAAAACTACAAATTCTAGATTCATACCACTAATGATGTTGTCCTTGATGATGGTGATGATGATAGTGACCGTGTGATGTAAATTTGACTATAAGGAAGGGAAAATTCGAAAAGAGAAAAGGAAGTTCCAATAAAGAAGATAAAGAGCTGGTAATGCATTTTTTCATGGATATGAGTTGCGGGTATTATTTGGCTTCGTCTTGTAAGGAATGGAAAAAAGTTGGTTGTTGGAGAAGGATTTCTTTCAAGAAGAAATACCTCCATAGGTTCTTTATCAGAGCTGGACCCCAACCAGAAGTGTGCCAGTGAGGATGCTGGGCCCCAAGGGGGGTGGATTGTAAGACCCGTGTCTTGGGGAATCAAGAACGGTGAGCAGTCCCACATCACTCGGGGAGGAAAAGGTGAAGTGTTTTATATGTGTGGACACTTCTCTTCTTTGGGTTTAGCCCCACTTCCCTAGCTTTGCGCATCCCATCCTCCACTTCATGTAACATCCCGACCCAAAATATAACCTTTCGTTAAATTATTTAATCTAATTAAACTGAATTTCCAATTTTACCCTCAAGGGTAGGGGTAAAATGGTCACTCTTTATTTTGGAGAGTTTTTGGGGCAACAAGTGGTATGTTTAGGAGGGTCGTACCGAGACGAGTTCGTAGACATGCGGTGGGTTTGAATCGGACTTGTAACGAGAAAGATACGAGATAAAAACCTCCAATGGCAAAACTGTAAATAAATTGAAAATGGATTTTAATAAAATCTCAGAAATCTCTCTCTCTCCTCACTCTCTCCCTGTCGCGCGATTCCCCCTCCCCCTTCAATTTTTCCAGCCGCTACTTCTCACCTCCATATCCACTGTCACAGCTCACGACCAGCCATCAGACCGGACTGGATCGCACCGCCACCTCTCCCTCTTCCTTTCCAAACCAACCCTGACGCCAGCCGTTGCCGTCAGCCACCGGAAAACGCAGAAAAAGCCTTTGGTTTTGACAGATTTTCCAGACACTCGATCTCCATCGTCTGTCCACCGTTTCCGACGAGCAAGGTATGGAAATTCATCTACTCTTTGAGCTCTAGCCACCTGTTGGGTAGGATTTGGCTGATTTCTAGATTGAGTAACTTGATTTCGAACCCTAAGTTTGGCCGGTTTTCAAATTGAAATTCCGACCATTTCCGTCGACTTTTTGGGGTACATCCAAGAACAAAAGTGGCTCAAAATAGTGTCTTTTAGCTAGGGTAGGAAGCTTACCAGGCGGTTTGAAGTTTTTCCGACCGCCAGATTTTGATCAAGCCACCCACGCGCTGCTGTCGCGAGGGGCGGCGCGTGAGCAGTATGATGGGGTCACATTTTATCCCAAAATGATCCTTGGGTTGTCACGAGCGCGTACGTGTGCTCAGATCTCAATTTGGATATCGTTTGAACCCCGAATGGATTTTGCATATTGTACGATTTCCGAGTTTGATATGTTTGGACCGTTGGATCAAACCGAAATTCATGTATGTTATTCCTTGTATTCCTAGGGTCGTGTAGGATTTCGCGGATTGTGAATCGGAGCTCCGGATGTTCCGATTCAATGATTTAAAGTTTATGTTTTACGTTAATCGTCCGATCGTGAGCAATCCGACCGTCCGATCTGGACTAAACTTGCAAGACGTATATCCTAGACCGTGTGGGACTCCTAGGAACTTCTGGATTGTAAAACTGAGGTCGTGGGTCCCGTGGGCCCGGTTGACCCAATTTGGGAAGTTTGACCGTTCGGTTGACCGAGCGTCTTCCGAGACTATTCCAGCACTCGAAACCCTTAGTTGGACCTTAGGAATGTCTCGTGCTTACTTGAAACCCGGGAAATTAGGATTTTAATTTAAAGTCTTCGTTTGAAGCGTTTGATTTTAATATCGTGTTCGTATTATGAAATAAGTAATTCGACTCTGCATACACAGCAGGCGGGACCCTCTCAGGGTCAAGCATCGTGGGACTACTTGTGAGTGGACTTCGTTTTCAAATAAATAGTATGATTTTTATGATGAAATTTCTATATATAAGAATTTAAGGGTTTATGAAAATTCACCTTATACTTTAAAGTTGAAACTATTATTTTTGGTAAAATATTTGGGATATATCTGGGTTTTGACATATTTTAAGTATCTTGAGCGTATATAAATGATGATTGAGAAATGACTATTGTTTGTACCATATCTGACCCTCCACTCATTCGACGACACGTGGGTCTTATAAACTCACCCAAGTACCCAAGGCCTCGAACAATCGGCATCGTCTACCGATGGAACTGTCTCAGAGCAGCAAAGTCCCTACAGGCCCGACACAGTGTGTAATCGGTACCCCCTACCGATTCTGCAGAATCAACCTCGAAGCAACCGCCCGAAATATCTAAGGACTCGTGTCAACCTCATAGGGCCCTCTCACGAGTCCCACATCGAAAGTGAGTGCTAAGAGCATCCAAAACTCCCTTTATAAATAAGCCCCCTTCACTACAATACAGGGGTAAGACTTTTCAGCTTGACTTTTATACTTCTATATGGTCAACAGCAAGAGCTCTTAGAAACAATCTTACTTTGGCATCGGAGGGTCTTAGGCTGGTTCCACACCGGTTCCATAGACCTCACGAGTCTTAGCTTCCTTCTATTCAGGATCAGCATCCGAAGACAGGAAGAATCTCCATCTATCACTCAATCGATCTCGTAGATCGTCCACATCTCTTGTAAGTTGCACTCATCTTTATCTGTTCAAGTTCTAGTGCCAACAGATTGGCGCCGTCTGTGGGAATCGCTTATCGATTAACCCATATCTCGAAAGAAACTCTGAGACCAAAAAATGAATCCATCTTCGGCCCTCCCTGCCGACGGCCCCATCATCGGCCTCGGCGGTGAGCCAAGTCTGGCCCCCTTGCTTCAGACACCGCGGCCAGTGGCGCCTGCTCGGCCAACCACTCTGGAAGCTCGCATGGAGACCCTGCAGCAGGAAATGGCGAGAATGCAGGCACACAACAATATCCTCGCCTCTAAACTTGATGACACCCAGAAGCAACTGCATGATCAGCAAACACAGTCAACCCAACTGCAGGACAGTCTGGAACGAACCATGCACCTTCGGCAGGAAAAGTCCGTCAAGAGCGTAAGAAAGCCTAGCGCTCAGGATAAAGGGAAACAGCAGGCCGCAGACAAACCAACTGCCTCCCGAAGACTGTACGTCCCCTCCCCCAAGGAGCGCCATCCAGAATATCGAGTCTACTCCGATTGCCGCGATAGGATCAATGAACGCAGGGAACGGCAGCCCTCACCCATCCAGATCCGAGCAAAACTCCGCGATCGGCAGCTAGAGGCGCTTGGACCAAAGTCCCCCTTACGCCAACGGTATAGCGCAGTCGGCCTGGAGGAAACAGATGAATCGGATTACGTCCCACCTTCACCGGGAAATACTAGCTCCTCCCGATCAACAAGGCCCTCGAAGGAGCACCACAGTCATAGATCGACCGGAGGAAACGATCAGCATGCCGGAGGTTACCGGAAGAGCCCAAGCCGAACGGCAGGTCAGGAGACTCATGGCCACCATTCTGGTCGGCGTGCGGAGAAGGAAACACGGGAGCCTTTCGGCAACGATCTCCCCTCTACCGATCCTACCATCCGCCTCCTCCTCCAGAAGATGAACCGCATCGAGGAAGAGCAGAATCAGGCTCGGACACCTACGTGGGGAACGGTACAGCCAGGACCGTTCACCAATCGCATCCGAACTTTTAGACACGAAAAGGAGGTTCAGGCCCTCCGAATATCGTTCTACTCAGGGGTGGAGGACCCTGTAACTCACATTCATACCTTCCAATCGGCCTTAGGTTGCAAAGGGTTAACGGACGAGGGCCAATGCTTACTATTCCCCTCCACCCTGACCGGCGCAGCTCTGAATTGGTTCTACCGAATGGAGCCAGGTACGGTTGACTCATTCGATCAGCTGAAGCAGACATTCCTTAACCACTTCATGATTCAGACCGATCGCCTGTACTCTGCCGATGATCTCTATACCGTTCGGCAGCAAGACGATGAGCCACTACGGGAGTTCGCGGCAAGGTTCAGCCATGAATACTCCCGATGTCCCGAAACTGATGACAGGGCAGCCTTCGGTGCCTTCAAAAGCGGCCTTCGGTCGTCTCAATTTCGGTATCTAGTCCACAGCAGCAACTGGACCTCTTACTCCGAGTTGATGAAGCAAGCGGCTATTCACGCCAAGGCCGAACATTTCAACTCTAAGGGATCGGCTTCAGACCTACCAAACAAGGCGACAACAGCCGATAGGCCTTCGGCACAAGGCTACGACCGGTTCCCAGCGAATCGGACTACGGACCCAGCCCCCTACCGAACGGCAATCCCTGAATCTGCTCCTTACGAGCCCCGAAACAAACGAAAGGACCACTTCCGGGATCGGCAGGACAACAGCAAAAGGGGGAAGGACTCCGGCAGGCGAAACGCCTTCGGGGATCCGAAGAAGAATCGGCCAGAGGAAATTTTCACCCTGCTCAACACAACTTACGAGCATGTCCTCATGACCGAAGGAGAAGTGATACCGAAGCCGAACAATCGGAAGCTTCCTCGACAGAACGAGAAGGACACAGGCGTCTTCTGCCGTTACCATCAATATAACGGCCACGACACCGAATCCTGTATCGCCCTTCGAAGGATTGTCGAGCGCCTCATCAACGAGGGCAAGTTGGATCAGTACTTAAGCACCAAACCGGCATCGGATAAATCGGCGAATCGGCAGATCAACATGATCAGTGGAGGGGCCCCCATTGCCGAAGCCAGCCACCGATCAATCAAGAATTACGTTCGTGCCGTTCGGCATCCTCAGATCCTCAGTGTAGCGGGAGGACGTAACGACAAGTTCCAGCGAAACGGCTGGGAACCTATCACCTTCTCTGAGGAGGAAGAACGAGGCATCATCTTCCCTCACTCCGATCCCATGATCATACGGGCTGATATTTCAGACTTCGACGTGGGCCGAATCCTCATCGACACTGGCAGTTCGGTCAATGTGCTTTTCGCCGATGCTTTTAATGCCCTCGGTATTGACCCTCGGCATCTGAACAACGAGATCACCCCTCTCCTCAGCTTCTCGGGCGACGTTATTCAGCCAATCGGCAGTGTCCAGCTCCCGTTGGCCATCGACACAATCACTCGACGCTTACGCCACGTCTTCTGGGAGCTCGGCACCCCGATCACGAAGTGTCCACGCTGCCCTGCCGATAGACAGTTGGACTGCACCCACCCCCCATTATCAGTACTCTTTGCCCTCGTCACACTATACAGTTGGGCAAACTGTTCGTAGCTCGGCTCCCCCTCGCCAGCCAGGCTGAACGCCGCGATCGTCCCGAGCAACGTAATCCAAAAGTTTGGATTATACTGCCCTGGCGCATACCCGATCGCCGCTAGGATCTTCTGCACCGAATGCCTCAACGGCAGCCGAAGGCCGTGCTTGAACACGTCGGTGAAAAAGACAACTCCCTTGTCATTGTCACTAAGCGACTCCAAGGGCCCCGGAATCCGCATCCCTACCGATTCCGGAATATTATACTCCGCCCGAATCTTGGCCAGTTCAGATTCGGTCAGCGTGTTCGGCTCTAACTCATCTACCCCGAACAAGGGTTCCTTGGGCTTCGCCATCGGAATCCGTTGCTTACCCTTCACAACCCTCAGTACCCCCTGGCCAGGAGCAGCAACAGACACAACCCCCTCTTCGGCCTCACGGCCCGAAGTCGACGCCTCACTACCATCAGCCACTCTCCTTGAAGTG
This sequence comes from Prunus kanzakura, assembly GCA_020521455.1. Lineage (NCBI taxonomy): Eukaryota > Viridiplantae > Streptophyta > Magnoliopsida > Rosales > Rosaceae > Prunus > Prunus kanzakura. The sequence goes on from BPUM01000838.1 coordinate 355,987, forward strand.
CCCCCAGCTTCGGTACGCACTCCAGCCCCCTCCACTATCTCACAGCCTGAAGTGCTCCCAGAATCGGCTCTCTCACTCCCCTCGGCGGACCTCCCCGAGGACGAGTCGTCCTCAAATGCCCCGGGACTACGTCTACCCTCGGATTCGGTATCTGACATCTACAAACACAAACGAAGGGCAACTAAGTGCTATGCTAGAATCAAATTCCCATTCTACCACCTAAACACCCATGTTCATACTCGTTCATACTTGTTCATGCTTTATTCAAACGAAATTCATCAAATTCAACACTTTGATTCATACACAATCAAAGGCAAAACCACATACCTTGTTTTCACGGTGGTTCAAATTAGCCGGAAATCGCCTCCGCCTTGTTTACGCTCGCCGGAAATCGCCTGCTCAGCCTTTGCCAATTCACCGGAAATCGCCTCTCACAAGCTCTCTTTGCTCTCAAAAACTCCAAGTATTCAAACCCTCGTCCACTTCTCATGTTTATAAAGCCGATCTAGCATCGGGAACTGAAGCGACGCATCGGGATACGAAACGACGCGACCCTTCACAGCCATGCCGACACGTGTCACGCATGCACAGGGACGCCCGGACATCGCCAATTGAAACGCTTCAACTCCCCAGAGACGTTTCAGCTTCTTGAACGTGGCACATTTCGCCACCTTCGCGCACTACTCCACTACCGAACGGTAGGCGCACATTGGATGATTTCCCAATCACCTCTCGTGCCGAACGGTAGGCGCACATTGGATGATTTCTCAATCACCTCTCGTGCCGAACGGTAGGCGCACATTGGATGATTTCTCAATCACCTCCACTACCGAACGGTAGGCGCACATTGGATGATTTCCCAATCACCTCTCGTGCCGAACGGTAGGCGCACATTGGATGATTTCTCAATCACCTCTCGTGCCGAACGGTAGGCGCACATTGGATGATTTCCCAATCACCTCTCGTGCCGAACGGTAGGCGCACATTGGATGATTTCCCAATCACCTCTCGTGCCGAACGGTAGGCGCACATTGGATGATTTCCCAATCACCTCTCGTGCCGAACGGTAGGCGCACATTGGATGATTTCCCAATCACCTCTCGTGCCGAACGGTAGGCGCACATTGGATGATTTCCCAATCACCTCTCGTGCCGAACGGTAGGCGCACATTGGATGATTTCCCAATCACCTCTCGTGCCGAACGGTAGGCGCCCGTCCATGGCTTTCCACTGGCCTCTCCAACCATTCGGTACCTGATGCCGTCGCTTTTCAAAACTCACTCACTCGGGCACTTGGGGGACTACATACCACCATCGGCATCACCGAGACCATCGTGTTCGGATCAGAATACCGAGGACAGATTCAAGTCCCCAACCGAGAAGCTTCTCAATCGGCAACTTGGGGGACTACTGTTTGTACCATATCTGACCCTCCACTCATTCGACGACACGTGGGTCTTATAAACTCACCCAAGTACCCAAGGCCTCGAACAATCGGCATCGTCTACCGATGGAACTGTCTCAGAGCAGCAAAGTCCCTACAGGCCCGACACAGTGTGTAATCGGTACCCCCTACCGATTCTGCAGAATCAACCTCGAAGCAACCGCCCGAAATATCTAAGGACTCGTGTCAACCTCATAGGGCCCTCTCACGAGTCCCACATCGAAAGTGAGTGCTAAGAGCATCCAAAACTCCCTTTATAAATAAGCCCCCTTCACTACAATACAGGGGTAAGACTTTTCAGCTTGACTTTTATACTTCTATATGGTCAACAGCAAGAGCTCTTAGAAACAATCTTACTTTGGCATCGGAGGGTCTTAGGCTGGTTCCACACCGGTTCCATAGACCTCACGAGTCTTAGCTTCCTTCTATTCAGGATCAGCATCCGAAGACAGGAAGAATCTCCATCTATCACTCAATCGATCTCGTAGATCGTCCACATCTCTTGTAAGTTGCACTCATCTTTATCTGTTCAAGTTCTAGTGCCAACAACTATCTATCTTGTGGTTTATATGTGGGGAGTACTAAGATATTGTTATGAGATGTGGAAAGTGGTGAGATTTAGAATGTCTGGTTGAAGTGCTATAAGCACTACCCTATGTACCTCCCCTGGATTGGAACTTGATTATGGAAATGTGAGATACTTGGAAATGTCGGAACCCGGGGCATCCTTGACGGGATGTTGCTGTAGACACTTGATTGGGTAGTCTGCGCTCGTAGGACTGTTTACAGGCGTACGGGTCTTGATTCTTCATCCGTACATGTTGGCTGAGAGTTAGTCCCCCAGTTGGACGGCTCGTCCCTAGGCACATGGTCATTTGAGGGCTGTTACATGTGGACTAGTCAACAATCCCCAGTTGGATTGTTTCCCCGGTACAACTAGGTGTGTTATATATATATATATATATATATTATATCCCTTATATTATATACATAGATACATAGCTATACTTATATAGCTACCCGTTTTATTCTTGTTTCTGAGTGAGGATACTTCCTCGCTCGTCGTGCCAGTGGGCACGTGTTTCGAGAGTTTATTTTGGGTTTTATGAGGAAAGTTTCGGATGGGTTGATTTGTAAGTTTCACTGTGGATTTCAGATGTAGCTCTGGTTTTTAAGCAGACTATATATATATATGACTATCTATCTTGTGGTTTATATGTGGGGAGTACTAAGATATTGTTATGAGATGTGGAAAGTGGTGAGATTTAGAATGTCTGGTTGAAGTGCTATAAGCACTACCCTATGTACCTCCCCTGGATTGGAACTTGATTATGGAAATGTGAGATACTTGGAAATGTCGGAACCCGGGGCATCCTTGACGGGATGTTGCTGTAGACACTTGATTGGGTAGTCTGCGCTCGTAGGACTGTTTACAGGCGTACGGGTCTTGATTCTTCGTCCGTACATGTTGGCTGAGAGTTAGTCCCCCAATTGGACGGCTCGTCCCTAGGCACATGGTCATTTGAGGGCTGTTACATGTGGACTAGTCAACAATCCCCAGTTGGATTGTTTCCCCGGTACAACTAGGTGTGTTATAAATATATATATATATATATTATATCCCTTATATTATATACATAGATACATAGCTATACTTATATAGCTACCCATTTTATTCTTGTTTCTGAGTGAGGATACTTCCTCGCTCGTCGTGCCAGTGGGCACGTGTTTCGAGAGTTTATTTTGGGTTTTATGAGGAAAGTTTCGGATGGGTTGATTTGTAAGTTTCACTGTGGATTTCAGATGTAGCTCTGGTTTTTAAGCAGACTATATATATATATATGACTATCTATCTTGTGGTTTATATGTGGGGAGTACTAAGATATTGTTATGAGATGTGGAAAGTGGTGAGATTTAGAATGTCTGGTTGAAGTGCTATAAGCACTACCCTATGTACCTCCCCTGGATTGGAACTTGATTATGGAAATGTGAGATACTTGGAAATGTCGGAACCCGGGGCATCCTTGACGGGATGTTGCTGTAGACACTTGATTGGGTAGTCTGCGCTCGTAGGACTGTTTACAGGCGTACGGGTCTTGATTCTTCGTCCGTACATGTTGGCTGAGAGTTAGTCCCCCAATTGGACGGCTCGTCCCTAGGCACATGGTCATTTGAGGGCTGTTACATGTGGACTAGTCAACAATCCCCAGTTGGATTGTTTCCCCGGTACAACTAGGTGTGTTATAAATATATATATATATATATTATATCCCTTATATTATATACATAGATACATAGCTATACTTATATAGCTACCCATTTTATTCTTGTTTCTGAGTGAGGATACTTCCTCGCTCGTCGTGCCAGTGGGCACGTGTTTCGAGAGTTTATTTTGGGTTTTATGAGGAAAGTTTCGGATGGGTTGATTTGTAAGTTTCACTGTGGATTTCAGATGTAGCTCTGGTTTTTAAGCAGACTATATATATATATATATATATATATATATATGGCTATGACAGTTTTAAATGCATTGGTTTTATGCATGGTTTTCTAAATGGTGGGGTTATATTACTTTGGTTTAATTGGAACTAAACTTTGTTTTGTCCACTCACAATTTTTTCTGTTTTGCGCCCCCCAACCAGTAGTTGACTGGATCGAGCAGCAGAGCTGTGTCGTGTGCCCCTGAATCGCGAGTTTCAGTACTCTGAGCCTTCGTTGAGCTTCTGTACTCTGTAAATTCGTTAAACTTCCTTTTCTGTTTGTTTGTTGAATTCTGTTATTGCCCTGTTAGGGTTTAAATTGTGAGGTCGGAGGCCATGGTTTGTAAACACTATGTTTTGTGAAATGCATGCTGGCTGTTGGGTTGTAAATTGTGTGATTTTAACAGGTCGGAAATTTGGGATATGTTCATTTCACAGGGGAAACTCTGCCAAAATTTTGGTAGGAAGTCTCGGTTCTTAGTAAGTGGGCCCGACATCTGTAGGATGTCGGAATTAAGACGGGGTCCGTCCTGGTTTTCGAGGATATTCGGGGCGGGTCCTGTCACTTCATGGTAATGGGGTTCAGATGACCAGTATCTCCCTTGCTCTGCACTTCTCTAGTGGGAGGAAAGTTCGATCCTCCCACGTCTTTTAATCATAGCATATGGGTTAAGCCCATGTCTTTTAATCATAACATATGGATTAAGCCATAACACGTGAGATTTGGTCCCACAGTGCCCCTTTTTTTTTTTTCCTCTTTACACGCTTCACGAGTGGAGAGGGAAAAGTAATTTAAGTAGGGTTTGGATCATTCGAATTGAACGCATGATGTCATGATGGGCTCATGGCTGAGCCCAAAGAAACAATTCCTTTTTCTATCTTGGGCTTGCTAGTCAAACCCAAAGAAATAATTTTTATTGCACCATTGCCAACCCATGCACGTTGTTGACCTTTCATGCACTTTTCATGCATGTTGACCTTTCAAGTTTCGACTATGGATTTTTAGTGCTTTAGCCAGCCCCATGTGAAATATCCAAATATGCATAGCCAATCCCATGTGCAAGTAGACCCTTTCACTTACTTTGGATTCTTGCACCTCTGCTGATCCCGCATGGTCTTGGTTTTGAACTTTTCTCACTCCAACCGATCCCAGATGGACCCCATGCAAATTTCTCTTTTTTTTCCCTTTGCGCTTAAGCTGATCCGGTGGGCTTATACGAATTCTCTTCTTTTCCCTTTGCACCTCAGCCGATCTAGTGGACCCCATGACCGATCCCAGATGGACCCCAGCTTTTGGGTTTCTTCCTACGCTTGAGCTGACTCCGTGGACCCCAGTGCCTTCGGTTTTCCACTTTGCTCTTCAGCTGGTACCGAATGACCTACAAGTTTGGAATTTTTTTTTGGCGCTTGCACTTTAGTTGACCTCCTGGACCCCAGCGCCTTCGGTTTCTCAGCTGATACTAGTGGTTCATGCCTTTTTTTTTTGGGTGCACTTGCGCTTGTGCTTGAGCTGACCTTCTGGACCCAAATGCGCTTGAGCTGACCTCCTGGACCCCAGTGCCTTCGGTTCCTCCTTCTCACTTCTGCCGATCCCAAGCGGTCCATAACTTAATCTTTGCGTGGGAAAGTGAATAAGCCTAGCTCCATAAGGGGTACTCATTATCTGACACCATTTATTGCTTATACATGTTGCATTTCTTTATCTTTTGTCGTAGTGCATGCAACTTTCTGTCAGGGAAACGCATGCGTTAGGTAGAACAACCTTGATTGGTCATATCAGACTAGACTTTGTTGCGAGAGCCTGAGGCGAATATCTGAGTTTGGTCGTATCAAGTCTCATCTTTATTTTGAAAAGAGCTTCTCCCCGTGACATCTGTAGCAAAGCAAATCTCATAGGAAATACTAAACATTTAACCAACTATAGCAAAGAAGTTTGATAAAGCTAAGTAGTAAACCAGAGACCACCACCGGAGCTTAGCCAAATGTGATAACCATCAAGCGGCAAAGATCAAACCAAATACAGCAAAACAGTTTGATAAAGCTAAGTTGTAAACCAGAGACCACCACCGGAGGTTAGCCAAATGTCACAATCAAGAGGCAAAGATTGTCTGCCGCGCAAATCTCACGGCCTGGGGTTCCGGGCCGAGGGGATCTGCGTGAAACACGCGGTTTCCTGCTTTTGGACGGGGTGCGTTTGTGTGCGGGCGTGCCAGCACGGTCTACTGTGCGTCGAGATTTTTGAGGTGTTGATGGTGTTTTAGATGGTGCGCCTGTCTGAACTCGTCTTCTAATCAAACGATTGTAGCCGAGAGAGGAACTAGTCTCGGCTGTAAGGTTCACGGCCTGAACTACAAGGCCGTTGAGTGGTGGTGTTTGGTGGGTTTTGGGGCGGTGCTCCGGCGCGCCACTCGATGAGCGGCGGTCGTATGATATATGGGGTGAGTGAGCGAACAACAAGGGTGGTGCTCCGGCGCCTTGAAAATCAAGGGTCGTTTGATATATTGATGAATGGATTTTCCTTACAAACTAACACTACTCCTAGAAAAGCAAGTAAAGATATTGAAAGTGCATTACAGGAAAATATAAGTTGCTCCGTGGGAGGCTTTTGTTTGGTGTTTGAACCCTTTGAAAGTGGTCTTGAGTCTTGTATTTATAGGCAAAGCTCCTGGAGGGATAATCGAGGCTGAAAATCTGCATGGTGGAGCCTGATTATACCAAGTGGGTAGTCCAATCGACATTTGGGATCGTGAAGTATGGTGGTGTGACCCCATGAATCCCGGTGAATCTCGGCCGCCGCCCTGATCGTGGGCTCTGCGCTTCTGGCCGTGGAGACGCATTTATTGCTCTGATAGCCAATTACCTAATCTCTCAAGCTGCAAAGAGCTTTGTGAGAATGTTGGCGTCTAATCATTCTGATTTCTGTCACCAAATCCTGACTCCAATCACTTCCCACCTTCCCTCGCGCATTGAATGCTCATTTTTGGCCAGTGGGTTTGCTGCAATAAACAGAGACCTTGCTTCATTAAATGGAGCGTGGGACCCTGCTGTCACGTGACGATCTGACTTTAATGCCTTTGGCCGTGACCTCGCTCGATCTCGGCCTCGGCCTATAACCTTGGCCGAGATAACCATGCCTTGGCGATTTTCCTCATGTTTCTCTGGAAAGCCAAACACCCTGACAAAACGCTGTGTTTCAGCTTGAAGCCGAGAAGAGAAGTTCCCCCGGCCGATTCACAGCCGTGATTTATTAGGCACAAACAAAGATCAAACCAAATATAGCAAAAAGTAAAAACCAACTATAACAGTTTGAAAGTTTCATAAACTTCAAAAAGTAAAAACCAGACGCCGGAGCTGCTCTTCCGGCCAAAAGTCAGTCATCCACATCCCTCTAGATCTAGGGGCAGCACTGAAATTTGCAGCAAACAATATAAGATCATTCTTTTTTCTCATCCTATACTTGAAATTATATTTGAAATTAAATAGTAAAATCTTACCTCCTTGTTCTTGTTTTTCTTGTGATCAGCAAGATCTGGAAGAGAGACAAATAGACTCTTACAGACTCCACATTTTAACTTGGCCACTTTTCCATGTCTGTCCTTCTGGTGCAAAATCATCCCCTCTTTGCCCTTGAAAAATTTCTGGCAGAGGTTACATTGCCTTTTTTCAACAATAGTTTTGGCCTTGGATGGGGTTGGGTTTGGGTTTGGGTTTGGGGTTGGGTTTGGAGTCTGGAGATCAGCAGCGGGTGGGTTCTGGGGTTGATCCATGGAGGAGAGGAGAGAAGAAATAGGAGGAGTTCGTACAAGTACATTGAGAGAAAGACGAAGAGACGAAGAGACGAAGCACTGTGAGAAGAAATAAAAGGAGTTCGTACAGTGAGAATGACGAAGCACTAAATAAAACGAGGTCGTTTCGATTGGAAGAGGATATTTTTTGGTCTTAGCACGTGGGTTAATGGACCGAGAACAAAAAGAAATTATGAAAAAGATGAAATGGCAAGAGGACTTCATGAACCTTCTGCTATAAAAGGTCAGGCGATAGATATACCTTTCATTTACAAAACCGTTGATATTTTGCTTGTGTCCTTTATATAAGCTCTAGTCGTGAAGGGAAATGAAAGTGTTCTGTGCATTTGGAAACTCTGTCGAAGGGCTCTTGTTCTTGCTACAACCCAGTAAGTATTATTTTCATGTCAAGGCACGAGATTTGGCCCAAGTCTAACGGTGTCCCACAGGGCTACGAGGTCCTTAAGGCTCGCACTAAAGGATGCGTTCCCAACAACGTGGGGATCGATCTTCTTCCTTTGGGGTCGGACATGTACACTGGTGCCGGTATCCCTGAGGGCTCCTTAATTCTTTCGCCTGCCCATCTAAAGTACATTAGGTTTCAATTTCATCCCCTTTTTCATATGCTTCTGTTCTTCTTGGATCTTCACCCCATGCAACTGAACCCAAATTCTTACCTTCTCATATCCTGCTTTCTGGCTGTTGGGTTGAAGTGGGGTGTGTCCCTTAGCTTTAAGGATTTCATCTATCTCCACGACTTAGCTTGTGTTAAAGGTGAAAGTCATTATTTCTTTTTTACGCTTGGGTCTGGTAAAAAGTTATTTTCTTGTAAACCTACTTCCACCAAGTATTGGAAAAACCAACCTCTCTTAATTAATGGGGAGTGGTAGCGCCTGAGATGTCTCACATGCCTATCCCATTGGTGTTTGACTCGAAACCTGGTATAATGATTTGTGCCTTTGGAATATAGTTTATTGTGTTTTTGCGGGTTTATCTAACCTTATCTCTTTGCAGCGCTTCCTTCGGATAAAAGGTATCTCATTCTTGAGGACCAGATCGCTTGGTTGGAGGAGAACTTGGCATGTCAAGGGTGGGACGTCATTCGCTTCGCGGACCCTGTGATTCTTATCCGTATCTCCACTGCTCGTCGCACAGTGACTTTCTTTCCGTTCATTTCAGCTGATTTGAACCTGCACGGGATAGACCTGTTCAAGAACATTTGTGCTGTCGACTTCGTGCTTTGTTGCACTGAGGATTTGGGGTCCCTTATCCAGGCCAATTTCCAAGAAAAGGAAGCTGAGTTTGCTCAGCACAGCCGCTCCGAGAACTGTGCATCCGGGTCTGAGTCTGATCAGTCAGATATGTTGGCACCATGTTCATTATCAGTCCCGGGTCGTAGGGAAATGAGACCGGGAAAAGAGATCGAGCCCTTTGGGTCTGCGAAAAAGTCCCGCCATGCTCCGCAGGTTGTTTTGGGTTTGAGTTCGCCCAATGTTGCATCCGCCTCGAGTACCCCGTCCCGACCTCAGCAAGTCCCTCATGCTCCTCCCACTCCCGCCATCTCACTGGGTGAGAATGACGAGCAGATGTGGGGCTACCAATCACATTGCTTGAGTGCGATACGACAACGTTTAGGGTTTGTGCTGGTTTCATCCGATTGTCATGTCCTATCATAGTTGTCTAATGATCATTTTCTTATGTCTCGCAAATGGTTGGAATTTGCAACGCGGAAATGGCGAGGTTCCAGGCTATGAGCCACGAGATATGCGAAAAGATGGCGACCCTCGAACTCAACGAGAAGTGCATCAAGGAATATGAAACGGAGCTTGAACAGTAGCAGGGAGAGCTACAGAGCCTAAGAAGCGGTCAAAGCATTGCGCTGATCGAGGTTGATCGCCTTAAGCAAGAATTGGGGGATGCTTCACGGGTTAGGGACGAGGAGTGTCAAGCCAACACCAAGTAGATTAGGGTTGAGATGGCCAGACAATTCAGATACAATTAGGTCCAAGGTCAGCAGCTCCCCGAGCATCGGTTTGTAGGGGATCCAGATGATTATGACGATGAGTTGGGATTTGATCCCGCTGGCTTTGAACTATATCAGGGTATGCATCTTGATGATCGTTCTCCGACGGATTACCCATCATAGGACCCCGTTAGCAGCTTTTCATGGGCCAACCCTTTCTGGGTTAGTTGGGACCATTGTCCATAGCACCGCTCCTAATGTTGCATCATCTATTGCCAGGACTGGGACTGTCCTTGGATTTACGGGCTTCACCTCACATGCTGGATTTTCTACCTATGCTGGGCCTACCTTGGAGGCTGCTCCTGATCCATTTGATGACGCATCCTAGTCTGCTTTTCTTTGTTCACTACTTGTTGTATTTATCTTTCAGCTTTATCTTTGCTGTTGTGTACTTAATTATCTCTGGTGCACTCCCAAAATTCCGGACTCGCTTTACCAGACTTCAGGAGTTATTCCTCTAGTTTGAATTTTACCTCGAAAATAACTACTCGGAACTTAACGTCGTGGTTTTTCAAACTCGACTAAGTGATAAAGCCTTCCAAACACACTCAGGATCTTCCTAGGGGGAATCTCCATTTTCAAATTCAAAAAACAAGGGATCAAATATTCTATCATCCCCGCATTACGGCTCTATCAGACACCTCTCATTGAGCTACGTCTCTGGGTAAACCTCTATATAAAGGGTCATTCGGTTTTTAGGTGAACATACCTATCCTGCACACGGCTCATAGGCGCAAGCTGAAACTCCACTTTCGCCTTTGCGCTGATGTTCCAAAAAAAGGAGATTCTCCGAGGAGGAGGTCTTCATCTTTGTCAAGGAGGGAGTCCCCGAAGCGAGATTCCAAGAGCCCTAACGGAATCATAGAGATATGCTCTCAGGATTCTTCTTCCAACTCCCCGACGAATGTTTCAGATTATTCGACTGTCCTTGATTCGTTCCGTGGGTCCAGGTCCCGATCTGGTGATGCCAGAGGTGGAGGAAAGGATACTCTGAGAAAGAGCACTCCAAGTGCGGGTCATCCTTGCTTTGTTGGAAGGGCGCGAGATGAAGTTGGTCCATCTCGTGTTCCTCGTTGTTCTTGTCGCTTCGATCATAACATGCTGTTGGCGGAACGCGACTTACTCAAGGAGGATCTGGCATGTGTCAGTGCCCAAGTGACCCGCCTCCAGAGTGATCTCGTTGCTACGGATCGCGCCGTATTAGCCGCTCATTCTGATGGCATGCACGATGGATTTAGACAGAGTATCCACCACTTCCGCGCCAAGGCCAAAATGGTCTATCCTTACTTGAATTGGGATCGTCTCCCCTTGCCATAAGACTAACCAATGTTACTTATGGGCTCACATCTGTAGAGTCAGTAGTTTTTATGTATTTTCCAGCTTTGAATAATTCAAGGATATTCCTCTTATGAACATTTCATGTTTTTCCCTTTATAGCCATAAGGGCTCAATGTTATTGTTAAGTGTGATCATACGGTCTTTGACCTTATCATGTTGCTTGATCCCAACCATGTCATGATCTCCGATCATGTCGTGATCTCCGATCACTTCTTTATGCACGATCTCCCATCACGTCTTTATTTGCGATCTCCAATCGCGTCTTTATGCGTGATCTTCGATCACGTCTTTATTACGATCTTCAATCGTACCTTTTAGTTGCTCTTGCAGGTTTTGATTTTGGTCAAGCACATTATGTGCCCATGGATTAGTACATGTATTTTCTTATTTACAAGGTCTTCGACCACGTGATGTCGGGTGATGTTAATTTAAACACACGTGGTCCTCGACCAAACATTTCGAATGTGAAGAAAACATGTGTTCCATTAAGCGTTCATCGAACGATGGACAATTTAGGGAAAATTCCAAAATGAGCGAAAACTATAAAATCAAATGTAATACTTCCTCAAATGAGTTGCATTCCAAGGGCGTGGTACGTATTGACCACTCTCGATATGCCTCAACATATGGGCCCTTTTTCCGTAAGCTTCCGTTACCTCGTACAGTCCTTCCCATGTTCGTCCAAATTTCCATGCGTTCAAGTCCTTGGTGTTCTCCATGACGTTCTTGAGTACCCACTTGCCTACTTTGAATCTTCTTTGCCGTACTCGTTTATTGAAATAATTGGCTGCCTGGTTCTGGTAGTTTGCAAGTCGTAATGCCGCAGCTTCTCGCTATTCTTCGAGCATGTCAAGGCTGTGAGCTAGCTAATGCTATTATCATTGCTCTCTACAACCAATGTCTTGACTGTGGGTAGTCCAATTTCTGTGGGAATGACGGCTTCAGTTCCATAAGCCAAGGAAAAAGAGCTTTCACCGGTTGGTTTCCGTTTGGTAGTGCGGTATGCCCATAATACGTTTGGCAGTTTCTCTGACCATTTGCCCTTGCTTTGTTCCAACCTTCTCTTCAAGCAATCAAAGATCGTGCGATTAGTTTTATTGGCTTGTCTGTTTCCTTGAGGGCAACTTCGGGACGAGAACTGCTGAATGATCCCTTTTTCCGCGCAGTAGTTTCTAAATTTACGGTTATCTAACTAAGTTCCATTGTCTGTCACGATGGCCCTCGGTATCCCAAAGTGACATATTATATTGCGTTATACAAATCTTACCACATCTGTTTGGGTCATTGTCTTGTAAACCTCGGCTTCCACCCACTTGGTGAAGTAGTCAGTGGCCAAAAGGACGAACTTCTTGCCCTCCACTGTAGTGGGCAAAGGTCCCACAATGTCCATCCCCCAACGGGCGAATGGCCAGGGTCCCACAACATGGTTAAGTTCCTCGGTTGGCTGTTTGATAAGGGGTGCATGCGTTGGACATTTGTCACATTTTCGTGAAAATTGTTCTACATCGCGGGCCATGTAAGGCCAAAAATATCCTTGGGTCAATGCTTTGTGGGCTAAGCTCCTCCCACCCGTATGGTTCCCACATGTCCCTTGGTGTATTTCCTTTAGCACCCATTCGGCTTCGCGTGGATCGAGGCATATGAGATATAGCCCTGAAAAAGACTTACGAAAGAGCGTATCATCTACAATGGCGTACCTTGCAGCCTTTACTCTCAATTTTCTCACCTTGATCAAGTCATCGGGTTGGGTTCCCTTCGTGAGGTAGTTCATGATTGGAGTCATCCACGTTTCTTCTTCGGTGTCAATCTGCATAACTCCAGGTTCGTTTGGTATACTAGGATTCGATAAGAGTTCCACCGGGGCAGCCCTCATGTCTTCCATCGATGTTGATCTTCCTGACCGTTCATCTCTCTCGGTATTCGCTTAAACTCTATTTTTTCGAATTTGCTGGCTAAATCTTTTACCAGCAGTTGATATGCCCCCATTCGTTCATCCTTAGTCTCGTATTCCTCGGTTGTTTAGCCAACTATGAGGCGAGAGTCGCTATGGACAACTAAGCGTTTTACCTTCAACATCCTGGCTAGTTGGAGTCCTAGCACTAGTGCTTCATATTCCGCCAAGTTGTTTGAAGCTGGGAAGTCTAATCGGGCGGAGTACTCTAGGTCCACTCCCTCAGGTGACGAGAGGACGACTTCCACTCCGGCTCCTGCCTGATTAGATGATCCGTCTACATACAACTCCCATTGAGCCTTGTCCAGGTCTGGTGCTTCCTCTATTTCATCACAATTTTCCTGCTGTTTGTTAGATGGATAACATTCTACTAGCAAATCGGCAATTACATGGCCATTTTGGGTTGTTCAAGGTTGATATCTAATGTCGAATGCTCCAAGTTCGACGACCCACTTTGTAACTCTAATTGAAAGGTCTAGTTTGGACATGGCCGCCTTGATTGGTTGGGTCGTCAATACGATGATCGTGTGTGCCTCGTAGTATTGTCGAAGTTTCCGTTTGGCCGTCACTAAAGCTAACACGAGCTTCTCGGCCAGTGGATATCTTTTCTCATCCTCAATTAAACTCTTGCTCACATAGAAAATGGGCCGTTGGATTGAATTCTCCTCCCTTAGCAGTACAATGCTTATAGCGATTTCAGTGACAGCCATGTATAGGTATAAGGGTTCACCTTGTTTTGGAATAGTTAGGGTTAGGGGACTGGCAAGGTATTTCTTCAACTGTTCATAAGCGTTTCTTTGTTCTGGCCCCCATATGTTTCCATTCTTGTTTCGAATTGCCTGGAAGAATGGCTTGCATCGATCGGACGATCTTGAAATGAATCGGCTGAGAGCCGTTATTCGTCCAGTTAGAACCTGCACATCCCATTAAGGTCCTCTTTTTTTTTTCTTACCGTTATTTTATCTTTTGTTGAAGCAGATCTCTATAAAGATCCTTACTGTTAATTGAAGAGTGATTTTTAACTTACATTTAAGCTCTAACAAAAAATAAATAAATAAACTTACATTTAAGCGTATATGCAGCTTTCTATATATTATAGGTAGTGACATGCCTTCTATAAGCCAATTAATTATCACATTTAATCCTTAATGTGTAAGGCAAAAAATAAACATTGGAAAGATAACTTACGACTCTAACAAAGGGACATGTACTATTTTTCACTTCTCATTGATTTTTAAATTGATTTTTAATTAGTAAAATAGGTTCCAACCAAAAAAAAAAAAAATAGTAAAATAGGTGGCCCAAAAAAAGTCACTATACACACAACATATATGCTCTTTAAAATAAATTCCATAAGTACATTTTATATATTTATTCAACTTTAAAACAAAATATACAAACCTCTCGAAACAAGTTGTAAAAGCTAGCAATGAAGAGAACTCATTTGAGATTATTCAAGGTGATAATTATTCAGTGCAAGATAAAGATATTTCTTCCTCTCCATATTTATTTCCTCCTCGGCATCATCCCTCTCAGTTTCTTCCTTCCTCTTCAACTGATAATTTTAAGGTTAAAATGGCCGCAAAGACTGAGGCATATATAAAGTTTTGTTGCTCAAGGCACTGAGAATTGCTACCGAAACCCAGAAGAAGGCTTCGAGGAATGCATGGAGTTTTTCGTGAAATTATGCAGCAACTATTATCTTTTAAAACGCCATAGAAAAAGTACAGCCAAACCCTAAATGTTTTATTTATCTTGTGCTATTTCTTGTGTAATATAATTCGAGCATACTTGGTGAATGTTTATTTTTTAACCAATCAATAGCTACGAGAACCACAATGAAGAAATACAAATTTCAATAAACCAACAAGTCTTTGGCAACAAACTGTGAGGTCGAGGATATTCAACTACAATAAACATTGTTCTAGCAACAAAAGATTATCACAAAGATGACTTTCAAATCTTCTATTTTAAAAAAATACAGTATTTTGTTTTTCTTTACAGCAATGTACATTTGACAACATTTTATTCCTGCTTTAAAAAACTAGAACAAGCATACATGAACAAAATCTGAATCCTCCATTGACTGAGACAGTAAAGAGGCTGCCATATTCTTCACAAGAGAATATAGGATAAACGTGAGGATATTTCTCTGGAGCAGGCTTCAGTGATATGAAACTCTTTTATCTATTAAACGTCCCAACTTTCCTTCATGCTGTACATCTAACGACTCAATAGCCATATATGGCAACTAAATAGAAAACTGGAAGCATAGCTTCATACAAAGTACCTCGGTTTCAAAGCCTGCAACAGTTCCACTGATCTGGCAGTACAATGGACATCTAAATACTCCTCAATCTGTGAAAAAAATGTGGGATTGAATTTGGCTAATCTACCAAAAAAAGGCGGTGCTATTGCTTTGGAGCATGCTTCCCTGAAGGAAAAGAAGCTTTGAAGATGGTGAAATTTGAACAATCAATTGTCAAGCACCAATCTGCATTATATTCAATCATTACCTCTGACACTAATTTCCAGCCTTTTCTGAGAATGGGCTCTTTCCAAGTATGGAGCAACTAAGGCATCCAATCTCACCAACCAGAGTGCAACTGCAGATGTTGTTTGGGGCATATATGCAAAGTACGCAATCAGTTCTTCACTAAAATTACAAGAACCTTACTATATTGCATTTGTATAATCGGTCCTCGTTGATGGCACCAACAAAATCACCAAGAACCTGCACGAGTAAACAATAAAGAAACTGATGGTTCCAAAGTTGAAAATAAACAAAAAATAGATAGTGTGAAATGAGGAAACTAGAAAACCTGCAAAAGCTCAGCCAAAGATGAGGTACGTCTTAGTCGTTTCACCCATAGCTTATGAGCAGATTTTTTCCAAGCACCCAACAAAGCATCTTCTGGCATGACTGACAGCACAAATCAGAGGGAGGTGGAGATCAATATAGCACGGAAAAACATTAAAAATTTTGGGGCGAATAGAAATGTCTTCGATATATAACCTAGAAAACCTGTTTTAAGCATCAGACAATCAAAAGGTTCAGGCCCCAAATCCAACTAAAATAATCCCTTCCCAGTAACACATGCTAAATTCCTCTTTTGGCCTTGTTTTCCCGCCATGCCCCATCCCTTCCTCTAAAATCTTATTGCACTTCAGAGATTTTCTCTTTATTTTTTATTTTTTTTAATTTATAAAAATTATATAAAAGCTACCGGATTTGATTGCAAATAAATCTCAAAGTCACATTCTAATTATCCAAACCATGACCACTTAATTCGTTCCTAGGTTGATCCTCAACTGAAGTCCTATTCTCCTCCAGTCTATCAAAGATATGTGTAGCTTGAAATCCTTTTAACTGGAGGACATCTTCATTACTATAACAAACAAATATCAGAAAATGCAAAGCTAAAATCCAAATGATTGGTTACCTCAATAGCATGCATTGCAGCTTTTAGTGATTGGATCTGTGATGAGAGAACCTTATGCTTAGGAAAAGTATCACTCGCTTCTCTCTCCTTACATGTGGCTACATGGATGGCTACGTTTCTTCCAGATCAAAATGAAGCTCAAATGTTGTATGGCAAATCCTGCAGTTCTTCTCATCTCTCCAATACAAATCATGACAACTTTCACATCTAGTAAGTGTATCAAAATAGGATCGTTCACCATGTTTGACAGCATTAAGATCTAGGTAAAAGGAATTCCATAACCACGAATCAAATGCTTGGATTCGGCTCCATTTCTGTTTCTGTTGTTCTCCTTCCTTTCTAACTTCAAGAACCACAACACCAGATGAAGGCAGAGAATCATTTGCAATTCCCGATAAGTTGTTGTCTACATCAAATACTGGTGAATAAGTGTCTTCTCTAACACTATTCAGCTCAGATTGATCAGATTGCGCCAAGTTGTCAATTCTATCACTATTTACCATTCTACTTGACATCGCTTGGCACAGAAACGCTATTCGTTTCTCTAGGGATTCAATAAGAAGAGGCTCTCGTTTACCCCTATCATCCAAAACTGACAACAAAGCACACAGAGCCTGCATTTGGTTTAAGAAAAAGCAAGTAAATATTATAACTTATACAAGGTCAAGCAATATGTACTACAATCACATTGATCGTATAACAAAAGTTCAGCATAATACCTCTTCTGTATCAATCACCTCCCAGTGACCATCTTCTGAAGATTCGAAATAAACCCTTCTATGTCCAGGGTCATATGCATTACAAGGGCCCAAGAAAAGCCAGTATCTGTTGTATCAACGATCAGACCCCAAAAACACAGACTGCATTGGGTGTAAGTCAAACCGCACTTCTCTTTCTTTTCCATTTTTCTCTTTTGTAGAGAATCTCTCGTCAGAGAACTTTGAGATTGACCCTGAAGAATCTATAGGGTGAAACTTTAATGTATAATCTTCTTTTGCACCACTCGTATGGCCTGCATGGACCCAGGTTGGCCTGGGCATGCCATGTTGTTTAGTTGATAACCTCTTAATTTTCGCCCCTGAACCAGAATGAAGACTGCTAGGAATGCATTTATAGGATCCTATAAAGGAATAAGAAGAAAAAGAGAGTTGGGCGCGGCCGCGATTTCATCCTAATCGTAAGGAGTAGCCGCCAGGGAGTTGGGCGCCGCCTAGCGCCCGCCTAGGCCGCCTAGCGCCCTCCTAGGCCGCCTAGCCCCCGCCTAGGCCTCCTAGCCCCCGCCAAGGCCGCCTAGCGCCCGCCTAGCCCCCGCCAAGGCCGCCTAGCCCCCGCATAGGCCGCCTAGCGCCCGCCTAGCCCCCGCATAGGCCGCCTGGGCAGGTCCGGGCTAGAGTTTTGCCGTTGAGGCGTCGACCGGTTGAAGAGCGCAGGAGGCGGCGACGCTGAAGCTGGCACTGAGGCGCTGCTTGTTATGAAGAAAGACCGAGATACAGAGCTGAAGTCGAAACAGCGAGAGGAAGGAGTGGAGACTACGGTGGGAAGAAGAAGACATCTAACCTAATGGGTTGGGTTTTGTAAAATGGGCTTAAACATTGTATTAAAATGGCCCTATATTAAAAAAAGTAAATTTTTTTTAGCTGTTTGTTTTTATAATTTTTTTTTTTATATCAAGGTTCGAAAAATGTTAAATTTATAAACCACCATAATAATTACGGCTATTTGAATCTCATTGAATATTCAAATAATATTTACTGTCAAAGTATTTATATATAATGCAGTTTGCACCATTCAGATGATATTAACACATTCCATTTAATGGGACAACCTCATAGTGGTGGGAAAAATAAAAATAAAAACAAAGAAAAGGTTTCAATGTCCATAAAGAAGATCAATTGGAGCCACTATTGCGCTCAACTTTTCTTCAATGCTTAAATCTGAATATTTGCCTTCCATCAGTCCTAACAACCATACTTCTCCTGGATGGCTCTCATCAATTTCGGTGTATATTATCACCATGATATATTTACTTTTGCCATGGTTCATATAAGTCAGCCTTTTAATTTTGGAATTTCCTGAATTGTACCCAGAATCATCATCACTGCTACATGTACCACTGTCACCGAGGTCATCATCAACTGCTCCAGAGTCTTCGGTATCTGATTGGGATTCCTCCACTTTCTGTTAAGAAGAATTAATACGCACACAATATGTGGATGATGAAATCTTTTCAAATAATGTAATATCACTTGAAAGAGTTGAACCAATTAAAGACTCGAGTTCCTCTATTCCACTGGAAAGGTTCAATTCAGAAATCTGCAAAACAAAAACAAAGTCCACCACTAATTCAAGTGGAATGTTGTGCTTGGCTGGTATCAACTTAATGATTAAAACGTGAGAGATTATGATAACAATATTTTCAAGAAAATTACCTGCAATGACTTCGCCAACTTAGAAACTTTCAACCCATGAATTCCTTCCTCCAGCAGAACTCTGAACAATTCACCCTTCAAAGTACCAGGACGTAAACCATACTTCACCGTAAGGTTCATTTCCTAGATAACAAAAGATTCAATTTGAAAAACCAAATTTCACATTTATAGATAAGTTTATGCAACAACAGATAAAGCTTATTAATTGTAGAACATAAATAAAACCACCATAAGAAAGTAAATAAAGGCTCCTACGCATGTCTAGTCATTAAAGCAAATAATTACAGAGACAAGCAGAGACAAATGAACATATTCTGAACAGATGTTGTTTAGGAATGCACGATAATGCCAACAAACAAAACTGAAGAAACTATTTCCTTTAACATTCAATCACTACATGTTATATGTAAAACCTAAAATTTCTGATTTTGGTCCTTAAGTATGGAAAATGAATCTATCCAACTGAGGCTCTGCCTCAAGGTAGAAACATATTATTCGGGGTAATGACAGATCTTAAATGACTATTGCCAATAAGGCTTTGAATGCTCAAGGTTTTTCGTGATGAACACATATTATTGGGCATCTATAGCACTTAACTTGCAGAATATACACATGCGTTGATAATTAAATACATTTACTAGGGAGGAAATGGAGCTTAGAAAAATCAATTGCAACTACGGGAGTTAAATTAGAAGACCTTGCTAAGGGCATCCCTTTGCATTGCACCTTGTTTTGAACCAAAACCAGAGGCTTGACGCAGTATTTCTGTCCATGTTAAAGGGTTTAGCGATCCCTTCCAGAATTCCAAAGTGGGTTCTTGATTTTCAACCTGCCAAATCATTTGATAAAGATGCTTAGTTATTGAGTACTTCCATTCAATTTTTTCATAAAAATATGAAATAACAATTGATTTAAGAGATGAGCAAAAGTCTCAAATGTTTGACAAAAATAAGTATACCACAAACGCAAGTGGATCTTCTAAAATTGCATATGGATGGGCTACTAATAGTCTGATTATGATTTGGTTCAGAAAATTTCTTGTCGCCTAAGCGTATCTATCAGACATTCTGGAATGGACACCTTCTCTGTAGTCACACCAAACTTTTGATTATTAGCTGATATCCTCTTTACTATATTCTTTAAATGTATCTGACATCATTTTGCTACTTTCAGCGGTATTTAACTTCCCTGTAAAGAAACATGTCAACAGTCTTATAAATTGCATTCACTTTTTGTTACCAACAAAGTTCCAAACGTATGAGCCTTTAGAAAACTGCTGTGACATATATGTACCCAAATGAAATGGTCAACATGACTATACAATATTATCATAAGTTAAATGAACTGTAAATGTCTGTGATCTACATGATTATATGTTGTTTGTTCATAACTCACCGAGTGAATAAATGCAAGAAAATTGCATGATTTTCTCAAACGAGGTATATAGACCCACAGCCAAGCTCGGCTTCAACATTAGATAGAAGAAGCTTCAAAAGGGCCACATGAATTTTTCCAAGTAGCAAGGAATCCTAAAAGGCATTTTACGAAACAAAGATGTTGAGCAAGTAGAAGACACAATAAATCCGATGTTGGATCAAAGATAAGATATAACCTTGTCCTAAAATGCTTGGCCAAACTCATCAATAGTGAAGGAGCTTATATCTACCATAACGGCATAAGTATAAGGGAAATGGAAAACCTGCCCAAGAAGGTGAACCCATAATATATTTGAGTACGATAACTAAACAAAATGTAGCAATCTGAATTGATGACCCCCAAACACATTTGTTAATAAACCCAACAAAAAAAAACTGCAGCAATCTAGAGTGCTTTAACACTGCACATCTTTTCACTCGCCAGTTTCCATAAGGAATTTTAAAGTTGACAAGATAATAATAAATTCCTACACTAGGTACGAACTACACAAAAGAGAGTTACAACTTATACAAGTAGATTCCAATATCAAATTTGGACCACATTCCATATATCTCTAGGACTTGATATATCTTTTTCTTGAGTATATATCATAGTTTGCATAACATCTCTGCAAGAACAACCTATGACTTCAATCATTAATGCAATGAGAGCGTCGATGAAAAAGATTGGTAAGAGTAATGAGAGACCATTAGGCAGTATTAGCGAGCACAAAATAATTATTCCAAGCTTTTATAGGTCGTATAATCATGAATAATAAAACAGACCTCATAAATAAGAAAAAGCAAATGCAATAATAGATGGAGTGTATGACATCTTTCACGAACGATGTCCTATATTTGCAAAAGAACTTAACAAAATCAGGCCACATACAGTTTGCAACTCACATACCTTGAACAGTTTCTTGACAATCTCTGGAGAAGAATCCCAAGGTTGCATACAGAATGGCTGCTTCATCTTCACAGAATTTGGAGGAAACTTGGCTAGCAAATCTGAAATCCCAAAAATTCCTTATCCACAGCACAAAATACTATACATGCAGACACATACATATTACAACATTTCATTTTAGAGTGGAAAATTTGTTCCGTTCTTCCTTCAAACCAACCTTTGCAAAGTGAACAGGCATGATCTCCATTAGTAGTAAAATGATTAGAGCACCCCAGTGCATTTGGCCTTCCTTGTAATTCTCTCAGCTCCAGCTCTTCATCATCCACAAGCATTGCAATCTTATCCGAGTGTTCTTGGGAACCTGCTCCTTCCAAAGCAAGTTCACATTTTTCTTCGCTTGGCAGAGTCTGATTCTCATTGTTAGATCCACCTTGCATCCAAAAGCAAAATGAATATTGCTAAATCTGCTAACTTAAACCATATATTTGCAAGAACAATTTTTTCACTTACCTCTCTCCTTTTGACGAAATGTTTCCTCTATTCTTGTACCTTATTTCGTACCCGTCCCTGTTTCTGTAAAGGCAACAAATGTCAAACAACTTTCTAAAGGTTACCACTCAGATCGACCTTGAAGATGATCATTCCGAAAGACTTTCTCACATATCTGCAAGCAATACAGACTAAATTACATTTTTGTTGTTGCAATCTTCTTTTCCGAGTTAATGGTTTTCGCGATACACATGTTAGCAAAACCCATGTCAACAGGAAAATCTCTAGCATTAGGATTGGTTGCCCGCCAGATTATAGCCGACCGGCTATGCTATTATTATAAAAAAATTATTATAGCCGCCCGGCTATACTATTTTTGACACGTGGTGAAATGGGCGCCAGAGGACAGATGGGGCCTTTGTTTTTATAAATAGTATGGCCGAGTGGCGATACTCGATTTTTGTTTTTTTATAAAAAAAGTGTAGCCGGGCGGTTATGCTATGGTTTTTTAGTATAAAAAACGTATAGCCGCCCGGCTATACTGGGGATTTTTTTTTTTTCGAAAAAATAGTAACAAGATCATGGCAGGGCTAACCCAGCACCGACACGCTCCTTTGAGTCCTTGGATTGCTTGCTCTCAGGTACTAATAGCAACACTGACACATCTGTGGAAGATGATGATGGAATTTCTATGCTTTTCTCGGATTGCAGAAGAAACTTATGGAACTTTGGAGCAGGCAATAATAGTGCAATCTCATCCGAAGAGTCTGAGAACAACGAAACAGTAGTCTCTCAAAGTTCATCAGATTTATATGTCCAAAGTCAGGGTAAGAAAAATTCCACAAAGAGAAGCCATGATCAAAGCGAGCTACATGGAGCCAATCATAGTCACTTTGGTCTTCTTCAAACGGATTCTTCTACTATGAAAGGTGGTTTTCGTCTTATCTCTGAAAACCCACCAAACCTGAAGAAGCCCAGATCAGATAAGCGTCCAAGCTCATCCAACATCAACTTTCAACAGCCGAGTTCATCTGTATCAGCTTCCTCTATGGAAAAGCCTGATCCAGAGGTCATTGCACAAATGAAAGAGATGATTTATCGTGCCGCGGCTTTTAGGCTTGTGAACTTGGGGATGGACATGGTTGAAAGGCCAAAGAGGAAGAATGTTAAGATCTCATCTAACCCACAGACCGTGGCTGCAAGGCAAAGGAGAGAGAGGATCAGTGAGAGAATTAGGGTTTTGCAAAGGCTGGTTTTGACAGGACCCGCCCCAAAATTCCTCGGAACCCGAGATGAATCCTTTGGAAATTCCGACATCACACCGATGCCGGGCCCACTTACTAATACTATAGCCTCTTGTCCAAATTAAGGAAAAAGGGCACGAGACTTTCTACCGAAATTTCAGCAGAGTCTCCCCTGAAAAACGGACATTTACCAAATTGTTTCACCTGTAAAAATCACAGTTATAACTCAACCGGCAGCATGCACAAGTTAATAACATGCGATTTACGTAATAGGCCTCTGGCCTTACAATTAATCTTAACCTAAAACATTTTACAAACGGAACGGAGTTTAACATAAGTAGAAATAGATAAAGATTGCCCTATACAAGCTCGGGCTTTAGGTCATCGATAAAATCCAAAACTAAACAACTCTAGTAAATAGGATTCGATCCCAATGACCAAATTAAAGTCCATGCAAAAGAAATGGTTTACCTTACGACTGGACTTGGGTGAGACCCCAGGCTACTTACGTACCCTTACTGAGATCAAACTATAACATCCCACATCGACCAACGGAGATGTGGTGATGTGCTTTATATGTACATGCCCACCTCCATCTAGCATGAGGCCTTTTGGGAGCTCACTGGCTTCGAATTCCATGGGAACTCTGAAGTTAAGCGAGTTTGGGCTAGGGCAATCCTAGAATGGGTGACCCACTGAGAAGTTTCTCGTGAGTTCCCAGAAACAAAATCGTGAGGGCAAGGGGCCCAGAGCGGACAATATCCTGCTACGGCTGAGCCGATTCGGGATGTGACAAATGGTATCAGAGTCACTCGGCCGTGTGGTGCGAGTGTGCCAACGAGTTCGTCAGGTCCCTAAGGGGGGTGGATTGTAACATCCCACATTGACCAATGGAGATGGGGTGATGTGCCTTATATGTACATGCCCATCTCCATCTAGCATGAGGCCTTTTGGGAGCTCACAGGCTTCAAACTCCATGGGAACTCCGAAGTGAAGCGAGTTTGGGTTAGAGCAATCCAGGATGGGTGATCCACTGGGAAGTTGCTCGTGAGTTCCCAGAAACAAAACCGTGATGGCAGGGGGGGTTCAAAGCGAACAATATCGTGCTACGGCGGAGCCGATCCGGGATGTGACACAAACCAAACGAAGTTCTTCAGTAAATAACCACGAACCAGATAACATACAATTATTTTCAATAATACCCACAAGTTTAATTTTGGAATCATATTTTCCCTTTAAATAAAATTTCCGAGTCTCCGCCCATGAACAACAGAGCCATTTTTCTTTACTCACTCCGTACTCAAGACTCATGACCCAATACCCATATCCCTTTAAATATGCACATATGCTAACCACAATTCTTTTAAACATTACTATTTTTCCCGACATAGTATAATAATCATTATTCCTATCCCCGTTACTTTACTACACGCTGGAGAATCCAATGTCATGCGTAGTAAAGTAATAGTAATCAAAATGTCTAGGTTCTTTGCCACACATCGGAATAATCCAATGCCACATGTGGTAAGGTAACTAGTATCCAAGTGAGTACACATGTAACAACTCGATCCTTAATTAATTTTCAATTATTATTTTATTCAAGAAAAAGACTATTTTGCCCCTGGAATATTTTAACGGGTATAAAAGTTGACTTTTTGACCGGGAAGGAATTTGAAAATTCCTATTGGACCGTTATGTAGAGCACGTCGAAACGAGTTTTTAGACACGTAGTGGGCTCGAATCGGAGTTGTAACGAAAAAGTTGCTATAAAGGAATTTGTCCGGTGGCAACTTGTAAACAGTTCAAAGATGGTTTTTAGAAAACCAGAAAAATCTCTTTTTACTCTCCCGACACGTCTGTTATTGTTGAGCCCCAAATCTGATAAGCCCAACAAATTCCCTAAATATTCTCTATTCTGCACAAGTCCCATAAACCCATCATAATCCCAAAACCGACAGAACCTCCTCAAGACTTACTGATCTGTTCACAGGTCCAAAGCATCAACTTCCTGAGCTCGAAACGAAATAGTTCCTTCTTCAAACTTGTTCGTCTGCCTCATGAGTAGAACATATCCGAAAATTAGCCCAGTCGGAGAAATATAAACACCTCAAACCCCAGTTGGAGTACGAACAGATCATCTCTGTCTGATACTCTGTGTTAAGCACGGATTTCTCTTTGCATGCGGGTTTCTGTTGCGATTCTTACCTCTATTCCTTCATCACAATTGTTTCTGAGGTCGACATCTACAACATATCCAAATTCCAAGGCAAACGGAGATTTATATCTACCTTAAATCGTGTTCAAGGTGAGACTAGTCTTCACTTTCATTCTGTTTGCTGGTTTCACTCTAGTGTGCCCTTATTCACTCTTGCATGTGGCCTTCCTCTGATCTAGTGGCTTCGTTCCTTTCATCAAAGTTGTTCATCTTTGTCTTGGCTATAATCTGTCAAAATTGGAGCTTCATCCAAGAAGTGTAGTCATCTCAAGGCTGGTTGAAGTGTTGCCTACTTATTTTGTTCTGCTGTATTGAGGTAGGCTCGAATTCTTTCTTGTGTGTCAATTTCTATTGATCATTCGACAACATTTTCTTCATACAGGTTATTCCTTAGTTATAGAACTATGACATATCCAAAAGTTACAGCAATTTAAGTGCTATAACCATCTGAAACCTTGTTCAAAGTTAGTAAGTCCTCTAGTCTGCTGTTTAAATTCTACAGCACCTTATTCACTGTTGGATGTCGATTTCCCTTGTTCAGATGACCAAGGTTTCTTCTTGAAAGTTGTTCAGTTTCCTGTTCTCTACAACATATCCAAAAATAGTGGTCATTCAATAAGTTTAGACCTCTCGGACATAGTATAACTGAAACAAACTCCTTTCTCGTTATCAAGTGTTATTTGGGAGTTTTACTCCTAGGGGGCCTTCTTTATGCATTGCAGAAAGATTCAAAGGACTGTGGTACATCGGTTCAGCGTACCGATAGGAATGGTCTTAAATTAAGTACACGCACTTTTAGAAGCCGGGGGTCAGAGCTTTAAATTAAATTATTGTGTTGAGCAATTTTATTGATTAAATACTATGATGGCTTAAATAGGTACTCGGGTACCAGCTGATTCACAGGAGGGACCCTCAAAGGGTCAGAGCAAGTCGGACGTACAGTGAGTGGACTTTTGTTTTATAAATGGATTTGATGCTATTAATCTTTCAATATTTGATCTTGAAGGATTTATTTATGGTTATTACTTTCCGAGCAAGAATAATGAAATTATATATTATATATATGTTCTCGATTATATGTTATTATATTTAAATGCAAATGGCTTGGAAAGTAAGAAATGAGGTATTAACCATATTGAATGATTGGTTGAGGAATAAAATGGTAATTTCCAGGAAGGGCATGTATTTTGTTTTTAAACCACCATAGGTACCCAAAAATGTTGCCTTCGGATAAATTGTTGCCTTCGATTATAATGATGTCCAAAGACATCCCAGTTGCCTTCAGTTGAGTCAGCGCGCGTTTGACGATTGCCCCACGAGTTTCGGGGACGCCCAAACCGTGTGGTGCTAGGAATGCAGCTCGGGTGGACCAAGTGTCCTCTGAGTCTTGCAAGGATTGCGGCTCGAGTGACTTTATGCTACCGAGACCTGCTAGGAGGAATTGACGGATTTATGATGGGTACACCTAGGTGGAAGGAAATTGTTTCCCTTTATTAATCTCAGATATTTTGTTAATGTTTCACTTAATATATGCTCAGCTATATATATATATATGAGGATTTGCATGCCTGAATTTTCATACGGATATTGAACATGGATATGATTAAATTTTCTAAATGTTTTAACAGAGGGGTTAGTATGTTAATACCTTATGTTCTAGAACTTTATTTTTGTCCACTCACGTTTTTCAATGTTTTGCGCCCCCAGGCAGTAGTCGTGTACGGGGACATCACCACAGGGCCGTCACTTTCCTCCATCCATCTCCTCCACTACGTAGGAGTTCTTTTGTAATTATACTGTTTATCTTAAATTCTGGATTAGCTGCTCTGAACAATTGCCCAAAGATTTTCTGTATGGCCTCAGGCCGGTTAGTTGGTTAAGTTGTTTGGATGTAAGTTGAAAGCATGCTGGCAGTTGTGACGTTTTTTTTTTGTATATGTATGCTTTCCAACAGGTGAAAAATTTGGGAAAAGATTCAGTTTACAGAGGAGACTCTGCCGAATTTTCGGCAGATGTCAAACCTAAAAAGAATTTGGATTTTAGTAAGAAGGGCAAATTAGTCATTTGTGCCTGACACCCGCCAGGTGTCGGACACACACAGGGTTCGACTTGGATTCCAAAGTGGAATTTGGGTCGGGTCTTGTCAACACACGCCGGAAAATCCAACACCACGTGTGGCTATGCCAAAACATGTTCTACGCGCTCAGACAACTTTACACATGCCACAATATCCAACACCACATGTGATAAGCTAACAACATATCCATATATGCCCACACGCCGGATAATCCAACGCCACGTGTAGGTACAATAACCAAGGGAGGGTACTTAGCATGGAGTAATCCCATATTCACATAGCCTAACAACAAAGTACCCCAAACTCGTATTTATCTCTTGCCCAATCATATAATCACAAGGTGAATAACAATATCTCAACTTATAAAATCCATATTCTGAAAAATCATAACTTCAAATATCAACATAGTAGAAGCATTCAAAATTCAACGATATATACATATATAACTATATATAACTATATATAAATCCTTTCAAAAATCATGAAAATGCTTGGTAATTTAATCAATAAAAATAATGTTATTTCAAACAATGCCCACTCACTCCTAATAATTATAGCCGAGACCCATGACTCATCTTCACAACCTATCAATTGAGTATTCCATGCTCAACTATTCCATAACTTCAATTATCAAAATAATATCCAAGAATTCCATAAGAATAAAACAATCCCATAATTGCAACATAATCAAAGTAACTCAAATAACAGTCAAGACTTGTTTATAAGGCCGTTCTAGTACTTCTCGAAGGGTGAAACTACCTCGGAAGACTCACGGTTGTAGGGGCTTTTTCGTTCCAGCAGCTTGACGAATGGGCCTGGGCTGCTGTAAAGAGCAAATGGCTGGAATCGTCCCTTGTGTCTGAGTTCGAGAATCAAACCCCAAGTGTGCTTCGAAAGGGCAGCGGAGCCTTAGGAAACACCCTGGTTATCTTCACCAACAAAAAGACAATTGCTTGCAGATAAATATTTAGGCCTGGCATGAGAAGCTTGTGGCATGGGAGCTGAGCATTCGTGAGTTTAGCATGAGAGAGAGAAGGCTTGGGTTTCCTATGAGAAACATAGGCTCGAAGTAAGGGGAAGAGAGAGTTTTTGGGAGGATTTGTTGAGGAGAGAGTGGAAGAGATGAGGAAGAGGATGAAAGCATGGGTGGCTTTAGCATATTTCCAGCAGCTTGACGAAAGCTTCGTCAAGCTTCTGGGCGATCTGATAGAAGAGAAAATGGGAAGCAATGGAAGAACAAGGCTTGAAATAGGAGGGTTCCAGAGATGAGAGATGATGCTTGCTCTCTCTGGATGTGGGTTTTGAGAGAGAGAAAGGAGGAAGATAGAAGAACAAAGCATGAAATTGAAGGATTCCAGAGGGGATGCTTGCCTTCGATCGATTCTCATGGTTGCTGAAGGCTTGCAGCAACCAAGGTGAGTTGTCGTGCTGGGTAGAAAGTGCCTCCTTTTATAGGCGCTGGAACACTCAATTTTATCAAGAAACCCTCTCCCCTTTTCCTTCACTTTCTTCCATTCCATCTTATTTGGTGAAACCTTCCTAGCCTGAGCATGTAGGCATGAAACTTTTTGGAGTTCCAAGACCTTCACACAGCTGGACCTCTCCATGTGGGTGAGGAGCCACTCACTTTTTCTTCTTGTTTTCTCACCAAAGCTTGAAGAGGAAAGAATGGGTAAGGGTGCTGGTCAAAAGGTGATTTACTTCCATCAGCACATGGTTTTGCTCGGTTTTGATGGTTTAGCTTTGATCTGGTTTTAACAAAGATATTTTCCACGATGCTGGGCTGGGCTGGGCTATTGGTATTTTATTTTCCAGCGGCCTGTGAGTTTGCTCAAGCTGTTGGAAAATAGCCTATTTGATCAAGGTGCTGGATATTTTGGCTGATGTGGGACTTTTCAAGTATTTGCAGGCCATTGGATATTTTCCTAAGCTATTGGGTTTTCTCTCTCATGCCTACCCATATGTTTGGGCTCAAGGAATGGGCTTGAGTTTTGGTGCTCCCAAGCAGCCCAAAACTTCCATTCCTTGGACCATCAATGGGCCTCGTGAATACTCGTAACCATCCATACCACAACCCGCTCAGCAAGCCCCAGGCATTCGTGTGGCTTGGGCCCACTTAAGCTTGTAGCGTGGCGTGTTGCTTATTTGCTTGGCGTGGCATGTGTGCAAGCGCTTATGACGAACTTTTCGCGTGCCCAAATCGGGTTTCTTCTCGGTAAGATATTGCATTGGGCCGAGAATTTATTTGGGCCGAACCGTGACTTTTTGGGCCTCAACAACGGTCAATCGAGGGGTCAAACGGCCCAAACTTGGTCAACCGGGCCCACAGGGTCCACGACCTCCGATTTCCAATCC
Organism: Prunus kanzakura; assembly: GCA_020521455.1. Classification (NCBI taxonomy): domain Eukaryota; kingdom Viridiplantae; phylum Streptophyta; class Magnoliopsida; order Rosales; family Rosaceae; genus Prunus; species Prunus kanzakura. Next base: position 385,584 of record BPUM01000838.1, read on the forward strand.
GAAGGCTCCAATGGGTTCAACAAAGTTTACTATACATGTCCATCAAGTTTGGTTTGAAACGGACAGTCGGATCGCTCGCGATCGCACGATCGGATGGTTATCGTTTAACGCAAACTTTAAGTCATTGAATCGGAGCATTCGGGGCTCCGATTCACAATCCTAGGGATGTTTAGATCAACATATATTAAATTGGAGTCGATCTAACGGTCCGAACATATCGAACCTAGATAATGCCTAATATGCGATATCCGATCGATAGTCAAACGATAACCAAAATCATATCCGAGCATACCATCGTGCTCGAGACGACATGAGGATCCTTTTAGAACCAAGAGGGACACTCAAACAGTGCCCACGAGCAGTCACACGCACCAACAGCGCGTGGGTGTCTAGAGAAATTCCGGTGACTTGAAAATCCCAAAATCGTTGGTCAAGACCTATACCTACATGATCAAGACATTGAGTGGAGCAACTTTTGTTCTTGGACCAACCCCAAAAAGTAACCGGAGGTGGCCGGAATCAAGGGCCGAAACCGGCCAAAACTTCTATTGCTTAATTGACAATCAAAACGCAGAAATCAATCCTAAACAACCCAACCATCAGCTAGAACACATTGAAAGGATGAGAAAACATAGCAAGTTCAAAGAAATTGGTGGCCGAAATCGCCAGAATGAGCAATGGAAAGTTTGGGTTAAAACCGGCCAATCTTTCACGTTTTCCGGCTAGGCGGCCACGGCTGGGGAGGCTATGGGGCGGGGTGAGTAGAGGGGAGCTGGCCAGTCATTTTGGGACTGGTCCCAGCTCCAATGGCGGCTGGAGGTGGCGACGGTAGCCACAAAACCAACTGGCCTGACTGTTCGAGGGAGGGGGTGTTGCACGAAGGAGAAGACCGGGGGGAGAGAGAGAGAGAGAGAGAGTGTGTGTGTGTGTGTGTTTTATTTTTATTTTTTATGATTTTAATAAACCCACTTCGAAATAATTATGATTGTGCGACTGAGCTTCTCTTGATTGTAACTTTTTCGTTACAACTCCGAATCGAGCCCACTACATGTTTACGGACTCATCTTGACACGATCTATGTAAAAGCACCAGTCATTTTCCCAAAATCCTTCCAGATTAAAAAGTGACCAAATTACCCCTACCTCGGGGGCAAATTTGTAATTTCATATTTAAATTAATTAAATAATTTAAATAGATAAATATTAAATTAGGGTCGGGGTGTTACAGGTTCCTGGTGGAAGCAAGATGGACACTGCATCTATGCTTGATGAGGCTGCAAATTATCTCAAGTTCTTGAGGTCACAAGTGAAGGCACTTGAAAATTTAGGCAAAAAAATTGAGTCCATGAGTAATTCGAATATTCCTCCTACAGGCTTTGCTTTCTCTTTCAACCCCTCTTTTCCCATGCAAACCCATCATCATGTCCCTCTCCACAACCCTAATCATATCCACCAACCCCACAGTTGAAAAATTAATCCAAGACCATAAAAGAAGCCCCTAACCCAAAGTCCTTTCCTTTAATCATTCTCATCATCATCATCATTTCATCCCCAATGATTAACTTCCAAATAATAATAATAATAAAGTAGCAAATTTTATATCCAAGATCCAAATCATTCTCTTCATCATTACATGTAATCCTGAGTTATTAAGGCTTCATTCCATGCCATCATAACACCCACCACCCAAGAGCTCCACAAGTAAGACTTTTGGAAATGAAATTCTATTTCCACTACTATTTTTGCTGCTTCCACTATCCATATGTGCATATGCTTAGTGAAGGGAATTTATTATATTGCATAGTGGAAGTAGCAAAACAACGATTGGAAAGAGTGTAGCTGCACATGATTTTGCTTTTACACAAAAGGGATTAGCAAATAATAACACCTATGATTAAGAGATCAAGGGCTAGAAAGCGATTACCACTTTAAGCTTTTGTTGTGTAATTATTTAATCTGTTCTTGTACTTGAAACTCAGCTTTCTTGGAGATCTTTGTATAGTGTAATTTTTTAATGTCATTGTTGGGTAACCAATGCAAGGGACATTCTCTTAAGACTTGTGAATCCTAGTCAGTGGTCCTGTCTCCTTGATTCAACCCAAAGCGTGCACTCGAAAATCACCCCAACCTCATTGCTTAGCACATGTTCTGGTTCTTTTCCTTTGGTCCTTTGGGCAGGTGGGTTTTTTACTTTGCACAAAACCCTTCCTTTTATCAAGAAAACTTGGCTATCCCAAGGATTAATTATGCAATTAATGATATTCTTCATGATGACGCTGATCGGTTATTCTGGTGATAAAGATGTGTGTTTATGAATTTTACGATTTTGGCACCTTTGCAAATGGCTTATAATAGTTTGGATTGTAGGTAAAGTTCCTAAACCGAATGGTCAGCACCGTAATTTTATAGTTGCTTTTTAGTTACAAAGAGAAAATTTGTGTATGCATTCTTTTATGCACTGCGTTGGATTCTCACATGTTTTGTTTGAAGTTGCTAAATGTATTTTTCGTGGCTATTGAACAACAAGCCGCGGTGATCCATGTGCCTTTTTATTCAATAGACACGGAAAACACCTTTAACAACCACCTATAAAGGCGCGTGTGATTCGTGGGGAAAAATTAAACTTCGATTTAAAACTACAAATTCTAGATTCATACCACTAATGATGTTTTCATTGATGATGGTGATGATGATAGTGACCGTGTGATGTAAATCTGACTATAAGGAAGGGAAAATTCGAAAATAGAAAAGGATTCCAATAAAGAAGATAAAGAGCTGGTCATGCATTTTGTCATGGATATGAGTTGCGGGTTTTATTTGTCTTCGTCTTGTAAGGAATGGAAAAAAGTTGGTTTTGACTGGATAAAAAGATGTTATTGTGGTTGCAGATATTTAGCTAAATTTAGACTTTCTGACGTTCTCAAAGGAGCCCCGATCCCTGGCTTTGGGATTTGTTTTTTGGTTGCTCGAGCTCATATAACCCACTACTAGCAAGTTAGCAACATTGATCATGTCCCCAACTTAACCAATATATTGTTAAATTTCAAAAGGATGGACCACGACCCACTACTTGCAACATTGATCATGTCCCCAACTTAACCATATGTGTTAGTAGGTGTGGCTTTTTATACAAAACGTCTCGATGTTATTAGTAGTGGAAGCTAGTAGGTGTAGCCATTCATTATATGGGGTATTTGATTTTATTAAATTTCCGATGTGAGACTTCAATATTCTTCAATATATATAATACATTAATTATTATTCAGTTGGCAAATTTTGTGCAGGTCTCAAAATAAAAAATATTGCGTTGTAGGAACTAATTTGTTAAACAAAGATAGATTGAACAATTAAGTTAAACAGTTGTGATGTAGACTGTTGGTTAAAGAAACAATGACTAAAGATACATTGAACAATTAAGTTGCAGGAACTTTGTAAAGGAAGAACAAATTAGTTTCACAAAACAAAAAGAACTTTTAGAGGACGAGTTGAGCAAATTTACATGTATATGAATGCTTTCTTCAACACACAAGATGAAATTTTTCAGCACAATTAATTTTAAATTAATAGAGAAGTACTGGTACCTAGCTAAGGGTCTCATCTCAGTGGTGAATTTTACTGGCCTCATTTCAATTGAATCTTCTGATTCAGTGTCTGGGTTTTTTCGAGCCAACTGTACAGCCAAGGCCAAGGCTATTTCAACAGCTTTCCAGACAGAGTTGCTGCCAAAGTTTCCATTCAGCCATGGATCAACTATACTTTTGATGTCCCCTTTCTCAACCATGAAACTAATCCATTGACAAATGTACATTTCCTCATGTATCATTGATGAAACAGGTCGACTTGTGATAATCTCCAACAGCACAATCCCATCACTTTTCTCATTTAACGTGTTTGATAGGTTGTACCTACAAACCAAACGATGTAACTCAAATCAAGTCTGTGCCTAAGCATCAATTTGTCCTATTTTTCTCATTCTTCTGGTTGCTTATGATTTATTTTATTTAAGTTTTACTTCATTGACAATAATTGGAATTCTAGAGCTGAAGTTTAAACTATAAAAACCGAAAATACTCACTCGGGGTCCAGGTACACATGAGTCCCATCTTCAGCAGAGAAAATTCTAGATAGGCCAAAGTCAGATAGTTTGGCTTGAAAGTTTTCATTCAACAAGATATTTGTAGATTTCACATCTCTGTGGATTATAGGACGTTTGCAACAATAGTGAAGATACTCCAATCCTACATTTCAAAATTTTCACAACACATATCACACAAGATAAAAAATTTATGGAAGTATGAAGGGATTGTGAAATTTTTACTTGCCGACCATGCGCTGTGTCCATTGCAATTGGAAGTCTGCCTGCCCAACTCAATATATTTGAACTGTTATCTGCATGTGTACATAATAAATCAGTCTTTTCCGTTCGTGCTTGTAACTAAGGGAACCTCAATCATGTGGTGATGTGAAAAAAATTTCTGTTGAATCACATTTTACTCTTCACTCATTCTCTTAAATATGTGAAAAAAATTTCACCAGTATCTATCCCAATCAGTCTTTTCCCTTATTTTCCCTTGCAGTTACAATAGAAACTTCATGAGAATTCATGAGAATTCTCTAACTAATTTAAATAGTAGGAAGTAATTTAGTTGCAGGACAGATAAACCATAATTTGGCAAATTATATGTCCTAGTCAATTAGCTTCAGTTTATTGATATGTAGGTTGTATACTCCGATTTCGGTTTATTAGGAAATTATTTTGTGCAAGTTGTTCTTCTGCTGTCTTTGGAAAAGAAAAAACAGAAACAGAAACACACAAAAAATGTGATGGCATTGATTTTGACTTTTGAAGTGGCAAAAGAATTCGACACAGATTAAAATATTATAGTATCCCAATGCCCTTTTATGATTAAGAAGAAGTACTGATTGATGTGGAAACATTTTCAATTGCCTGAAATAAAATAAGCAGCAAAGGAATTAAGAGGACTAGTTCAGCAAATAAACAGATTCAAATAGAACCGTTCTTCCAATAATTGACCGAGGAGGGCGCCAATTCTGTCGTACTTAGAGCAACCAGTAAGTTTAATTCTTATATATGCAGACATTATCAGCGTGATCTGATATGAAACTTGTATGTACATGAATGCTTCTTTAACACACAAGATAAAATTTTCCACACCCCATTATTTTTACAGAGAAGTACTACTACCTAGCTAATGGTGTCATCTCAGTGGTGAATTTCAATGACATCAGTTCATTTGAATCGTTTGAATCAGTATCGCAGATCTCCTTGTTTTGAGCCAACTCTGCAGCCAAGCACTCTTTCAGCTCTGTCACTACCTGACTCATGGTTGGCCTTTTGGTGGAACTTGAAGATACACAAGCCAAAGCTACTTCAACAGCTTTCCAGGCAGAGTTGCTATTAAAGTTTCCTTTTAGTCTTGAATCGACAATACTTCTAATGTCCCCTTTCTCAACCATGAAACTAACCCATTGACCAATGTGAATTTTCTCATGTGTCTTTGATAAAGCAGGTCGGCTTGTGATAATCTCCAACAACACAATCCCAAAGCTATACACATCACTTTTCTCATTTAACATGTTTGATAGGTAGTACCTGCAAACCAAACCATGTAACTCAAGTCATGTGTTTGCTAGGACATCAATTTATTGTATATTTCTTCATTCTTATGGTTTCTTGATTTGATTGGAGTTTTTCTATACTGACAACAATTTGAATACTATTAGATGAAGTGTAAACTAGAAACCAAAGACTTACTCAGGGTCAAGGTACCCAGGAGTTCCGGCAACACATGTCCATACATGAGTGCTATCATCAGCAGGGAATATTCTTGATAGGCCAAAGTCAGACAGTTTGGCTTGAAAGTTTTCATTCAACAAGATATTTGTAGATTTCACATCTCTGTGAATTATGGGAGGTTTACAACCATAGTGTAGATACTCCAATCCTACATTTCAAAATTTTCGTAACATATTTTAAAAGATGAAAAAAGAAAAGATGCTGTGAAGGGTTTACGAAAATTTCTACTTGCTGACCATGTGCTGCATCCATTGCAATTCGAAGTCTGTCTTCCCAACTCAAAATATTTGAAGTGTTATCTGCATTTGTACATGATAAATAATCAATCTTTTTCCTCTGTTGGTCTAATTAAAGGAACTAAAATCATGTGGTAATATAAAAAAACCTTGCAGAGTAAGAAGTATCTATCCTGAAAAAGTAAATAAACTCCATAGATTGAGAGTGAAAATTCTGATGAAATTACTGATTGTTGCAAAACTTATAGTTGTTAAAAGCATGTCGACGTAGTTGTTTTATTGTTGATCTGTTTTCAGGTGGCCTACTGTTTTATTTCCCTGTATGCTTTTTTGTGCATGGTCAGATTGTTCTGATTGTTGTTGTAGCTGCTTTGAGGCATTGTTCTTTCTCTGTCACTAATTAACCTGATTCCAGAAAAGAAAAAGAAAAAAAAGAAAGATCAATTCCAGCCAATGAATCAAACCTGAAAGATGCTTGTGTAAGTTTCCATTGGCCATGTATTCATAGATGAGCCCTGTATTGGTTCCATCCTTGCAATATCCGACAAGGCTTGTCAAGTTTCTGTGATGAACTCTCATGAGAAGATTAACCTGCAAGAAACCATTTAAAGCTTATGATTGAGCTCAAGCTTTTTGAACAATTTTTACATTACATACCTCTGAATGAAATTCTTGATATCCTTGAAGTGATGAAGGTGAAAGCATCTTCACAGCTACTTGAGTATCATCTATGCAGCCATGATAAACTGTTCCAAATCCACCTCTACCAACAATCCTCTCAAAATTATCGGTGATCTTGAGTACCTCAGAGTACGTAAATTGACATTGTGATGGCTCCAGTGGCCCTTGCTGAATGCTTGGTGTTGAATCAGTAACGTCTGCTGAGATCATTAATCATTAAGAAATAACTCTAGTTTTGTACACCGATGCTTGCTTTTTCTGTAATCAAATTTATTCTAGCATTGTTAACAAGTATATGGTACCGTGTTTTCTTTTCCTTTTGAGGCGCCACAGTACAGCTGCTACAGTTAATATAAGGATTAAAATTCCTACAACTGACACTATTACTGGAAAAACAAAATTGTCTTTCTTCTTCTTCTTCTTCTTATCCTTGCCGCAGGAAATCGGTGCAGTTAGATTTTGATTTTCACAAAAGCTGGAATTAAGATGAATGGTGGTAACATAAGTAAGACTTCACCTTAATGATCAGTGCAGTTACTAACTGAACATGAGCTACACTATTTTCTCTTTCATCAGAAGAAAGCATATCTCATGATCATTTATTTTCTACAGAGATTTTTACAATGTTATTTAAGAGAAAATTGGTAGTGCTTATGTGTTAGTGTAGGTCTACCAAAGTTTGAGGAATGAATGGAAATTGATGGTTTATGTTCACACACCTTAATGATAGCAAACCATCATTTGATTTTTGAATTAGTCCAGCTGGAACTGAACCTGTGAGCTTGTTTTTCTCCAAGTTTCTGAAAGGTAGAGCAACTATATATACCGAAATACGTATAATGAAGTTATAAAAGAACAAGAAGTTGGTGCATCAGCTACAGATTCAAATAGCTTACAGGATTTTTAAGTTTGGTAATTGAGACACAAATTCTGGCAGTGGTCCTGTCAAATTGTTGTTTGATAAATCCCTGAAATGGGAAATTACAATTTATTCAAATTTAATTTTTGAAAAAGAAATTTTGGCTTCAATTAGTTACCCTTTTTATTAATCAGTAAATCATTTGACACAGAAACACACACTTACAGAGTCTGTAGCATTGTGAGATTGAATAAAGAAGGAGCTATTTCCCCAGTTAATCCACTAGAGGACAAGTTCCTGCATTGCATTTTAAACAGATTTACCAAGACACATGAGTGGGATGTAAATACAAAAAATATTATAAGAACAGGTAAGTTTATCTGAGTATGTCTACTTACAAGGATACGATTCTGGGGGGCTCATAACCATCATAGCTGCAGTTTAACCCTTCCCATGAGTACTCTTTTGGAGCACATGGATCGCCTTGCCAATTTCTCTTCACTCCATAGGTTGACTTTGTGTTTGTGATGGGCTCAACTAATATTTTCAGATGCATAAAGAAATCTCAACCAGGTCAATCATATATTTAGTGGCCGTAATGGGATAGGCTGTTACTAGAAATTGGAGATGATGTGTTTGGAAATTTTACATACCATCTTCTTGGTTAGTTTCTGGCTGCAATAACTCAAGGACCGTATAAATCTCAAAGGCATTGATGATGGGTGGAAGGGTAGAGTTTCCAACCTGAGAGATTGAAAAGTTTTGCTGTCCCCCACTCAAAGCCTCTTTCGTATATACAGTTGTTGTGGTTAAGTACTTAAGAGAAAAAGGTTTTGTAACGAAGGGCTTCCCATTCCAAGTAATGCTCAACAGTCTAGACTGGTTGGTTGGGAGTTTTTCAACTTCAGCAAAGTGCATGTACACTTGATATTGGGTATTTTCATCAGGGGGAATCCACCATATATCCAAAGTAGTCATATTTTTTGGTGCTGCCGCAGAACTCATGACAATGGATGGTGGTTGGTAGGCAGTCTCATTTTCAGGTTCGATGGTAAGTGAGGTGGTTACTTGTGTCCATGCACTGTAATAATGGGGATACCAGAAGCGATCATAAACGTCATCTTTATACCTGAATATAAGATTTCATCTGAATTTAATCAAAGTGAACATTTCAAATTAAATGAGTTCACAACAAAGGAGAAGACAGACCTGTATATGACATTAGTTATTGTACCAGCATCATACCGCCCGAAGAGTGTTAAGGACCCCATTTGAGTAGGGTAGAGTGTATTATTCAGAGGCCTTAGTTCTATCGCTGATATAAACGGTGTCCCAGAGCCCGTATTGACTAGACAAACTTGTATATAGCTTTGCAAAGGGACATGTATGATCTCCTTGATTGTGTTGTTTGAATATACTGTATCCCACAAGTTAGATCCAAGATGCAGGTCAAACTCTGGTGCCTTATTTTGGCCATCATAATCCCCATAAAGGAACGTTGCTCTGATCAAATATTTGGTGCCGCTTGTTACATTTATGGTGTAACAATTCCTTTTTCCTTCAGGAAAGTATCTGAGATACCAAACATATTGAGGGTTGGGACCTCTGTCTTGTTCCAATAGGAGCTTACTTTCACCTGTGTCCACAACAGTTGCATCTGAAATGTAAAACAAGCCTGTTGTCTGCTCATTATAGCTAGAATTAGGTGGTAGCCCACAGTCTATGTTAATGAAGCCTGAAACATATGGAAAAAAGAGATGCCTTATTAGCTTTATCTACATTTAGTGAACCGAAAATAAAGCTAAACTCTTTGTGTTCAAATATTCATATACCTGTTTGATCCTGGCCATGAACTACAAGTATTACTGCAATCAAACCAAGCAATGGATACAGGAAATGGCTCAATTTCCCCAGCATTATCACAACTTCTTGCCCTGCAAAAGAACACTAAATGTATGTTACGTTCACAAGGAATATCATCTTATGTATGCTATTTATATAAATATATGAACTGATAGACATGAGTTATATCTGCAACAATGGATTAGTCAAACAGGTTGTTAACATGAATATTAGTTCAGATGTTGCTTTCATGTTTAGCTGTTGTGATTGCACCTATAATACTAGTCAATTAACTCAAGATGTGCGTGACCGGAAGTCTATGTCAGAGAGGCAACATATGCTTGGGAAGGTTCGCTAAACTCAGACCTTAGTATAGATGGAGAAATTAATCAACCCCTATTAATCAATTGGAATTGTGTCAATTCTGTTGGTTATCTCCTGAAGAACTATAAGTCTAACTGAATTGTGTTATATACATATTTATTAGAAAACTGCATTCGTGTTGCGTTTATAGGCTATGGACTACCTGTAAATTCATTGTTTAAACACTCATTATGTAATAAAATTCTTCTTAATTAGTTATCTATGGAATATAATGATTTCAACAGAGTATTATAATCCATATATTTCAACAGCTTGATGAATCATACCAAGACTAAAAAATGAGAGCAAGAAAGAGAGAGCGCAATATCAAAACATCGGATGACTTTGTCAACATTCTCAGGTTGTATGACCAAAGTTCAGGTTTGGGGCATGTGCAAGCTTTTGGAACAAGAAAGTTAAAAAGAAAAGGGGGAAGGGGTGTTGATAGTATTTGTCCCACATTGAAAAGTTAAGGAACTTAGCCTGGGTTTATAAGGAGTTGGGCTACTCCCCCAATAGCCAATTGGTTTTGGGGTGGAACCTCAACTTCCTTCATGGTATCAGAGCAAGGCTTCACGTGTTGGGCCCAACGGCCACACGTGCTCCCACGTCACCCAATATGTGTTGTTCACGTGTTAGGCTTGAAAGTTCGCCCCACGTGCGGGGGCGTGTTGAGAGTATTTGTCCCACATTGAAAAGTTAAGGGACCAAGAACCTCAACTTCCTTCGGGGGGATCTAACAGATGCAAAGACTTGACTCATATAATAAGAAAAGAGTTAGTTCAATCTATTCTAACAAGAATAAACAAAAGGTGGCTCATATGAATTTCCAAAGTATGTTGTTATTACTAGAAGTCAACTTCACTATTATATTTCATCTTTATCTTCAAAGAGGAAAAGACCTCTGCTTATTTATTTGAAGTTTGCTAACCATTTACATTATAAATGTTCACTTGAAAAATGATAAGCAAAATAATAACCAAAAAGACTAAAACAAAGCAGCCCTTGTTTTCCTTCCTAATGTGTATAACTGCTGCTCACAGTAATTTTTTATTGTAACCAAGGGTGAACACCAGCTAATCCATTTGTGTCTCACTCTCACCCTCACAACCACTCATTCTGAATTGATCAAATCTTGTTCACTGTTTGACTTGCTCTCTCTCAGCTCAAGCTGCATGCATTCATGCCCAATACAGTGGTTTGTGATTGTGAATTTGGAAAAATAATAGACTAAATCTCATTTTATCCCAGTCTTGGGCCTCTTCAATACATTCTACCAGCACACATTTCCACACAATCATCAAAATTTACACACACAGGGCCCAACCCAAATCAGAACAGGTAGTTTTCTAATTTTCTACAAGTTGTACTAGTTGGTTACCATTTACAGTCCTCCAGGGTAAAAATCACAAGAGAATAAACTTTGGGATATCCTGCAATGTGATCCCTCTTTGGAGCTGCACCTGTTTCCCTTTCATTTAATTTCTTCATTTTCCTGCTATTTTTGTGTTTGGGAGCTCACCAAAATCGTCCTCTTTGAGTCTTGACCAGGTAAACTCCTCAATTTTCAGTATTCTGTAGATTTTCAGTAAAGTTCCTAACTTTAAACCCCAGTTTGTAGGTTAGGGTTAAAAATTTATTTAATTTAGTTTCATATAGTGTTGGTGTAGTTGGCTCTATACAAGCCGTGATGTGTAAGCCCTACATCGGATCAATACAACAATAGATGGTCCACTACTAATTGCAACGAGACCTTTTGAGTTTGGAAGATCTCCCTGATGTTGTATTGATAGACAAGCGGTGTCGACATCCTTGCTATAAATTCATTTTCTCTAGTAATACACTCTCATAAATTTTTTTATAAATAGATTGCTGTTACAATTCTTTTGTTAATGGTAGTCATACCAATATCAGTTTCATGAAATAAACCACACCGAGTATCCAGGTTTTGGGAGTAAATGTGGATCTTCTGTATCTTGTTGTCCAAAAGCTATTCATTTACCAAGTGGCAAGAACATGGTTCCTGCAAATTGCAAGTTCTATGTGGTTTTCTAAAGTCAACTTCTCAATATGTTAAATCTGTACCAGCATTGACTTCTTTATGCATTGTTTATGTTTTTAAAATTCAAAAAGGAAAAGATCACCAACCTATAATGATAATATATCATGATACAGATACATATCCAAATACCATACCAGTACATTTTTTACAATTACATAGTTGCAGAGCCTTACTGAAGACCCTCACAACCACAAAGCTTCAACACAAGATGATATAACAAATACAATTACAAAAGCATTGGACAATGAATGAAGCTTAAAACAGAGGAAATGGAAAATGAAAACTACTCCGCTTTCGAAATTCACCTTCTGGACACAAAGAATTACCTTGCCAAAGGACTGAGTTCAGTTGTCACATTCATAGAGTACACAACTGAATCCGTTGATTCAGTCACACGGCTCACGTTGGTTCGAGCCAACTCTGCTGCCAAACACTCCTTCAACCCTGTCACTACCGCACTCATGTTTGGCCTTCTGGTGGATGTTTCAGACACACACTCCATTGCTAGTTCAACAGCCTTCCAGGCAGAGTTAATTTCGTAATCTCCACGTAACCTCGGATCAACGATAGTTTTGATATCCCCTTTAGCAAGCATGGAGCTAACCCATTGACTGACATGAACTTTCTCTTGTGTTCTAGATATTGCATGGCGGCTAGTGATGATCTCCAACAGCACAACTCCGAAGCTATAAACATCACTTTTCTCATTCAGCCATCCTGTTGTGTGGTACCTGCAAGCCAAACATGACTCACGTGTAAAGTTGCCATTCTTCTATATAAAGTTCCACATTGCCTTAAAGAAAATTGAAAACCATGCATAAACAAATGACAGAGACTTCTTACTCAGGGTCAAGGTATCCAGGGGTGCCAGCTACAGCTGTGGACATATGAGTGCCTCCATCAGTTGGGAAAATTCTGGACAGGCCAAAGTCAGCTAATTTTGCTTGGAAATTTTCAGCCAACAAAATATTTGTTGCCTTCACATCTCTATGGACAATAGGCGGCTTACAACCGTTGTGCAGGTACTCCAATCCTACATTTTAAAATCCATTGTTTTGTTACTGCAAACAAAATAGGAAAGCATTGAATAGATTTTGATTGCCCAAAGTCTCCACTGGCTAACCTTGTGCTGCATCTGTTGCTATTTGAAGTCTACCTTCCCAAGTCAACACGTTTGCATTACTGTCCTCACCTATACAATTAAGTGTCAACACCCAGTTTATTTTTTGTTTAATATTTGTTTCAAAGTAGGTCGAGTCCCAATTTAATTGAGATCCCTACCTAGAAGATGTGATTCCAAATCTCCATGGGCCATAAATTCGTAGATGAGTGCCATGTTGGTTCCTTCATTGCAGTATCCAACAAGGCTAGTCAAGTTTCTATGATGAACTCTGATAAGAAGTTTGACCTGCAAGTTAAGCTTCAAAGTCATATTTTGGTCCTTAAAATATAAATGAGGTCATTATAATTTAATCCATGAGTTCTTAGAGTACATGCCTCTGCTTGAAATTGTTGGTATCCTTGACCTGATGTTGGAGAAAGCATCTTCACAGCTACTTGAGTATCATCAACATAACCATGGTAAACTTTTCCGAATCCACCTCTCCCAAGAACTTTTGTCTGAAAGTTATTTGTGATCCTCAGGACGTCTGAGTATGTGAATTGGCGTTTTTTGGACTCGAATGAATCAGCTTGATTATTGGGTTGTTGTGGAACTGCAGAAATAGATCATCAGGAGTTTCATAAGCATAGGAATACAATTTCTCTGTGTTTTTTTTCAGAACATGTATTCTTGATAACCAAATTTTCAATCGTTTAGTCTTAAACTTTATAGTTTACCTCCTTGTTTTCTTCCTCTTTTCAGGCCCATGAATATAGCCACTGCTGCTACCACAAGAATAGAAAACCCACCAATTGATGCTATTATTGGAATTACTATATTTTTCTTCTTCTTCTCCTTTTTGCATGAAATTGATGCACATAAGTCTGCATTTTCTCCCACGCTATTATCAACAAGGTTGATGATCAATAGTCAGTCATGGAAATTGGAATTGTAGCCAACAACACAATAGTCAATGTGGCATGAATAGCTCTAGTAACTCCTACAGATTTTAATACTTCTTTTTGATAAAAGAACAGAAGATTGTAATGGAAATGAAAAAAGAAACTACTATGGCCAGAAGCAGACCTCAATGATAGTGAACCACTTGTTGATCTTTGAATAAGGTCAGCTGGAATGGAACCGTTGAGCTTGTTTCTTTCCAGGTTACTGCAAAGGAATAGAAAATTTATTGATCCCCTGCTTTCCTAATTTATCAACAGCTTTGCAGTTTCAATTCAAATCCAAGGTACTTACAGGACTTTCAGGTTTGGCAATTTAGACAAAAATTCAGGTACTGATCCAGTCAAGCTATTGTTTGATAAATCCCTGAGTTAAGCAATATGCATAGATTTAGTGCTGATGACCAGATCATGAGGAAACTATATGTATATATCTTGCTTACTTGTTGAGCTTCTGATCACGAGATACTTACAGAGATTGTAACATGGCAAGATTAGATATATATGAAGTTATCTCCCCAGTCAATCCACTCGAGGACAGGTCCCTATATTCAAAGTTCAATAAATTCATTCATGATGTTGAGGAAAAGAAAAACCAAAAAGAAAGCAGGCATAGACTTACAAGGATATGATTCTAGGGGATCCACTGTAGCTACAGTTAAGACCTTCCCACATGTAGCCTTGGGGAGTACATGGGTCTCCCTGCCAATCTTTGTCCACTCCATATGTTGACTTTATGTTTATGATAGCAGCCACTATTTTTTTTATCACAAGCAAATTCATAAAGCAGTCAATTTAATCATGCAATACTTGAATAATGAAAATAAATTGACAAAAAAGATTTTGAAATGATTCACATACCATCATCTCCATCGGTTTCTGGTTGAGATAAATCGATCAATGTGTAGATCTCCATGGCATTGAGGATTGGTGGCAGAGTTGAATTCTCAGTTTGAACAAGTGAAAAACTATAGTTGCCTCCAGTTAAGGATGAGGGACTGAACACAGTGATTGTAGACAAGTACTTTGGAACAAAAGGTCCAAACCAATAATCTCCATTCAGAGTGATATTGAATGCTCTGGACTGGTTGGCTTTAAGCTGCTGGAGTTCAGCAAAGTGCAGGTACACGTAGTATTCAGTCGATGTATCCGGGGATTCCCAGCTGAAGTCCATGGAAGCACTGGCATCAACCGGCGTGCTGGCAGTTCTCATTGCTATAGATGGTACTTGGTAGTCATTGTGACTTTGAGCATCTACGGTAAGCGAGGTAGTTAACTGTGTCCACTTATTGAAGGTGTGAGGTACCCAAATCCGATCCAAAGCATCATAATCATACCTTAAGTAATAGTACCACTTGTTATCAGTAGCTAGAAAATAGAATACATTTGAAACCAGTACTACTTCAGATATGAAATAGCTCACCTGTATGATTGATTGGATGTTGAACCAACATCTAAGCGAAGGAAGAGTTCCAACGAACCTGTTGGAGTCACATAAGTAGTGTTCTTCAAAGGCCTCAACTCCAGTGCTGAAATGAATGGTGTTCCAGTGCCCTTGTTGACTAGACACACATGTATATAGTCTAATGTGGGAACATGAACAAGTTCTTTGATAGTACTCGAAGATGCATCAACAAATGCCACTGAGTCCCAAGAATTAGCTCCAAAGAGAAGATCAAACTTTGGCAGCTTATTTAAACCGTCATAGTTGCCATACACGAAACTTGCTCGGATCAAATATTTAGTCCCTTGTGTAATGTTTACTCTGTAACAGTTCTTGACCCCCTGAGGAAAGCTCCTGACATAAGCTGCTTGCTGTTGATGAGTAGCTTTGTACTGAGGGGCAATACTTTTGCTTACACCAGTGGATATGAAGGCTGCATCTGAAATGTAGTCAAGACCTGTTGTTGGCTCAGAGTAGCTAGAATTTGTAGGCAGCCCACAATCCAAGCTGATGAAGCCTGAGTGACCAGAAAGATAGTACATTAGCTAGCCAAATTGTTAATGAACAATGCATTTATGATCAAAATTAATAATTTTTCAAGTTTTAAATGATCAATATATGAACATACCTGATTGATCATCTTGTGCATGAACTAGAAGTATAAGAGCAAAACCACAAAGCAATGCAGAAAGAAAATGTTTGAACATCTCCATTATGCAGGAAGAAATTTATTTCCAAGAGAAGAAATGAAGCTGCAAACTAACATCTTCTTCTTGAATATTCTCTTGTAATATATATTGAAAAAAGAAGTAGAATTGGAGCAAGAAATAAATAAACATGCACGTAGTCAATTTTTGCGTCTGAAAAGGGAATCTTTTGCAAGTTGACACTTCACGAATATCAACTTGTAGTATATATTGCCAAAGCAGTGAAATGAGAAACAATAATATGTGTATCTTTAGGGACGTGTGGTCGATTCTTTGTTTAAAACTAAGAAATTTTTTGCAAGTTTTTGCGTTGACAATTTGATAATTTATAATCCACAGAATTGTTAAATTTGATTCAACGCTCCTATCGTGATCAATACTACATCCAATTGGTACTTCATTTCCAAGTGAACACATGAGTTTACTTTGACTTAGACTAACCATACAAATCAATCACGGAACCCAAATTTGCTGTCACCACAAGTTGAAGAGAACCCAAATTTCAAAATTTGTAATATGTTTTTTTTTTTGGCAATCAGAAAAACAACCCGAACTTAGCAAGCATCTCCAACAGTAGAGCATTTATCTTCGCACTCATTGTGAGATCTACGTGCATCTATAGGTAAGAAGTACCCACATTCGATTGAATATAACACTAACTAAAATAAACCCCACCAAAAAAAAAAAAAAAAAAACTTAGCAACAGAAAACACAAACATCAAAAACATATTTATCAGTGTAAATTTCTTGTAAAGGGTATGAGAGCATATATATGATTTAGGCTTTGAATCCGAACGACCAAGTCATTTTCATCTCTTTTGTTTTTAATTTCTGTTTCTTTTTCCAAATTTATGAGGTTGTAAATATACGGTGGTACTGTGGTAGGTGCACCAAAGTCTCAAGTCAACCGAAGACCACCGAAAAAGGGTCTAAAGTCAATCGATGCCGTGTCGCCGCACTTTGATGCAGCTCTTGGTAATTTCACTACCAACCTGCACAACAAAGGAACATCATTAACGTTTGACCCCCAAAAAAAAAGAAGGAACATTCATTAACGTGGAATATATATTTCTATATTTTTTATTATCAAAATATATCTATATATCTAATTATTTGTATAAAAAAATATTCTAATTCTTCAAAGGTTCAATAAAGTCATTGCCTAAGTTGGCGGAATTCTAATTATTTTTTTATGGTACAGAGAATGAATATTGGGCCCAACGTTAAGGGCTAAAAATAAAGAAGGAACTCTATAGTTTGGGGATGGCTTGGTTTGTGGCAGGAGCCCAATATCACATAGGAATAAAACTCCTTTATATAATATATATATATATATATATATAGGGCTAATTAAACTACAGCTAGGGTTCCAAACATATATGCAGGGAAAACTATAGCTAGGGTTTCAGTAGCGTACAATAATTTCTCTTTTTAGTTTCTTCAGAAAACATTCATCATTCATCTAGTATGGATCGAATATCGCAGTTGCCGGAATCCATTATGCAACAAATCCTCTTTCGCTTGCCTGCCCAGGATGCAGTCCGAATGAGCTTCTTGTCAACAACATGGAAAAGTCTATGGAACTCACTACCTGTCTCTGAATTTAATTTTTATATGGAAAGTGAAGATGGTCTGCATCTAAAGAGGAAAAGGTCAGAAGAGGAGTCTGTAACTTCTGTGGACGAGTCCTTGAGAGTTCTACATCAACATGAAGATCAGAAAAGGATAATTAATTTTAGGCTGAGAGGGACACTTCACAAGAAAGAGCAAGCCTCTGATATCGACCGTTGGATCAAGTTGGTCATCAAACACTATGTCCAAGTGCTGGAGCTCGACATAAACAAATTATTCAATTCTATTGATAAATTAATCCCAAGGTACAGTTTTCCTCCTGCTAGTTCTGATCTTGGGTCATTAGTTGTATTGAGGTTAAATTCTTATTGTGATATTTCCAAGGAAGCCTTAAAGCAAGAGGGCATGAGATTTAGCTGCCTAAAAGAGCTCAGTTTGTCATATGTGGATTTGAATGGATTAACCAATGAGCTCCTTTCTAGATGTCCTTCTATTGAGAATTTAAATTTCAAGTTATGTAAGAACCTAAAAGATCTTCGGCTCTGTGGATTTTCCAAGCTCAAGAATGTTTACCTAGCCACTATTAGAGCTCATAGCTACAAGATTGAAGCATCCAATCTTCAAACTCTTCGTTATTACAATTTTTTACCTCAAAAATCCCATTTGGACCTTGAAGCAATCAACTGCAGTAATTTAAAGGAGTTGATAATGGAAATTCCTAGCGGTGAAATTAGCCTTCAATATATTGAGACACTTTTTTTGAAATTTCCCTTTCTTGAGAAGATAAATTTGTCAGTCTCTTATAAATCAACAAAGCTGAAAATCTTGAGTCACCAACTCAAGGCATTAACATTGAATTTCCAAGATGACACTACGATAAAGAAGATCAGCATAAAGACTCCCAACCTTGTTTCTTACAAATACATTGGTCACGAATTTCCGCTGTCCTTTTCTTTGAATTCTATGAAGCTGGAAAAAGTTGATCTTACCGTAAAACCCAGGAGTGCTATTGGCACTTCATGGTTTCTTCATCTGCAAGAATATCTTGGAAAGTTCACGCCAAAACAAGGGTTGAGCTTAACAGTTTTCTCTCCCCCAGTTGTAAGTCCACAAATACAGCTCACTTCATTCTTCTTCATGATGCATTTATTGTATATTTGTCACCTTTATTAACTTATTTTTCTAAAATATGCATACAGATCAGATTTGCTCGGGAAGAATTAAGAGAAGAAACAAGTTCTCCGGTTTCGAAAATCAAGTATTTGCGGGTTGGTCTTATTAGGTCTTCCATAGATCATACAGCTCTCATTGATGGCTTGCTTTGGATTTGTCGTCCAATCACCCTATACATCTTCTCAGTTGAAAAAAACCTGGCGATAAAGGTAATAATTTGGTAATCTTATAGGACAATATTGGCTGCTTAATTTCTTATGTGTGCAGGTTCGAATTCCATAACTATTCACTGCATGTGACCTTCGTACGTTTCAGGATTTATACAAGAAGTTAATGTCGTATGGGGAAACAAATCTCCTCTGTTGTAAAGACAACCATATCAAATGTTGGCAGCATGACTTAAAGTCCGTTAAGATTGAAGGTTTTGATGGTATTAAAGATGGAAGACGCGATGGAAGACGCGTGATTGGTCGTGAAGGTTTAGCCCGCCGTGGATTATTGAGAAATCTTGAAGAAGTTTCTACGATCTCTTTAAAGCTACAGTGGTACTAGCATTAGGGTAGCTATTTTTATTGACAATTGTAGTTTGTAGTTTCAGTGGTAGCTTCTTCCTATTATTGTTTGAAAAGAATCTGCTTTCCTTTTATATAGAATTTAAGCACTACATGGATGGATATGCTGCTTGTTTTGTCTAAATAACTATGTTGATTATTCAAAATTAATATGCACAAGTTGCTATATATCAAGAAGCATGTTAGTGTGATTTTGGCAACATAAGTCTTAATTTTACATTGTTCATCAGATGATCTTATTGATGCAGTTACTCAATGACACAAATATATACAAGTGTTACAGATTTCCTACTGTTTTTTCATTCCTCTAAAATATATTGTTAAAGTTTTTACCTTTAGATTACTTTTTAGTGAGGTGTCATCTCTATTTTTAGAGTCAAGGAGATCCTAGCACAGAAAATTTTAGCACTTTCGGATCAATCCCCAAAACGTTAATTATGTGCAATAACCAGATCTTTTTTTATCCGAAAAGCGTTATCTAGAATAGAACAACAGATTGTGTCACTTTCTAAGACATGACTAACTTGGGAGCGTTGGTTAAAGATTGCTCAACAAAACATTGAAATTGCCATGGCCAACACAGTCAAATTTCTTTGTCTCTACATTCTATTAGCAACCAAGAGTCACCACTGCAAAACCTGAATTGACCATGAAGCTCATCCACCGTGATTCCCCAGAATCAACCCTCACACAAGAACAAATAATCCAAAAGCTTATTCTCCTATCCAAAGTTCACGCCAAACACTTACGCAAGGCACAACAATTCCAATGTTAATGTTGTCTGTCCCATAGTTGATCATAAACTGGGATCTGCATACATTGCTAAAATCAGCATAGGCACATTCAGGAGGGCGTCACCCATTTCTTACTTTCTCCACATGGACGCAGGGACGGGAGTCGCCTTATTTGGATCCAATGCCAAGGGTGTAGGGATCAAGGGCACCATTGCTTTTTACCAAAGACAATCAATTTTTAATAATTCACAATCCTCTTCTTATCGGAGACTTGCTTGTAATAGCCGCCCCCTTTGCTTTCCAGGAACATGCCTGGGAAACTTAACCTGTGAAATTTAACTCCTGCAATTCTTTTTCTATCTCCTTTCTCACGTCCCCCTTTCCAGCTGTGTTTCTCTTCTTTCTTTCTCTGCAGCTTCTTCACCCAATTGCACAAGTATTTTTATTTTTTATTTTTTATTTTTTATTTTATTGGAGAAAATGCAATTCTCCTATTTTGTTGGTTTGATTAAGGACAACCTGCTTTTGTTGTTTGTTTGCTGTAATCCTGAGAGTCTTTTTTTTTTTTGGTCTAATTAATCCTGGGATATCCTATTTCTTTTTTTTTCTGTTTTTTTTTCATATGAGAGAGTGCAAGGGAGGTATTAATTGAGTCTGAAATTAAAAGGAAAACAAATAGAAGACAGGGAAAAAAGGGGCATGGGTTTTTTGGGCTGCAAATGAAAAGGAGAGTTTGAGCTTCTTTGAATTCTGGACTGAGAAGAGAAAGGCGAATCATGATTTCTTCATGTCCATCAGTCCATGCGACTACAGAAAATTGAAGTTTTGAAGTTTTAAATTTAGGTGTTCTCAGTTTTATTTAATGAAGAAGAAGGAGATATAAAGATGTTTAGCTTCTGGTGTGTTGTTAAAATATTTTCTTCTGTTTTTCGCTTTTTATTTAGTACATGTGTTCATTCTTTTAGCCATTGGATTTTTTTGTTATTGAGGTGGCATCCTCAGATAAAAAGTCAAGTAGATTGTAGCAGAGAAAATCCAAGGAGTGGATGCGAATCCATTTTTAAATTTCCTAATTATTTTTACTTTCCCTATTTTTAAGTTCCCAGATTTCGTACTTCCGCTAATGCTAAGTTTCCTGATTTCTTTTAGTGCCAGCTGGCAAATTTACTTGTGATAGTATACAAAACATGAAAATTGGGCCCAAAATTAAGGGTTAAAAAATCAGAACGAACTTGTAGCACAAACCCTAATCCAAATATCGCACAGGATTGGATGATCCTATTTAAGTAAGAAGCAAGGAAAAGAGTCCTTTATATATACGGCTAATTAAAGTACAACTAGGATAGGAACTTGTAAATCTGAGAGGGAGGAGGTTCTCTCTTTGCTTCTCCATAGATCATTCGTCATCTATCATTCATCCAAACAAACTACACATAGTCAGGAAAATCAACCGTATGGATCTAATATCGCAGTTGCTGGAATCCATTATGCAACAAATCCTCTTTCGCTTGCCTGCACAAGATGCAGTCCGTATGAGCTTCTTGTCAAGAACATGGAAAAGTCTATGGAACTCACTACAGGTCTCTAGATTTATTTTTTTTACGGTTGATGAAGATGGTCAGAATCGAAAAAGGAAACGGTCAGCAGAGGAGTTTGTAACTTCTGTGGATGAATCCTTGAGAGTGCTACATGAACATGAAGATCAGAAAAGGAGAGTTCGCTTTACCCTGCCGGCAGGGAAACTTCACAAGAAAAAGCAAATCTCTGATATTGACCGTTGGATCAAGTTGGTCATCAAACACTATGTCGAAGTGCTGGAGCTCAAGTTCAAATGCAGTAATAAATTAATCCCAAGGTACAGTTTTCCACCTGCTAGTTCTGATCTTGGGTCATTAGTTGTATTGAGGTTACATTATTGTGATATTTCCAAGGAAGCCTTAAAGCAAGAGGGCATGAGATTTAGCTGCCTAAAAGAGCTCAGTTTGTTTGAGTCTGATTTACATGGACTTACCAATGAGCTCCTTTCTAGATTTCCTTCTATTGAGACTTTAAAATTCAATTTCTGTAAAAACCTAAAAGATCTTCAGCTCTGTGGATTTTCCAAGCTTAAGACTGTTGAGCTACTCTTTGCTAGAGTTTATCGCTACAAGATTGAAGCATCCAGTCTTCAAACTCTTCAATATTCCGACCTCAATGACCCGTTAGACCTTGAAACAATCAACTGCATTAATTTAAAGGAGTTGATAATGCAAACTCCTCTGCTTGCAATTACCACTCAATATATTGCGACACTTCTTTTGAAATTTCCCTTTCTTGAGAAGTTAAACTTGGAGGGCACTTTTGTATCAACAGAGCTGAAAATCTCGAGTCACAAACTCAAGGCATTATCTTTAAACTTCGACGGTAACACTACAGTAAAGAAGATCAGCATAGAGACTCCCAACCTTGTTTCTTATGAACACAGTGGTGGTGAAAAATTTCAGCCTTCGTTTTCTTTGATATCAACGAAGCTAGAAAACGTTGATCTTTCCGTAAGTCCCGTGAGTGCTATTGGCACTTCATGGTTTCATCAACTGCAACAATATCTTTGGACTACTACAAAAATGGAAAAAGACGACCAGAAAAAGACGACGGTATAAGATAAAACCGTCGTTGTATTTAAACAGACGACGGTATAAAAAAAACCCGTCGTGGATAAGTTCCTTACTGTTGAATATTTTTAAAAGACGACGTATACAAATAAAAAAGCGTCGTTTTTAAAAAAGGATTTCTTCAGAGATAAAATCTGACCAAAAAACAACGACAGCAGGTATGAATCCACCGACGTAGAAAATAAAGACGACAGTTCACCAAAAAACCTGCCGTGTTAACTCCTAACTAAACACGACGAACTGTTCTTAATCCGCGTCGTATAATATAATGGAATCCACGTCTGTATACTACGACGGTGCATTCTCTGTAAACCGCCGACTTATTATTTTGGAGTATACTACGACGATACCTACAACACTACTGTCGTTTTTATTTACCACGTCCTAAGTTCAAATTACCGTCGTATTTGTTTAGTTTATACGTCTGCCTTCTCTGTAAACCGCCGTCTTATTTTTATAGCTTTTTAAAATTAATTAATTTTTCTTTTATTTTGGTAATATCTTTCTTAACACAAAACAAAATTTAATTCTCAATCCTCAACAACATTTTCATCTTAAAAGGCAAAATCTCTTCGTGTTTACACAATATTTACACAATATATGTACACAAATTTGGCAAATACATCGTGGTTTCTTTTCTGCCTTCACCCTCAGCTTGTTCAACTGTTTCTTCCTCTCATATGCAAGCTGGGCCCTCTCCTTCCTCTTGTTCTCAAGCTCCTGCACAGCCACAGATGAATATCTAATAATTTCATAAAATCAAAATCAACAAAGTGTGAAAAGCTCACTCCTCGATTCCTGGTTACATTGTAGTCCCCTTTTCCACAGTGATCAACTTCAAAACTCCTGTGTAGCAAGGTGGAACCAGCCTTAGAACCTGTTGTGGGTTGTGCCTTTGGGGTGAAGCTGGGAGTGGGCTTGAGGTTCAGAATGAATAGACACCACCTACTCATTCTGAACCTCAAGCCCACTCCCAGCTACAGCCACCACCTGAGTCCGTCTCTGCGAGCATCAGGAACACCCACGCGGGTTCTCAAGCTGGTTTCACCCTTGCTACACAGGAGGATGTAGCAAACCCATGCTTGGTCTTGTGAGGAATCATTCTGCAAACCCATTTGCTTTCAGAAAGACAATTTCTGCAACCCTAATTGAAAACTGAGAGTTAAAAAACGCGTAAAAAAATCCTATTTAAACAAAATGGAGTAAATATCCACGTCAGTTCTAATATACATAGCGACGTCATATTTGACTAATCAACGTCAGTTTAGATATAACTACATCGGAAATCCAAAAGTCATTTCGCGCGTATTAAGAAGATAACTACATCGGAAATCCAAAAGTCATTTGGCGAGTAATAAAAAGAGAACAAAACCAAAGTAACCACGTCGGTTTATTAAAATACACAGTCGTCGAATTTATAATTACAACGTCAGTTTAGAGAAACAAAGCGCCGTCATAACCACGTCGGAAATCCAAAAGTCATTTGGCGCGTATTAAAAAGAGAACGACGTCGTTTTCAGAACCGCAAAGTAACCACGTCGGTTTATTAAAATACACAGTCGTTGAATTTATAATTACAACGTCAGTTTCGAGAAAAAAAGCGCCGTCATAACCACATCGGAATTCCAAAAGTCTTTCGGCAGTTGTGATAACCACGTCATTTATGAATTCTTTACAGTCGTTATAACTAAATAATACGGCGGTTTTTTAATAACAACGTCGTTGTATTGAACTCTGGGAAAATATATAAACTTTTCGTCACCTGACCTAATATTTTACGGTTTTCACTTCCCGATAAAGTATGTTAATGTATGATTTTTTGATTATTTCTTTTGGCTTCCCTTGACATTTTTGTAATAGGACTTTTATATGTATTTATCAAGCTCAAGGATAGATTAAGATTAGCATCATTAAGTGTTCTTTAATCTCATCTATCCTATGGAGGTTCAAGCAATTTGACAAAGGTAAATCATGCATTGCATATCATGCATTAAAACTGTTTTCATAAAAGATGACTAGTCATCTTTGCTCAGTGCGATTTCCAGCTGGTTAACCTTCTGTTTTGTCCTATTCTATTTTCTCTCTCTGCTGCCATGTGTCAGTCTGACCTAAGGGAATCTCTTGTCTGTAAAAGCAAGTAAATCCCTCATTTGGAAGCCGTCTCTTTTGTGTGGAAGTTTTGGAAAGATTGGCTTGCCTTCTTTCTCTTCTTCTTCCTCAAGAGTAAACCATATATTTCATGAATGAGTTTTTCTAATTGATTTCTTTTTGAAAAACTGCTTTTGAAATATGAATCTGCATCTAGCTATTTAAATCATTCTCTCATATAGATCTAGATCGGATTCGTGACTGATTTCTTCAAGAGTATGGTATCTTGAAGAAATTGGTCTTTTCTCCCTTGAATCCAAAGTTTGGTTTCGGTTTGAGTTGGAGCTTGCAAGCTAGTGCCATGGGATGATCGAGCTGGAAAAGGAGCTGCCATTGCCATGAAGAACTGAGCTTCAAGCTTTGCTAAGTTGGAGAAGAAGATTGCACAAAGGAGGTAAAGCTCATCTTCCTAAATAGATCTAGGTTTTGCTTGAGCTTACTTGTATTCCTTTGTAAGAATCTTTTTCTACTTAGTGGATTGCCTAGTCGGTTGATGACTCCCAGTTTTTCCCAATGGTGGGTTTCTGGGTAAACAAACCTGTTTTGCATATCTGTAATTTTATCTGGGTTTCTGTTCTTGGTGGTTGACTAGTCATCTATATCTGCTGTTTGCTGTTTACTTGATATTGATGACTTCACACACTTTCACCATAGTTGTTGCTAGCACAGGGGATGCCTAGATTGATGGGTCCTTCTGAGTGCCTAGGTTGTCACTAGTAATCTTCTAGGACTGCAGGTACTTTGTGGCATACTCTGTGTGTTCTCTTGATTGTAGAGTTGTTGTGTCTTGTTTGTTTAGTTAAATTTACCCCTTGTCACCTAAGTATCAATTTCAAAGTATCGTAGTTTCCCTCTCATTTCCCAAATCACCATTTTCGTCACCTGACCTAGCATCATCGTCTGAATCATCGTCTTCATCGTCCAAATCATCATTTTGGTCTTCGTCTTCGTCGGAAGGAAACATTTCTTTGCACGCCGGTGTTATTCAAGGTTTTTTCTCACTCTCTTCCCTTTTTTTACTTTTCATTTGCATGCCGTAGTTGTCTGGAAACAAGATTCTGTCAAATTGAAGAAATCTTTCACTGGTTTTGATTAAATACATAAGTAGATACTCTCACGACGCCAAAAGACGACAGTTCTGTCTTGTTTTCGACGATGGAATGGACACACCACGACGGCCGTAATGCAAACTGCACGACGGTGGCTAAAAACCGTCATGGTGTGACAATTAATACGTCGGAAACAAGATAAAACCGTCGTCTAGTGAGAGAAGAACACTCGTTTTGTAATTTTAAACCACGTCGGTTATTGTTAATAACCGACGTAGTTTATGCACATTTACGTCATGAAATATATAAAACCGTCGTCTTATTTTCATTCATGATCTAAGAGATCGTTTAATAGGACGTCACTTTTTTAGTGTTACCGTCGTTGTTTTATATTATTACGTCGTTTATTTTTAATAACCGACGTTGTTTTTCTGGCAGATTAATCAAAAATGGTTTCGAAATCTCAAAACAAGGAAGCTGAAGCGTCAAAGGCCACAGCAGGTTCAATGGCACAAGGGGATGAACCCAAAACAGGTTTAGTGGAAGTTGAAAAATCAACTCAAAGCAAACCCTCGAAGAGGATGAGATATTCCTCAACCTCAGAGAAAGACTCGAGCACAGCCACATTTGTTGAGGAGCCAAAATCTGGCCGCGGTATCAGCACAATGAGCCGTGTTGTGAAGAGGAAAATTGAGAAGGTTAAGCCTGTGGTTGAGTTCAATAAAGATGGCAAACCACATGGCGAGGCTGCTGTTGAGATGCAGTCTTACATTGGTGTTTTGGCACGCACCAGAGTCCCTCTTGTGGACAAGAAATGGAAACAATTACCCAAGGACGTGAAGGAGCAGATTTGGGAAGCTGTTCAAATGTCCTATGTTATTGGGGATAGTTACAAGAACTTGGTCTTGTCATCTGCCGCCAAAAAATGGAAGGATTTCAAGTATAACGTAACTAAGCAATATATCCTTCCATTCGCACATGACAAGGAGAAATTAAAAGAAATCCCATTGCTTTATAAGTTCATAGATAAATCGCAATGGGATGCCTTCGTAGCTTCAAGGTTAACCCCAGATTTTGAAGCTAAGCATGCTGAGCAGAAGGAGAGGAGGGAGAAATTGGAGTACAACCATAGGTTGTCTAGAAAATGGTATGTTGGTTTGACGGACCAATTGGTAGAAACCATGCCCGAAGGTCAAGAAATCAATCGAGCTGTTCTGTGGAAGAAAGCAAGAGAAGATAAAACAGGAAACATCCCTGATCCAAAGGCTGCCGAGAAGGCAAAACTAATCGTAAGTCTCACTAACTCTGTTCTAAATTTGAAAAACAGAGTGTTTTATTTTGGTATAGACGTCGTTTATATTTACATAAGCGACGTTATAAAGTGAACACCACGACGGGCTTAATTTACGGACGTTTAAAAGTGAATAGGACGTCGGTTTTTGAATAAAGTAGACGTCTAGATAGAATTAATACGACGGATTAAATTATTCTATGAACTGCATTTTTGTTTTAAGTTTTCTCACGCACACACTCTCCCTCTCTCTGTCTATTTCACTGAATTTTGTGGTGCACAATTTCTGGAAAAGAATGCATATTTCAATCGAGTTTTTTCACTTCTTCAATAAAACTTACGACGGTTTTATCTTCTCTAGACGTTAGAATGATTATACAATGACGGTAATTTTGTGCAGCCGTATGGAATTGTACATCTACGTCTGTTTGTTTAATAATCCGTCGTCTTACTTTGAATACTACGACGATTTTTTATTTGTCTTAATCTGTTTTACTTTGAATATACGACGTATTTTTATATACCGACGTTGTAAAGTATAAACAACGACGGTATTTATATACAGACGTTTTAAATTAATACCACGTCTGTCATTTAATAAAAACCGTCGTTGTTTATAATTTACAACGTCGGTATATGTATCTGTCATACACCCTGCTCAGGTTCTAACAATCTCTCTTTCTCTCTTTTAGGATGATTTGCAAAAGCAAGTCTCCGAAGGCACTCTGACTGTCTCCGGGAGCAATGATATCTTGACTCTGGCTTTGGGAACCCCGGAGCATGGTGGGAGAGTCAGAGGAGCTGGTGCTGGCGTTACCCCGACTCAGTTCTTCAATTTGCCGAAGCAGCAGAGAGTGAAATTTGGTGACAAATTGAAGGAAAGTGTGAGGGAAGCAGTCAGAGAAGAGACCTTGAGGATTGAGGCGAAGTCAAGGGAAACTATAATGGAAGCAGTCAGAGCAGAGAGGGAGGCTTTGTTGGCATATATCCGTCAACTAGTTCCTAATTTTGATCCCAGCCAGATGCTCCAAACCCCAATTTCTCCAAGGACTCCAATTCCTCCAATTATTTTACCCCCTCAAGATCAAAGCCCAAAAAATCCAATGTCTGATAAGGCAAGCTGCTCTGGGGCCACTAATATCAGACCCCTAGCTTTGGAATTAGAAGATCCGAAGCCTGAAGCTGATACTGCTGCAAAAGAGAAAGAGGACACGGTAAAATCTCTGCTATTTTCTATTTCTGCTTTTTAAATTTTAAAAAGACGACGCTCCTTTTAATAGCCGACGTTAAAATTTAAAATAACGACGGTATATACGTCTGTTTCTTACAAGACACGTCGTGTTTCGTTAAATACCACGACGCTTTTATAAACCGTCGTCTATTTCATGATTTCATTAACTGTATTTATATTAGACGACCTTTCTATAGAATAGCGACGTTATAAATTCAATACAACGACGGTTATCTATTTACCGACGTGTATAACCTTTCCACCGTCAGTATTAACTAGAAACCGTCGTTTATATTATATACCACGTCTGTTTTTTGTGTTTAGTTAGAGTCGTTTATTTTAGTTCACACACAAACTAACTTATATTTCTTTATTAATTTCTTTAAACAGGATCTCTCAAAGCTAGACATGCCACGTCCTCTTTTAGCCTTATGCCAACATTTCCAGACCAAGTTGTTGCCTAATGGTAACGAGGCTCTAACAATTCACATGCCCAAGGAAGTGTTTGGCATTGAGCATGATACCTTCCTCTTCACTGAAGATGTTTTGCAGTTTGGTTCCATGGTTGAGATAGGAACCACAGTGATATCAGTATACATGAGGTAATTCTCCCTAATCCCATTTTGTTTTACATTTTCCTTTCTTTTAAATTAAAATCTCATTTAATTGACTTTCATATATTTAGGTTCCTATTTGACTATTTAAAAATGGCAAATCTTGTAAACCTTGTTGGCCTCGTGGACCCTGGGCTAGTGAGCTCTGGAGCTGGATCAATATCAGACCGAATAAAAAACCTGTCAAACCGCCTGAATACAGCAGATGGGAATCAATTTTTCTTGGTCCCTTATAATCCAGGGTTAGTACCATTTAAAGTATTTTCCTGAGCTTCTAATATTTTTCTTTCTAATATGAATCATTATGTGCAGGGGTCATTGGGTGATGGTAATTGTGAGACCATTAACGGAGACTGCCTATTACATGAATTCACTGCCAAAACGCATGGTTGACGACGAAATGAAAAATATAGTGAATACGTAAGTTGATTTCTTCTGATTTATGATTTTTCCTATAAAGTATTTAAATAAACGACGGTTTTTACTAATACCGACGTTATTATAAAATATAACGACGGGAAGATATTACCGACGTTTTAATTTAACTACCACGTCAGTATTTTCTTAAAAACGTCGTTTTAATTTAACTACCACGTCGTTTGCGTTTTATTTAAGAACGTTTTAATTTTTTCTGCTCAATTTTTTGTCATACGACGTTTTTTACTCTTACCGACGTTATAACGTTACACAACGACGGTTAGGTTTTACCGCCGTTTTAAACAAAATATAACGTCTTGGTTTAAAAAACTCCGTCGTTTTGACTGATTTACCACGACGGTTACTATTTGTATTTAAATTTTTTGTTTTGTCATTAACACCCTTTGTTTTCTTGTAACAGGTCAATTAAAATGTTTAACATTCATATAAACAAAAATTCACGTAAACAGCAGGCCATTTGGAAAAATCTACACGGCACTCCTGAACAACCAACAAGTGTAGAGTGTGGCTATTACGTGATGCGATTAATGAGAGATATAATTCATGATCCAGACCTAAATTTCGAGAAGAAGGTAAAACGCAACATTTTAGATATACTTTCTTTATTTTACTACGTCATATTTTTGTTTAACCGTCGTTTGTATCCTTATAACACGTCGGTTTTTTGGTTTATTTTGCAGTTTGACAAGAAAAAAGATAAACTTCAGTATAAACAAGAGGATATTGACGAAGTTAGGCATGAATGGGCAGAATTCGTGAACAAGCAATTACCGAAGGATAATTGATGTAGATAAATATTTATGAACAATGTTCAGGTTTTATTTAGTTTATTTAAAATGTACATAAATATTTAAAATTTGTTTAGTTCCCAAACACCGACGTCTGATTCTAATTTACACGTCTCATACGTGTAAACAATGGTCGTCTTGCAGTAAATGGAAATCTAACATCGACGGTAATTCTTAAAAACGACGTGTAATAGTCAAAACAACGACGGTTTATAATTAATTCATCCTGTATAAATGAATTTGTACTCATATACTACGTCTGTTAGTATAACCTTATCGACGTCTAAATAATTTACAAATGCGGATATTTCTAAATATCCGCCTTTGTATAAATAAACAACGTCATTTATATACAACAAAATGACGTGTAATATACATAACAACGACGGTATATAATTAATTCATCCTGTATAAATGAATTTCTATTCATATACTACGTCGGTTAGTATAACCTTAACGACGTTATAATACTATACAAAGGCGGATATTATTAAATATCCGCCTTTATATATTTAAACAACGTCCGTTACATACACTAAAATGACGTTTAATACTATAACAACGACGGTTTATAATTAATTCATCCTGTGTATATTCTTAAATATAGTTTCAACGTCGGTTTATTATGTTTAAAGTCGTTGTAAAGGGATACAACGTCGGCTAAGTCATTTTTAATTTAATTGTTATTGACTTTTATATTTTATTTAAATCCATATTAAATTCATAACTATATCCAAAAATTATACTGAAAACTACCAAGCATTGGAATATTGTCTCTATCCTAAAGCTTTAAAAAATATAATTTTGGAAATATTTTTTTATTGTATTTAATTACTAATATTAATAATATATTCAAAACAAAATCCGAAAAATATACCGGCAAATTCTATGCACTGATTGAGACAATATCTTGCCCGTTAAGGCCTGAAAAATGTAATTTTAGTTTTCAAAGTTCAAATGATAACAAAATTCAAACAAATTTAGAGACAAAGCATTGTACTCCTTATACTTTACATAACATAACTCTAAGGTTTATGTGATCCATTGGTGCCCATAAATTCAAAATTATGAAATGTAACATCCCGGCCCAAAAATTAAGACTATTCATTAATTTAATTTAATTAAAAATGGAAATTCCAATTTTGCCCTTGAAGTGGGGGCAAAAAGGTCAATTTTTATCCGGAGAGAGTTTGGGGCAACTAGTGGTATTTTTAGGAAGCTTGTACTGAGCCGAGTCCGTAGACACGCGGAAGGCTCGAATCGGATTTGAAACGAAGAAGTTACGATCGAAAAATCGTTGAGGAATTATTTAAAATTTTCAGAAATTATTTTGGAATAAAAATCAGATTTTCAGTTTTAATCTCTCATTTCTCTCTCCTCCCTCGCGCGTCCTCTTCTCTCTCTCTCTCCCCGCGACTCCGTCACTCTCACTCTCTCTCTTCGAATCTCCGGCCACCGTCCACGGTTAGGCACGAGATCGGTGGCAAACTGACTGGGCTGACCTCGCCTTCGAACCCCAGCCCATCTCCCGCCGGAAGCCGTCGTCCAGTCGCCGGATTTTGCAGAAAACCAGCCGGAAAATCGCGAAACTTCACGCCGCTCGTTCTCCGTCGTCCGGCCACCATTTCCGACGAGTAAGGTATGGTTTCTCATCTACTCTTCGTACTCTAGCTGACTGATGGTTAGGTTTTGAACGATTCGTAGCTTAAGCAACCCGATTTTCGAATTAGGTTTTGACAGATTTTGAGAACTCGATTCCGGCCATTTTCTGGCCTTCACCCAAGAAGAAAAGTGACTCCAAATTAGGTGGTTTACCTAGGTTAGGAGTTTGGAGCCAAGATGCTAAGATTTTACGGTCACAGGAACAGTAACCGAGCCACCACGCGCTGCCGGCGCGTGGGGCGGCGCGTGGGCCGTCCGGCAGAAGTCCCATTTTATCCTAGAATGATCCTTACGTTGTCACGAGCGCGTAGGAGTTGACGGATCTCAATTTGGATATCGTTTGGACCTCGAACCAATTATACCTAATCTGTGATTTTTTGGGTTTAGTGTGTTTGGACCGTTGGATCAAACCCAATTTCACGTATGTTATTCCTGGCATTCCTAGGATCGTATAGGAATTCGCGGATCGTGAATCGGAGCCCCGGATGTTCCGATTCATTAACTTAAAGTTTTGACCGTCCGGTTGACCGAGTGTCTTCTGAGACTTATACAGCGCTTGGAACCTTTAATTGGGCCTTAGGGACGTCTCGATCCTTGTAATTAAGAGAAACCCGGGAAATTAGGATTTTACTTTAAAGTCTCATTTTTGAAGAGTTGGATTTTAATATCGTGTTCGTATTTTGAAATAGGTAATCCGACTCCGCCTTCAGAGCAGGCAGGACCCTCTCGGGGTCACGCAGCTTGGGATTACTTGTGAGTGGACTTTGTTTTCAATAAATAGCATGATTTTTATGATGAAATTTCTATGCATAAGGATTTAAAGGGTTATGAAATTTACCTTATACTTAAAGTTTGAAACCATTTGTTGTTGGTAAAGAATTTGGGATATATTTGGGGTTTTGGATATATTCAAGTATCTTGAATGTTATGTATATACTATTTTGGGAAAGTATTATTGGTGGAGTATTTGTGGGGGGTACTTGAGTTATGGTTATGAGGCATGGAAAGATGCGAGAGTAGAAAGTCAGTTTGGAGTGCTATATGCACTACCCTGTGTACCTCCCCTGGATTCGGAATGTGATTATGGAAATGTGAAATGTTTGGAAATGTAAGTAGCCGGGGCATCCTTGACGGGATGTTGACCGTAGACCCTTGATTGGGTAGTCTGCGCGCGTAGGACGGTTCTAGGCGTACGGGTCTTGAGGATTCGTCCGTACGTGCTAGGTTAGAGTATCAGTCCCCCAGTTGGACGACTCATCCCTAGCCACATGGACATTTGAGGGCCGGATAAGTGTGAGCTAGCCAAACAATCCCCTGTTGGATTGTTTCCCCGGTACAATTAGGTGTGTCGTATAGCTATACTATGTCTACTATATATTTATATATATATATAGCTATGCATTTGTTCTTGTTTTTGAGCGAGGATACTTCCCCGCTTGTCGTGCCGGTGGGCACGGGTTTCAAGAGTTTGATTTGAGATTTGTAAGGAAAGATTTGGGTGGGTAAATTGGTAAGTTTCACTGGATTTCGGAATTAGCTCGGGTTTGAGCAAACTATTTATATATGTATATGGTGGATTTAATGCATTGTTTTCATGCATGGTTTTCTAACAGTGGGGTTATATTATTTTGGTTTTAAGTGAACTAAACTTTGTTTTGTCCACTCACAATTTTCTGTTTTTCGCCCCACAGCCAGTAGTTGACTGGAACGAGCCGCAGTGCCGTGTTTTGTGCTCCTGTTTTCACGAGCTTCAGTACTTGAGCCTTCTCGGAGCCTCTGTGCTATGTAATTACGTAAAACTTCATTTTTGCTAGTGTGTTGAATTCTGTTAGATGCTCTGTTATTGCCCTGTTAGGATTTGGTATTTTGAGGCCGGAGGCCATAGTTTGTAACACTATACTTTGTGTAATGCATGCTGGCTGTTGGGTTGTAAATATCTGTTTTCTTGACAGGTTTGAAATTTGGGATATGTCCTGTTTACAAGGGAGACTCTGCCAAAATTTTGGTAGAAAGTCTCGGGTTTTAGTAAGTGGGCCCGGCATCTGGGGAATGCCGGATTTAAAGACGGGGTCCGTCCCGGGTTCCGAGGAAATCCGGGGCGAGTCCTGTCATGAAATCCATATTTTAGCCTACTATTGTAGAAGGCAATGTTGTAAGGAATCCATAGCAATTTTCGGTTCATTTTTCTCGTACTTGTGTCTTTTTTAAAAATTATTTTAAAATTTAGGGTTTAGGGTTTAGGGTTTAGGGTTTAGGGTTTTTTGAAACGACGCCGGTTTTCTCCCGCTGTTTTTGGTCAACTACATTAACAAAGACTAATTGAATTCGGTTGACGACGTCAGTTATAAAATAGCGACGTCTTTAGTGTTTACAACGTCGGAAATTTATTATAACCGCCGTTGTAAGTAATTATTAGACGTCATTATAAGTGTTGATTGTCGTGGTTGAAAAACGCGGTACTTAAAAATTTTTGACCGCGACCTAAAATTTTCAGAATTTCCCTTTAACCCTCAAATAGTTCATTCTCTCTCTTCAACATAAATTTGTCTGAAAGTTTTCGTTCTCCAAGCTCTCTCTCAATATCCATGTAAGTACAACTCTAGTCCCTTTAATCCTAATTCTCTCAGCTCTGTCTCAAGCTTTTGTTATATTCTCTCAGCTCTCTCTCAAAGCATTGGGTACGTAGATTCTCCAAGATCTCTCTCAAAGCATTTGGTACGTAGATTCTCCAAGATCTCTCATTGGGTACGTAGATTCTCCAAGCTCTCTCTCAAAGCATTGGGTACGTAGATTCTCCAAGCTCTCTCTGAAGCAGTTGTTATATTCTCGCAGCTCTCTCTCAATATCCATGTAAGTACAACCCTAATCTCTTCTTAAATCCATAAATGTTTTCGTTGGTAGCTATATTAGGGTTTTGGTGTTTGCAATCTTGTAATAATTGCTCTCTGTTTGGGTTCTTTTATGTTTGTTTGGCCATGGGTTCTTGGAAAAGGAATGGGGATGGGAGATTTAAGCTGTTTTTTTTTTTTAACTACGACGACGGTTGAAGGATCAAACCGTCGTCCAAATGTTTATTATACGTCGGTTGTTCATTTACTCCCGTCGTCTGCGTTTTAAGCCGCAACTGGTAGCCTAAAGACGACTGTTTCTCCATTAAACGTCGTCTTTAGGCTACCAGAACACCGTTCAAATTTCTGGGTTTGGGTATCTTAATGACGACGGTGACTATAGATGCCGTCGTCGTAATGTATATTAAACGACGATTATTTTTATAAACCGTCGTCTTTTCCATGTTTTATATTTAATTTTCATTTTGTTCTCTGCTATTTGAATGAGGTAGTGTTTCATTGCTGGTCTTTCCACTTTAATATATATATATTTATATGAATTTGATAGAGTGTGAGATGGATAAGTCATGGATGCATGCGGATAGAAGATCGAAGGCATATGAGTTAGGGGTGGAAGGATTTTTGAATTTTGCGTTACAAAATCTTGGAAATACAACTGAGATTCGTTGTCCATGTGTTAAATGTGGGAATATTCGATTGTTTGGGGTTGGAATTATAAGGGAACACTTATACTTTAATGGAATTGACCAAAGCTATAAGATTTGGAGATGGCACGGAGAACCTTGGGAATGGACTACCAATGCTAGTAGAAATGTGGAAGAAGATGAGCAAAGTAGGTTTAGTTATGTTTCTGAAGAATTAGGGATGGATGATAATGATTTTGCCAATATTGGATCTGATCCTTATGAGTTTGCCAATGTGATTGGGGATGGCGATGAACCCTTGTACCCTGGTTGCAGTAAGTACACGAAGTTGTCGGCTTTGGTGAAGTTATATAATTTGAAAGCAAAACATGGGATGAGTGATGTTTGCTTTACAGAATTATTGATACTTCAAGGAGAATTTCTTCCAGAAGGAAATACACTACCTTCCTCTATGTACGAGGCAAAAAAGACTTTGTCTGCTTTAGGGATGAGTTATGAGAAAATCCACACATGTTCCAATGACTGCATTTTGTATCGGAAGGAGTATGAGAATGCAACTAATTGTCCTACTTGTGGTATCTCAAGGTGGAAGGAAACCAAGGATGGGTTCTTGAAAGAGGGTGTGGCAGCGAAGGTGGTGTGGTATTTTCCTCCAATTCCAAGGTTTAAAAGGATGTTTCAATCACATAAGACAGCTAAGAGTTTGACTTGGCATGCTGCAAGAAAAGCAGTTGACGGTTATATGTCTCATCCAGCTGATTCCCCGTCTTGGAAACTTGTTGATGAAAAATGGCCCGACTTTGGTAATGAGCCAAGAAACTTGAGATTGGCTCTCTCATCTGATGGATTCAATCCCCACAGTTCTTTAAGTAGCAGATACAGTTGTTGGCCAGTTATGTTAGTTACATATAATCTCCCACCATGGCTATGCATGAAGCGGAAGTTCATGATGTTGACTATACTGATTTCCGGTCCTAAACAGCCCGGAAATGATATAGACGTCTACTTAGAGCCTTTGATTGATGATTTGAAATCTCTGTGGGATGGGATTAGAGGAGTGTATGATGCCCACATAGGAGAATACTTTACACTCAGAGCTGCATTACTGTGGACAATTAATGATTTTCCCGCTTATGGAAACTTATCTGGTTGTGTTGTTAAAGGATATAAAGCTTGTCCAATATGCGGCGATGATACACCTAGTCACAGGTTGAAAAATGGCCACAAAATTTGTTACATTGGGCATAGAAAGTGGTTACCAATCAATCATCCATATAGGAGGCAACGTGCAGCTTTTAATGGGAAACCTGAATATGGCATGCCCCCTGAGCCATTAACAGGAGAAGAAGTGCTGCATATGGTTGAAGATATTAATTACATATGGGGCTCGAAAAATGGGGGAAGTGTTGGTGAGAATGATGGTGACAGAGTTTGTTGGAAGAAGAAATCAAAATTCTTTGATCTCGAGTATTGGAAATACCTCCCTGTGAGGCATGCCTTAGATGTTATGCACATTGAGAAGAATGTTTGCGATAGTATCATTGGTACATTGCTAGAGATCCCTGGAAAAAATAAAGATGGGATTGCTGCTCGGTTAGACTTATTGAACATGGGGGTAAAAATTGATTTGCAACCCGAGTATGGAGAAAGACGTACTCGCTTGCCTCCAGGGCCTTGGAATTTGTCAAGAGCAGAGAAGAGAGCGGTTTGCAATTCTTTTTATGGTATGAAGGTTCCTGAAGGTTATTCTTCAAATATAAAAAATCTTGTATCTTTAAAAGATTCAAGACTTCTTGGCCTTAAATCTCATGATTGTCATACCTTGATGCAACAATTGCTCCCTGTGGCAATTCGTTCTGTTTTGGAGAAGCCTGCAAGGTATGCAATAACTCGATTGTGCTTCTTCTTCAATGCTTTATGTGCAAAGACGGTAGATGTTTCCAAGCTAGATAAGTTGGAAGAAGATGTAGTAGTTACTTTATGTTTGCTTGAGAAGTACTTTCCCCCTTCATTCTTTGATATCATGGTTCATCTAGTAGTACATCTTGTCAGAGAAGTTCGTCTATGTGGGCCAGTATATTTTAGATGGATGTATCCGTTTGAAAGATATATGAAAGTGCTAAAGGGGTATGTTCAGAATCGTACTCGTCCCGAAGGTTGCATTGCTGAGCGGTATATAGCTGAAGAAGCTGTAGAGTTTTGTACCGAGCATTTATCTGATGTTAGTACAGTTGGAGTGCCTTCAAGCCAGAATATGGGAGTTTCAAAGCCATTATCAGGTTGCACAGTGAGCTTAGTTGATATGGACTTGTTGAACCAGGCACATCTATATGTCTTGGAGAATACGGAGGAAGTCCTACCTTATATCGAGTACGTATGAGTTTAATTTTTCATATATATGTAGCCATGTTAAATATTATTACTCCTTATATTTATCTTATATATAAGGGACCGTAATGCGTGTTTTTTTCGTGTCAATTGTAGGGAACATATGATCCACATCAAGACCACTTATCCGAAATTTAGAAAGAGAACAAAGTGGCTACAAGATAAGCACAATAGCACTTTCATTCAATGGCTACGTGTTAAGGTATATATGTTATTGAATGACATATTCAATTTATTATTTTAATTTTCTTTCTTTCTATATATATGTTAGATTGAATTAATATATATGTTTAATTTGTAGGTTCAAAGTGAATTTAATGGGGAAGATTATAATGGCATATCAGAAAATTTGAGATGGTTAGCAGCTGGTCCAAGCATGGTAGTGCCATCATATAGGAGCTATCTTATTAATGGTGTCAAATTTAGCACCAAGGCACAAGATGATGTGCGAACTGTCCAAAATAGTGGAGTTTATTTACTTGCACATACTATGCAAGTTGCTAGTGCCAAGGATAAAAACCCTATTGTCTCCAATATGGGTTTTTATGGGGTTATTCAAGAAATTTGGGATCTTGACTACCAAGAGTTTAGAATCCCAGTCTTGAGGTGTGATTGGATAGATAACACTTCGGGCCTTGTAGTCGACGAACTTGGATTTACCCTTGTAGATCTGAGTAAAATTGGTCATAGGAATGACCAATTTGTTATGGCTTCTCAAGTCAAACAAGTATTTTATGTTGACGACCCAATGCATCGTGGTTGGTCGGTAGTGTTATCAATGCCTATAGAGAATATAATGATGTTATTGGTGATGATGTGCTAGGTGATATTAGAATTGAGTGTGAGCCATTTTCTAGAGGGATACCAAATGTTGACACATTTGATGACCTAGTGGGTGAGTTTGGGAGTGAGAACATTAGAGATGGGTGTGAAGATATATGGATTGATTGATTGTTGTAATGTATGACATTAGTTATGCAGTTAATTGTATGACATTAATTCATAGCTCTGTATATCATTTTAATTCCGATCACATTTTCATTCTGCAAGCTTTGGGCACAACGAATCAAAAATTAAAAAATAATCGGTTAAAGCTGAAAATACGACGGTCAAGTTACAAATATCGCAAAACGAGACGTCTTAAAAACAACCAACGTCGGGTTTTCACAACCGACGTGAAATGACAACGCAAAAATGCAATAAATACCGCCATTTTAAAAAGAAAACACGTCGGTTAATTATAATTCATTTCAACCGTCGTCTGTTACAGTCGTCTATTATAGTTGAAAGGTCTCTTTTTATGCGTTTATGTACCAAATCGACGTCGGTTTTAGTTTTTTTGTGACGTGTACTATAATAACCACGTCGTTTTTTTTTGTGTTCAAGCCGTCAAAATCATTTTCAACGTCTGTGGTGATATAAAGGGTCGTGGTTATTGTTGTTTTTACGTCTGTTCAAGTAAATATATGCCATGTTATATGTTTAAGACGTCAGTTTTTTCATTTAGTGAACGTAGTATTTATTAACCACGGCGGTTTCTAAGTTTTACACGTCGGTTTTGTTTAATTTCGAGACGTTGATAAAACTATTTACGGCGGTTTAATAGTTGTTTTTGACATTTAAAATTATTTAAACGTCTGTGTTTTAATAAAACCGTCGTCTATTATAGTCGAAAGGTCTCTTTTTTATGCGTTTATGTACAAAATCGACGTCGGTTTTAGTTTTGTTGTGACGTGTACTATATTAACCACGTCGTTTGTTTTGTGTTCAAGCCGTCAAAATCATTTTCAACGTCTGTGGTGATATAAAGGGTCGTGGTTATTGTTGTTTTAACGTCTGTTCAAGTAAATATATGCCATGTTATATGTTTAAGACGTCAGTTTTTTCATTTAGTGAACGTAGTATTTATTAACCACGGCGCTTTCTAAGTTTGACACGTCGGTTTTATTTAATTTAGAGACGTTGATAAAACTATTTACGTCGGTTTTATAGTTGTTTTTGACATTTAAAATTATTTAAACGTCTGTGTTTTAATACAACCGTCGTCTATTATAGTCGAAAGGTCTCTTTTTTATGCGTTTATGTACCAAATCGACGTCGGTTTTAGTTCTTTTGTGACGTGTACTATATTAACCATGTCGTTTTTTTTGTGTTCAAGCCGTCAAAATCATTTTCAACGTCTGTGGTCATATAAAGGGTCGTGGTTATTGTTGTTTTTACGTCTGTTTAAGTAAATATATGCCATGTTATATGTTTAAGACGTCAGTTTTTTCATTTAGTGAACGTAGTATTTATTAACCACGGCGCTTTCTAAGTTTGACACGTCGGTTTTATTTAATTTAGAGACGTTGATAAAACTATTTACGTCGGTTTTATATTTGTTTTTGACATTTAAAATTATTTAAACGTCTGTGTTTTAATACAACCGTCGTCTATTATAGTCGAAAGGTCTCTTTTTTATGCGTTTATGTACCAAATCGACGTCGGTTTTAGTTCTTTTGTGATGTGTACTATATT
The DNA here is from genome assembly GCA_020521455.1 of Prunus kanzakura. Taxonomy (NCBI): domain Eukaryota; kingdom Viridiplantae; phylum Streptophyta; class Magnoliopsida; order Rosales; family Rosaceae; genus Prunus; species Prunus kanzakura. The sequence goes on from BPUM01000838.1 coordinate 425,977, forward strand.
AACCACGTCGTTTTTTTTGTGTTCAAGCCGTCAAAAACATTTTCAACGTCTGTGGTCATATAAAGGGTCGTGGTTATTGTTGTTTTTACGTCTGTTCAAGTAAATATATGCCATGTTATATGTTTAAGACGTCAGTTTTTTCATTTAGTGAACGTAGTATTTATTAACCAAGACGGTTTCTAAGTTTTACACGTCGGTTTTTGTGTATTTAGAGACGTTGATAAGCATATTTACGTCGGTTTTGTAGTTGTTTTTGACATTTAACATTATTTCAACGTCTGTGTTTTACTAAAACCGTCGTCTATTATAGTCGAAAGGGCCCTTTTTTAAGCTTTTATGTATGAAATCTACGTCGGTTTTAGTATTTTACTGACGTGTACTATATTAACTACGTCGGTTATTTGCCGTCGTTATTTCATGTATGAAAAGACGGCGGTCGATTTCTCGTCGGTTGTAAACCATGATACACGACGGTGGATTACCGTCGTCTATTTCGTTTTTTGTAGTAGTGGGAAGTTCAAGCCAAAAGAAGGGGTGGTCTTCAACTTTCACTCTCCTTCTATTGTAAGTCCAGAAATACAGCTCAGTTCATTCGTCTTCATGATGTATTAATTGTATTTTTGTCACCTTAATTAGCTTATTTTTCTAAATGCAGACCAGATATGCTCGAGTAGAATTAAGAGAAGAAACAATTCCTCCAGTTTCGAAAATTCAGTATTTTGAGGTTGTTGCTACTAGGACTTCAATAGATCGTGCATCTTTTCTATTGAAAAAATCCTGGCATAAAGGTAATAATTTGGTAATATTTTGAGATAGGGCTATGGCTGCACGTGGTGTAGCTTGTATATGTGCTCTTTGTAACACGCGGACAAGTTATACCACATGACCATACTATCGTATTGCACTATAATTACTCTTTTAGTTACTTATGTGTAGGTTTCATACCTATTTACTGTATGTGACCTTTTCGTATACTGTCCCCACTTTACCACCTGCCCAATCCGTCAAGTGTGGGGTTTTATCACAAAAGGCCTCGATATTAGTTAGAGTGTGATTTTTCTATTTAAACCCATTTGTTTTCTGTCACCCCACCGATGTGGGATTCCAACACTCCCCCTCACGTGTAACCCCTTTTAGTGGTTCACACGTGAAGATCCACACATCAGCAATTGAAACTCAGAGGTCGGCTCTCGTTGGGCCCACTTGTCTTCAATGGAACTCAGAGGTCGGCTCTTTTCAAGCTTCATTGGCCCTCTTTCTTTTTTTTTTCTTTTTTTCTATTTTTTCCCAATTTAAGAGTCCGACTTGTTTCTCATTCTTGGTGACAAGCTTCATTAGCTTGTACGGGCCTTGGCTCTGATACCATGTTGAAATTTTTGGATCTGCCCGTTGGGTCCCACTCTAAAAACACTGATATTGTTCCCACTTTACAACCTGTCCAATCCGTCAGGTGTGGGGTTTTATCACAAAAGGCCTCGATATTAGTTAGAGTGTGGTTTTTCTATTTAAACCCATTTGTTTTGTCACCCCACCGATGTGGGATTCCGACAAAGACAACCATATCAAATGTTGGCGGCATTACTTAAAGTCCGTTAAGATTGTAAGTTTTTGTGGTATTAAAGATGGAAAACACGTGACTGGTTGTGAAGGTTTAGCCCGCCGTGGATTATTAAGAAATTTTGAAGAAGTTTCTACGATCAATTTAAAGCTACAGTGGTACTAGCAATAGGGTAGCTATTTTTATTGACAATTGTAGTTTGTAGTTTCAGTGGTAGCTTCCTATTGTTGTTTGAAAAGAATCTGCTTTCCTTTTATATAGAATTTAAGCACTACATGGATGGATGCTGCTTGTTTTGTCTAAATAACTGTGGTGATTATTCAAAATTATGCACAAGTTGCTATATATCAGGAAGCATGTTCGTGTGATTTTGGCAATAAAGGTCTAAATTTTACATTGTTCAGTTACTCAATGACACAAATATATACAAGTGTTACAGATTTCCTACTGTTTTTTCATTCCTCTAAAATATATCGTTAAAGTTTTTACCTTTAGATTACATTTTCGTGAGGCGTCATCTCTATTTCTAGGCGTCATCTCTTTTTTTAATCTGAAAAGCGTTATCTAGAATAGAATTAACAACAGATTGTGTCACTTTCTAAGACATGACTAACTTGGGAGCGTTGGTTAATTAAAACCCTAATTAAAAAGAACTCATGATATCTCTGACTTGATGAAGCTTAATTACCAAATCTCTATTGTTGATTTAAAGGTTTCTTTTTTGCCATTAATAAATCATCTGGTGAGTGTTTGAGTTTCAAAAGTTAAAGATTGCTCAACAAAACATTGAAATTGCCATGGCCAACACAATCATAGTTCTTTGTCACTACATTCTATTAGCAACTCTGTTGTTACCAAGAGTCACCACTGCAAAACCTGGATTGACCTTAAGCTCATCCAAATTGATTCCCCAGAATCACCCCTTTACCAACCCAACCTCACACCAGAACAAACAATCCAAAAGCTTATTTTCCTATCCAAACACTTACGCAAAGATTTTCAGGCCAAGCACAACAATTCCAATGTTAATGTTCTGCGTCCCATAGTTGCTCATCAACTGGGATCTGCATATATACATTGCTAAAATCGGCATAGGCACATTCAGGAGAGTGTCACCCGTTTCTCACTTTCTCCACATGGACACAGGGAGTGTAAACATGTCTTGGTTCCTAGTCAGCTAGCTAGAGAGTGCTAGCTACTCATCAGGAGTTAATATCAGCTATATATCAAGTAATAAAATAAATTTCAAAGAAAAAATTAACGTCATTGCCTTCAACATGCATATATCTGTGACTTGTTTGTTTTCATATTGTTACAATTTGAAATTCATTGAGATGATGTGATATGCAGGGTAAAACGTGTAGGAGCAAATCTTCTTAGAAAATCTCAAGATAGACATATTGGTCTTTCCAGTTTATGTTCATGTAATTGCATTTGTGAAGTTACCTTAATTTTTCTAAAATAGGTAATCAAATTTTCTCTGAAAAAATGAAAGATAAAATAAAGCAATTCAGGAATACAAAGAGATTCGAAAAAATTTCTCAGTTTCTCTCTATTTCTTGCTTGCCAAACGCTTTTCCAAATTACCAAGTAGTGTATATATACATGCTTAACCGATACGATCTTTGTACATAAAACAAACACAAATTGTGATCTTACCTTATTGAATGATACAAACAAAATCAATAACAGTAAACAGTTAAACAAACATAAATTGATCATTAAAGCTTATATACTTGTTTTGAACTAAAATCCAAAGAAAATCATAGAATCGAAACAAAAAGCGAAAACCACCCAAAACCTACTCCAACACTTTTGTGAAGTCCCAAAACTTATGGGGTGCTATGCATAAATTAAGACTGGGGCCTTTTTTCAGGTGTTCACTAAACTCATCAAAACATCGCCCTCCAATAATAGAGTCAAACTTATTAGCTCTTCTGCTATTTATCTGAGCTAAATATGATAATTTACATTTGCTCAATCGTTTAATATTTCAAGTAGTAACTCAAAACTGGATAACAAAATTGAGTTCAAAATTCAATGTTCACCGTCTTGATCGGTTTTGTAAGATCACCAAGTTGAGTATGCTGAGTGTTTTCGCACCGGTAGAATTCCAGTGTTTCAAGGGAAGGGCATCTAGAAAGGAGGTCCGTGACTAGCCCATTCAAATCAACATAAGAAAAATTAAGCTCTTTTAGGCAACAAAACCTCCTCTCCTCTTGAACCAAAGCTTGGTCCAAAACACAATGGCTTAAACTCAACACAACTAATGACCCAACATCAAAGCTTGCAGGAGGAAAACGATACCTTGGGACCCCGGCAACATAACTGAAGCGGAGATGTAGCTCTTTGACAAAGTGTTTGGTTACCAGCTCGATCCAACGGTCGACATTCCAGGCTTGGCTTTGCAAAGGAACTCTTCCTCTCAGCCTAAAGTAATTGATTATCTTTTTCTGATCGTCGTCATACTCATGGAGCATTCGCAGCGATTCGTCCAGTGCCGTGCCAGCAGACCTTTTCCTTTTAGGATACCGGCCTGCTTGATAATAATAAGAGATGGGTTGACCCGTATCAGAATTGAAATCAAAATGGTAGGCTGGTAGTGCGCTCCATAGGGTTTGCCATGTTTTCGACACCAAGCTCATGCGGACAGCATCTTCATAGGCAGGCAATCGACAGAGGATTTTCTGCAAAATCGAATCCGGCAAATCCGATATTCGATTCAGAGGATACTCAATTGGTTGAATGCTTGAATAATTTCTCCCTCTTCTTTTTCTTCTCTTTCTTTTTGTTTTTTTTTTTGACAAAAAAATACTGTAAACTAGTCTAGTGAACATGGAGGAGAATACTCGAGTGTACTGGCCTAGCCCTAAGTCTGCGAATTATGTCTCCCTCTTAAAGATGATCGCGAGCCTTCTATATAGATAAAGATTCCTTTTCCTTGTTACCTAAGGAATATGGCGTGGGCTGTAGATTGTTAGCCCATAGGAGCTGGATTGGGCTAAACTTTTATAACCTTGCTCGCATCTTAATTCGATATTATATTTTATATGCTGCATTATTGGAAAATTCTTAAATAAGTATTTTATGTTAAGGATTGGTCTAATGAATGCAATCAAACGGCCGAGATTAAAAATATTTAATTAATCCTTAACTTATGTACTTATTGAAGAATCTCCCATGCATTATTTGGTACAAATTAATTCTAGATATTAAATTTTTTTTTTTATAATATTAAAAAATTATAGATATTTAAGTTAGAAACTTGTTTACCCTGTGCTGAGATTGTTTACCATTTCACTATTATTCAACTTTTGACAAAAGCTACGACTATTGCATTTATCAATTCCTTCTTTAGTAAAGATATACGTACACAAGGGAACAATCATATCATGGCATGAAAGGAACACTAATACAGCAATTGCCAGTTATGTCAAAGCTTTAAAGTTCTCAAGGAGGAAAGAAAATCATTTCGAGTAGCTTCCTTCTCCCATTCTAACTCATTCCACCAGTCTTCCTCTCCTTCGATGACGATATTACATTTGCTTGCACTAGAATCCAGTGGGAGCTGCCTCAGTTGTGGACAGTTAAATACAACAATTGTCTTCAGATATGGAGACGGCAATGCATTTGCATATATGCTCTTCAACTGTGGCAGATTGATCAATATCAGGTTGTTAAGTTTCGCAAACGAACTCAAATCTTCTACCACCTGCTCAACTTTGCTCAATTGCCCACAGTTGATTATTTGTTCCATTTCAGAACACACCAATTCCTCTATTAAAGCTTCTTCTCCACCAAATAGAATATCATCTGATGAACCACAATCATACATTCTCAACATCCTCAGCATCAGAAAACTTGAAATTACATTCTTTGGAACCATATTCAATTTACTGGTAAACTCCAAATTCAAATATTTGAGCTTGTCTAAGGCCTTCAACTCAATTGGCAAGTCTCTTATGCCCATTTGCGATAGATTGAGATATTGTTGCGACTTCAATTTTGATATTCCCATTGGCAAATGAGTTATGCCCTTGTTTTCTGACAGGTCCAAGACTCTTAAACTGGGCATATGCTGAAAGAAGCCTTCACTAATCATTTTCAAACGATTATTAGTGCGAAACAGGGTAGACAAACTAGGGCATATGGATCTTTCTACTAGATTCTCAATCTGATTAGCCATTAGTGACATCCTTTTCACACCTTTCCATTTTTCGACATCGGGTGCTTCAATCAAATGAGCACCTGTATGCACCAGGAAATTCTCCTTGGCCTTCCCACATTCACAAGCCAACCACATTGCCATGTCACGAATCACATCGTGCATTCTCACATAATCTTCTTTACCTTCCAATAAACATGCATTAACCAGAGTATCTATAATATCATACCCTTGGTTTTGAGCTCCAGTTATGTCATCATACTCATCCAAAATTTCCTCACCAACCCAACAATATATTAATCTTCTTTTGTGAATGAGAAAATCTTCTGGAAATAAAGCACAATATAAGAAGCAAGATCTAACTTTCTCGCTAGGTAGATTATCATAACTAAATTTCAAAAGAGGGAATACCTCATCTCCCATACCTGAAAATTCAGAGGCAGATCTTTTTAGAACTTGAATTGCATGATTCCATTCTTGGGGTGTCTTCTTGCAAGCCATGGCCCGACCAATTGTACTTAGAGCTAATGGCAAACCGTCACACTCTTTGGCGACGATTTCTGCTAGTTTAGGGATATCAGGATGAATATAAAGTGTTTCTTCACCCACCTTCTCTTGAAACAAAGCCCATGCTCTGTCCCACGCCAAACACTCTACCTTAATCTTTTTGTGAGCGCCCATACGGCTACACACCTCCTCAGAGCGAGTTGTGAATACTAGCTTGGACTTATTCTGTTTGTCAGGAATAGGAACCCCAATTTTGGCTAAATCAACCCTCTCCCATATATCATCCAATAGCAATGCAAATTTCTTTGATTTTAAGACCCCGAAAATGTCTTCAGCTTTTCTAAGGTGATATTTATCCTTCCATGTGTCATCACAACACCCTGTCTTTTCCCCAATGCTATCTTGAATATTTTCAAACTCTAGATCCTTCGAGACCACCATCCAAATCACAAGATCAAAATCATTTGGGGTATGGAGGAAGTTATTGTTAATCTTGGTCAAAGTCTTACCTACACCTCCCATGCCATACAAGCCAATAATTCCCATATTTCGCATATTCCAACCAAAAGAAGTGGTATTTATCTGACCTAAATATGGTAATTTACATTTGCTAAATCGTTTAATATTTCTAGTAGTAACTCAAAACTGGATAACAAAATTGAGTTCAAAATTCAATGTTCACCGTCTTGATCGGTTTTGTAAGATCACCAAGTTGAGTATGCTGAGTGTTTTCGCACCGGTAGAATTCCAGTGTTTCAAGTGAAGGGCATCTAGAAAGGAGGTCCGTGACTAGCCCATTCAAATCAACATAAGAAAAACTGAGCTCTTTTAGGCAACAAAACCTCCTCCCCTCTTGAACCAAAGCTTGGTCCAAAACACAATGGCTTAAACTCAACACAACTAATGACCCAACATCAAAGCTTGCAGGAGGAAAACGATACCTTGGGACCCCGGCAACGTAACTGAAGCGGAGATGTAGCTCTTTGACAAAGTGTTTGGTTACCAGCTTGATCCAACGGTCGACATTCCAGGCTTGGCTTTGCAAAGGAACTCTCCCTCTCAGCCTAAAGTAATTGATTATCCTTTTCTGATCATCGTCATACTCATGGAGCATTCGCAGCGATTCGTCCAGTGCCGTGGCGGCAGACCTTTTCCTTTTAGGACAACGGCCTGCTTGATAATAATAAGAGATGGGTTGTCCCGTATCAGAATTGAAATCAAAATGGTAGGCTGGTAGTGAGCCCCATAGGGTTTGCCATGTTTTCGACACCAAGCTCATGCGGACAGCATCTTCATGGGCACGCAATCGACAGAGGATTTTCTGCACAATCGAATCCGGCAAATCCGATATTCGAGTCAGAGGATACTCAATTGGATGAATGCTTGAATCATTTCTGCCTAGCCTAGTGAACATGGAGGAGAAAACTCGAGTGTACCGGCCTAGCCCTAAATCTGCGAATTATGTCTCCCTCTCAGAGATGATGCGTTACTCGCGAGCCTTCTATATAGATAAAGATTCCTTTTCCTTCTTACTTAGACCATCTCCAACCATATTGAGGCTAAACTCAAATTTTCACCCTCTAAAATACAACTATTCATATATTTTTAGGACTCAACTTGTTTTTTTTCTCCAACCTTGTAGACTCATAATTTGAGTCCGCAATTTTATTAAATTTTTTTTAAATGATTAATACCTTTTTTTTTTTTATCGTTAATTTTTCTTGACATTATTTTTGTTTCAACATTCATGATTTAATTTTCTGAACATTTTGATCTAAAAAAATTCAAAAATAATTTTACTTAAAGAATAAAAGCAAGTATAATAAAAAATAAAAATAAAAAAGGGGTATTTATAGAGTTTGGGGTGAGTTTTGAAGTTAGATCTAATTTAGATTAATTATAAAAATTATTTGACCATTGGATTTAAATTTCAACCGTTGGATGTGAATTTTTCCTGTCGAGATTGCCTAAAAATAATCATGGCCATTGATTATATATAGAAGTTGGAATTAAAAATACTATAAAATGGGAAACATCAACTTCTTTGGAATAGTTGTCGGTATTTAAAAAAAAAAAAGGGGGTCAGGAGCTTTCAAAATGGAGCCGTTGGATTTCAAAGCCTCCTTCATGTGCCATGTAACACGGAAAGAAGGTGAGTGGTCGACATCAGTCTGCAGCACAGGGCCCACTTTTTTAACCTTTCACATGAGCTGCACAGCTGGTCATTGGGCTCCACAAAAATTTCCAATCAAGGCAATATCTAGACTGGTATTCCGCCCAATATTTCGCCACTCAAATTCCACTTGCCCAAATACATGGGTTGGAGATGAATTTTGGACTCAAAACCTAAATTTTGACATTTCACCTCTTGGGTTGGAGATGGTCTTATAGGAGCTGGATTGGGCTAAACTTTTATAACCTTGCCCGCATCTCAATCCGATATTATATATGCATTATTGGAAAATTCTTAAATAAGTATTTTATGTTAAGGATTGGTCTAATGAATGCAATCCAAAAATTAAAAATATTTAACTAATTCTTAACTTAAGTTATTTAAGTTTATATATATATATTAAAAAATTCTAGATATTTAAGAAAGAAACTTGTTTACCCTGTACTGAGATTGTTTACCATTTCACTATTCTACAACTTTTGACAAAAGCTACGACTATTGCATTTATCAATTCCTTCTTTAGTAAAGATATATGTACACAAGGGAGCAATCATATCATGGCATGAAAGGAACACTAATACAGCAATTGCCAGTTATGTCAAAGCTTTAAATTTCTGAAGGAGGGAAGAAAATCATTTCGAGTAGCTTCCTTCTCCCATTCTAACTCATTCCACCAGTCTTCCTCTCCTTCGATGACGATATTACGCTTGCTTGCACTGGAATCCAGTGGGAGCTGCCTCAGTTGTGGACAGTTAAATACAACAATTGTCTTCAGATATGGAGACGGCAATGCATTTGCATATATGCTCTTCAACTGTGGCAGATTGATCAATATCAGGTTGTTAAGTTTTGCAAATGAACTCAAATCTTCTACCACCTCCTCAACTTTGCTCAATTGCCCGCAGTTGATTAATTGTTCCATTTCAGGGCAGTCATGTATGTCTATAGTTACAAGATTTGGAGCAAAAATAAGCCATGTTAAGTCCTTTAGTTTGGGGCACTCATACACACTTACCCGCTGAAGGCTGTGGAAGCAACTTTTGATCATTGTGATTGAGTTGCAAGGACCGTTAGGTACTTGTGCAGCTGCTCCATCCTGAACCAAATCAAGTTTCAAATCTTCCATGCTTTCGCAATCACAAATATTAAGGATATCCAGACGTTTCATGTTTGTCAACGGCGATATGTCAAGGGAGCTCACACAGGTGAAGGACTCAAGGCATAGAACTTGAGTGCAGGTCAGTAAATTGAGGGAGGTGAAGAATCTTTTGAAAGCAGAGACACACCTTATGGTGATAGTCAACACATCCAAGTGTTTCAAACACACCAATTCCTCTACTAAAGCTTCTTCTCCACCAAATAGAATATCATCTGATGAACCACAGTCATACATTCTCAACACCCTCAGCATCAGAAAACTTGAAATTACATTCCTTGGAACCATATTCAATTTACTGGTAAACTCCAAGTTCAAATATTTGAGCTTGTCTAAGGCCTTCAACTCAATTGGCAAGTCTCTTATGCCTGTTTGCGATAGATTGAGATATTGTAGCGACTTCAATTTTGATATTCCCATTGGCAAATGAGTTATACCCTTGTTTTCTGACAGGTCCAAGACTCTTAAACTGGGCATATGCTGAAAGAAGCCTTCACTAATCATTTTCAAACGATTATTAGTGAGAAACAGGGTAGACAAACTAGGGCATATGGATCTTTCTACTAGATTCTCAATCTGATTAGCCATTAGTGACATCCTTTTCACACCTTTCCATTTTTCGAAATCGGGTGCTTCAATCAAATGAGCACCTGTATGCACCAGGAAATTCTCCTTGGCCTTCCCACATTCACAAGCCAACCACATTGCCATGTCACGAATCACATCGTGCATTCTCACATAATCTTCTTTACCTTCCAATAAACATGCATTAACCAGAGTACCTATAATATCATACCCTTGGTTTTGAGCTCCAGTTATGTCATCATACTCATCCAAAATTTCCTCACCAACCCAACAATATATTAATCTTCTTTTGTGAATGAGAAAATCTTCTGGAAATAATGCACAATATAAGAAGCAAGATCTAACTTTCTCGCTAGGTAGATTATCATAACTAAATTTCAAAAGAGGGAATACCTCATCTCCCATACCTGAAAATTCAGAGGCAGATCTTTTTAGAACTTGAATTGCATGATTCCATTCTTGGGGTGTCTTCTTGCAAGCCATGGCCCGACCAACTGTAATTAGAGCTAATGGCAAACCGTCACACTCTTTGGCGACGATTTCTGCTAGTTTAGGGATATCAGGATGAATATAAAGTGTTTCTTCACCCACCTTCTCTTGAAACAAAGTCCATGCTCTGTCCCATGCCAAACACTCTACCTTAATCTTTTTGTGAGCGCCCATACGGCTACACACCTCCTCAGAGCGAGTTGTGAATACTAGCTTGGACTTATTCTGTCTGTCAGGAATAGGAACCCCAATTTTGGCTAAATCAACCCTCTCCCATATATCATCCAATAGCAATGCAAATTTCTTTGATTTTAAGACCCTGAAAATGTCTTCAGCTTTTCTAAGGTGATCTTTATCCTTCCATGTGTCATCACAACACCCTGTCTTTTCCCCAATGCTATCTTGAATATTTTCAAGCTTTAGGTCCTTAGAGACCACTATCCAAATCACAAGATCAAAATCATTGGGGGTATGGAGGAAGTTATTGTTGATCTTGGTCAAAAGGGTAGTCTTACCTACACCTCCCATGCCATACAAGCCAATAATCCCCACTTGCTCTTCTTCAAGGTAACCCCAAACCTTGCCAAATGTTGAGTCCATGCCCACAGTTGGTTCAGTACTTCTTTCATACACTATAGCTGCAGGTACCCTTTCAGCCACAACTTCAAAAACTCCCCTCCTCTGCAAAGTATTCACTTCTACCAACAATTTAGTCAATTTTTTCCCAACCTTGTATTGGGTTTTGCTGTTACTGAATAACCCACCTCCAAATTTACACAATTTCTCAACTTTTTGAGTGCTATTATCTTTATCGCTTACCAAATTACTGACTTTAGCTTCCATGGCTTCCACCCTTGATATCCATCTCTGTACTTGGTCTAAGCGTTTCAAATGCTGTTGCTGCTCAGCATTCTCAACCCTTCTCTGCACATCATTCTTTTGATCTGCTAATTCTTCTATAGCAGTTTGCAGATCATGAAGGTTGGATTTCAGCATGCATGGGTATGCTGCTTGCCCAACAGTGCAATCCCAGCAGCCAGAAAGAATGCCATCACATGATATAGAGATTGAGAAGATGTTGCCCATTATTAATTCTCTCAGAACTGAGATTTGTTTCTAGCTAAGAGAATGAAGGGAGAAATTTAGCCAAAAAAATAATTTGGAAACTGATGAGAGCAAGTCAATCGAGAATTGATGGAATTATACTGTAGATCCAACTCGGAAATATCCAATCTCTTGACCATTGACCAGTGCCACTGCCACCCATTCAGATAATAAAATATGGCATGTAACACATTTTCATTCTACTCAACAAAGCACTATGAACTTTTTTAGGGTTACTTACTGTAGACGTCCGTGAACTATGGCTCCAGTTGTAATTGGTTCCGTGAACTAAATTTTATGGCAATTTCGTCCATTAATTAGACAATAAGGTGCAATTAGGTCCTGCCATCCAACTATGTCAATTTGTCCGTCAAAATGAGGGGTAAAAACGTCCTTTCGAGTTTGAAGACTCTCCTTCGAATCTGAATACTCGCCTTAAACCCTTGACTTTGACCCCCAAATGAAGACTGAAGAACTGAAGAACTGAAGAACTGAGAAGGGGCTGCGAGGGAAGGAAAAATGTTGGAGAGTTCGACATATTCAAATTGCAGGCGTCGTTACTGCGAGTGTGGGTCGGAAATCAAACGGCGGACTTCATGGACAGATCTGAATCCCGGAAGAAGATTTGACGCATGTTGCAATAATCGGGTAAGTTTTTGTTTGAATTGCATAAGGGTTAATTGGTGTTTCGTTTTTTTGCATGGTTGGAGAATGAAATTGGTGGTTTTTTGGGTATGAAATTGGTGTTTCATTTTGTTTGAATTGCAGAACAGTAAGAGGGGGTTGCATTTTTTCGAATGGGTGGAGAATGAAACATGCGCACGAGGAAAGGAATTCTTGTCTGGGTTACTTAGAAGAGTAAGAGGAATGGAGGACGAATTGAGAGCAACGGCGGAGAATTTCAGATTGATGGAAGAAGAGAAGAATAAATTAGAGCAAAAACTGAGAGAAGAGAAAGAAGAAACCAAGATTTTGAAAAAACAGAATCTGGGAATGGGTCAACAAGTTGTTGTACTAGAAGGGGAAATTTTGAGTTATCGACAAAGACAAAGGTGGTTCTGGGTTGTTGTTCTGTTTTGTTTAATAATTGTGATATTGTTCATTAATATGGATGATTTGGTAGTATAGAAATGGCAAAAAATGGGCATAATGTTGTATATACTCTTGAACAGTTTTTGATGGTCAATTGCATAGTGTAGAAATGGGCAGGAATTGGTAGTGCAGAAATGGGCAGAAACCTGGGCTAAGGTTATTTTGTGCCTCTTTGGCAATGTATCATATGTTTTGCTATATAAGCTGATTTTGTGCTGAATTGGCAGTGTATACCAAATGAACAGGGGCACATTACATACAATCCAAAAGGCTTCAATTACCAATTAACATTCACCAATTGCACATTACATACGATCCAAAATATTCCTGAACATTACATAGAATAGGCAAAAGAGCCTTCAAAATAACATTACCAAATAGCATACTTGAGTCTATAATTGTTCACCCAAAATACACATCCACATAGTAAGTACATAAGAGTCCAAAAATAGGTCTTAAAAGTCCACAAAATACGTCTTGACAGTCTATACTTGTCCTCCTCTTTTGACATTGTGTTTGAATCTTCCTCTATGGGTTGTGGTTTGTTGAGTAAGTGAAGAGGATGATGGTTGCAAGGGCACTTGTTGTGAGTATGTCATTGGCAGATTGGCCCTTCCTTGACTGATATCCCTTACCACCTAAGATAAAAACCACAAACAAAATATATTACTATATAGGCAAACATAAAAAATCTGAGTTGGGCAAGAATAATAGGCAACTAACTAGTTGTGAAGATGACATCCTTGCAGCTGGATTCCATAAGCCTCTTCCTCTTCCTCTTCCTGTGCGCCTAATAACTTCAATTTGGGCTGGTGCAGTGTCAGTTTAAGTTGGGGCAGTGTCAGTTTGGACTGGGGCAGTGTCAATTTGGACTAGGGCAGTGTTAGTTTGGGCTGGGGCAATATCATTTTGGCCTGCATTTCCATTGTCAGCTGCTTGAACTTCATTTTGGCCAACATTCCCATTTTGGGCTGCCTCAGCCTACACAACATACAAGCACAGCTATACAAAATCACAACCACAGCGGACCACAACCCAAAAAATTAAAATGCATAAGAAAACCCTTTTTTATTAAACAACATGTCTTCCACATCCTCTTTGATTGTGGCCTTCTTTTCCACATGCTCCACATCTAATTTAATGAAGAGTCTTCTAAGTTTTGCTGCTGGAGCAGTGTAACCTGGAGGCAAAGGGTTTGGTGGGTTTGGGGCTGGTAATTGAACCTCAGCAGCCTCCTTTGTCCTCACTCTCTTGGGTCTTCCTGGTTGACGCTTATGAAATGGAGGTCTAATTGGAGGCAAGCCACCCTTAACCCACTGATCCATAGAAGGGATGGGGTGAACTATTGGTTTATATGACCTCGTGTATGTCTCTGGCTTATAACACTCATGTACATATTCAATAGGGTTTTCATCTCTGTGGAATATAGCTGAAATAGCATGTGCACAGGGTATGCCACATAAATCCCATCTCCTACAACTATAAGACATTGTTGCAAGATCTACAACAAACTCCCCACCATACATGTGACTGACTTGATACATTTTATCCCCAGCCAATCTAGGAATGCATTGAGAAGCTCCCATCTTGTTCTTCTCAATTATTTTGAATATCCTTGGGCCAACAGGGTGTTTCCATTTACCACAAGCAGCCCTTCGATTAGCCATCCTAAGCATCACATACATTCGAATACTTTCCAAACATGTCAAAATGGAATTATCTCTGGCATCAATTATAGCTGCATTAAAGCTCTCACAAAGGTTGTTCAGTAGAAGATCACACTTATACCTTGTATGAAAATGAGATCTAGTCCAATTATTGGGTGGTCTCTGCACCAACCATTTCCAAGCTTCCAAGTCATCTTCCTTCATCTTGTCCATTTCTGCTTCCCACCAAGGAATAGTAGTGGCTCTGGCAGCTGCCCACAACATGTGTTTAAGAGTGAGACCAACATGTGTTGCTCTAAAATTATTGTACAAGTGCCGGACGCACATCCTATGCTCTGCAGTTGGTAGTACATGTGCAATGGCAGGTATGAGCCCCTTTTGCTTATCACTTATGAAAGGCCAGGATAAACCATTTCTAATACCTAAATCTTCAATCAACAAAGACAGAAACCAAATCCACGAGTCCTTGTTTTCAATCTCATCCACAGCATATGCAATTGGGAAAAGACCATTATTACCATCAACTCTTACAGCAGTCAATATTTGGCCAGGATAAGGACCTTTCAAATGGCAAGCATCAACCCCAATTACAGGCCTGCACCCTTCTAAAAACCCTTTTTTACAAGCAGCCAGACACACATAAATCCATTGAAATATTGCTTCACCCCCAACCATATCACACTTAATTTTCACTGTACTACTTTTGTTGGTTTTCTTCAACTGATCTGCATCGTCCCACAACCGTGCATATTGCTGTATGTAGTTTCCTTCAATTTGTGCTTTAGCCAATTTCTTTGCCCTATACACTTGAGTTTTGGACACCCTCACGTGATAGGACTCCAAAACTTCTCCTTGAAAAGCTTTGAGATTCCAATCTGTGTTTCTCTTAATCTTGCTAGAAAATCTGTTACAAATCCATTTGGGATTAGCAAAATTCAATTTCTCCACCCTCCCACATGTGTGTTCTAAGCTCAACTTCTTAATTACAAATGTTTGCACATCCTTGTTTATCTATGAAGCATAAACCACAAATGGACATTTTAATCCTCCGTTGCAAATTGCCTTTACTCTCGTCTTGTCTTCAAAGAACAGTTTCCTTCCATGAATAATGGAATATTCCCTGAGTGCCTCCTTAAGGACCTGTCTGTTTTCAAATTGCATCCCAAGCCAAAACTCAGGATTCTTTAAGTCCACCGCCCTTCTATATTGCTTAAACCGAGGTAGTTTTTTTTTCCTTCTCACCTTACTTGTCCCTTCATTATCCCCTTCCATATCATCCCCATCACCCTCACTTTCAGTATCAAAATCTGAGGTGTGCTCACCATCTGATGACACCTCTCCAGGAGCTTCAAAACTAGGCCTCCTTTTGCTAGTGTTTCCTTTGTCCTCTGCCCCTTCATGAACAGGCACTTCAACTGTCTTAAACCCACATTCTTCTTCACTAAACTCGTAATCACTATCAACAAATTCTCCATCATCTTTTTCACTGTCTACAACCTCAGCTTCATCTTTATCTTCAACATCAACATTATCTTCCACCCCAGTTTCATCTTCCACCTGAACATTGTGTTGCACCTCTGCATAATTGTCTGCACCATCCAAACCTTGACTCCAAACTATATCAGAATTGCCCACTTCAGTATAGTACAACCCCACAATCCTATTACATGGCATTTGGCCCAGCATGTCAACCAGTTTAGCATCAGAGCTGATAAGTTCAAGCCCACCTACACCATGGGTTCCACCCTTCCTATACCATATTTCCATATTTGGTTTGGGGTTGGAAATGTCTACATTGTAACCAAGCCCTTTCCCTACCTTTCTTAAGTCCACAAATGACAGAAAATCCTGTACAACATTATCCACGTAACAAACTTTTCCATTTTTATACTCCCCACTTTCTAACACACCCCCATGGTGAAGTTCTAAACTACAGTTTTCATGGTTACCTGCACAGTAAACAAGGGTCAAAACAATGCTAAAACACACACACCTGTTTTGGAATCATAAAATCAGACAAAACCATGTTTTAATTCAATGTTCTGCACCAAAACCAAAATACACAATACACATTTCCTTCAGTTTTTAAATTGCTATGGACCACACAGATGAAAACAAGAAGGGATAAAAAAAAAACCCTGTGTTGCAGTCAACGACAGTATAAAGCAACAAAGCGTGTAAGGAATCTTTAAAAGCTATGAACCACACAGATGAAAACAAAACCAACTAATACGTAATCAAACAGGCAGAATCACTTACTGTATTTAGGCGCAACACCACCCCAACGGAAGTGAAACTCTTCCATCACTATCAGCCAAAAGGACCAAAAACCGAACTACCCCCAAAATGAAACCCTAACCTTTAACTGTACCCCCAATGAACCCCAAATTTCGAAGCTTACATAGAAAATTTCTCACTCACTCAGTCACTGCTGCAGCAAATTTAACTCCAATGGCTGCCTCAGAAGGGATCGCTCACCGTATGCAACTCCAATGGCTGCTCAGAAGGGATAGTTCACATGCTTTCCCCTTTCTTCAGCGCTATATTCGATTTGTTTCATTCGAAACGAAGAAAAGTCACTTATACCCTGAACAACAAGACCACGTGACACTCACATAGTCAATTTCGACGGATTCAATTACGGTAGGACCTAATTGCACCTTATTGTCTAATTAATGGATGAAATTGCCACAAAATTTAGTTCACGGACCCAATTACAACTGGGGCCATAGTTCACGGACGTCTACAGTAATTAACCCAACTTTTTTATTTACATTTTTTGTTTTTATGTACATATATTTTTCTTTTGCCTTATGATACAAGTTTATATGTGTAAATGCTAGAGTGTCTAGCTCTAATAGTAAGATGAACATGCAAAAGAGGAGTAGAGAAGATTTGAGAGCTTTGAATTATTTAGGGTTGAAAGTTGTGAGAAAATTTTCATACTTATTTGGTTGATATTTGATTTTCAATTTCTTTTCACTCTCGGATAAACAAGTTTGTTGAACCACATAAATCCGTGTGTTTTGTTGCTTTTTCTTTCTCCTTGCTTCTTAAATTTGTTATATCTCCCATTTTCTTCTTCTTTCCTCCATAATTTGAAAACTTTGAAGGTGAGTTTGGACTTTCAAAACCTAGGAATTTAATGGAAATATTCTTTCTGAGTTCTTTAAATTTTGGCAAATTTTTATTCCGATTCAGACAATCCTAAAATAAGATTTACAACTTATAATTAAGGGAAAATATGAAATGAACAAATTGAGAATTTTTTTTAATGAGCCAATAATATTGTTTGGGTTGAAAGCATGGCTCAATAATTTTTGAAAGAAAGATGTCTTCTAAACGTTGGAGATTTGAACCTCGGATGAGTTGCACCAAGCCGGAAATGGATCCCAAACCATTGGGAACCTACCAGAATTATTCAAAGAAGAATGTTAACAAAAATCAAGGCAAAATGTTTTCATTTCTTTTTCTTGGTGCTCATGGGCACACTAGAGCACTCAAAGCTCCTAGCCTAAATTGAAAACTTAATTTGTTTTAAACAATTATCAGAATATAGGGGTCAAATTTAAGGGGCACATAGATCCACCAAAAAATTACATTGAATAAGTTAGCGAGTGATAAGAGTAAATGTGCTTCATACTGTCTTGATACTAAGTGATAAGAGTATTTGCTTGCAATTTAATGGTCTCGTAGGTTTGAATCCTAATGACACCTATCTTTCTCATTAAAAATATAGTGTGTGAATTCAATTCGATACATTCGACATTGACTAGCTCATATTGAATCAATTAAGTAGGAGATTCTCCAATAAGTATTTAAGTTAAGGATTGGTTATATACTTCTAATCTCGATCGTTGATTGCATTTAAAAGACTACTAACACATTTAATAAATGCAATCCAACGGCCAAAATTAAAAGCATATAACCAATCCTTAACATAAAAGAGTGCTGCTAAACGAACCCTAAAATTAACTGAGTACACCCTACTACCAAACTATTTATTGAATTACTAATTTACCCTAATATAAAATGACCAAAAAGGATATATTAAATTGTGAAACAAATATACTTTTAATAAGTACACCCTACTCCTCATATTCAACCTTTATCAAAGAAAAGCGAAAAACTCTACTTCTTGTTACCCATCATGGTTTGATTTCGACATATGCTGTGAAGACTTTGGTGAAGTTACAAATGTTCAGATACCTTGTCAATATGTGAATGGACCACATGAAAACGGTGTGAAGGTGGCATCCCCACCAATGTTCTCGGAAGATGACAATTCCCCAAATGGAATTGCTGTTTTAGAATACCGTCTTATGGGGATGCAAAAGATCATGTCATACCTCCAGATTTCAAGGTCTCGCAATTTCACATGATGCTCAAAATCTTCCCCTTCCAATGGCGAAGTGAGTATAGAACCTTTAGGTAAAGCCCATCATGCACCTCGTATGTATTTCTCTCACTCATCAATTGGAAATGGGAACATTAGAAATGGAAATCAAGATCAGCAACTGCCAGAAAGCTTTTGTTTGACTGATAATTGGGTTGGTAATCAGGATGAGAATCAATTGGGTTGTAATCAAGAGGTTTTGTCTTCTGTTGGATATAAGCACCATCTTTCACGGTTGATTTCTATTGTGGTTCCTCTGAAGATTTCCATCCTCATTATTCTGGTTATCCAATGTCAAGTAGTATTGCTGGAAGTCCGAAACCTTCCAACTCTTAGATAGATCTCGGTGGGGATCCTGATAGTCACTTATATAGTCTAAATTACGGCCGTTGGTGCTACGACTATGAGCTAAATGCAGCAATTCCTCCCATGGCTGCACCTCCAATGCATTCATAGTTTCAGAGCAAAAAGCCATAGGATGTAATTGGACAAATTTGGTAGTGTGGTGTATTAGGGTGTATCAGGGGTATTTTGGTAGTTAAATAGGGTGTACTTAATTAATTCTACATTTTAATTTAAATGTTAAGGTATACTTAGATCATAAAGTGTACTCAGATAATTTTAGGGTTCGTTTAGCAACACTCAACATAAAATACTAAATATTTGGATCACATTTACTAAAGTGAATCCAATCACTATTGCAAGGAAAGCTTTTGGTTGGTTAACGAATCTCAGTGGGGCAAAACAGAACTTTCGTGAGGTTACAAAATTGCCCATGATATATTTTTTTATAGGAATTTTGCCCATGAGATTTGATTAATTAATCAGTGAGGAAAGTCATAACCTTTCCCTGCCCGCCTGCCTGTTGCCTGAAGAGGAGGCAGAGTGAGGAAGAAGAGAATCAATGGCGACGCCACCGATGGCACCGCCGAGCATGGAGGGCACTCCGCCGCCCATGGCAGTACAGCCACCGGGCACGGACATGACCGGAATATGCTTCAAGGACCAGCTATGGCTGAACTCGTATCCTCTCGATCGCAATTTGGTCTTCGATTACTTCGCTATATCTCCTTTCTACGACTGGACCTGCAACAATGAACAGCTTCGTCAACGCTCCATTCACCCCCTCGACCCCTCTCACCTCTCGTAAGTAAAACCCACCTCCCTAATTTTTGGAAATGTTCTTCAGCTTTTGCCTTTTCTAGTGAATTTTAGGTAGCTAGGGTTTCTGAAATTTGTTGGGAAGATTATATTAGTGTCCTGTATGTTGGACTCTTCTGGAGTTAGAATAAGTGAATTTGTGTGACATTTGTAGTGGTTAAAGCTAAAGGGCCGTGGAAGTTTAGGGATTTGAAAGAAGAGGTTTAAGAAACATTACTGCGTGGTATTTGTGTGTTCTACATTGGCATGATTATTAAAAAGAAGAGGTTTTTAATGTTATTAGCAGAACCCAGTTACAAATTATTTTGGTTGTATGGACTATTGAAACCTGACTAGGTTAATCGACGGAGCAATTTGAATAGATATAAATATAATAAGGAGCTACTTAAAATTGTGTGGTTTCGTTGGGCTCACCCCACTCAACCAGAATGCTGATTGTTCATATGGCTATTGTGGTTGACCCCAAATGGTTGGGATTAGGCACAGTTCATGATGGTTAGTTGATTGGTTTACAGGAAAATGACAGGCACTGAATACTCGCTGAATGAAGTAATGGAGCCACACCTTTTTGTTTTCCGCAAGCAAAAGAGGGATAGTCCGGAGAAAGTTACACCGATGCTGACTTATTATGTCTTGGATGGTACAATTTACCAAGCACCACAGCTTTGCAATGTTTTTGCAGCTCGAATTGTAAGTTTTTTCTTCAGAGTGGTTTGAAAAAATTAGGACTTAACTGAATGGCATTTGCCTAGCGGTGCCATAAGAAAATCATAAAAGAATTATTATCTTCAAGTAATTTCAAATTTATGCTTAAAGTCCTTGTATGAACCTGTGCTTAGTTATTGTTCTGTCTAGTATCTAAGTTAACACAGCGCATGCCATCCCTTTGTTGGATAGTTGTACTATTATCTGGTGTGTTCATAGATCTTGGGATTAATATTTCGAAGGAAAATCTTTATTCATTCTGATTGTCTGTCTACACATGTTGCAGGGACGTGCTCTCTACTATATATCTAAGGCTTTTACCACTGCTGCCTCGAAGCTGGAAAAGATTGGATACGGTATATTGAGTTCCATTTTCTCCTTTTGCTTAATTATATAAGTATGAGCTTAAACAAATGATAATATGTCAGGCAGTGGGAAGGGTTCTCAACAGTGTTTTTGTTGTTACAGAAACAGTAACTTACTTTTGTTGGTATTCCATAAAAGTTTATGGGAAGGGTCTAGTCGTATCAGTTTTGTTGATTTTCATATTACATCTCAAGCTTGAAAGTTGAAAATTGAAATGCCTTGCAAAACCATGATGTTTCCCAAATTCTCATGGTTTGATTAGTTTTACCATGTGCTTGTTATGTGGCTTTAGGGGTCTTTGAGAGTTATGAGTAATGGAGGCAAGTTCAATCATGATAAATCACTATATTTTCGCTCATCAAAGTAGTATCATGCAAAACAGATGAATTCAAAATGAACACTTCATTGGTTTAGTTTTGGCAAGAAAAGAGTTGGAATAGGCCTTAATAGCATACTAAATCGTGCAACCACCTCTTGTTGTCCAACCATTGCTTTCAAGTTCTAGAGACATGTATTCTAGTTATCAATTTTTCTGAAGTGCAGTATCTATTACTGGTTTGCTTTTGTGTTTCATGAGAGATTTGTTTAAGGAACACGACAATCTTGGACACTAGGGGTGTACATGGGACAGTTCAGATCAGATTTTAGGTCAAATTCCAACCAAATTGACCTCAGGGAGTTGAGAGATTAAAAAACCAATGCCAACTCAAGCTCTGTACAAACCAATCGAATCCAAGAATTTGTTGGATTAGTTTGGGCTGGGTTGATATGTGTGCAACTATGCCTGGATCATACTGCTCTCTGATCACAGTTCATCTTGGTTGAATTATTGAAACCATACCCTTTTAAAGATGGTCTCATATAGTATCATGCATATAAGGATGATTGGTGAATGCAATGCTAAAAACCTTCTGCATATTGTGCACAATTAAAATATGAGAAGTTTAGTTTGTGCGTGTCCTTTTTCCATATGTTTAAGTGGTGGCTCTTTTACTATGAGTTCAATGTTCATGGTTTTTAATTTGTTTACATTTTTTGATGCAGTTGATTCTGAAAATGAGGCTGCAGCCTTTGAATCAAAGGTTACCAAAGAGACAATTGACTTTAAGGAAGTTAAGCGAGTAGACCATATTCTTCAATCCTTACAGCGCAAGGTAATTATGCATGGTATTGCAACAAATATTATCCCATGCTCCTATATTGAAATGAATAAATTTCATGGCACTAAAGCAATGGATGAATATTAATATGATGGATGACAATGTGCAAGACGATCAAGATTGCTTTGCAGCTAATGTACTGGAGGCTATTCTGGGAAGGGAAACTTGTGATTTTTATCTCATCACAAATGTATCACTCACTAGGAATAACTCCTAACAGTCACTCTGTTTATGCAGCTACCGCCAGCCCCACCACCACCGCCATTTCCAGAAGGCTATGTTCCCGCTCCCACTGCAGAAGCTGAGAATGGCCCTGAAACCCAGCAAGCTAGAGAGCCCCAACAACCTCAGATGGATCCTATCATTGATCAAGGCCCGGCTAAAAGAATGAAATTTTAGAGTAGAGTTTCTAATTCTGCATCCAACTATGTATAACACTGAAGCTACTACACATTTGACAAGAATGGATACTTATTTTGCAACTTTGACAGAGTATCAACCAATCTCTGTTGTAACTTTATAACTGAAGATTCTGAGTTTGCCTATTACCAGTACTTAGAGTGCTTAGGTAGGGTCTTACGATGCTGTTTAGATATGTAACATACTGACATACTTATATGAAAATGGCTTTTGTACAAGATATTACTATGTATGAATGAAACATTATTGTTACTTTCAAGCAGTCCTCGTATCCTTTTAAATAATTCTCTTTGATTATTTTTTTAACATTTAAGGCGGAAATTTAGGTTAATTCAACAATATTTTCAGTTAGACAATTATTTCATATAACCTAACGTCACTTTCAACCCATGAGGCCAAACCCAAAAAATCTTATATTTTAGCCCAATTTCTCTCCCAACTCAAAAAAAATAAGGGGCTAAAATTTGAAAAAACCCGAACTTGAGGCCAAATACCAGTTCAGCTATTACCTTTTTTATTTTTGGGGTGGAGCCCACACAACCGTGATGCAGTCCATGTGCAAAAAGGAAACACTAGGGCCCTCGTTGTTGGTGCTGCAGAAGCTGTCGCGCTAGGTGTCGTGCACTGGTGTCGCAACACTTTTTTCTGACTAAAATTTAAATCCAACGGTTAAAATAATATTTTTAATTAATATAAATCATATCAAACCCCAAAACTCACTCCAAACTCTATAAATACCCACTTATTTCTCAAATAAAATTATATTTATGGAATTTCAATTTTTTTTAGGTCAAATTATTCAAAAAATTAAATTATGAAGTTATTATTAAATGAAGAAAAGTTATCCATGAAAAAAAAAATGGACTTAAACCATTCTTAAACACTTTAATAAAGTTGCGGATTTAAATTTGAGTATGAAGGGTTGGGAGAAAAACGGTTTGAGTCCAGGCTACCTAAATAGTTACTTTTTGGAGGGGGAAATTTGGGTTTAGGACCAAATGGGTTGGACGCCTAATAGACTGATGGTATGTTTACGAATCTGTAATCGGGTGAGGAGGAATTGAATTGAGGATGAAATGAATTTAGGAGAGTTAGAATCATAATTCTCATTGAAGTTGTTTACTAAACCATGTGGAATTGGGATATGAGTAGTACTGATTTCTTAAAAAGTTGTTTACTAAATTACCATGAATTGGAACTGAAACTAGTTTGATTACTAAAATATACGTGTTGTTGGGTTAGAGTATATGGGAAATTTGAAATTTTAAAAATTTTGTGAGGATATAATGGATAAAAAAGATGGACTCATGATGGGTTAGTTCTTCAGGAATTAGGATTCCACCTCCCACCCAAGAGTCCAATTCCTCCAAAATCAGGAGTGTGTGGACCTCATTTTCATTTTCATTAGTAATTTGTAATTGAAATTCAATCCTTATTTTAAATCCGATTATGAATTAGTACACATGCCACAAATATAGTAGGGTGCGTAGCCAAAAATAGGTCTACCACATTGAAGATGCAAAAAGTGGTAACAAATCTCAGTCGTTGGTTGAATTGAAAATGATGTCAAAACTAAGGAATATGCTAAATTGTGTGCTTGCTTTTGACCATTGATTACAAAATACAACTTAGACAATATAAACAAGTAAATTCCAGTGCTTGCAATCCGACAAAGATAAGCAGAAACTTTCGTAGGGTTCTAATATTTTGTTTTAATGTCAGTTTCAACTTTCATGGTGGTGGTAGCTGCCATTTGTCGAATGCAAAATTGAAAATATTTGTGTCTTTGTTTTTCCTTTTACTCCATGTGGAAATATATATATTTATATATGCATAAAATAAAGTTACCATAAAAGGAACATATATACGTTGGCCTGTAAAATGACTTGCCCGACAAATCTGATTACAGATATTTGTTGAAAACGAGAGGTAAAGGCATGCGTGCCGACCATGAAAACATGAAGGAAAACCATCTTCTCATTGACTCATAATTTATATTATCTAAACTATAGGGCTTTGTTTTTTTTTTTTTCTTACTGATTAATTGAGGGACACTATTCAACTATAGCTTAAAATATTTGACAAATGCTTCCCCCATAAGGTGTAACTTGAGTACGTAACATTTCATAGGTGTTCATTTTTAGTCGGTAGGTGGCAAATAAACCCTAAAATAATATGTTAGAGGAGCCGAGCTTTTTCCCTCTAATACCTTCGGAAATTGGAGGTATAATAGGTATCGAACACCTTTTGTCCAAAAAACAATCTCAAGGACAAGCACCTGGCCGACGTTGTCGTAATGTAAAATAGTGATAGTTCGTAAGGCAAAAGTCATTGTCATCAATCACACACCCAACACAAATATCACTACCAGATCTGTTTTCAGTGTGGATTGCAAATGCTTTTTGAAGGACCTATTTGTGAAGAACCCAACTTTAAAAACAACGTCTAGACTCAACTCTTTATAAAAATTCGATTCCGTCCTACGTGCCCGTAGTAAAGTAAATGACAGAGAAAATCTAAATTGAGTCTGACTAATCTACCACAAAGACCTTTGTAACCTAATCTAAGATATAATTTATCATGCATGCATGAACTTAACCAAATTGACTAGAACGAATGTGCTTCCTTATGTACTTGAGTTCGAATCCCACTCCAGGTAATTTATATTAGATTAAAGTAAAATGCCACTTGTATAATATATATATATATAATAACTCGGAATTTAACTAAAAGTCGGGAATTTAAGAGGAGAAATTGACAATTCCCTTGTTTGGCAACTTAAGCATGGAATTGATTAAGTGACACGCGGAAAAAATAGTGGAAATTAAGGTATAAAATTCATGAGTTTAATTTCCACCAAAATATGTGTCATTTCATAATTTCCATAGTGCCATTTACAAAATTCTACATACATAAATCTAAACACTGAAAATTTCAATTGCTCGAAATTGAAATGATGGAAATCTAAATTCCGTCATTTTAGAATTCTATGTAATTTTCAATTCCTTCATCCAAACGGAAGGTTAGGTAACATTTTCAAACTTATGAAATGTTGACAAAGCTAAAATTTTTTTTGCCAATAATTCTATATTTTTTCCTTAATCTAGTCCAACCTTATCTGTATACATAAAGTTCTACATTTTTGACATATAAATTGTTGTATCCTTATCCCATAAGCCAGTAAATAAAATGGTTATTTTGACTTTTACATATTTGGAAACAAAACCTGAGTTTAATCTGATGGCTATGTGGCGACGTGTAACGCGCTACAAATCCTACAGCTAATGTACTACAGGTGACTCTTTCTCTTTGTGGAGGTCATGAAACTACACGCCGACGAATACAAGCTCTTAACAGCTGCCACTCTTACGCTTGTCGCGATCTCACGGTCCCAGCAACCACACGCCGCGATTCGCAGCTGGACGCGTGACACCCACCAGACTAGAGACTCTGCGACCGACGCCACGCCACTAGCAAGAACAGCAGTGAAAAGAAGTAATCGCCTAGTAACGACAACACGCGCGCTGCCGTAGGTGGTGGTGCTGCGTTACGTCCAACGCAAGGCTGACTCAGCCCTGACAGAACCCCGTGGGTCCCACAAGGTGGATTATTTTTAATAATATTTATCAATTATTTCTGCTGTCTCTGTTTATTTTTTTCTTTTCTGCTTTTACTTGAGTTGGAGTTAAAATAATATTTTGTAGTTTGACCTCTGCTGTTACTTGCTGTCCCTGTAAATATTGCAAGGAAGGAAGCAAAAAAGTTTTGTGAATTTTTCAGGGAAGGACATGAGACCTCCGAATTGTCAGGAAAGGACTCTCCGGCCAACTATAAATACTTATCACTTTCCAAGCCACAAAATGCCACCACTGCCCAAAATCTTTGGCCAAACTGGTTTTTTTTTTTCTTCATTATTTTGGGTTCAATATTTTCCTCTGTTTTCTTGGGTTTCTCTGCTGCTTCAGGTTTGATTCAGGATGACCATCCTCATTGAGCAGCCTGAATTTGGTACATTATTATTCCCACTTCCTAGTTTTTTTTATTATTTTATTTTCTTATATTTTTGTAAATTAATTTTCTTCATTGTTGATCATGAATTTCCAAGTTGGTATTCTCTATTTTTAGTTTTATCCTTGTTCATCTGGGGCAGTTTGGTTTGGTGGGATCTTTTGGGATTTTCAGTGTGAAAAAAAAAAAAATTACTTTCATTAATGATTCCTTTAAAATATGTGAATTATATATATTTATATATGATTTTTCTCTGATTTAAAATCACAGGAGTTGAAGTTGGAACTGAGGCAGGGGAGAAAAAGGTGTTTGAGGATGAGAAGGAATTGGTGTTGGATGATGGATTATTTGTGGTGCCACATACCAACTCATTTGGACAGACATTTAGGTTATACACTTTTGCATACATAGTTTTATTTTATATGTACCCTTCAGGATTTAAATCTATAGAGATCTGAATCACGACCGGTTTGCCATGAACACGACAAACACGACCCGTTTGCCAGTCTAGATATGATATGATATGAGATGATCTGATCTAGAGTAGGAGCTAATATGGATGGTCTCCTTATGTTATAAGTTACTTTTCTTATCATCTACAAGTAAAATTCACTATAAAATGTATATGGCCGCTTAAATAATTACTAATCATAAATGGAGACAAAAAGACCTGGTAATTTGATCCCCCTTGAAGCTGTGCCTTTTTCTCAAGAATTTTGGAAGAAAAAGAGGACAATGATAAAAAAGAACAGAGATTGGGAAACCAGGACACCAAGGTTTCAAAGCATTTGCTTTCACTTTCATTTCTAATTACCCAACTAAAAAGGTCAAAAAAAAATATTTCCTATGATGGCAGAGGAAAACCCAAACGAAAGAAAACCTTTCCCAGCATGGAAAGACATGGGTTCTCATCATTAGCTCAAGCAGCAGAAATAGTGAAGGTCTATTTGTTCATCTTGTTTTTGACCAACCAAGGCTTCTTCTGCAGCCCTCTGTGCTGGGCCTTTGGCCAGGCCCGTACTTTTGCCTTCAACAAAAAGTTTTTCTGTCTTGTTTTGGAAATTCATTGAATTTTTTCCCCTCTGCATTGAATTAACAATTAAATTTAGTTATTAATAAATTTACATGGATTGAAAAACAGGGATTATGATGCAGAAGGTGAGAGGCAACCAAGTGTGGAGATTTTCTACCAGATAAATCACATCAACCAGTCTTATGACTTTGTAAGTAACTTTCCCTAACATCACTATACTTCATTTTTGTGACACCATTTTACTTCCTAGGTATGAGAAAAGATTGAAACATTGGTCTATTTTCATTTGCATCTGCCTAGCTAAAACTAAATATTTATTATAAAAAAAAAATGTAAAACAGGTTCAGAGAATGAGAAAAGAGTACAGCAAATTGAACAGGGTGGAGATGAGCATATGGGAATGCTGTGAGCTTCTGAATGAGGTTGTGGATGAGAGTGATCCGGACTTGGACGAACCTCAAATCGAGCACTTGTTGCAAACAGCTGAAGCCATTAGAAAGGACTATCCCAATGAAGATTGGCTGCACTTGACTGGCCTTATCCATGGTATTAATATCTTCAATATTTTATTTTCTTCTGGACTTCATACCAGTAAGTGAAGTAAGTAGCTAATTTGATCCTTTATGTGCTTTTAGATCTTGGGAAGGTGCTTCTTCTTCCTAGCTTTGGGGAGCTTCCTCAATGGGCTGTTGTTGGTACGAATCAAACTTCATGCCTCACACTTTTGTTATATTATGCAGAAATATATTTATATATTTTCAACTTCAAAATTACTAATCCTGATCCTTATTTCAGGTGACACATTCCCAGTTGGCTGTGCTTTTGACCAAGCCAATGTTCATCACAAGGTACTTTTATCATAAGTTTATCTACTACAAACACTCAAAAAATGTATATACAATTTAATTGGCTGATCAAACATTCTGTTTGCTATTGCAGTATTTCAAAGAAAATCCTGACTACTATAATCCTGCTTACAACACCAAATTTGGAGTTTACTCAGAGGGATGTGGACTCGAAAATGTAATGATGTCGTGGGGGCATGACGACTACATGTATTTGGTATATTTTCTAACTAGATCATGTAACCCTTTAGACAGTATAATCAAACACTTTTGGTATTCATACAATAAATTTTTTATTCAGGTGGCCAAGGAGAATAATTGTACTCTACCCTCAGCAGCTCTGTTCATCATTAGATACCACTCATTCTATGGTCTGTGAGATAATAGAAAAGCAATATAAATTTTACCCCTAAAAGAAATATAACTCATTGTGTGAGTAATTTGATTGTGATGAAATCTTTTTGAAATTGCAGCTTTACACAAGGCAGGAGCATATAAGCACTTAATGAACAAAGAGGATGTCGAAAACCTGAACTGGCTTCACGTATTCAAGTAAGTGTTTAATTCCTGGGTTTTAAATTCATGCTCTTTGTGCTTCACCTTTTATTGATTTCTCTGTTGGTCTAAATGCTTAATGTCACTCTGCATTTTCATTTTTTCAATGCAGCAAGTATGACCTTTACAGCAAGAGCAAGGTACGGATTGATGTTGAGAAGGTGAAGCCATACTATCTCTCTCTCATTGAAAAGGTAAGCATGCACAACCTGATTTCATTTGGTTCAACATCCTCTTAATTTTTTTCATCGCCGCGTTAACTATTTGGCTCTCTAATTTTTTATTTAAACAATGCCGGTTGTGCAGTACTTCCCTTCCAAGCTAAGATGGTGAAACTTCCCAGCTCTGCCATTTGATGAGTAATGAGGGTGCATTATGTACCAGCGCCTTGCGAACTAGCTGTACACAGAAGACGAAATTTCGAGTTGTAGCTGCATTTCCTTGTTATTTCATAAAAGTTTTCATGTAAAATTATCTTTCATGTATTGTGGATGTGAGCTATTATTTAGATTGCTTAATAAAACTTCAGCATGGTGATGTGAGTGAGGCAACCTCTCCCCTTTTGCTCTGTGTCCAAGTCTGTAGGCTAACTACCTCTCCCCTTTCGCTGTGTGTCCCAAGTCTGTGGGCTAACTACAGGTTCAGCAGACTTCACATTAGACTTCTAGCGCAAAAAGTTTAAAATAAAATAAAAGCTAATTGCGGTGAACGTGGATCGAACACGTGACCTTCAGATCTTCAGTCTGACGCTCTCCCAACTGAGCTATCCCCGCTTTGTTAATTTTATAGGCTAAAACTAGATATTTAACTAGATATTACGCTTGACATTTGTTGCCTACATTGAAAATTTATTCATGATATAAGGTTTAGGTGAAGTGGGCTGTTGATGTTGAGAAGGTGAATTGGGCTGGGGATGTTTAGAAGGTGAATTGAGCTGGTGATGTTGGTGTAGATGTGTGTTACTTGTCCTCAAGTGGGCCGTTATATTCTGATACGTGCACCAAAATGTTCACATTTCATGAGTGGCAAAGTCGAAGTACTACAATCAGGAGGGAAGACTTTTCTTGTGGACAAGTTGGAAGGAAGACTAACCAGTAGCTGATTAGGGTCAACAATATCGACCCAAGGAAAAGCTGTGTTCATCACAATATCGAGGAAATTGTATGTAAAATGATCATATATATCAACTACAAAGCAAATTTGCTAAGTGTTTCCCGAGCACAACAATGTGGCGGACATTGAAGCATTTCCTCCTCTTTGCACTGTAGCTTGGTGGTTTTGCTCTCAATCTCATGCTCCTTGTTCATTGCCAAGATGATCAATCAGGTATGACTATATTTTATATTATATATATATACACCTCTGCAAGAGAAAATAAATAAGAGATATTTAGTCATATACCCATTATTAGCACTAAAACTACAAATAAACCATACACCATTTAATTTCTATAAACAAACAAAAAAAAACCCAAAAAATGATAGCTGGCCCTATTGAATTTTGATTATTAAATTACTTTGATGCCCTATTGAGTGTTTTGGGCTTTTTTTAATGAGATTTTGGGGTTGAGTTTGTTTTAAGAAATCAATGACAGTTTTGTAATTTAAAAGAAGTTAAAAGCCTCTTTGTTATGTTGTAAATGAGCTTTGGATGTGTTTCTAAAGCCCATTTCATATAGAGATTTTTTTAAGGCTAAATTATTGAAATGCCCCATTGTAACTCAATTTCAGTTTGAGTTTTCCCCCTTGAAACTCTAAGTGTCTCACTTTGCCCCCCTGAAACTCCATATATTGTCTCACTTTGCCTATATTCCATCCAGCCCTAACTGTGAAACCCCGTATTTTTAAATATATTTATATCTTAATTATATATATATGGGTATGTATTAATAGTCATTGTTAGTGTAGTGTAGACGTGTCAAAGGAAAACAAATGCTAAGTTAGCATGGCTATATACTAGCTTTGTCAATTCATCAAGAAAAGTTGTATAGGATTGGAGGTTTTGCATGCATTCTTAATTAGTAATAGAAGTTTGGTGAAAGCAACACGTAGGAAGTCATCTTAAGCTTGAGGTGGCTAGTGTAAATTCATCCTATTGACACATGCACACACATGCAAATACTTAGTCTTTAAATATAGTAGATATTTGTATTTCCTTGGAGAATAAGTAGGTTATATTCCTTGGAGAACAAGTACGTAGGTTCTCCTTTAATTGTTTAATAGTTGCTTCTAGTTATTAGACCAATAAGGAGCTAGTAGCAACCGACTTCTTCTAGTATAAATAGGCTTATCCGTTGCTTCTTATTTGAAAACACAAAACTTTGTATTTGAGGTTGCACATTGCATGCCACGCAAAGTTAGTTCTTGAGAGAGACGGAGAAAGAGAGGAAGAAGATAAAGGAAGAAAGTAGGTTAGTGTTGATAGAATTTCTGGAGGAGTTAGAGGTCCTAGCTCGTATGTTTTCTTAACTTGGAATTAGCTTTGAAAACAAGGTAGGGATTTTCTTGGGAGCCTTTATGGGGATTGATTTAATTAAATTTCGTGAACACTATATTATGCTTGATATTATTATTTGATTATTATTGATACTGGGTGTTGAAGTGTTATTAATTATCATTATTTTATTTTATTAATATTGACATGATCATATGTTATGGATGATGGCTGGAACTCTTGGATTGATAAAGAAAGTATGGAAAAGAGGGTAATGGGAAGGATCTTTTGTGTAGTTGAGCCTAACTCTTGGCAGGTACCAGGTCTCAGGGATCCCACAGTGCACATGGTTTTTATTGGGTGATTCGGGACTGGCGAAAGGGAGTTAAGCAAGATGACTAACAAAAGGGGAAATTATGGGATGATTGAGATGGGTGTTAGTTCATATAAATGGGCATTCGAGACCAAGTGGTATAAGCATGGTATGGGACGTGCAGGTCTGCTTGTCAAGTTATATGAATTAACGGGATTAGATGAAGAGCATTCATGCATTAATATTATTAATGTGATATTTGGCTGTGATTGCATGTCACTTAATTTAGTTATATCAATCTACTGTGGTATGGTCTCATGTCCCTACTGAGCGGTGGTTGCTCATCCCTCACCTTGTTTAATTTTTCAGATGAATTAGTGAGCAAGACAAGGACTAAACCAGTTGAGGATGAATTAGATGAGAGTGATAGAGCTTTATTTATTTCATGTAAAGTTGTAAGATTTTGGGAGCTATTTTTATAAGAAAAGTCTATTTTATGTTTCGGCTTCTTTTTATTTTATTTTACTTTTTATTTTCTCACGCATCGGGCTCGGGATTTCCACCTACCCCCGGGTCCAGGGCGTGGCACTAACAGAAGTCGAAAATTGGGGAAACAGTGATGGTGACGTTGTTGAGTGAGACTCTGGGGTCGTAGGCCAAAGTGGTGACAGAGAGAGAACGGTTAGATAGTAAAGTTGAGATCTTGGCGCAGAAAGGCAGGGACTAGAGGGATCAGAGAGAGAAATAAAGGGGAATTATGTGGAATTGTAGGAGGATTTAGCGGTGGCTGACCAAAGTGAGAGAAGGCGGCGTCGGTGGGGTCGAAGATGGTGAGAGAAGGAGACTGGGAGAGGAAGAGGGTTTGAGAGGCGATGTCGAGGGTCAAAGCCATGGAGGTGTAGCCGAAATCTGAGAGGATTTCAACGGCGTTGACGAGGGTTTGGGTGGGGAGGGCGGAGAGGAGAGAGAGAGAACTGAGAGGACGATGAGAGAGAGAAAGAGTTGGGTTGCCGCCATTGTTGGAGGTTGTTCTTCATTTCTTGGAGTTTAGAGAGGGGTTTGGTTTTGCAAATGAGTCTGGGTGTAGTTGCAGATTCAGAGAGTATCTGAATTTGTAAGAGAAGGTTGTTTTTGGCGGGTTAAGATTTGACGACTTCTGTTAGGGCTAGATGGAATATAGGCAAAGTGAGACAATATATGGAGTTTTAGGGGGGAAAGTGAGACACTTAGAGTTTCATCAGGGGGGAAACTGAGATTGAAATTGAGTTACATGGGGCATTTCAATAATTTAGCCTTTTTATATTATATTTTGGCTCATATATTGGGTATAATAGTGAATCTCCCAATAAATAACAGTTAACTTGGTTCTCTCTCTCTCTCTCTCTCTCTCTCTCTCTCTCTCTCTCTCTCTCTCTCTCTCTCTCTCTCTCTCTCTCTCTCTCTCTTATGTGGCAAATGCGGATGTGTGTCTCAGGTTTCATTAGCATTGATTGCGGCCTAGGAAAAAATTCTAGCTATATTGAAAAGACAACAGGCATTCACTATATTTCAGATGAAAGCTTCATCGACGCCAATGAAAGTAGGGTTGTTATATTGAATGATCAACGAGATAAGATGCAGCCGTAATGGTCTCTTAGGGCTTTTCTAAAAGGAACTCGGAACTGCTACAAAATAAATGTTACAAGGGGAACCAAATATTTGATCCGAGCAAGTTTCTTATATGGGAATTATGAGGACCAGTATAGATTGCCAGAATTCCAACTGCATCTTGGGCCTAATTTGTGGGATTCAGTGAAGTTGGAGAATGTCTCCACCGTCACAAACAAAGAGCTCATACACGTCCCTCCGCGCAACTATATCCACGTTTGTTTGGTGAACACAAACAAAGGGGTTCCATTTGTATCAGCAATAGAGCTAAGGACTTTGCATAATACAACTTATGAAGCACATGCAGGGTCCTTGGCACTTGATTCGCGACATGACACTGGTCAAGTATCCGTGCTTAAGGAAAACCTTTCCTATCAATTTGAAATTGTGTGGTACATATTTATTGCAAATAGAAAATTATGTCATTAATTTTTTTTAAATTTTTTTTTAGCTCAAGCAACAGAAAATAGTGAAGGTCTATTTGTTCATCTTATTTTTGACCAACCAGGGCTTCTTGTGCAGCCCTCTGTGCTGGGCCTTTGGCCAGGCCCATACTTTTGCCTTCAACAAAAAGTTTTTTGTCTAGTTTTGGAAATTCATTGAATTTTTTCCCCTCTCCATTGAATTATCAATTAAAGTTAGTTATTAATAATTTTACATGGATTGAAAAACAGGGATTATGCTCGTACGGAGTCACCACTTTGGCCAGCACTTTACCCCTTACGGGCCGACCCGGTGTGAGCGGGGATTAGTCTGGGTCGTGGTTAAGGCTTAAAGGTGCCCCCATAGTTGGGGCCCATCCAGGACCACCTCGTGGTTCAGACAAAAAAAAAACAGGGATTATGATGCGGAAGGTGAAAGGCACCAAGTGTGGAGATTTTCTACCTGATAAATCACATCAACCAGACTTAAGACTTTGTAAGTAACTTTCCCTAACGTCACTATATTTCATTTTTGTGACACCATTTTACTTCCTAGGTATGAGATAACATTGAAATATAGGTCTATTTTCATTTGCATCTGCCTAGCTAATACCAAATATTTATATAAAAAAATGTAAAACAGGTTCAGAGAATGAGAAAAGAGTACAGAAAATTGAACAGGGTGGAGATGAGCATATGGGAATGCTGTGAGCTTCTGAATGAGGTTGTGGATGAGAGTGAGTGGTATTATTTCGCACTTAATGAACCAAGAGGATATCAAAAACCTGAACTGGCTTCACGTATTCAAGTAAGTAATCAACTCCTGGGGTTTAAATTCATGCTCTTTGTGCTTCACCTTTTATTGATTTCTCTGTTGGTCTAAATGCTTAATTTCACACTGCATTTTCATTTTTGTCCATGCAGCAAGTATGACCTCACCTTTACAGCAAGAGAAAGGAACGGATTGATGTTGAGAAGGTGAAGCCATACTATCTCTCTCTCATTGAAAAGGTAAGCAAGCACAACCTGAATTTTCATTTGGTTCAACTCCTTTTCAAGCACAACCTGATTTTTCTTCACCGCGTTAATGATTTGGCTTTTAAAATTTTTATTTAAACAATGCCTGTTGTGCAGTACTTCCCTTCCAATCTAAGATGGTGAAACTTCTCAGCTCTGCCGTTTGATGAGTACTGAGGGTGGATTATGCGTACCAGCACCTTGCTAACTAGCTGTACAAAGAAGACGACATTTCGACTCGTAGCTGCATTTTTTTGTTAGTTCATAGAAGTTTTCATGTAAAATTATCTTTCATGTATGGTGTATTTGTGTGAGCTATTAATAAAACTTCAGCATGATATGATTATGATGTGAGAAAACCTCTCCCCTTTTGCTCTGTGTCCAAGTCTGTAGGCTAATTTCAGGTTCAGCAGGATCAAAGTAAAATAAGGGTTTAAAATAATTCAACTCATACTTTCAGGTTCAGCAGGATATAAATACTATACTTGAAGTGTACTTCACATTAGAAAAACAAACTTCTGGCACAAAAAAAAAAAAAACAAAAAAAAAACCCAAAATTATCTAAATCAATTGCGGTGAACGTGGATCGAACACGTGACCTTCAGATCTTCAGTCTGACGCTCTCCCAACTGAGCTATCCCCGCTCGAATATTCTTGTGTGCCAAATTTAACTATTTAACTAGATATTAGATTTGACATGTGTTGCGCATATTGATACATAAATTGAAAATTTGTTACGTAGTATCTGTTAGTGAATCTGTCTCTAAACAGAAAGTATTAAGTAAATATATAATCAATTATAAAGGGTCTTTATTAAATATGCTGTTGGATTAATATAAGGGGATTTTATTAAAGAGATCCTCACATGTCCACATGTTTAGGTCCTCAGGTGAGCGTGACTAAGGATAAAATGCTATATAGAAAAGTACTAGTACGTGTGAATTAGGAAATACGTACATAATACGCTTTTCAAAACCTTGGGTGTGAATAAGGAAATACAAGTTCAAAAAACATTTATGAGGAGTCCTTTTATGAGGCCCCAGCTTTGTTAGAAATATAAGTTCAAAAACATTTTAGTCCTATTGCTAGTTGAACATAAGAACCTATTATCTAGAAAGTACTACTAGTCTTTGAAGCCTTCATCAATATGAAATCTTCAGAGATGTCCTAGTGTGATTCAAGACCTATTCTTTCATGTAATTTCATGCGTGTGTGATGATTTATATGGAATTAGTTTTACGGGTAAAAACCTTGCTTGGTGTTGGCTTCTGTCATTGTAGTCCCCACCTGTTCTAGAACGATTGGTTAACAGAATAAAATAATGGGAATTTTAAACTTTTTCTACAGCATGCATCTTAATCACTTGGAGGGAAGACTAAAATAAGGGTCAACCGTCAACCTGACACCCCATGGCACTTGGTGTTCCTCCATCACAAATGGAGGAAAATTTATATTAAATGATCACATCAAATTACAAACAAATTTGCTAAGTGTCTCCTGAGTACAACGATATGTGGCGGACATTGAAGCATTTCCTCCTCTTTGCAGTAGTGCAGTTTGGTGGTTTTGCTCTCAATCTTATGCTCCTTGTTCATGCCCAGGATCAATCAGGTATGATTATATACCTCTGCAAGAGCACATAAATAAAAGTTAACTTGGTGCTCTCTCTCTCTTTCATATATATATATGTATAACTTCTAGACGTCCGCATAGGAGAAAATATGTATATATGTTTATGTGAATGTTCTATCTCAGGCTTCATTAGCATCGATTGTGGCCTAGCAACAAATTCTAGCTATATTGAAAAGGAAACAGGCATTAACTATATTTCAGATGAAAGCTTCATAGAAACCAATGAAAGTAAGGTTGTTATATTGACTGATCAACAAAATAAGATGCAGCCGTACTGGTCTCTTAGGGTTTTTCCTAAAGGCACTCGGAACTGCTACAAAATAAACGTCACAAGGGGTACCAAATATTTGATCCGAGCAAGTTTCTTATATGCAAATTATGACGACGAGTATAGACTGCCAGAATTCCAACTGCATCTTGGGCCTAATTTGTGGGATTCAGTGAAGTTCGAGAATGCGTCCACCATCGCAAACAAAGAGCTCATACATGTCCCTCTGCTAAACTATATACATGTTTGTTTGGTGGACACAAAGAAAGGGGTTCCATTTATATCAGCAATAGAGCTAAGGACTTTGCCTAATACAACTTATGTAGCAGAGGCAGGGTCCTTGGCACTTGATTCGCGGTATGACACGGGTCAAATAGCGAATTCGAAGCAATTTTATAGGTCAGTAATTTCCATGCATATTAAAACACACACACACAGAGTTTCACTTGAGAAATCCCTTAAATAAGCTTATTTGAAAGACACCCTTGTGGGTTTTTTCATCTATTCTCTCCACCTATGGTTTGTTTGACTTTGTGAAGTTTTTTTATTGGGTGGTTTGTTTGGGTTTGTGAAATTTTGATTTATTCTCTCTATCGAGTTTAATGAGTCTTCCAATTTATACCAAAGGAAATAGTTGGAAATTTTTTTTTTTTAATATATGTGTAATGTATATGATGTTTTGGTCCTCTTGGTTACCTTGGCATGTATTGTGAGTTCAAATTTTTTTATATATATTATGAGAGGCCCTTCCACACTTGAAATCCGGACTCCACCACGGTGTCAGTCTGGTGTCGATATGGATGTCGACATGTACATGTGCTCCATGTGGATGGTGTCATGTTTTCGATATATGAATGTTGATATATTCTATATGTTGTGCAATCTGTTGTCGAGTATTGAGATCCAGATACACTGGAACGGGCATCCCTCTTAAAGGGGATTATGTTTATGTATATGTATAAATTTAGAATTTCCATTCTTTTTCATTAACCACGAAATATATCATCTGTGTAGGTATCCAGACGATATATATGATCGCTTCTGGTATGGCTATGACCGCGATGAGTGGACACAATTAAACACCTCGTCTTCAATTAACACTAGCAATACTTACCAACCACCATCTGTCGTCCTGGCTACCGCTGCCACGCCAAAAAATGTAGATGATTCCGTGAATATTTTCTGGCTCCCTTCCGATAACACTGCAAAATATTATGTTTACATGCATTTTACAGAAGTTGAAAAGCTCCAAGGCAACGAGTCTCGACAGTTTAACATTACTAGGAACGGAGAGCTCTATTATGGGCTATTTGCTCCTAAGTACTTGTCTGTAAATACGATTTTTAGCCTGTCGGATTGGAGCAGAGGACAATATATTACTCTTTCAATCAATAAGGCTGGGAACTCTACCCTCCCACCGATCCTCAATGCTTTCGAGACCTATATGGTCAAAGACTTCGCAGAACCAGAAACAAACCAACAAGATGGTAATAATTACTGGTCTTCCTTACAAATTTCTCTTTGCTACAATTCGTGATCGGAACTATTTCTATTCTTTAGGAAGCTCTTTTTGGGTCATCTCTGCGAAAAAAAAAAGGCAGTCAAATGCAGTTCATCAGATAGAAACTGAACCATTCTGCAGGGATGATCCTTAGAATAGCCTAAAAATGGATTCCGATCATTGGAACACAGACAGAAAATAGGATGTTCTCATATGTTATCCTCACTTGAAAACTTTCCTACATATAGAGTGAGTTTTGTGATTGAGATTTTGTGTTGGCACATGAAAATATTATAGTGAATGCAATCACAAACATCAAGTCATCACATAGCATCAAAAGGAATTGGCAAGGAGATCCATGCAGCCCTCAAGTTTACTCATGGGAAGTGTACTTATTATGAAAATAATGGCCAGCAGCCAAGAATAACATCCTTGTAAGTATCTCTTCACAAAAACTTAAAACTTCCACTTATGTTTTAGTGAAGTAATGTAATAATTTGTGGTACACACATATATGCAATCTTCCAGGAACTTGTCCTCAAGTGGATTAACAGGGGAGATATCTCCAAGCATATCCAATCTCACCATGATACAAATTTTGTAAGTATGCTTTAATTACTGTGTTTGAAATATCTACTGCATACATACCAAATTAATGACGACGATGTACACAATAAGTTGTCATGCATGACTTGTTGATGTTCATCATTTTAGGGATTTATCAAACAACAAATTAACGGGATCAATTCCAGAATTTCTGTCTCACCTGCCAAAGTTAACCGTCTTGTAAGTTATTGAATTGCTAATGGGACTAAACTATAATTCCTTCATTAAGTACAAATTATGGTGACAAAATGCAGTGGTTTTGGATTTTCAGAAAGTTGGACAAAAACAATCTCACAGGTTCTGTTCCGAAAGGACTCATTCAAAGAAGGAAGGATGCTTTGCTGTCATTCAGGTCAGTTTGTTTATTAACAAATAAACATAAGAAACAAATCCCAGGTTGGTTCTAGTGTAGTTTTGTTTTTGTGCCCTCTTATCTTATGCCAAAAAAAAAATTGAAAAGAAAAGAAACAATCATGGAAGAACACTACTATTTTGATATCCATCAAAATCTTAACGGTTGCCCTACCATTTTGTTATCAGTTTCTGCGAAAATCCAAATCTATCCCAACAAGTCCCTTGCGAACTAAAGAAGAAACACCGTTCCAAAATTCACCTAGCAGTGTACATCCTTGGATTCTTCATTCTCTTATCAACTATATTAGCTGTCTTATTGGCGGTCTTTAAAAGGAAAAGACAACATGGTAAGACTGCCAAATAACTTTCTTTTTTATTTTATTTTATTTTATTTTATATCGGGAGTATTTTACTGATAACCCTTTTTGGTGCAGAGACGATGAATTTCAACAAAAATGAATTTTTGGAGTCACAAGGTCAACGGTTTACATACTCAGAGATTGTGAAGATTACCAATAATTTTGCATCAATAATCGGAAGAGGCGGTTTTGGAAAAGTGTACCTTGGTACTCTGAAAAATGAGACTCAAGTTGCCGTGAAGTTACTCGGTTCATCAAGGCAAGGCTCAAATGAATTTCGAA
Source organism: Prunus kanzakura (assembly GCA_020521455.1). Classification (NCBI taxonomy): domain Eukaryota; kingdom Viridiplantae; phylum Streptophyta; class Magnoliopsida; order Rosales; family Rosaceae; genus Prunus; species Prunus kanzakura. The sequence goes on from BPUM01000838.1 coordinate 465,956, forward strand.
ATGAGGTAGATATATGCAAATGAGTTACTTCAGATTTTCCTCTGGATCTCGAAAGTACAAATGTAAATATATACACATGTTCCATACAAAATTGCAGGTTATACTTTTGATGAGTGCTCATCATAGAAACTTGGTTTCTCTCATTGGTTACTGCGATGAAGGTGACACTATGGCCCTTGTTTATGACTACGTAGCCAATGGAAACTTGGAACAACATATTTCATCTGGTATGCATGACTTTGAAAATGATTTTATTTTGAACTTGAACAATTCAGAGATATATGGAATCGTGATGATCGACAACTCTTGGGTGCAGATTTTGGTAAAAACGTTTTGACTTGGAAAGAGAGACTTCAAATTGCAGTAGATGCCGCACGAGGTAATTGAACACTAAATAAATAACTACTAGGTATATATAAGTTAGGTGTATATGTCCAGACACCTTATGTTTAAGTACTTATAAATGAATGTTTGGATTTGAATAAGGAGACACTTCTCATTTTTACAAATCACGGTTGACACATATGCAAAAATAATTACATAAAAATACCAAAAAATATTATGCATACATGTCAAACTGTGATTGGAAGGAAGTAAGAGTTCTTGCTTCCAGGAGAAGCAGGCAAGTATTTTCCTTTCTATTGGCTTGAGGATGAACCTTGTTATGCCGTACCTTTGCTTGATGTTGAGAAGAGAAATATCACTCAAATAAGAGCTAATTCGTACTTCTAGTGTTTGAACATTCATGATTCATGAATAGATTTGAACACCTGAAATGATCCCCTAATATAGGTCATGTGTTTGATACTTTCCTCCCTCAATATTGCTTGTATATATAAATATAATTTTAATTTAGTTATTACTTACCATAGCTCATGGCATAAATATTTTTGCAGGACTGGAATATTTACACAATGGTTGCAAGCCACCTATTGTGCATAGAGATCTAAAGACATCCAATATCTTATTGAATGAAAAGTTGCAAGCTAAGATAGCTGATTTTGGTCTTTCTAAAGGTCTTGCAACTGAAAGTGTCACTCATGTATCAACAGCGGCCAAAGGAACATTTGGATACCTGGATCCTGAGTAAGTTTTAATCATGCTAATAGCTAGAGTTCTCGGAGAAATTTTTTGAGGTCATATGTCGCTGAGAAACCAAGAAATTCTTCTTCCAGTTGTTGATATGACAAGTTCAAATTTTGGTACTTAAATATTTCAAAACCATTTTGACTGAGGTGTTGTTTTATTAGCTATATTGTTTACAGTTTTTATCTTCTTCTTATTCTCTCCAGATATTGCAGCACCGGACAACTTAACAAAAAGAGTGACATATACAGCTTTGGGATTGTGTTGCTAGAGCTCATAACAGGCAGAGCAGCAATAATAAGAGATTTAGAACAATTGCCTATTCACATATGTCAATGGGTGAGGCCTAAATTTGAGAAGAACGAAATTGAAAGCATTGTGGATTCAAGAATACAAGGAACCTACCTCAACTTTTCTGCTAAAAAATCCATAGAAATTGCCATGGCATGCGTGTCTTCAACATCAATCCAAAGGCCCGATATAACTGTTGTGTTTAATGATTTGAAAGAGTGTTTGGAAATTGAGATGTCTTCTGAAATAACAAAGATTACAGAAGCTTATGAGAGCGATAGTGATGATACAATCAGTTCAAGCGGCCCAATTATAAAGACCTCCCACATCAGGTCTGAAACTGAAACTAACACTATTAGTTGGTAATTCTGTAATATTATTTGAACATTTGTAACCGAAAAAATATATTATTTAAAGTTTCGAATTCCTTACGGGAGTTTTTGTTACACTGGCTTGATTTGGACTGGCTTGCACTAAATTTACTCTCATGTTTGTTTCATCTAATCATAGTCTTAAATGGGATTGTTAGAGTTTGTATAGGAAAAATACACTTGCATTTAGTCCCACATTGGAAGGGAGATGGTTTATAAGCACAAACACTTTATAAATGCTAAATAGGGTATGGGCTAGTGGAGGCAAAGTTAGACCTCATCATGGTTTGGGCACAGTTAATATAATGCTTGGATGAAGAGGTGCCAGACCTCTGAATATTGACAATTCGCCTAAACCCTAAACCATATCACTGATTAGCCAGAAATCAAAGCCTGGTGGACAGACTCCTATTTTTTTTATATGTAAAAAAGTTATGGCCAAAACAATGTCATTTTGGGCCAGACATTGTTAGGCCTGCATTTCATGGGCTTTAAAAAGTCTTTATACATCTTTTTCTTTTTTATTTAATCAAGAATTACAAAAAGATTTTAAAAAGAAGGAAATCAATTGGGTTGTTATTGCTGCATTTTTTTTTCCCTCTTCACCAAAAGTAAGTATGCTGTGCTGGTTTTTTTTTTCCTTCTTGACCAAAAGTCAATTTTTTTCTTTTTTTCTTTTTTTTATTTATAGTTTTTTCCCCCTTTTTTGTAATCTGTTTTTTTTCTTTCTTTTTGATTTGGCTTTTATGATCAGTATTCAGTAGCAAATTCGACACGACTAGAGATATGATCAATTATAATTTGTTTATTTTATTCAACTTTTCAATAAAGATTTTAGCCTTTTAAAATTGTACTTCTGCTAAAAAATTTCTGAGTCTGCCAATAAACATATAGTTGGCTATGTTAATTGACGTGAGCTATGACTTGTATTAAATGTTATGAATTGTATGGTCATGAACTGTTTTTGGTATTTGTCTTGTTAGGCTAGCTAGTCACCGGTGAAACTTCTAAAAGGTTGATATTCCACAACATGCAAGTACTACTACAAAATAAAATACCCCTTAAGTCTCCGTTATATTCATACTATTTTTTATTATAAAGAAAACAAACAAATGGATATCTATTGCGCAAATGTATATATTGCTGACTTGACTTGAACGGGTCAAACTGCTTGAAACATCCATTACTAATAGATTACTCATTTGTAGTTCAAGTGGTTATTTATCCTGAGCCTTAAGATTCTATATGTTCGATTCTCCCTCCTTCAATATCGCTTGTAAAAATACAAAACAAAATTCTCCTAATTAGCCTTCAACAACAACAACTGGCTTTATGTCAGGAGCTTTCCTCAAGGTGTCAGCAATGGAATCAAGGCCTTTGGACTCAATCATTCCTTAGGGATACCAATGAAACTGCTTCAGAGTTCAATCATTCCTTATTATGGAAAATGTAGCGACGAAGACAATATATATATTATTTGTCAGTGCCAATTTCAATACCGAAACCCAAAAAGAGATATAACGACTTTGTTTCTTTTCCTGGTAAAATAAGCGACACTTGCCAAGATTCAGTATCATAGTTGAACAAGTGTTAATTTGTCATCAGTGAAATGTACGTATACACGTTTTCATTGACCAGATTTCACAAGACGACTGGTTCAACCTATTTGTATGAATGGAATCAATAATAATTGAAATTATATATTACAATTGTAAATATATCTAAATTATAATAGGAAATAAATCTCTATTACTAAATAATAATTGGTAAGTAACCAAAATTCTAACTAAATAAGGAACCAAAATCCTAACTAAGTAAGGACTCGCCAACAATACGTACATGTACATATATTATGTATGTATGTATGGAGTCAGACTTGAGAAATTTCCGTCATAGTCTCATGAAAAACAATATTAAAGCCTACGTTCATACTTTGAAGCCAATATAATAATAAATAGAGACATCACATCCTCACAAATAAAGAAGAAGATCAATGGTCATATTTTATTTATTTATGTATACAAACGATATTAAAGAATGAGAGAATTTAATTTAGGACCTTAATGCATGGGTAGATGCTCTAAACTACTTAACCTATAAATCCCTTATACAGACATCTTAATATGCTATCATTGACAAATCTACGGGCTACGGGTAACAAAAAATCTCTCTTTATCAATTTTCATATATAAGAAAATGATGTACTCTTATTGCTTTATATAATTTTCATAATTTGTAAAAAGAATAATGAATAATTTATAGTAATTGTATTACCCCCCATGAACTTCAAACCCCTCTCTCTCATCCACACATAATACTAATACGCAAGTTAACTCACTAGATTAGGGTATGTTAATAATATGCAAGTTAACTCACTAGATTCAAGGTATGTTAAGAAAAAAAAATGCATGCCAACTTTCAAATTTTGTCTAACTTGAACGTAGAAGATGAATTAATCATGAAGGAAACTTATCCCGTTTCAATCCTTACAAAATGATAGGATCAATACCTTATAACTTAGCCTTTCATTTGCCACAAAATGAAAAATCATTAAACTCTATCTTCATTTTATACTTCAATATATCTTTAATCTTGTGAGTTATTTAATCCATTTCCTAACCACCAAACGTGACCTATATATATATATAACTTCAACCGCGTTCTTTGTAAAATTCCAATCATGATTCATATTCAACGTGCATTTGCGTGTGTATACATGACGTGTTTAAACCTCCATAATCTAGCAAAGTACGTACCAAAAACAGTCGCTTAGATTTATTTGATAATCGAACTATATTGGAAATTGTGGTGAACATCCACTTGGCCGTATAAACAAAGATAAAAATGTGTTAGACAAAAGTTTAAAAGATTTTCAAGACTAGTTGACTTAGCAGTTTTTCGAACAAATAAAAAATATTTGTTGACTTAGAAGTCTAATTAGTTTCTATTTTATAAGTTAATGTCTAAAATACCCCTAGACTACTGTTTATGGGATTTAGACTGTCGTTGAAAAGTTAAGACTTATAAGGAGGCTACTTTCTCTATTGCCATTTGATTTTTGGTTGGAACCTAAACTTTGTTGATGATATCAGAGCAATGTTATCTTATAAGGAGTTGGGCTACTCATTGCCAATGAGGCTTCGTTGCGACACATTGTGACTAGTATAAGTCTTCTTTTCTTGCTTCCAAACTTCATGTACAAATGGTGAGCCAATTCCAACACATTGTATATATGTATGTCACATACCAATGTTCTTTTTTCTTTTTTCTTTTTTTTTCTTTTTTAGCATCAAATAGGGTTAGGGGAATTCAAACATGAGAGCTTTTTTAACATTGGGAAGTAAGCTAGTTGGTTTGCATATAAAGATTTGAAATTTCTAATTACATCCATGAGCTATATAATTCATGTACACTGGGGATGGGAAGGGGGTGGATCCTATACTAAACCAGAAAAAAACAAACAAACAAACAAATAAAGACAAGAGAAGAATACAACTAGACCCCTAGACTCAAAATATCAAATTTGGATAGTGTGTAAGAAGAATTATTTATTCTCACCAGAACTTATTTACTTTGAAAAGTAAACTTAGATATAAAAAGACAACAAAGTATTTTAGAAAAATACAACTAGACCCTAGAAAACCCTTTATATAATGCTGTCTCTGAAACCAAATACGTATCTTCTTGCCCAAGTATTATGATGTCGTGGGTATTCAAGCAATCCCTCTGGGCACTGCTTGGTGGTATTGCTCTGATGCTCCTAGCTCATGCCCAGGATCAATCAGGTATATAATATATATATGCATGTTTCCAGTGAGAAAATAGAGTTGATCGTAATTGGTATATAATTCTCATGCTTTTTCCCAGGCTTCATAAGTATAGATTGTGGTCTAGAGCAAAGTCCCGGCTACACAGAAAGAATTACAGGCATTTACTACATTTCAGACTCCTCTCTAACAGATACAGGAGACAGCAGGTCCATATCGCTCGATTACAGAGATCAATATACACGGCCCTTCTGGTTCCTTAGGAGCTTTCCCCAAGGAACCAGAAACTGCTACAGCATAAGCCTTACCGGCGGCGATAAATATTTGATCCGAGCAAGCTTCGTGTATGGAAATTACGATAGCCAGAAAGGTAATTTACCAGAATTTGAACTACATCTTGGAGCTACTTTGTGGGATTCAGTGGCGTTTTCGAATGCGTCCAGCATCACCATCAAGGAGCTCTTGCATATCCCTGCACAAAACCATATAAATATTTGTTTGGTCAACGTCGGCACTGGGGTTCCGTTTATATCAGCAATCGAACTCAGGCCTTTACCCACTGCATCTTATCCAACACAGATGCCCAAACAGTCCTTGGCACTTCTGTTGCGCTATGACGTTGGTCAAACGGCTAATACAGCTGGATGCAGGTGAGCCATTGCTTAGGAAAAATTTATGTATGGTATTAAAATGCAACAACATAGTATAATTCGTTTATGGTAGACGCAGACCCCTCACCTCTTTTTATTTTTTATTTTTATAAGTATAAGTATATATATATATATATATACAGAGAGCTTTCATTGAGGGATACCCTTTGTAAGGCCCACTTCGGATTGTATTTCACTAATCCAAACCATCTATTTTGTAGATACTCATTCAAAGATCACCTCTACAAAAAAAATCACTTGAATCCGATACCATTTGACCACTCAATTGAGTTACTATTAAAATTTTAGTACTTTCTTGAAGCACCGTGTTCATTGATTTTGTAGGACACAATTAGATGTTGAAACGGTTTCTGATTTGTCTAATTTTTTGTAAAGATTATCTATGAATGAAGACCTAAACAATATATGGTTTGGATCATTGGAAAAAAAATTGTAGGGTACCCTAAAGGGCGTCCCTCAAATAAAATCTATGTATATTAATATATTTTATGATACTTTTAATCTTTCAGGAATCTCATTTTCATGTCTACTTTTTTTTTTTTCCTTAAATTTACTATATCTATTATTGTTTTCTCTCCACCTATGGTTTGTTTGGGTTTGTGAAATTTTTTTATTGTGTTCTCTCTGCATATGGTTTGTTTAGGTTTGTAAAATTTTGATTTATCTTGAGTTTAATGGGTCTTCCAAAAAATTTATGTGTAGATTATGAAAGGAAAAAATTTGTAAATATTTTCTATATATGTAATATATATGATGTTTTGGTCCTCTTGGTTACTTTAGCATGTATTGTGAGTTTAGATTTTTTTATATACATTTTGTGAGAGGCCCCCACACATGAAATCCTGGCTCCGCCACGAGGTAAACGACATGATTGATATTTCTCACTTTTTAAGAAATATCGTCAATAAATATCTACTTTTATTATAACACGTGAACTAGTTATCCATCTGACATGGCCGTACTCTAATACCACTCTACAATTCCTCGTGGCGCTGGAGATAATATATACATTTGCAAGTATTCAATGGTATTTTTGCCGAAAACTAAACTGATGATATATATTTGTATGCCATACAGGTATCCGAACGATATTTATGATCGCCTATGGTATTCCTATCCCCGCGATGATTGGGCACAATTAAGTACTCTATCCATCATAAACAACGATCAAAACACATACCAACTACCATCTGATGTCATGCGTACTGCTGCCACGCCAAAAGATATTTCGAGCCAATTCTTGAATATTTCCTGGGTGCCTGCTGATAAATATGCGGAATATTATACTTACATTCACTTTGCAGAAGTTGCAAAGCTCCAAGCCAGCCAGATCAGAGAGATCTATATTACCATAAATGGAGAGCTCACTTCGGACCCATTTGTTCCTCGTTACTTGTACACAAATACTATTAACAGCACCCTTGCTTTCATAGGAGGAGGAGGAGCACAATCCTATAATTTTTCCATCTTTACGTCTGAAGACTCTTTCCTCCTACCTATCCTCAATGCATTCGAGATTTATATGGTAAAAGAATTCTTAGAATCAGAAACAAACCAAAAAGATTGTAAGTACTCCTTCCCTCAATTATTACGTACCTACCTTTCGGTTAGGTAGAGTATATGTATCACACAATGTCATTGGGCCTAAATTGATGATTAAATCTAATAGTAGTGGGATCTTCTATAATGAGGGGTAAAAGTGTGGGCTTATAATCTAGCAGTCCAATAATAACTCTGCACTAAATCGAACAGCTATTAAGGAACCCCTCATTATAAGCCCACATTTTTACCCCTCATTATAGCCTCCCTGAATAATAATTGCACGAGTTGGGCTCGAATCTAAAAGCCCCTTAAGTTTTCTTGAGATAACGTCCTTCTTTTTGTATATGATGAAAATATTATTAGTTGACGCAATCGCAAACATCAAGTCAACTTATATAATTATTAAGAACTGGCAAGGAGATCCGTGTGCTCCCAAGGATTACTTGTGGGAAAGTGTCACTTGTAGTGCTAGTGCTCATGAAAATGAGTCCAGAAATATCAAATCCTTGTAAGTGTATATATGTATATATATGTGTGTGTACTCAGACAAAATTATTGATGATTTGATTTAATTATCCCTTTTTAACTTGGTTTATAGTTACGGGTAAATGCAATGCAATCTGTAGGGATTTGTCGTCTAGTGGATTAACAGGGCTGATAGCTCCTTCTATATCCAATCTCACAATGATACAAACTTTGTAAGTAAATTAATATACATGTTGTCATGAGTATTACAAAACTAATGAATATGGTGTAGCCTACAGCAGCATATATGGTAAGATCGTAATTTCATTTTCGCCCCAATATTGGTTTCATTTAGCTTATGAGTTGATCGGCTCAGGCTCATGCGCTCATGATTTCAGGGATTTATCAAACAACAACTTAACAGGACCAATTCCAGACTTTTTGTCTCAATTGCCAAATTTAAATGTCCTGTAAGTTCATTTTCAAGATTATGTACATACATGGGGCTAAGTTAATTACAATCCTTAATTAGTGAGAAAGCATGGTTAGAGTATGTCTTTACTTCTGCAGAAACTTGGAGAACAACAAGCTCACAGGCTCAGTTCCAGTGAGACTCAGTGACAGAAGCAAGAATGGTTTGCTACTATTAAGGTGCTCCTTTATTTTGCCAAAAAACAAAGAAGCTATGATCTTTGAATTTTGTGTGTAACTCGGCCTAAATCGTGTTAACATAAGCATGTTCAATTGCTTTCAAATTTCTCTAGGTATATATACATTAATTTTCCGATAACTAGATTATTGAGAATCTTATAGCATCTACTACACTTATTTAAAAAAAGAAGTATATGCATGGAAATCTTACTACATTTTCCTTGAATTACCTTTTCAGTTTGTGCGGAAATCCAAATCTATCCGGACAGGTTTCTTGCAATAAGAAGAAGAAGAAGCACAATCTCGTTGTTTCGGTAGGAGTCCCCGTTGGAATTTCAATCGGCATATTATTAGTTGTAGCAGCTGCAGCTATTTGGTGGCACTGCTTTAAAACCATAGGAGAAAAAGGTAAGAGTGCCGAAATAGAATAGCCAGAGTGTTTCATAAAAAAGAATAGCCAAAAAAGGGCCCCCACATGAGTTGTTTGGCGTAAATGTGTTTAAAATTTGGGGGTGAACATTACCCCACACTGATTGCCGTGAGATGAGTGTGATTTAATATAGGCTAAGCTAATCAAATCCGTATCTGATGAGCTGTAAATTTAGTGCTTAACATAGTTGAAACATATTTTGAAGCTAACACAATGCCAGAGGCGCAAGAAGTTGGCCATACTGATAATAAGCCCACCCTTTTGAAGCCCCCTTCTGACCCCCGTCGGGGTCAACACTTCACTGAAGTTGAGATCACGAATATCACCAGTAATTATACATCACTGCTTGGAGAAGGCGCATTCGGAAAAGTCTACCGTGGCATGCTGGAAAATAAGGTTGAAGTTGCTGTAAAAGTACTCTCGCCTAGATCAAGTCAAGGCTTAGAAGAATTTAATAACGAGGTATATATAATCCAACTATATATATTTCTTTCTTGTCTGGATTCTTTGTTGAAGATTCACAAAAACGAAACATGCATATCGAATTGCAGGTTGCGCTTTTGATGAGTGTTGCTGATCATAAAAACGTGGTTTCCCTAATTGGGTACTGTGATGACGTTGACTGTATGGCACTTGTTTATGCGTTCGTGGCCAATGGAAATTTGAAACAGCATTTATCAGCTGGTAATGATCGTATATTCATATGTATAAGTAAAATATAACACCATATATAACTCGTTCAGCTTTTCTCATCATCATTACACGAATATGGACTTTTGCAAGTGAACCTGCTGCTATTTGATTGCATTTCATCATATACTGGGAAAAAAAAAAATTTAAACCTAGCTAATTATTAACTTCAATTTCCGAATCTTTTCTATTCTTCATCCTAAATGTTAAAATTTAGAGGAGGTGTGATGTGTGTTGCTCTAATACCACTGTTGGGTTGTAGGGGAAACTAAGTGATTTTATTAGATTGGAGGAGAATAGTACATGGCTTGGTGTAGGCTAATTGGCCTCCTTAGCATATTGGCTTTTTGGCCATCTCACTTGGTTTAGAATTAATTTGGGCTATTTGGCCCTTCACTAGATTGATGAGCTTATTGGCTCCCTTAACATAGCTTTATTTAGGTAGCTCTTGGCTCCCTAATAGTTTGGGAGTTGGCTTGTTTACTCCCACATAAATTGGGAGTTGATTGGTTCACTCCCCATATGACTTGGGTTGGGTAGCCTATTTTGCTCCACCTTGTATGATCACTTGCATGTCTATTTATAGACATGATCCACCGCCATACCTTGGTCCACCGACTTAGGAAGTTAACCCCAGCCACATATTGTGGCTTTCCCTAGATAATTCTCCAAGGTTTGCATGTGGCTGCCGACTTCCCACCAAGCTTCTAGAATAGTTTAGGCTCTTCCACAAAGCTTCTAGATTTCTCCACACATTTCTTTAGCACAAATGTGCATTAATTTCAACACTAAACAACTATTGACCCCAAATACAGTACTTTCACCTTCACCACCTGCATCAAGCCCGCAGTCACCGGACCACCGCTACATATCATCAGCCCCATTGCTTGTACGGTCCCATCGCTCTGACTCAGGTATACCATTGCTATATATTCATAAACATTTATGATGAGAATTTTCTCCCCCCGCCACTCCCCCTTTTTTCCATTAGTATTACGCTGCCCAAACAAATTGTTGGACAAGTGTTATTAACAAATGAAAAGAGTAAACCTAATTTCAGTGTACACCTCAAATGCAGAGTTCTCACCTTCACCCTCTGCATCACTTGCACAGCCGCCTCACACCGGCGCCACATTGTTTCACACAGCACATTCACATGGCCCCGAATCAGGTACTACATCTCCTTTCAAAACTCAAGATCGAATTATTAATCTCATTTAACTTTTAAAAATTATAGAACATTAATTTACATCATTTTAAATTCTATTCTTTATGAATTCCTTAGATGCTTTTAAATGTCCTCATATCAAAAACACCGTAAGTTTCCCTCGTAATTTTTCTTGTATAACTGCGTGATTCAATCATAACGAATTCTTGGGTGCAGATATTATTATAAGAGTTTTGACTTGGAAGGAGAGACTCGGTATTGCTCTAGATGCCGCACGAGGTAAGCAGATTAGTAAATTACAATACATATGATATGAGTAGTCACTGTACATACCGTGAGGCTCAGGAAAAACAGTGTGAGAGAGTTGAGATATAAGGCCAGTTTTGTTCTTATGCTAGCTCATATGATATGAGTACTGTATGCTCTTATGCTAGCTCCTGCTCTTTGACCAGTTTTGTAATAGTGAGTAATGGCTGCTGAATTTTATAGGACTAAATTACCTGCATTCTCACCGCAATATGCCGATAGTTCACAGAGATATAAAGCCAGCCAACATTTTGTTAGACAAAAGATTGCAAGCCAAGATAGGTGATTTTGGTATTTCTAGAGCTTTTGCAACTGAAAGTATCACTCATGTATCAACTTTGTCCAAAGGAACATTTGGATACCTTGATCCCGAGTAAGAATTAAGTATATATATCTTGTTTTTTGCCTTTGTTTTTGTACCTTCTGGTATATATTTTCAATAGCCAATTTATTTCATTAGATTCGACCTTGTTGAAATGTTTTCTTGTTATATTTGTCCAGATATCACAAGACAAAACGGCTCAACAAAAAGAGTGATGTATATAGCTTTGGAATTGTCTTGCTAGAGCTAATAACCGGTAGAACAGCAATTAACACTGAAGTAGTACAACCTGGAGGACCAGAAGTACATATACACATACTTGAATGGGTGCGTAATGAAGTTAATAACCGGCGTATTGAAAGCATAGTGGATCCAAAATTACAGGGAAAGTACAAGATGGATTCTGTTAAGAAAGCTATACAAACTGCCATGGCTTGTGTGCCTCTAACCGGAGCCGAAAGGCCAGACATAGATGTTGTCTATAAGGATTTAGAGCAATGCTTGAAAATGGAGTCGGCTCCTGATCCTGAACCAATGACTACAGTGAGCGATGATATTACATTTCCAACGAGCAGGTGCGTGATATCATAAGTTAATGCTATATGTAAACACAATTTACTAATTAATTTGTATAACTTTGTATTTTTATGGTACAATTATTTGAAATTGAGAGTTTGCTTGATGCTACTTTTGAATTGGGAGGTGGTGTTCCTTGTTTGCTTTCCATTTTCTTCTCATCGTGGTCAATATATTTTCGGTGTATTTTCAAAATAAAAAATAAAGATCCAACGGATAACTCATATCTTTCGAGTTTATAATTAACCGTACAGTTGCAATGAACCAAATCCTTTGCATATTTCCGTGCTAGCTTTTGTTGTGATATATTGTTATGTGCTGCGTGACAAGTTAACTCATCCATACTACATTAACATTTTGTCAAAAGAAAATTTTGCGCTACTATATTAGGGAATAATTATCAAAATAAGTAACGAATGTCAAGTCCATGGCACTTGAAAATATTGAGTTGAATAATTTCAAACCCTTATTTTACTTTGATAAGTCTTTTTTTATTTTTTATTATTTATAATACAAGCGATTGGGATAGGGAAGTTTACACAAATATTCATTGGGTGTCTTGGAGTATCGAACCTCTAACTACATAGTGAAAGAGCTCAACCAACTAAGCAATACCCTACTAATTTATTTGATTTGTATAAAGAGACATATTACACAAGACAAAGTCTTTTATAATGGAAAAAGAAAGGGCAGTCAAAGTAGACTCTCATCTTTTTAAGGAGTTGACAAGTCAATTATGATATTTTAAAAAATTGCACAAAAGTCAAGGTTCAAGTCTTCCCTCACAAATGGTGAAATTCTATATTTGCAGCAACGTCTAATTGCAACCTAAAATCAACGTAGTAGAAAAATCAACCCTCCAATATTCAAATAACGCGTTCTCAGACCATTGAAACCTATAAATATACACAGCTCAGCAAAGCAGGTTTTTGTTATTTTCTCTTTCTCTAGCTAATATTAATGGCAGGTGAGTGTATGCGGTCTGCTCTGGTGACCCTCTTCATCTTTGCCATGGTACTCTCTCCTATTTTGACCTCTGAGGCAGCTCGATTCACTTTTCCAGGTAAATAATTCCACCACCAATTTTACTATAGTGACCTCTGTGGCAGCTGAATTGGTGTTTGGGATTAGATGCTGATTTTGTATTTTGTTTGGTTTTCTTTCAGATACAACTCCTATATGTCCTGATTGTGTGTGCTGCGCACCTCCACCACCAGGCTATTGCTGCGATTGTAATTGTGCTGCACCAATTAAAACTCACACCGATGAGTAAGGGTCGCCATGATATACATGTACAACCAAATTTGTATGATAATGGAAAAGAGTATATATATATATATACAGGGGGATTATTGTGTCACGTACGTTATAACCAATATAAAGGTGATTATTGTGTATATTTTTCCAACCTCCCTAATCTAAGATTACAAACGTTAGCCAGACACAAGAAATAACAATATTGAGAGAAGAAAGAAAACAAATCAAAGCACATCCCACTTTGTGGGAGGGAAATTGGTAGAAGTTTGATGGATAATTGTTTGGTGTTATGTCTAACTCCAAGCATGCATTGATATTATTCTCACCTCAATCACATAGGCCCAAGTTTTTTGGATGGAATTAGGCCCAATGGACCTTAAGATACGAAGTTTAAACTCATTATACCAAAATCTTTTTTTTATAAATAGTATAGCTGACCGGCTTTACTTTTTTGACATGTGGCACTTAGGCGCACTATTAGAAAAACGCTCAACAGGTACCCTTTTATTGGAGACTAAAATAAAAAGTCTCTATAGAACGCTATTAGGGACTGATAATAGAAATAGCCTCTATAAAATGATAAAAGGGACTGATTCAATAATTTTCCATGACTAATAATTTTAAAAACTCAGAAATCCGTGCCTTCAGTATTAAAGAAATTATATATAATACTTTCATGTCGGATATATATTAGAAAATAAGGAACTGACAAATTAATCAATGCCAAAGTTCTCCACCACTTCCAGTAGTGGGCACGAATCAACACAAAAACTTAATTAAAAATTTAAAAATATATAAATAAAAGACTCATTATAGGTATGCCACACCAAAAAGGCTTTCCTCCTTTCTCTCATCCCAAGATTCCTATCTCTCTCTCTCTCTCTCTCTTCAGTTATTATTTTCTTAACCACACTCTCGTTTTACTTCCCAAGATTGCTACTGTTTCCTCCTTTTTCTCCTCTTTTCCTTCCATTACTCTCTCTCTCTCTCTCTCTCTTATATTTTCTTAACAACGTTCTTGAAACTTCTCTTTTTCTCTCCTTCAAATCTATATGCACCCCTTTTATTTTTTTCTTCTAATTGTCGTCTTTTTCTTGGTATTGTGTTGTGTCTGGATTTCTTGGTCTAGTTTTAAATTTAATTCTTGGTATTGTGTTTGTAAATCTAACCCATTGTCTGGTTTGTGATGAGAAATCTGGAATTGTGTGTTTGGATGCTGAGAAAGTTAGCTCAGAAAATTAGAAAGAAAAGTAAATCTGGAACATAGTTAAGCTAAACATGACAGGTGTCATCACCTACATGTGATTTTCTGTGTGCAGGTTCAGAGTTGTTAGTATGAACTTGTACTGATGGCTGAGACATACTTGTAACAGTTTGGGTTAGACCTGTGTAACTGTGTTATGTCTCTTACAAATCTTTCATTTGAATGAGTTTTGCTTAGTGACTCATGGTTTTTGTTTGACTGTGGTTGTAGACATAAAACGTATGGGACAAGTTCTTCCTGTTGTTGATGGCATATTGAATCTGTTTGAAAGGTAATTTAATGAAATTTCTCTTGTTCATCAATGAATTCACTCTCTGTCAAAATCATAAATTTCTTTGTATTTTTTAGTGGGTATTTGTGTTTCTGAATTTTGAGGATTTATTTGTCTTTATGTTTATGGTAGTGCAAATGCGGTTAATAGGCTTAATGCTCTCGGGGGCAGAGGTGAATTTCAATTTGGAATTTTCAAGACTAATTTTCTTTTCTTTTTTTGAAATGGTCAATTTTTAGTCCTAAATCTGGATATATATTGCTTTTCAAGAAGATGAGCTCTCTCCTTCAGTTCAACATGCAAAGACTCTTCTAGTGTATCTCCATAATCCATGGTCGGAAAAAATTCTTCTTGGGGAAGAGGTTCTCAACTTGACAGAGTACAAGGTTTACAAGAGTGACGGTTTGCAAACCGAACGGGAAAAAGAAAACCGATGAATGGTTTAAAGAACCGATGTTTAAACATATTGAAACAACTTTGACCCAAGAAAAAACATATTAAAACAACAAAATGGCTATGGGACAATCATATATTTATAAAATAAAATAAAAAAAGTTTATGTTTTTAGGGACTGATAAGCATTCTGTACCTTTTAATTCTATTAGGCACTGATGTATTTAGAACGCATGTACGCGTATTGGTTGGATAGAATGTGGGACCCATTGGGAAAATAAGTCACAGAGATTTGCAATTCGTGCCATATTAGCAATAGAATACCCCTATAAAAGACACTGTTATAAGTCAGTGCTTATTACTATAATAGCCACTGTTTTTAGTCCCTAAAGAATGTAAAGGGACTGATTACCCTAAGTCACTTTTAGCCCTTTTTTCAGCAGTGGAGTGTCCTTTTTTATATATATATAAATAGTATAGCCGATTGGCTATACTTTTTTTTTTTAAAGTTTCATCCTGGAAATTTCGTAGGCATAGACCTGTGTGCCGACGAAATTTAGTCGGGATAGTTTTTTTAAAATTTATTTTAATTTTAAATATATAAAATTAGTTTCGTTAGTTTTATTTTTTTGGCATACTTCTTTAATTTAATATATGCAATTAAGTAATATGTTAACCTTTTTAAATTACTCTAATTAGCAATTTCATTTGAAACAACAAATAAAAAAAATGAAATCAAATATTGCGTTCGCTCCACTAGAAGAAAACTTTCTAAATCAAAGTCCTAGCACAAGGGCTTTCATTTCTAGCGAAATTTGTGTGTTTATCAATGCGGCTATACAAAAATGATGATATGAATGTTCAATGCGAATTTACTAGACAAACTCAATAAGACAAAAACATTATATGATATTAGAATTTTAAAAATAATTAGTTAATTAATTAACTAATCGGGTTTAATTTAAATCACAGAGCCCAAGAGCCCCAAGGCCTAAGGTTAACCTTTTGATTAATTAAATATACATTACTTAACCACAACACACCTAATTCTCACATATTATTGAATAAAAATAATATATATAGAATATCTTCATAGTATAGCCGCGCGGCTATACTCCGAAAAATATAATATTTTAAAAGTCCAGCCGCCCGGCTATACACTTTAAGTAGCTCTCTTTTTTTAATTACTTTGATTAGTACTTATGTTTTACTTAGTGATTATTGAAGGAAAAAAGAAAAAAGAAAAATTGAATTACGATTTATGAAGTAATACAATTCATGAAGTTAATTAAAAAATGTAATACTAATTATTCACTAAATAAATAATTATTAAAATATAATTACTAAGTTAACTAATTAAATGAGGCAAATATATTATTTAATTACTAAAAATAAAATATAACAAAATTAATTAACCTAAACATCCTAATTTTATATATATTTTTTTTCAAATGACCTCTCCCGACAAAATTTCGTCGGCAAAGGTTTTGTTCGTCAGGAGAAGTCTAATCCGAAAAATCTTTGTCGGCATAGACCTCTGCCGACAAAATTTCGTCGGAAGAGGTGTTTATTTGTATTTTTTTTAATATTAAAAATATAAAATAACTTCTTTACTTTTGTTTTTTGGCCTACTTCTTTAATTTAGTATATGTAATTAAGTAATATGTTAGCCTTTTTTAATTACTCTAATTAGCAATTACCTTTGAAACAACAAATAGAATATTGAAATTAAATATATGGCGTTTGATACAACTTTCTAAATCAAAGTCCTATTTGAATTTTAAAAATAATTAGTTAATTAATTAACTAATCGGGTTTAATTTAAATCACAGAGCCCAAGAGCCCCAAGGCCTAAGGTTAACCTTTTGATTAATTAAATATACATTACTTGACCACAACACACCTAATTCTCACATATTATTGAATAAAAATAATATATATATATATATAGAATATCTTCATAGTATAGCCGCGCGGCTATACTCCGAAAAATATAATATTTTAAAAGTCCAGCCGCCCGGCTATACCCTTTAAGTAGCTCTCTTTTTTTAATTACTTTGATTAGTACTTATGTTTTACTTAGTGATTATTGAAGGAAAAAAGAAAAAAGAAAAATTGAATTACTATTTATGAAGTAATACAATTCATGAAGTTAATTAAAAAATGTAATACTAATTATTCACTAAATAAATAATTATTAAAATATAATTACTAAGTTAACTAATTAAATGAGGCAAATATATTATTTAATTACTAAAAATAAAATATAACAAAATTAATTAACCTAAACATCCTAATTTTATATATATTTTTTTTCAAATGACCTCTCCCGACAAAATTTCGTCGGCAAAGGTTTTGTTCGTCAGGAGAAGTCTAATCCGACAAATCTTTGTCGGCATAGACCTCTGCCGACAAAATTTCGTCGGGAGAGGTGTTTATTTGTATTTTTTTTCAATTTTTTTAATATTAAAAATATAAAATAACTTCTTTACTTTTGTTTTTCGGCCTACTTCTTTAATTTAGTATATGTAATTAAGTAATATGTTAGCCTTTTTTAATTACTCTAATTAGCAATTACCTTTGAAACAACAAATAGAATATTGAAATTAAATATATGGCGTTTGATACAACTTTCTAAATCAAAGTCCTATTTGAATTTTAAAAATAATTAGGTAATTAATTAACTAATCGGGTTTAATTTAAATCACAGAGCCCAAGAGCCCCAAGGCCTAAGGTTAACCTTTTGATTAATTAAATATACATTACTTAACCACAACACACCTAATTCTCACATATTATTGAATAAAAATAATATATATATATATATATAGAATATCTTCATAGTATAGCCGCGCGGCTATACTCCGAAAAATATAATATTTTAAAAGTCCAGCCGCCCGGCTATACCCTTTAAGTAGCTCTCTTTTTTTAATTACTTTCTTTGTCGGCATAGACCTCTGCCGACAAAATTTCGTCGGGAGAGGTGTTTATTTGTATTTTTTTTCAATTTTTTTAATATTAAAAATATAAAATAACTTCTTTACTTTTGTTTTTCGGCCTACTTCTTTAATTTAGTATATGTAATTAAGTAATATGTTAGCCTTTTTTAATTACTCTAATTAGCAATTACCTTTGAAACAACAAATAGAATATTGAAATTAAATATATGGCGTTTGATACAACTTTCTAAATCAAAGTCCTATTTGAATTTTAAAAATAATTAGGTAATTAATTAACTAATCGGGTTTAATTTAAATCACAGAGCCCAAGAGCCCCAAGGCCTAAGGTTAACCTTTTGATTAATTAAATATACATTACTTAACCACAACACACCTAATTCTCACATATTATTGAATAAAAATAATATATATATATATATATAGAATATCTTCATAGTATAGCCGCGCGGCTATACTCCGAAAAATATAATATTTTAAAAGTCCAGCCGCCCGGCTATACCCTTTAAGTAGCTCTCTTTTTTTAATTACTTTGATTAGTACTTATGTTTTACTTAGTGATTATTGAAGGAAAAAAGAAAAAAGAAAAATTGAATTACTATTTATGAAGTAATACAATTCATGAAGTTAATTAAAAAATGTAATACTAATTATTCACTAAATAAATAATTATTAAAATATAATTACTAAGTTAACTAATTAAATGAGGCAAATATATTATTTAATTACTAAAAATAAAATATAACAAAATTAATTAACCTAAACATCCTAATTTTATATATATTTTTTTTCAAATGACCTCTCCCGACAAAATTTCGTCGGCAAAGGTTTTGTTCGTCAGGAGAAGTCTAATCCGACAAATCTTTGTCGGCATAGACCTCTGCCGACAAAATTTCGTCGGGAGAGGTGTTTATTTGTATTTTTTTTCAATTTTTTTAATATTAAAAATATAAAATAACTTCTTTACTTTTGTTTTTCGGCCTACTTCTTTAATTTAGTATATGTAATTAAGTAATATGTTAGCCTTTTTTAATTACTCTAATTAGCAATTACCTTTGAAACAACAAATAGAATATTGAAATTAAATATATGGCGTTTGATACAACTTTCTAAATCAAAGTCCTATTTGAATTTTAAAAATAATTAGGTAATTAATTAACTAATCGGGTTTAATTTAAATCACAGAGCCCAAGAGCCCCAAGGCCTAAGGTTAACCTTTTGATTAATTAAATATACATTACTTAACCACAACACACCTAATTCTCACATATTATTGAATAAAAATAATATATATATATATATATAGAATATCTTCATAGTATAGCCGCGCGGCTATACTCCGAAAAATATAATATTTTAAAAGTCCAGCCGCCCGGCTATACCCTTTAAGTAGCTCTCTTTTTTTAATTACTTTCTTTGTCGGCATAGACCTCTGCCGACAAAATTTCGTCGGGAGAGGTGTTTATTTGTATTTTTTTTCAATTTTTTTAATATTAAAAATATAAAATAACTTCTTTACTTTTGTTTTTCGGCCTACTTCTTTAATTTAGTATATGTAATTAAGTAATATGTTAGCCTTTTTTAATTACTCTAATTAGCAATTACCTTTGAAACAACAAATAGAATATTGAAATTAAATATATGGCGTTTGATACAACTTTCTAAATCAAAGTCCTATTTGAATTTTAAAAATAATTAGGTAATTAATTAACTAATCGGGTTTAATTTAAATCACAGAGCCCAAGAGCCCCAAGGCCTAAGGTTAACCTTTTGATTAATTAAATATACATTACTTAACCACAACACACCTAATTCTCACATATTATTGAATAAAAATAATATATATATATATATATAGAATATCTTCATAGTATAGCCGCGCGGCTATACTCCGAAAAATATAATATTTTAAAAGTCCAGCCGCCCGGCTATACCCTTTAAGTAGCTCTCTTTTTTTAATTACTTTCTTTGTCGGCATAGACCTCTGCCGACAAAATTTCGTCGGGAGAGGTGTTTATTTGTATTTTTTTTCAATTTTTTTAATATTAAAAATATAAAATAACTTCTTTACTTTTGTTTTTCGGCCTACTTCTTTAATTTAGTATATGTAATTAAGTAATATGTTAGCCTTTTTTAATTACTCTAATTAGCAATTACCTTTGAAACAACAAATAGAATATTGAAATTAAATATATGGCGTTTGATACAACTTTCTAAATCAAAGTCCTATTTGAATTTTAAAAATAATTAGGTAATTAATTAACTAATCGGGTTTAATTTAAATCACAGAGCCCAAGAGCCCCAAGGCCTAAGGTTAACCTTTTGATTAATTAAATATACATTACTTAACCACAACACACCTAATTCTCACATATTATTGAATAAAAATAATATATATATATATATAGAATATCTTCATAGTATAGCCGCGCGGCTATACTCCGAAAAATATAATATTTTAAAAGTCCAGCCGCCCGGCTATACCCTTTAAGTAGCTCTCTTTTTTTAATTACTTTCTTTGTCGGCATAGACCTCTGCCGACAAAATTTCGTCGGGAGAGGTGTTTATTTGTATTTTTTTTCAATTTTTTTAATATTAAAAATATAAAATAACTTCTTTACTTTTGTTTTTCGGCCTACTTCTTTAATTTAGTATATGTAATTAAGTAATATGTTAGCCTTTTTTAATTACTCTAATTAGCAATTACCTTTGAAACAACAAATAGAATATTGAAATTAAATATATGGCGTTTGATACAACTTTCTAAATCAAAGTCCTATTTGAATTTTAAAAATAATTAGGTAATTAATTAACTAATCGGGTTTAATTTAAATCACAGAGCCCAAGAGCCCCAAGGCCTAAGGTTAACCTTTTGATTAATTAAATATACATTACTTAACCACAACACACCTAATTCTCACATATTATTGAATAAAAATAATATATATATATATATATAGAATATCTTCATAGTATAGCCGCGCGGCTATACTCCGAAAAATATAATATTTTAAAAGTCCAGCCGCCCGGCTATACCCTTTAAGTAGCTCTCTTTTTTTAATTACTTTGATTAGTACTTATGTTTTACTTAGTGATTATTGAAGGAAAAAAGAAAAAAGAAAAATTGAATTACTATTTATGAAGTAATACAATTCATGAAGTTAATTAAAAAATGTAATACTAATTATTCACTAAATAAATAATTATTAAAATATAATTACTAAGTTAACTAATTAAATGAGGCAAATATATTATTTAATTACTAAAAATAAAATATAACAAAATTAATTAACCTAAACATCCTAATTTTATATATATTTTTTTTCAAATGACCTCTCCCGACAAAATTTCGTCGGCAAAGGTTTTGTTCGTCAGGAGAAGTCTAATCCGACAAATCTTTGTCGGCATAGACCTCTGCCGACAAAATTTCGTCGGGAGAGGTGTTTATTTGTATTTTTTTTCAATTTTTTTAATATTAAAAATATAAAATAACTTCTTTACTTTTGTTTTTCGGCCTACTTCTTTAATTTAGTATATGTAATTAAGTAATATGTTAGCCTTTTTTAATTACTCTAATTAGCAATTACCTTTGAAACAACAAATAGAATATTGAAATTAAATATATGGCGTTTGATACAACTTTCTAAATCAAAGTCCTATTTGAATTTTAAAAATAATTAGGTAATTAATTAACTAATCGGGTTTAATTTAAATCACAGAGCCCAAGAGCCCCAAGGCCTAAGGTTAACCTTTTGATTAATTAAATATACATTACTTAACCACAACACACCTAATTCTCACATATTATTGAATAAAAATAATATATATATATATATAGAATATCTTCATAGTATAGCCGCGCGGCTATACTCCGAAAAATATAATATTTTAAAAGTCCAGCCGCCCGGCTATACCCTTTAAGTAGCTCTCTTTTTTTAATTACTTTCTTTGTCGGCATAGACCTCTGCCGACAAAATTTCGTCGGGAGAGGTGTTTATTTGTATTTTTTTTCAATTTTTTTAATATTAAAAATATAAAATAACTTCTTTACTTTTGTTTTTCGGCCTACTTCTTTAATTTAGTATATGTAATTAAGTAATATGTTAGCCTTTTTTAATTACTCTAATTAGCAATTACCTTTGAAACAACAAATAGAATATTGAAATTAAATATATGGCGTTTGATACAACTTTCTAAATCAAAGTCCTATTTGAATTTTAAAAATAATTAGGTAATTAATTAACTAATCGGGTTTAATTTAAATCACAGAGCCCAAGAGCCCCAAGGCCTAAGGTTAACCTTTTGATTAATTAAATATACATTACTTAACCACAACACACCTAATTCTCACATATTATTGAATAAAAATAATATATATATATATATAGAATATCTTCATAGTATAGCCGCGCGGCTATACTCCGAAAAATATAATATTTTAAAAGTCCAGCCGCCCGGCTATACCCTTTAAGTAGCTCTCTTTTTTTAATTACTTTCTTTGTCGGCATAGACCTCTGCCGACAAAATTTCGTCGGGAGAGGTGTTTATTTGTATTTTTTTTCAATTTTTTTAATATTAAAAATATAAAATAACTTCTTTACTTTTGTTTTTCGGCCTACTTCTTTAATTTAGTATATGTAATTAAGTAATATGTTAGCCTTTTTTAATTACTCTAATTAGCAATTACCTTTGAAACAACAAATAGAATATTGAAATTAAATATATGGCGTTTGATACAACTTTCTAAATCAAAGTCCTATTTGAATTTTAAAAATAATTAGGTAATTAATTAACTAATCGGGTTTAATTTAAATCACAGAGCCCAAGAGCCCCAAGGCCTAAGGTTAACCTTTTGATTAATTAAATATACATTACTTAACCACAACACACCTAATTCTCACATATTATTGAATAAAAATAATATATATATATATATAGAATATCTTCATAGTATAGCCGCGCGGCTATACTCCGAAAAATATAATATTTTAAAAGTCCAGCCGCCCGGCTATACCCTTTAAGTAGCTCTCTTTTTTTAATTACTTTCTTTGTCGGCATAGACCTCTGCCGACAAAATTTCGTCGGGAGAGGTGTTTATTTGTATTTTTTTTCAATTTTTTTAATATTAAAAATATAAAATAACTTCTTTACTTTTGTTTTTCGGCCTACTTCTTTAATTTAGTATATGTAATTAAGTAATATGTTAGCCTTTTTTAATTACTCTAATTAGCAATTACCTTTGAAACAACAAATAGAATATTGAAATTAAATATATGGCGTTTGATACAACTTTCTAAATCAAAGTCCTATTTGAATTTTAAAAATAATTAGGTAATTAATTAACTAATCGGGTTTAATTTAAATCACAGAGCCCAAGAGCCCCAAGGCCTAAGGTTAACCTTTTGATTAATTAAATATACATTACTTAACCACAACACACCTAATTCTCACATATTATTGAATAAAAATAATATATATATATATATAGAATATCTTCATAGTATAGCCGCGCGGCTATACTCCGAAAAATATAATATTTTAAAAGTCCAGCCGCCCGGCTATACCCTTTAAGTAGCTCTCTTTTTTTAATTACTTTCTTTGTCGGCATAGACCTCTGCCGACAAAATTTCGTCGGGAGAGGTGTTTATTTGTATTTTTTTTCAATTTTTTTAATATTAAAAATATAAAATAACTTCTTTACTTTTGTTTTTCGGCCTACTTCTTTAATTTAGTATATGTAATTAAGTAATATGTTAGCCTTTTTTAATTACTCTAATTAGCAATTACCTTTGAAACAACAAATAGAATATTGAAATTAAATATATGGCGTTTGATACAACTTTCTAAATCAAAGTCCTATTTGAATTTTAAAAATAATTAGGTAATTAATTAACTAATCGGGTTTAATTTAAATCACAGAGCCCAAGAGCCCCAAGGCCTAAGGTTAACCTTTTGATTAATTAAATATACATTACTTAACCACAACACACCTAATTCTCACATATTATTGAATAAAAATAATATATATATATATATAGAATATCTTCATAGTATAGCCGCGCGGCTATACTCCGAAAAATATAATATTTTAAAAGTCCAGCCGCCCGGCTATACCCTTTAAGTAGCTCTCTTTTTTTAATTACTTTCTTTGTCGGCATAGACCTCTGCCGACAAAATTTCGTCGGGAGAGGTGTTTATTTGTATTTTTTTTCAATTTTTTTAATATTAAAAATATAAAATAACTTCTTTACTTTTGTTTTTCGGCCTACTTCTTTAATTTAGTATATGTAATTAAGTAATATGTTAGCCTTTTTTAATTACTCTAATTAGCAATTACCTTTGAAACAACAAATAGAATATTGAAATTAAATATATGGCGTTTGATACAACTTTCTAAATCAAAGTCCTATTTGAATTTTAAAAATAATTAGGTAATTAATTAACTAATCGGGTTTAATTTAAATCACAGAGCCCAAGAGCCCCAAGGCCTAAGGTTAACCTTTTGATTAATTAAATATACATTACTTAACCACAACACACCTAATTCTCACATATTATTGAATAAAAATAATATATATATATATATAGAATATCTTCATAGTATAGCCGCGCGGCTATACTCCGAAAAATATAATATTTTAAAAGTCCAGCCGCCCGGCTATACCCTTTAAGTAGCTCTCTTTTTTTAATTACTTTCTTTGTCGGCATAGACCTCTGCCGACAAAATTTCGTCGGGAGAGGTGTTTATTTGTATTTTTTTTCAATTTTTTTAATATTAAAAATATAAAATAACTTCTTTACTTTTGTTTTTCGGCCTACTTCTTTAATTTAGTATATGTAATTAAGTAATATGTTAGCCTTTTTTAATTACTCTAATTAGCAATTACCTTTGAAACAACAAATAGAATATTGAAATTAAATATATGGCGTTTGATACAACTTTCTAAATCAAAGTCCTATTTGAATTTTAAAAATAATTAGGTAATTAATTAACTAATCGGGTTTAATTTAAATCACAGAGCCCAAGAGCCCCAAGGCCTAAGGTTAACCTTTTGATTAATTAAATATACATTACTTAACCACAACACACCTAATTCTCACATATTATTGAATAAAAATAATATATATATATATATAGAATATCTTCATAGTATAGCCGCGCGGCTATACTCCGAAAAATATAATATTTTAAAAGTCCAGCCGCCCGGCTATACCCTTTAAGTAGCTCTCTTTTTTTAATTACTTTCTTTGTCGGCATAGACCTCTGCCGACAAAATTTCGTCGGGAGAGGTGTTTATTTGTATTTTTTTTCAATTTTTTTAATATTAAAAATATAAAATAACTTCTTTACTTTTGTTTTTCGGCCTACTTCTTTAATTTAGTATATGTAATTAAGTAATATGTTAGCCTTTTTTAATTACTCTAATTAGCAATTACCTTTGAAACAACAAATAGAATATTGAAATTAAATATATGGCGTTTGATACAACTTTCTAAATCAAAGTCCTATTTGAATTTTAAAAATAATTAGGTAATTAATTAACTAATCGGGTTTAATTTAAATCACAGAGCCCAAGAGCCCCAAGGCCTAAGGTTAACCTTTTGATTAATTAAATATACATTACTTAACCACAACACACCTAATTCTCACATATTATTGAATAAAAATAATATATATATATATATAGAATATCTTCATAGTATAGCCGCGCGGCTATACTCCGAAAAATATAATATTTTAAAAGTCCAGCCGCCCGGCTATACCCTTTAAGTAGCTCTCTTTTTTTAATTACTTTCTTTGTCGGCATAGACCTCTGCCGACAAAATTTCGTCGGGAGAGGTGTTTATTTGTATTTTTTTTCAATTTTTTTAATATTAAAAATATAAAATAACTTCTTTACTTTTGTTTTTCGGCCTACTTCTTTAATTTAGTATATGTAATTAAGTAATATGTTAGCCTTTTTTAATTACTCTAATTAGCAATTACCTTTGAAACAACAAATAGAATATTGAAATTAAATATATGGCGTTTGATACAACTTTCTAAATCAAAGTCCTATTTGAATTTTAAAAATAATTAGGTAATTAATTAACTAATCGGGTTTAATTTAAATCACAGAGCCCAAGAGCCCCAAGGCCTAAGGTTAACCTTTTGATTAATTAAATATACATTACTTAACCACAACACACCTAATTCTCACATATTATTGAATAAAAATAATATATATATATATATAGAATATCTTCATAGTATAGCCGCGCGGCTATACTCCGAAAAATATAATATTTTAAAAGTCCAGCCGCCCGGCTATACCCTTTAAGTAGCTCTCTTTTTTTAATTACTTTCTTTGTCGGCATAGACCTCTGCCGACAAAATTTCGTCGGGAGAGGTGTTTATTTGTATTTTTTTTCAATTTTTTTAATATTAAAAATATAAAATAACTTCTTTACTTTTGTTTTTCGGCCTACTTCTTTAATTTAGTATATGTAATTAAGTAATATGTTAGCCTTTTTTAATTACTCTAATTAGCAATTACCTTTGAAACAACAAATAGAATATTGAAATTAAATATATGGCGTTTGATACAACTTTCTAAATCAAAGTCCTATTTGAATTTTAAAAATAATTAGGTAATTAATTAACTAATCGGGTTTAATTTAAATCACAGAGCCCAAGAGCCCCAAGGCCTAAGGTTAACCTTTTGATTAATTAAATATACATTACTTAACCACAACACACCTAATTCTCACATATTATTGAATAAAAATAATATATATATATATATAGAATATCTTCATAGTATAGCCGCGCGGCTATACTCCGAAAAATATAATATTTTAAAAGTCCAGCCGCCCGGCTATACCCTTTAAGTAGCTCTCTTTTTTTAATTACTTTCTTTGTCGGCATAGACCTCTGCCGACAAAATTTCGTCGGGAGAGGTGTTTATTTGTATTTTTTTTCAATTTTTTTAATATTAAAAATATAAAATAACTTCTTTACTTTTGTTTTTCGGCCTACTTCTTTAATTTAGTATATGTAATTAAGTAATATGTTAGCCTTTTTTAATTACTCTAATTAGCAATTACCTTTGAAACAACAAATAGAATATTGAAATTAAATATATGGCGTTTGATACAACTTTCTAAATCAAAGTCCTATTTGAATTTTAAAAATAATTAGGTAATTAATTAACTAATCGGGTTTAATTTAAATCACAGAGCCCAAGAGCCCCAAGGCCTAAGGTTAACCTTTTGATTAATTAAATATACATTACTTAACCACAACACACCTAATTCTCACATATTATTGAATAAAAATAATATATATATATATATAGAATATCTTCATAGTATAGCCGCGCGGCTATACTCCGAAAAATATAATATTTTAAAAGTCCAGCCGCCCGGCTATACCCTTTAAGTAGCTCTCTTTTTTTAATTACTTTCTTTGTCGGCATAGACCTCTGCCGACAAAATTTCGTCGGGAGAGGTGTTTATTTGTATTTTTTTTCAATTTTTTTAATATTAAAAATATAAAATAACTTCTTTACTTTTGTTTTTCGGCCTACTTCTTTAATTTAGTATATGTAATTAAGTAATATGTTAGCCTTTTTTAATTACTCTAATTAGCAATTACCTTTGAAACAACAAATAGAATATTGAAATTAAATATATGGCGTTTGATACAACTTTCTAAATCAAAGTCCTATTTGAATTTTAAAAATAATTAGGTAATTAATTAACTAATCGGGTTTAATTTAAATCACAGAGCCCAAGAGCCCCAAGGCCTAAGGTTAACCTTTTGATTAATTAAATATACATTACTTAACCACAACACACCTAATTCTCACATATTATTGAATAAAAATAATATATATATATATATAGAATATCTTCATAGTATAGCCGCGCGGCTATACTCCGAAAAATATAATATTTTAAAAGTCCAGCCGCCCGGCTATACCCTTTAAGTAGCTCTCTTTTTTTAATTACTTTCTTTGTCGGCATAGACCTCTGCCGACAAAATTTCGTCGGGAGAGGTGTTTATTTGTATTTTTTTTCAATTTTTTTAATATTAAAAATATAAAATAACTTCTTTACTTTTGTTTTTCGGCCTACTTCTTTAATTTAGTATATGTAATTAAGTAATATGTTAGCCTTTTTTAATTACTCTAATTAGCAATTACCTTTGAAACAACAAATAGAATATTGAAATTAAATATATGGCGTTTGATACAACTTTCTAAATCAAAGTCCTATTTGAATTTTAAAAATAATTAGGTAATTAATTAACTAATCGGGTTTAATTTAAATCACAGAGCCCAAGAGCCCCAAGGCCTAAGGTTAACCTTTTGATTAATTAAATATACATTACTTAACCACAACACACCTAATTCTCACATATTATTGAATAAAAATAATATATATATATATATAGAATATCTTCATAGTATAGCCGCGCGGCTATACTCCGAAAAATATAATATTTTAAAAGTCCAGCCGCCCGGCTATACCCTTTAAGTAGCTCTCTTTTTTTAATTACTTTCTTTGTCGGCATAGACCTCTGCCGACAAAATTTCGTCGGGAGAGGTGTTTATTTGTATTTTTTTTCAATTTTTTTAATATTAAAAATATAAAATAACTTCTTTACTTTTGTTTTTCGGCCTACTTCTTTAATTTAGTATATGTAATTAAGTAATATGTTAGCCTTTTTTAATTACTCTAATTAGCAATTACCTTTGAAACAACAAATAGAATATTGAAATTAAATATATGGCGTTTGATACAACTTTCTAAATCAAAGTCCTATTTGAATTTTAAAAATAATTAGGTAATTAATTAACTAATCGGGTTTAATTTAAATCACAGAGCCCAAGAGCCCCAAGGCCTAAGGTTAACCTTTTGATTAATTAAATATACATTACTTAACCACAACACACCTAATTCTCACATATTATTGAATAAAAATAATATATATATATATATAGAATATCTTCATAGTATAGCCGCGCGGCTATACTCCGAAAAATATAATATTTTAAAAGTCCAGCCGCCCGGCTATACCCTTTAAGTAGCTCTCTTTTTTTAATTACTTTCTTTGTCGGCATAGACCTCTGCCGACAAAATTTCGTCGGGAGAGGTGTTTATTTGTATTTTTTTTTCAATTTTTTTAATATTAAAAATATAAAATAACTTCTTTACTTTTGTTTTTCGGCCTACTTCTTTAATTTAGTATATGTAATTAAGTAATATGTTAGCCTTTTTTAATTACTCTAATTAGCAATTACCTTTGAAACAACAAATAGAATATTGAAATTAAATATATGGCGTTTGATACAACTTTCTAAATCAAAGTCCTATTTGAATTTTAAAAATAATTAGGTAATTAATTAACTAATCGGGTTTAATTTAAATCACAGAGCCCAAGAGCCCCAAGGCCTAAGGTTAACCTTTTGATTAATTAAATATACATTACTTAACCACAACACACCTAATTCTCACATATTATTGAATAAAAATAATATATATATATATATAGAATATCTTCATAGTATAGCCGCGCGGCTATACTCCGAAAAATATAATATTTTAAAAGTCCAGCCGCCCGGCTATACCCTTTAAGTAGCTCTCTTTTTTTAATTACTTTCTTTGTCGGCATAGACCTCTGCCGACAAAATTTCGTCGGGAGAGGTGTTTATTTGTATTTTTTTTCAATTTTTTTAATATTAAAAATATAAAATAACTTCTTTACTTTTGTTTTTCGGCCTACTTCTTTAATTTAGTATATGTAATTAAGTAATATGTTAGCCTTTTTTAATTACTCTAATTAGCAATTACCTTTGAAACAACAAATAGAATATTGAAATTAAATATATGGCGTTTGATACAACTTTCTAAATCAAAGTCCTATTTGAATTTTAAAAATAATTAGGTAATTAATTAACTAATCGGGTTTAATTTAAATCACAGAGCCCAAGAGCCCCAAGGCCTAAGGTTAACCTTTTGATTAATTAAATATACATTACTTAACCACAACACACCTAATTCTCACATATTATTGAATAAAAATAATATATATATATATATAGAATATCTTCATAGTATAGCCGCGCGGCTATACTCCGAAAAATATAATATTTTAAAAGTCCAGCCGCCCGGCTATACCCTTTAAGTAGCTCTCTTTTTTTAATTACTTTCTTTGTCGGCATAGACCTCTGCCGACAAAATTTCGTCGGGAGAGGTGTTTATTTGTATTTTTTTTCAATTTTTTTAATATTAAAAATATAAAATAACTTCTTTACTTTTGTTTTTCGGCCTACTTCTTTAATTTAGTATATGTAATTAAGTAATATGTTAGCCTTTTTTAATTACTCTAATTAGCAATTACCTTTGAAACAACAAATAGAATATTGAAATTAAATATATGGCGTTTGATACAACTTTCTAAATCAAAGTCCTATTTGAATTTTAAAAATAATTAGGTAATTAATTAACTAATCGGGTTTAATTTAAATCACAGAGCCCAAGAGCCCCAAGGCCTAAGGTTAACCTTTTGATTAATTAAATATACATTACTTAACCACAACACACCTAATTCTCACATATTATTGAATAAAAATAATATATATATATATATAGAATATCTTCATAGTATAGCCGCGCGGCTATACTCCGAAAAATATAATATTTTAAAAGTCCAGCCGCCCGGCTATACCCTTTAAGTAGCTCTCTTTTTTTAATTACTTTCTTTGTCGGCATAGACCTCTGCCGACAAAATTTCGTCGGGAGAGGTGTTTATTTGTATTTTTTTTCAATTTTTTTAATATTAAAAATATAAAATAACTTCTTTACTTTTGTTTTTCGGCCTACTTCTTTAATTTAGTATATGTAATTAAGTAATATGTTAGCCTTTTTTAATTACTCTAATTAGCAATTACCTTTGAAACAACAAATAGAATATTGAAATTAAATATATGGCGTTTGATACAACTTTCTAAATCAAAGTCCTATTTGAATTTTAAAAATAATTAGGTAATTAATTAACTAATCGGGTTTAATTTAAATCACAGAGCCCAAGAGCCCCAAGGCCTAAGGTTAACCTTTTGATTAATTAAATATACATTACTTAACCACAACACACCTAATTCTCACATATTATTGAATAAAAATAATATATATATATATAGAATATCTTCATAGTATAGCCGCGCGGCTATACTCCGAAAAATATAATATTTTAAAAGTCCAGCCGCCCGGCTATACCCTTTAAGTAGCTCTCTTTTTTTAATTACTTTCTTTGTCGGCATAGACCTCTGCCGACAAAATTTCGTCGGGAGAGGTGTTTATTTGTATTTTTTTTCAATTTTTTTAATATTAAAAATATAAAATAACTTCTTTACTTTTGTTTTTCGGCCTACTTCTTTAATTTAGTATATGTAATTAAGTAATATGTTAGCCTTTTTTAATTACTCTAATTAGCAATTACCTTTGAAACAACAAATAGAATATTGAAATTAAATATATGGCGTTTGATACAACTTTCTAAATCAAAGTCCTATTTGAATTTTAAAAATAATTAGGTAATTAATTAACTAATCGGGTTTAATTTAAATCACAGAGCCCAAGAGCCCCAAGGCCTAAGGTTAACCTTTTGATTAATTAAATATACATTACTTAACCACAACACACCTAATTCTCACATATTATTGAATAAAAATAATATATATATATATATAGAATATCTTCATAGTATAGCCGCGCGGCTATACTCCGAAAAATATAATATTTTAAAAGTCCAGCCGCCCGGCTATACCCTTTAAGTAGCTCTCTTTTTTTAATTACTTTCTTTGTCGGCATAGACCTCTGCCGACAAAATTTCGTCGGGAGAGGTGTTTATTTGTATTTTTTTTCAATTTTTTTAATATTAAAAATATAAAATAACTTCTTTACTTTTGTTTTTCGGCCTACTTCTTTAATTTAGTATATGTAATTAAGTAATATGTTAGCCTTTTTTAATTACTCTAATTAGCAATTACCTTTGAAACAACAAATAGAATATTGAAATTAAATATATGGCGTTTGATACAACTTTCTAAATCAAAGTCCTATTTGAATTTTAAAAATAATTAGGTAATTAATTAACTAATCGGGTTTAATTTAAATCACAGAGCCCAAGAGCCCCAAGGCCCAAGGCTAACCTTTTGATTATTTAAATGTATATTATTTAACCGTTGACCCAAAGGCCATATCCACAGGCCACTCAATTGGGCCACTTCAGTGGCCAATCCAAACTGGTCTATTAGCAAGTGTTTGTCTTATAAAAACCTCCAAGGAACTCTTGTTTTCCAATGTGGGACTAATTTCAACTCAAACATGTGGGATTGTTGATGAGAGTTCACCATACGAACTTGGATTTTGTAATTGGGTATTGCGGTGGAGGTGACATTGGGGCACTTGTTCATGAGTAAGTGGCCAATGGAAATTTGTAACACCATATATATTCTGCTGGTACAATACTCTTAGATATTAATATTAATATATTTTGGACTTAATTGTTGCAATGGTCTCTAAACTAGTACACCCGAGTTGAATTTTCGTCCATGATATCCAAAAATAGCTACAACCATCCTCTAATTAGTCTCGTATTGCATGACTGGTATAGTTGCTCCTTTTTCTCTTTAATTTTAAAGAAATACAATATAATTTTTAATAGTAAGTTTTGGTATAATTGTAAACGTGGTTGGATGTACAAAGTGAATTCCTGGATCATGAAATGTCTAAGAAGTACTTACAATTAAATTTTTGGTTTTCATAACAATAAAAGTTTAGTGGTTAATTAAGTTATGGACCAAATATGCAATTCAATCAGGAACTTGTCCTCAAGTGGATTAACAGGGGAGGTAGATCCTTCTATATCCAATCTCGCAATGATACAGACTTTGTCAGTATATATGTTTTTGTCAAATAACTTGTGGATTAAACTATGGACAAGGTACATAATATGTATTTGGTAAGTTTCTCGTTTTTGCAGGGATTTATCAAACAACAAGTTAACAGGACCAGTTCCAGATTTCTTGTCTCAATTGCAGAATTTAACCGTCTTGTAAGTTATTTGGTTTAATCTGTATGGCATCTAAACTAAAAATTTCATAGTTAGAAGCATCTCGCATGATATATAGTGCTAAATTCACCTTTGCAGAAACTTAGAACAAAACCAACTCACAGGGCCAGTTCCGGCAGGACTCATTCAAAGATGGAATGATGGTTTGCTATCGTTAAGGTGATCAACTCAACTCATACGTATGCATGAATGTATTTACAACTTATAGCATATAATCCGCCATTTTTTCTGTTTATTTTCAAATGTCTTTCATTGTTGATATAAAATGATCAGGTATTGCATACAAACTTGATTGTTGGGAACCAGAACATCTGTTCCTAATATTACTTGGGAACTTATTGGTTACTATAATTGATCAAAATCGAACAACCATTTTGATGTCAGTTTGTGTGAAAATCCAAACGTCTCCAGAAATGTTTATTGCAACAACAACAAGAACAAAAAGAAGAAGAAGAAGCATGGTTTCCTTATTCCGGTAGTTGTTTCAGTCGTTGGAGTTTCAGTCCTCTTACTAAGTGCAATAGCTATCTGGTGGTGGGGTTTTAGAAGGAAATCAAAACAAGGTAAGACTTCCAAATATAAGTGAATGTCTTTTCTTTTCATGTTTTAAATATTGAAGACTGCAGGTTTTGCATTGTATAAAATTCTCATTAAACTTGTAAATGATCTTAGGAGATAATGTCTCAGAAGCACAACCGACCATTCAACTAGAGTGCACAAAGCGACAACTTACATGCTATGAGATACTACAGATCACAAACAACTTTGAAAGGGTTCTTGGAAGAGGTGGATTTGGAACAGTTTATCATGGCTACGTAGGCGATACTCAAGTAGCTGTTAAGATGCTTTCGCCATCATCGGTTCAAGGGCTTCAACAATTTCATTCAGAGGCATGTTTGTCAAACAAATGAACTAATATCAAGTTTTTGAGACCAATTCTTCTTTACTAATTACATTTGGTTTTCGTGGCCAATTGATTAATTGCAGGTTAATCTTCTGATGAGAGTTCATCATAGAAACTTGACTAGCCTTGTTGGGTATTGCGAAGATGAAACAAAAATTGGGCTGGTCTACGAGTACATGGCCAATGGAAACTTACAAGAGTGCCTTTCAGGTTTAGCTTTCATTGAAATTATTCAGTAGCAAAACTCATCATTAAGTTCTTTGTACTTTTAAATTTTTGGGACAATCAATTACTTAGCGTTTTGAGAGGCTTTATGTTTCCTGCACCACCAGATGATTGCCTTTGTAAATTAAGACTTGGCTCTTCCGCTCTTTATGGTTGCAGATAGAAATATCTTGAGTTGGGAAGATAGACTTAGAATAGCAGTAGACGCCGCACAAGGTCAGAAATTTGATGATTTTCATTATCCTTTTGTAGCTCGCATCTGCTTTCTTCTTCTTTTTTGATAAGTTTTTTGTAATAATTTTGAAATTCAGGACTGGAGTATCTGCACTATGGTTGTAAGCCACCTATAATCCACAGGGATGTAAAATCAACAAACATCTTGCTGAATGAAAACTTCCAAGCCAAACTATCCGATTTTGGCCTATCCAGAATCTTCCCTACCGATACTGGGACTCATATATCGACAGTTGTTGCTGGCACTCCCGGGTACCTTGACCCTGAGTAAGTATTTCTGGATTTTAGTTTAGCCATCACCTTTACTATCCAAATCATTAATTGGTCACTATTATAATTAAATCAGTTAAACAAGGACAATGGAGAAAGGAAACTTCAAAAAGACATTGATGCTCTAGAAAAATATTTTTATTGAAATGGAATTTTACATGGCTTTCTTGCTGCAGTTACTACGCGTCAAACAGGTTAAATGAGAAAAGTGATGTTTATAGCTTTGGGATTGTACTGTTGGAGATTATCACAAGTCGTCCTGTTTTTTTCGAAAACGCATGAGAAGATTTACATCAGTGAATGGGTTGGCTTCATGCTTGCAAATGGAGACATTTATAGCATTCTTGATCCCAGGCTAGGAGGAAATTTCAATACTAACTCTGTCTGGAAAGCTGTTGAAATAGCAATGGCATGTGTATCAAAAGATGCCATCGAAAGGCCGATCATGAGCCAGGTAGTGATGGAACTGAAGGAGTGTTTGGCAACGGAACTGGCAAGAACAAAGCAGAGCCATCAAACTGAATCTACAAATTCCATTGGGATAATGCCTAACAATTCCATTGCTATGCTACATCCCTCTGTTAGGTAGTAGTATTTATCGTGAGAAAATTACCATGTATTGCATTTTCCTCTTTGTAATAGATACCATAATATCTATGGATCGCAACTATTTCATAGTCACATAAACGGATCTTTTTGACAGAGGAGGCTGACTGCATGTGAAGATCCTGAATTATATTATGGGACATTTAAATGAAAGGCATGAGCTAACTATAACTAACCAACAAATAATTTGAAGGTTTGCCATCCGTCGTAATCGTCGGCAGAAATATTATGTGATCACAAAAATAAACCATAAAACCTGTTAGTTACCAACTACAATAAGTAAATATAATTAATTAGTATTTATTAAGTAATTTATGAAATTAATTAAAATACTTAAATACCAATTATTCACTAAATAAAGAATCATTAAAACATAAATAATAATTAATATAATTAAATAACGCTAAGATATATTAAATCCTGTCCCCTGCCATGTACGGTGGATCAAACCACCCGATAACTCTCTTATTCTAAACTATGATGGTGCTTTAGATAAGGGAGGAGCAGGTGTCTTCGGGATTCTAATGGGGGTTTTATTTGAGGTTTTGCTTGCAAAGGTCCGTTGGGTTTGACTGTTTTGGGGACGGAGCTTGCGGCAATAAGAGAGGGGTTACAAACCATGCTTGTGTCTGGGTGTACTGGCTTTATACTGGCTTCAGATCCTCAGGGAGCGGTGACTATGATTAAAGGAATGGATGATTGGTGTTTAAACAAACTAATTTTGTATAAAAAAAAAAAAAAAAAAAAAAAAAAACAAAGTCCACAAAATTATTTAAAATAATAAACTATTATTTTTTAAGTAATTTATGAAATTAGTAAATACTAGCAAAAGATGCCCGCGCGATGCTGCGGGTTTTAAAATTGCATGAAATGTGTATCAAGCGATGAAAATAGACAGGGAACATATCAAATACCCAATTGCCAAAACACTCAAAAGGATTTACCAACATCTTCAAATATTGTAATCATCTAAACCTATCGTTACAACAACAAATTAACACAAACCAATTGTCAATTGATGTCATTAGCTAATTCCTATGCTCTATTCACAAAACTTAAAACAATTAATTGAAATTTCACCCTAGAAACTCACCCCTTGCTTAACAGAACTGAAAACACCAACCAAACCGCTCTATCCAAAGCAACGAAAGACTACCTGCAAAATATCAAAAGAAAACATGGCTTTAAAAAAAAGAAGAAAAAGGAAGAAAAAACAGAAAAATCAGAGAAGAAATTAGCTCGAGTATTTTATGCATGCACAATCTTTTCATTAAACCAAAAAATTGGCTTGAGCAAAATCTGTATGGAAAGATACCACAGGGAAAATGTATCTAATTGAGTTTCTTAAGTCTCCATTCAATGCAAAAATCAGCAACAA
Source organism: Prunus kanzakura (assembly GCA_020521455.1). NCBI lineage: Eukaryota > Viridiplantae > Streptophyta > Magnoliopsida > Rosales > Rosaceae > Prunus > Prunus kanzakura. The sequence goes on from BPUM01000838.1 coordinate 503,172, forward strand.
TCTGCTTGGTAAATCAAACCCACATGAAGTTAGATTTTCAAATCCCACATATTTCCCAAACCAATCTTCTTCAAGTTATCATAAAGTTCTAATTCATCAAAATTATCTATCAGCCTCAGCATGTAGAATGCAAGACAGCAGTCTGCTTATATACCAAAAAACAAATAGGCACACAAACACATATATTACAACTAAAATTATTACAGTTGTGGTTCATTAGGCACAAATAAATTGAGTTTAATTAATTAGCACCACAATAAATAAGTCAATAATCCGAAGCCACCATAATACCAGGTTCACATGATTCCTTAAATCTTAAACCTAAAAATTGGTTAGAATATTACCTGGAGAAGTTTTATGTGCTGGTTCCACCTTCAGTTTTTGAAGCTAACCAGTAAAGAAAATATCGACCTCATTCAATGCAATCTGAGAACAAAAACTCAATAAAAGTACTTGCAGCACAGAGTGCTTCAAAATTTACCTGAACTGCAAGTTCAATAATAAAGAAGTCTTCTGCACCACCAACCAGAAAAGCATTTGGAAAAAGAGGAAATTGCCTTAAGAAGCTCCCGAGTTTTTCAACTGCATGAATCAACACACTGGCTCCTCAATCAATGTCATGGCTAGAATGATAGTTATCCACATCAAGTAAAAAGTTCCCTGCAAAAGTTTTAAAAAAAAAGCATGAACTCCTGACCTACAGGGATTTTATTCAACCGTTTGGGCTCCAAAGCAACATCCTCAAGAAGATACTGAAATACAATGTGGGGTAAAACAACGCAAAAATGTAATGAATATTTCGTAAAGTTCTTCAACAAAAGCATACAAAAAAGACACTGTTAATTGGAGCTTTACCATTTGACATGCCCTAAGAGAAATATATCACACAAAAACAAATACCAAATTAAATGGAACCTAAGAAACTGTGAAGATAATTTCTAGATATTTGTTTACCAAATTTCATACAACAATCCTCCACTTAAACTGACTGTTTACAACAATACTAAGAATTTGTATGCATATGTAAAATGCAATATTTGGCTAATCCATTTCACCAGTAGCCATATATTTAACTAAATAAACTATGTCTAAAACCAAATGGGTATTCTTCAAGAATAAAACCAACCTTCTTGAAGCATATCCATCTAAGTTATAATATGCAGCGGAAAAGAGAATAAAAAGAACCCCCTAGCATCCTAGTACCCTAACATGGAAAAAAATGCATAATTTAGATTTCTGTAACAGAAATTGTCTCATTAAATTAAGCAGAAATAAAAAACAGTGAATTTAGGTTGAGATGTAATCAACTTATTGAAAAAAAAAAATTGAGGATGAGAAAACGATTGACAAACCTCTTTGCTAGTCCAAATGCGGAACCCTACTTCGTTTTTTCTTGTAGCAACTTCAAAGTCATTCAACATTCTGTGTTGTCCTACAAAAGATATTTACGAACACAGAACGTCATAAAATACCTTTATTGTAAATTTCTTCAACACAAAAAATCCAGAACCAAAATATTTGACGAAATTCTATTAAAAGAAAAAAAAACTGAAATTAAATAGAGGGAGAGAGAACATTGTATACCGCAACTTCTGTACATATACACTGGCTCTGTCCCACAACAGTAACAGGGGCAATGGCAAGCCTTTATTCAAGCACAAACAGTCAGCTGCCATTACCAATTCAAAAGCCTGTTCAATCCCATCACAGGGGAGAAATACAATCAAAATTAATAAAAGGAAAAGAAATTGAAATACAGTGGAGGTGATTAAAATATGCAAACCTTGTTTCTATTTCAAAGTCGACGAATAGATGTAATCGCACCATTTTGTTGTGGTCCTGCAATGCACACAGTCATCAGCTTCACCCAAGCAACTCTGTGTGCCAATTCGCCAATTCAAATCCACCATGAACCAATCCATAAGCTCAAACATAGAACCCAATCATATGATAAACCATCACACAAAAAGGCTTAATTTTGGTCCAAAAGGGCAATTTGAGGATATGGTTCTTACTTGAAATGCTTTGGTGAGGTTGCAAAATCACCTTTTTCCTCATGCTCAAACCCTTCAACAACCAAAAAACAATGAAAGGAAATTTTCATTGTAATTCCAAGCACATGCAAGAAAGTACAAAGGCACCAAATTTTCAATCCAACATAATTATAGAACAATGACTCAAACTTTCGCTTTTATGTTGTTGAGTTTCCATAGAAACCCAAGTGATTTCAATAAAAAGTACTAATGTTATTAAGTGGGTGACCTCAAACGCTCTTATAAGCATAATTATTGAACTCCTACCTACAAAACAACAGTAAAATGTTTAAAAAGATGAAATTTTCTATTTTTTTCTTGCATTTTCTTACCAAACAAACGGAGGGTAAGTAGGTTTCTACATATTTTATACAGTGTTAAATCCGATTTTTTGTTTGAATGATCTTATATCTTTACCTTCCAACTGAGAGATTGGTCGATCAGTTCAGAATATCAGCTCCCAATCATAAAATAGAGAGAGACAGAGAGATCTTGCCTGCTTAATAATTTTTTGGTTGAGGAATCATAATTCTGATCTTGTTTATAACATCTATTAGAATTATAATTCTGATCTGGAGTCATAAAAAATAAAAAATAAATAAAAAAACAGGAGTGTATAACCACAGGCAAACAGAATATCAGCCACACAGACATCAATTACCAGATTGATGAGCAGACTGGGGGTTCTCATATTGATTACTCCAGTTCTTTTTCCTTAGATCTTCCTCCCTATAACAACAAACCAAACTCAATTTCTGATTTACTTCTCAATTTTCGACATGACAAATGAATAAACCAACCTAGAAAACCAAAAGAACGTTAAAACGAACCTCTTTTTACGAAACCCAGAAATCCTTTGAGCTAAACCCGTGCGATGAGAAGAAGGATGAAGCAGCTGGAACGGCAACACACGAACGCATCATCTGAGAGGAAAACTGATGAGATAAAGACCAAAAGGGTGGCTGGATTTGCAGCGCGCCTTCCCAAACGAAAATCGACGGCTCCCCACGCATGCAGAACAGTGAACTCTGATCTTCCATGGCTGTCCCCAATCAGCCCAACCAACTGGTTCGAAACGGACTGGAAAGCTGAGAGCGAACGAAACCTTAGAATCGAAAGATATGCGAATGGGAAGGGGCAAAAAGGGAACATAGGGAAGAATTAAGTAAAGGGCAAAACCGCCATTTTACTATTGCTAAGCTACAGTCTAAGAACAGTGAAATCGTGGATTCAGTTTTAGTATATATATAATTTAAATACTAATTATACACTAAAGAAATAAAAATTAAAGTAATTAAAAAAATGCTAAGGTATTACTTACTTACAAAAAAGAAAATCATTTTGTGCAGTACAGCGGCTATACTTTTAAAATATTCGAATATATTTGTCGAGTATAGCCGATCGGCTATACCTTTCGAATGTATCATAAAAGTATAGCCGAGCGACTTGGTAAATTATTAACATTAATAAATCCATTGAATAAACAGGAACTAGCTCAACTTGTAGGAAAGAAACAAGCTATCCGCAAAAGCCAGCAATTAATCCATCATTACAATTTTTTCCAGTAAAGCAAATGGATAAAAAAGAGAGAGGAAGAATTGCAACTCCTAGAATAACAGGAGAATGGTAGATAATGAAGAAGATGAACCAAATTCATATGTGGATCAATAAGTAAAAGAGATCACTTAACCAGTAGTTCTTCTCTAACACCCTAAGCATAACCAACTTCAAACAGCAAGATGCGACCTTATCTGTAAACTGAAGAAGACTAGTATTAGAAATAACTGAAGAAGTATAGTAATTCAGGCAGTTTGATGATGATGCACTGTACAAAATGAAAAGTTTCTTGATTTCTGAATTTCTGACGTATTTTCTTTCGGTTTTCAAATTTCTCCAACTCGCTGTTGAAATGTATAACCTAGTGATCATCATCTTCCACTGTACAATAGGTCTGTGCCACATATTCTTCTTTGTTTCATCTGGCTACCAGCATATATTCTTTAACTCACAGCATAACACTTTGGCAGTGAACTTGTTATCCTCTTGAAGTTTTTATACGATCAAGATCCTGTTAAGCAGTTGCTGGAAGCATCATAAGCTGATGACCATTAAATAATAATTAATATACGTTTAAAATATTCGTATATATTTAAGGAGTATACCCGCCTATACCATTTAAATATTAGCTACCTTGCGAGAGGCTTTATAAAGAAAAAATTAAATTTATTTTAGAATTAAAAAAGATAATGGGTAGTTGTGTTCCATAAAAAGAGGATTCATTATCCGATTTTTCTTTTAATTTTAATTTTTTTTAATATGAAAAAGTGTAAATTTACCATATTACCCTCACTTAATTAATAATTTCAATTCTTAATATTTGCATTAACCAAGGGCATTTTCTGGTATTTTGAATGTTTCACCATTCTCTGCCTTTTGCTTTATATATATATAGATAAATATAGATATTTTAAAAGTATAGCCGCTTGGCTATACTCGATAAATATATTCGAATATTTTAAAGGTATAGCCGCGCGGCTATACCGCACAAAATGGTATCAAGACTTTGAGTCACCAAGAATCATATCCTTGTAAGTATATATGACCTCAAACAAACTTCTCCAGATATTTGAGTTAATTATACCTCATCTGTAACATCCCGACGCAAAAATAAAAGGAATAGTGAATTTAATTAAATTCAAGAAATGTGAATTTACAATTTTGCCCTCGGGGTAGGGGCAAGATGGTCATTTTAATCCGGAAGGATTTCGGGGCAGTGGCTGGTATTTTTACGTAGGTCGTACTGAGACGAGTCCGTAGACGTGTGGTAAGCTTGAATCGGAGTTGTAACGAGAAAGTTATGAGCAAAACTCTCAATGGCACAATCGTAATTATTTCGAAGTTTATTTTTAATAAAAATAGAAAACTCTCTCTCTCTCTCTCTCTCTCTCTCTCTCTCTCCCCGCGCGCAGCCTCCCCCTTCCCTCCGGTTTTGTCCAGCCGCCACTTCCAGTCGCCACAGTAGCCGCCACGTCGGACCACCGGCCATGAGACCGGACCAGATCGAACCGCCATCTCTCCCTCTTCCTTTCCTGACCAACCCCGATGCTAACCGTTGCCGTTAGCCGCCGGAAAACGCAGAAAAGTCGCCGGATTTTGCGAGTTCTTCCAGCCGCTCGATCTCCGCCGTCCGGCCACCGTTTCCGACGAGTGAGGTATGGTTTCTCATCTACTCTTCGTGCTCTAGCTAACTGTTGGATAGGTTTTGGCTGATTTCTATATTTAACAACTCGATTTCGAACCCTAAAATCTGCCGGTTTTCAATTTGAAATTTTGGCCACTTTAGTCGATAATTTGGGGTATGTCCAAGAACAAAAGTGGCTCCAAATTAGGTGTATTACCTAGGGTAGGAGTCTTGAGCCAAGATTCTGAGTTTTTCCGGTGAGTGGCGATTGCTTTGGACACCCACACCCTGGCGGCGCGTGTGGCGGCGCGTGGGCATTGTAGCAGAGGGGCATTATGTCCCAATGCGATCCTCTGGTTGTCACAAGCGCATAGGAATTTGCGAATCTCAATTTGGATAACGTTTGAACCCCGAACGGATTTTACATATTGTGTGATTTCCGGGTTCGATATGTTAGAACCGTTGGATCGCTTTCCCTTTAATATATGTTGATCTAGGCATTCCTAGGATTGTGTAGGAATTTGCGGATCGTGAATCGGAGCCCCGGATGTTCCGATTCAATAACTTAAAGCTTGCATTTTATGATAACCGTTCGATCGTGCGATCGCGAGCGATCTGACCGTCCGATTTGAACCAAACTTGTAGGACGTGCATCCTAGACCTTGTGGAACCCATAGGAACTTTTGGATCGTAAAACGGAGGTCGTGGGTCCCATGGGCCTGGTTGATTAAGTTTGGGCAGTTTGACCCTCGGTTAACCGTGAGTCTTCCGAGGTAGTTTCACTCTTCAAGGAGTACTAGAATGACCATTTTGGACGAGTCTTGACCGTCATTTGATTTATGTTGAGTATGTGGGTCTAAGAGATTATTTTTCATGGTTTTGTGATGGAAAGTTTATGCATATTGTTTTAATGGGTTGTTGTGAGATTTATTTTTTATATTTATAAGTAGATTGTTAATTTGTGAGTAATCCTATTATTGTTAATATTTGAATTTCTTGAGTCATATATATAATATTTGAGAAAGTACTATCTTTGTTGATTATGTGTGGGGTACTTGGAATGTTAGTTGAGTGCTATTAGCACTACCTTAGGTACCTCCCCGGTTATGGGTTTTATTCTTGAGAGTTTAATTGTCTACTATGAATAGGTATTTGTTCGGTAACCTACGCCTTGGATAGGGTATGGTTGACCTTTAAACCCGTGCGGGCCGGTCGGAGTTGGTCTAGGCCCAGAGCGGATAGTATCGTGCTAGTTGTAGACTAGGCCCTCCGGAGTTAGACCAGGCCCTTCGGAGTTTGTCCAGGCCCTTTGGAGTTAGACCAGGCCCTTCGGAGTTTGTCTAGGCCCTTCGGAGTTAGACCAGTCCCTTCGGAGTTTGTCTAGGCCATTCGGAGTTAGACCGGGCCCTTTAGAGTTAGTCCAGGCCTTTCGGAGTTCGTCCAAGCATGTGATGACTTCCTAATACTAGGCCTTGGGAAGAAATTGATAATGTTTCAATGTGTTTTTGTCGGATTTGGAATTGTAATAGATCTGACCCCATGGGCCATGCCCACTTATATTATACTTCAAAAAAACAAAAAGAGCAAAGCAAACCCTATTTATTTCAATTGATGGTCCCCTATTGATTTCAATTTTATGAATAAAATGCACTTGTACCATTGAGTTTTTAAGGTAAGTTTCGCCTACTTGGCTTTTGAATCTTGGATCCGCCACTACCTCCGGGCATGAGTCAACAACTTGGAACCTCCAAGCTCTTCTTGGAATTTCTTTGAGTCCTTGGTCTGGGTTCTTGTCTTCGTCAGTAATTGTGCCCACACAGTCGCATTCAATTATTAAATGGTTGAACCAAATTCCAAGTGGAAAAAACATCCATGAATTTGATATATAATTTGAATTTTTGAGATTTTGATGTGTTGAATATTAGAGATTCTTGGGAAGTGGGAATTGACATAGTCAGAGAGAGAGAGAGAGAGAGAGAGAGAGAGAGAGAATTTTTGAGATTTTGATGTGTTGAATATTAGAGAATTTGGGAAGTGGGAATTGGCTTAGTGAAAGAGATATATATATATATATATATAACGGGGCCTAGCGTCAGTTTAGAAAAAAATAATTAATAAAACTAAAATTTATATGTTAAGTTTGATGTGTTATGTATTTTAAGTCGTTAGATTATTACAAGGGCTCAGATGAAGCAAAATACGGAAAAATGTGTGGACTCTAAATAGAGAGGCTCGAGATCCTAAACTTACATACATAGTCAATACAAAATCTCCTAATTCTACTCTAATTGGGTAATTACAATAAATACAAAATCTATTCCAAATGGGAATAGTTGATTAACGCCAACAATAAGTGCATCTTCTTGACAGAGGCTGACCGCATGTGAAGTATTTTGATGGATTAATTCATCCTGAATTATTTTATGGGACATTTGATGAAAATGCATGAGCTAATAACTAAGTAACAAAATTTTGATACTTCAAAACAGAGATATTTTCTAAAATAATACTCTTATGTACTCTTAACATCTGTATTGAGGGCTAAAATAATTGAAGATTTTGATACGCTTTAAGTCAATTTTCAGCTCTGAAGGATGTTAAAAAGTCATGAGGAGACAGTATTACTTTCACTATGTTTGGGAATGTAAGTGAAACTTATAGTCAAGGCATTAACTACCATGACTTGACTTGGTGGCAGCTTCTGTAGAAGTGGCCGGTAAATACCACCTAATTCTTCCCCATGGAGGTCGTGTTTTACAAGTCTTCCCCGAACCCCACGGTATGCCCAGTGAAGCCCAAATTTCCACACAATTTTCTCAGCAAATTGGTCATCACCATATACAAGATGATACGGTCCTCACGGTATGCCCAGTACTAATATTATGTTTTATTAGCTAATGGGATACTTCACTTTCTAGCATTACTCGGTCAAGAAATATATCTTACCTAATATATCGACCAAGTCAAAGTCAACGCTTAATATTCAGGCAGAAAACAGAACTGTGTTTTCCCAATTTTGTCTTCATAATAATTATAAAAATATTGGTTATTTTTTGACATTTTTAGAGGTGGAAAATGTTATGCCCAATTTCTAGTATAAAATAATAAAAGTATACTAGTATAAAGCTTGGACATTTTTTTTCTAAACCCCTTCAATTTCTCACAAGTTGTCAAGTTCAATGAATTTTCCTGCTCTTGCCCAACAAAGATGAATGAATTTTCATAGGAATTTTCTCATCCTAAACCCCTACACTCAATCCAATCCAATAGTTGTATCAGAGCGCTTAAAAATCCTAACAATGGTCACACAATAGTTGCAGTAACCATGCAAACGGTTTGGTCCGACTTTTCATTTAATTTTCAAAAACGTCAAACATACACAGAACGCGTGCTATCTACAAAATGAAAGAAAGCTGGCAGAGTAACAAGTATCCATTTCGATTTATTGTAGATCCTGACCATCCATAAATCATGGCACTGCACATATGGACAGACTTGACTTGGCTGTAGCTTCCACGCTAGTTGGTAACTTATGCACAGAACAGAAAATTCTACCAATAACCAAAAGAAATTACAAACAAGTGTTCATGCACAAATTAACTAAAGTTTTTACACCACTTGAAAATGGACTTTGAGATATGAGACAAAACGCGTAGGCTTGACTTACGTTATTTTTATATATAAAATGATATCCATTCAACCCAAAATACTTACTTAAGTTTGTGTCTTTGCTTCCCTTGTAGTCATGTCGTGGACGTCCAAGCAACTCCTCTTTCTGCTTGCTGGTTTCGCTCTTAATCTGATGCCGCTTGTTCAGTCCCAAGATGATCAATCAGGTAAATATATCAGCAGCAAGAAAAAATAAATCGTTAATTTTGGTAGCATAGTATATATCTAAGATATATACCTCTCTTTCTTACATATGTGTTTATATATCTCAGGATTCATTAGCCTAGATTGTGGCCTCCAGGCAGATTCAAGTTATTTTGAACCGACAACTAGCATTAACTACACGTCCGATGCAACCTTCATAGACACCGGTCAAAGTAAATCCACATCGCCTAGTTACAGTGATGGGTATCAACGGCCATACGAGTCTGTTAGGAGCTTCCCCGAAGGAGCCAGGAATTGCTACAAGATAAATATTACACGCGGCAACAAATATTTGATCCGAGCAAGATTTTTATATGGGAATTATGATGGCCAAGATAAGATACCAGAATTTGAACTGCACCTTGGACCTAATTTGTGGGATACTGTTAGCCTTGAAACCTCCGCATCCACGAGGAAAGAGGTCATATATGTCCCACTCCGAAACTATATACATGTTTGTTTGGTGAACACAGGCTCTGGGGTTCCATTTATATCAGCTCTAGAACTCAGAAATTTAGCTAATACATCTTATCAACTAGAAACGGGGTCATTGACACTTGTCTCCCGATATGACACGGGCCAAACACCCGATAATAGGACTTTTATCAGGTGAGTCGTCTCCTAGCTAGCTATGAGTTCCCCATATATATATATATATGTCTGTGTTTGCAATCATTGAAACTTTTAATTGTTATTATATTCTGATTGAACTTTGGCTTTGATTAGGTATCCAGACGATATTCTTGACCGATTCTGGGAGGATTACTATAATGACCTCGATGATTGGACACAATTAAACACCTCATCCACCATCAACTCTGAACCTGACGACCCGTACCAACTACCATCTCTTGTTATGAGTACTGCTTCAATGCCAAAAAATCCAAGTGATTCCTTGAGTATTATTTTCTCTTTGCCAGACATAAATGCAGAATATCATAGTTACCTGCACTTTGCAGAAGTTGAAAGCCTCCAACTCAACCAATCTAGACTGCAATACATTTTTATGAACGGAAACCGCACTTTTGGGCCATTTTCTCCTCCTTACTTGTCCACAAAAACCATTTATAGCACTAAAGCTTGGAGCACTGGTACAAAACATGTTAATATTTCAGTTACCAGGGCTGAGAACTCTACCCTTCCACCTATCCTCAATGCTTTCGAGATTTATATGGTTAAACATTTCGCAGAAGCAGAAACAAGCCAAGAAGATGGTAACCACGAATTAGTTCTTCCTTACACAAGTGGATTCATCATTTAGTACCGTACCAGTATTCAAGTATATATAAATATATATGAATTGCTCTGATAAAATCTTCTGTTTGCGTGTGAAAATATTAGTTGACGCAATCTCATACATCAAGTCAACTTATAAAATCAAAAGAAATTGGCAAGGAGATCCATGTGCCCATCAAGATTACGTTTGGCAAGGAGTAAAGTGTAACCATCAAGAATTAGAGTCACCAAGAATCATATCCTTGTAAGTATATGCGACTTCAAACAAACTTCTTCTGATATTTGAGTTAATTCTACCTCATGTGTTCACTAGTGAAGTTACAAAACATACAATCAGGAACTTATCCTCGAGTGGCTTAACAGGGGAGATAGCTGCTTCTATATCCAATCTCAAAATTATACAGTCTTTGTAAGTGGTCTTACTGCATTTGCTAATGTAATGAGAAGGTAGACAATTCCGTTTAAGGTAAATGCGTTGAGCTGCTCATGAATCATGATTTCAGGGATCTATCAAACAACAGCTTAACAGGACCAATCCCAGACTTTTTGTCTAAACTCCCATATTTGATTGTCCTGTAAGTTATTTGGTTATATGTCTGAAGTACTGTAAATTCTTAATTTGTTATAAAGCACCGTGATAGATTTTATCTTTGCAGAAACTTGGAGAAAAACAAGCTCACAGGCTCGGTTCCGGTAGGACTGATTGAAAAAGAGAAGAATGGATTTCTATTATTAAGGTATGCCTTTCTAAGTAAGTCGAGCCCTTCAAATTCAGTGTTTGGCTCACCCTAAAATTATTGAGTGTTTTCTATTCTAATTTTCAAATATTCTCATAATCCAAAATAATTAATTATGAGGTATTTCCTTAGAATCTGATTATTGGGAGTTAAAACATTTTCCTCTATTGTTTTTTGGAAAACTGAGATTTGTATATAACATATTACAGAGGATATTAAAACCGGTGATTATAATTTATGAAAATCTAACTGCATTTTCCATCAACCATTTGATCTCAGTTTGTGCGATAATGCACATCTATCTCGACATGTTTCTTGCATATTGAAGAAGAAGTTGAAGAAGAAGCACAGTTTCGTTATTCCCATAGTGTCAATCGCTGGAATTTTCATCCTCTTATTAGTTGTTGCAGCTATCTGCTGGTGGGGCTTCAAAAGGAAAAGGCAACATGGTAAGACTTCCAATATTTGTTTGTTTTGTTTTTTTTGTTTTTTTGTTTTTTTGTTTTTTGTTTTTTTATAGAAAAGATTGTATTTCATTAAATCGAAAGGAACATTACATGGTAAGAACTAACTTGTTAATGGTGGCCTCGTTAAAACCTTCCCAAAGAAACAAAATCACGGGATAGGAAAGAGTACCACCTATGCTATTGACTAAACAGAATAGTCAAACAACTTATATGAAACAAACCAACCTAAACCCCCAACAACAAAACCCTTAAAACAACATCTCATCACTACGTAGGTATCGTCAAAGAAGTCCTCCTATAATCTAAAAAAAGCATTATAGTTCTTCGCACAGAGTCAAAAACGTAATATGGGTATCAAAATAGATCTAGCCAATCACCCAACCGCAAAACCATTGAAACACATTCCATCACTATGCAGATAGTGTCAAAGAAAGCTTCCTATGATCTAAAGAAAGCATCATAGTTCTTCGTACAAAGTCAGAAACGTATTGTGAGCATCACAACATATCCAACCAAGCATCAACCGCCACCTACAATTTTCTTCCTCTGCCTTGTCAACAAAATTCTTGATACCAAAACTATGCTTACTAGAAAAATCCATGCCACTAACAATCATATGCCAACACCAGTTTTCACAAGCTTCTGATTCCCGCTTGGTGCCGCATACTTGTCATCCCGTTGATGGGAAGAGACGGTGGCCATCTTCATAGCATTAAGATGGAGACCCCTCACCAGCGACTGGCTCCTTGGAAACCCAGAGAACAAAAGAGCAAAAAAAACGTCATACCCAATTCACCAAAATGAACCCAAAGAGACAATCAGAGAAGACTGAGGGAGACGGCATAGAGAAGAAATAAAGAAAACTGACTTCTAATATTTGTCAAAGTAATTTCTTTGGGTGATAAATGATGAAGACTGAAGGTTTGGTTGTATAAAATACATGCTCATTAAGCTTGTAATATTCTTAGGAGATGTCATAGAAGCAAAAGCCATCCCTCAATACGGGTCATTAGAATCAACAAAGCGACAGTTCACAATTCTGGGATACTAAAGATGACCAACAACTTTGAGAGGGTCCTTGGCAAAGGTGGATTTGGAACCGTATATTATGGGTACATGCCGTTTGTGATGACACTTAGCCATGTGGGGAGAGAGGGGCGGCGAGAGAGAGACAATGAGACATATCTCTCTTGAGTTTTAGAGCTAGGTTTAGAATTATTTTGTGTGTTGAATGTGGCTATGTATTTATAGGGCTCTAGCCTTCTAGGGGTTTTCAAAGAATAATTACTATTTGGAAGGAATATATTTTTTCGCTTGAATGGGGAGATTGAGTCAATTAGGGATTTGGATTAGAATCAAATCCCTAATTAATGATATTAACTTTAATTGATGATTATATTTCCGAATAAAGATAATATCCCTATTTTTTGTCTTAATTAATTGGCCAAATAAATTAGCTCAATTACTGACCTAGGTGATATTTTTCTTGTCCACATGGCACCTTGTCATTGACCAGTAAAATATATGCTCCCACATTATGCAAGTATCTTTTGATGTCTTGAGGAAAACGTAAACACGATATTGTCATTAATTTCATGTAGTGAATTAAGTGAGAGAATATGCATGCAATCATGCAGAAACTTGTCCTCTAGTGCATTAACAGGAGGGACTAGGGAGCGCATTTCATATCAGATCTAACTAGGCAGGGAACGGTTTGAGTCGGGGCATTTTTTGACTGACTAGTGGTTCGAACCAACTAAGTTCACAGTTTTTGAGTCGGTCAACATTGAAACCCGAAGTTAGGCCGACCCGAATGTAACAGGTTCGGTTCTTGCTCTTTCGTCGGGCTTGGGCTTTAGCCCAATATTATTATTTTCGAAAAGCCCAAATCATTTTTTTTGGGCCAAAAACTAAACATCATTTTTTTTTTCTTACAGGAGTTAACATCAGTTATTAAAACAGGCCCAAATAGATTTTTTTTTAAATTTTCATAAGCTCAAATCATCAACCAACCACAAAAACACACATTCAAGCAAGAAATTCAAATTATAGTTACAAGTTACAACCCATGAAAAAAATACTTCCAAAACATCTGCATCCATCCATCCAAAAGCCTTAACAAAGCAACCTGCATTCATCTATTCAAAAATACACTTGTATCACTCACCAAACAGATAATCATGTAGTTGTCATATGCATGGTTAAAGCTTAAAGGAGAGAAACAACATTCCTTTATAAGCACAGGAAAATTCACCTAAAGCTTGACCATTATAAACAAATTTTCAGGTGATATTCATAACATGTATTCATTCCAAATTGATCAGCACCCTTCAAAGCTTGACCATAAAAAGAAAAAAAAAGCGAAAATTCATATAAAAAAACGTAATTGAGCCTCTCTGTTGTTTCATTTTCTTAAGAAATCTGTTTCAGCTTAAGAAATCTGTTTCAGCCGAGGCAAACCAAATAGCTGGGAATGCCTTAATTTCCCCAAGCCCAATACTTCAAGATCTTAAATTTATATTTCCATCAATATTTGATCGACCAAATACCAAATGAAGCATCAAATATCAGTCCCGCCAAGCAGTTATCTTCCCTTTTGTCAAATATCCATACTCTCAAAGTTAAAATAAAAGAAGCCCTTTTTTTTTTCTTTTTCCCTACAGACCAACTAATGGGTACTCATTAAGCTAAACTGACATATCAGATTAGTGAGAAAATCACAGATAGCCATCAAACAACATTGAAAAATAATGAAGAATTGACGAAACTGAAAGCAAAAGAACCAAGGCAGTGAAGGTGAAATTTGACATTGCATTTTGTGGACTTTATCTATGAGGCGTCTCTTCTTAGCTGCCCAACGAGCATCAGATTGCGAGGTCGATAGGAGCGCTGCGCACTGTAAAAAGACAAATCCCCAACAAATTTTAATAAGACAAAAAGAACAAACAGAAAGAGGGCTTATCAAAGAGAGAACGAGAGAGAAGGACATGGATGGAGTTGACGATTCTGACCAAGCTTTCAGCTTCATGGAGATGAAACTACCCAAGCCTCATCCGAGATCGGCGGCCAGAGAGGTGGAGAGCGGCGAAAAAAACAATAGAGTTGAGATGGAGGCTGGCAGCGAGTTAGGTTAAGAGGAGAGGTTTATATTAGGTTAGTGTGATCTAGTGCAAGCAGACCCGTTGTACACCTTCCTTTTAGCCAATAATATAACACCACATGTCAAACTTATATGTATTAAATAATAGGCGGTTCGGGTCATGTCCAACGATTCCAAATTTTTTTGATCCGAAGCCTGAACCGAAGTCAATCAGTTCGGGTCAAGTCCAAGTTGAATTTTTTTATTAATTTTTGATCCACGTGGAAGTCTGCGTCATAAAAAAAGGGGTCCCACTTTTGACACGTCAACATTTAACAGATTCACTAACAATTTGGCTAACGAAGGGGGCAAATTGTAGGGTTTTCACGACGTTGAGTAGTACTGGTAAATGTCCCCAAAATTGAGTATGAACTCGTAAATGACCATATAAGTTGGGGGGTTTACTATAGTTTGTCCCTAATAACTATTACAAGGTTCTTTAAAGCCCACTTGCTGCTTAGCTTACCAACCATAAGGAAAGGCTAGAAATAGCCAATTCACATGCCGCCATGTGGCCTCCTAGTAGCCTTACAAACGAAAAAAGCAATTTAAAAGTTTCTAACAAAAGTAGCTCGAGTTGTTTTTCTCTACCATAAAATGCTATAGCTATTTTTAATATAGATATAGACAATTTTGTTGTTGTTAAAGTTATTACAACAAAAGCATTACACTATGTTTAACAGCCTTAACTATTCTTTAGGGTAAATCAATTAATTAATTACTAAATTAATGAGTTGATGTGCTCGTTGTTCATCCCATGATCAACCGAGCATACTTAATACTGAAGGACCAGCATGTGGACAGATCCATAAACCTGCCTAAGTTAGTGCACTTCTGAGAAACCTCAGGTACCAGTGACCTCACTTTCTCAGCTATCAAGACACCTTCCTCTTATATAGTAATTACCTACCAAAGGTAATTGCCGAAGCTTTTAATTGCAGAACCTAAAACTATAGACACGTGTCACCACCGTAGGAATTTGCACAAAGTCCCATATCGAAACTTTATGTAAACTCTCACTTCACCTCTCTATAAAAGAAGAATAGTGCCCAAGTAAAAGGAGGTAATTACTTTTCACCTTTATTGTTACTCTGCCAAAATTATCGCGTATCCCACACTTACTGACTTAAGCATAGGAGAGCCTTCGACATGTACCACACCGGTGCCTGAAGCTTGACGATTGCTTCTTCCTTATCTTATTCTATAGGATCTCTTCTTAACAGTTCCGCTGGCTCCATCTCCTATCCGACCTCATCGTCTCTTCGGCCCATCACACTCCATAATGCAGAGAGAAGCTAGCCTTGACACCCAGCACCACACCCCACATGTGGATTCCTCCCGAAGAAAACCTTCGACTGATGTGCATCTCCAAGCCGAAGTGGAACGTCTTTGTGCCGATGTTGCTAAAATGACAGAGAGCTACGACCACCTTCGTACCAAAAATGCTGAGTTAAAACATGACTGATGAACCTTGAAGCATAACTGGGAGAATACTTACCACCAATTCTCCCAGCACGACCTTACCCAAGGTATCGAGCGCACCCTGCCGTACCAACTGGCCGTCTCTTGTCATAATGCCCCAACATAGCCTAAGCCTGACAAAGGAAAAGGCCACCTTCATCCAGAAATAACCAGGTTACGACCTCTCCAAATTTCCCTGCCAAAGGATCGGCCTCATGCCCCAACCAAGATTTACAAGGAATGCAGGGATCGCATCTTAGAGCTTCGGCCAAAGTCCATCCCAATTCTTATAAATCTCGACGACCCACGAGTCACTCACTGCGTCCCCCTACTGAAACCCACCCATCTACCTACCCAGGAGGAAGTTCGTGATTCGAAAGATTGGGAACCTTACCATCCTGATGATTGGGAACCTTACCATTCGGAAGCTTTCGAAGAATGGGGAACTTATCCACCTTCACCTCCCCAGCACCACAAATCTTCGGCACCCGACACCCTCCCCTATACCAATCCTGCCATGTGACTTCTTTTTGAGAAGGTTCGCCGTCTCGAGGATGAGCAACAACGCAACCATCAGCCCTTTAGACAAAGCCACGCCCTAGCCCCTTCACTAAGCGTATCCTTAACTATCAACAGGAGAAGGATATTCAGCCACTCCGCATGGCCTTCTGCACGGGTAAGGAAGAGCCCCCGACCCACATCCACTCATTTCAATCTACCTTAGGATGCAAAGGTCTTAGTGAAAAAGGCATTTGCCTTCTTTTTCCCTCCACCCTTAACGGAGCCTCCTTGAACTGGTTTTATCGGTTGAACTCTTGAACCATCAACTCCTTCGACAATCTGAAGAAGGCCTTCTTGGACCATTTCATGATCGTTTGTATTCCGCATACGATCTACATATGATTCGGTAGGGTGAAGATGAGCCTCTTCGAGAGTACGTTGCCCGCTTCAGCCACGAGTATTCCCGCTGCCTAGAGATAGATGATCGGCCTTCGGCGCATTCAAGAGTGGCCTTCGTGAATCCAACTTCCGGTACCTAGTCCATAGCAACCCATGAAACACTTATGCCGAATTAATGAAGCAAACTGTCATCCATGCCAAAGTCGAATACTTCAACTCCAACTGTAGCTCTGTTAACTAGTCACGGACCATCTTTGGCAACCCACCACAGGCTTCGACACACAACAACCCTTTATATCCCTCTCGGGGAACGGCCCACTCCAAGCCCAACCATTACGCTCCTACTCATGATACTCAGGGTGGTCAAAACCCCAAGAGAAAGGACAGCTATTAGCGATCCTTCAACAATGGAAAAAGTAGCAGGCATTCCAACACCTATCGGTCCGGTGGCAACAACCCCCCAAAGAAGAACAATCTTGCTCCACTCCCCTTTGAGCCTAAGCCCAGGGTCAACGTGTTTACAAAGCTGAACACCACTTATGAGCATGTTCTAGTCAACGAAGCACCTATCATACCCAAACCCCCTCCTCAAAGACCTACTGCCAAGCCTATGCCGAACACCAGTGTCTTCTGTCATTTTCATCAATTTAACGGCCATGACAACGAATCTTACATTGCTTTGCGAAACATCATTGAATCCCTCATTCGTGAAGGCAAGTTAGACAAGTATATGCACAACATTCCACCACCCCCAAGCCCTTTCCAGCGCCAGATCAACATGATCTCTACCATCAGCGGTGGCCTTACTCTGGCTGGCACATCCAACAACTCTATCAAGCACTATGTCTAGCCTTCCTACGCACACCAAGTCTTTAGCATTGAGCATGGACGCATGCCAAATATGACTAAGGCAGGATGGGCACCTATTACATTCAGCGAAGAGAAAGAGCGTGGTGTCATTTTCTGCCACGATGACCAGCTGATCATTCAAGTAGATATTTCCAACTTCAATGTTGGCCGTATCCTCGAGGACACTGGTAGCTTGGTGCGTGTCATGTTCGGAGAAGCCTTCAACGAACTTCAGGTCCCTGACCACCTGCTTGACCGAAGCATCATGCCTCTTGTGAGTTTTTCTGGCGATGTTGTCCAACCCATTGGCAGCATCCACCTCCCCATTTCAATCGATTTAGCACCCCAACGGGCCACGGTTACCACTCCCTTTCTAATCGTTGATTGTCCTATGGCTTATAACGTCATCCTTGGATGCCTAGCTTTGGCACAAATGAGGGTCTTCATCTTTACACACATGCTAATGCTAAAATTCCTTACTCTTCACGACATAGGCATAGTGCGAGGCGACCAACTTGGTGCCTCACACAATTTTTAAAACTCAAAATTTGCCATCTACTTTAACCTAACAAATGGGACATTTAAGTAACTAGTACCACTCTTACTCCAATTCCATATGGTTTAGTAAACAACTTCAATAGGAATCCGGAATCTAATTCTCCTAAATCCAACTCCTCAATTCAATTCATCATCAATTCAATTCCTCCTAATCTAATTACAGATTAGTAAACATACCATAAAGAAGAAACAACATACCCTAAAGAAGAAACAGAATAGCAATACTTGCGTAGCACTGTACTTGGTTGGATCTTTAATGCTCTTGCCAACTGTATTAGCTGTCTTTGGGATGGGCCTTAGATGGAAACAACAACATGGTAAGACTGCCAAGTATTTCTTATTGAGAGTGTGAATCCCACGTCGAGAAATTAATTAAACCATTGTCTATTGTTTAAATGATCTTGATTCTCATCATCCAATACCAATTGATTTTTTGATTAATATCCTATTAGAGTAGGCTATTCACGTATTGAGCCCATACTCTCGTGCTCCCACATCATTGGCAAAACCATTGATTTTTATGTCGGGTCTATGTAGGTTTTCTTTTTGATCCATTGGCTGCGATAAACCCTAGAAAGTTTTTCGTAAAAACGAAAAACTTGCTTCATAAACGTGTAATGGTCTATGTCTCATATGTATATCAATATTCAAGTCCATCGTGATGATTCTTTTCATTTGTAGAGATGATGAAGAATTTCAAACCAAATTGGTTGGTGGAGTGCGAGGGTCAACACTTTGCATACTCGGAGATTGTGAAGATTACTAATGATTTTGCATCAATAATTGGAAGAGGCGGATTTGGAACAGTCTACCTTGGCACTCTTAGAAATGAAACTCAGGTTGCTGTGAAGTTGCTCAATTCATCATCGAGGCAAGGCTCAAAAGAATTTAAAAATGAGGTAGCTATATGCAAATATATACGTATATATTTAGAATGCTGCTATTTATACTACGTTTATTGATCACACATTGACCACTTCTCTAATAGAGGCGAGTCCAAATACATTAGTGAGGTCCACCTAGTGGTCAATAAATGGGCTAATAAATGTGATACAAATAATATAGTTCTATATTTCTATAAGATTTCGTACAGGATACTAAACAAGAATCAGTATTAGTTTTGCTAAAAATAGTAGCCATAAACAAATGGCAGGTTGAACTGTTAATGAGAGCTCGTCATAGAAATTTGGTTTCTCTGGTTGGGTACTGTAATGAAGGGGAGACTATGGCGCTTGTTTATGAGTACGTGGCAAATGGAAATTTGCAACAGCATCTATCAGCTGGTAACACCTAGCTAATTCTCCTTAATTATTTTCAACGAAATCGGAACAACTTTATGAGGGTGGAAAACTTTTCTGTGCAGATGTAACTCAAGACGTTTTGACTTGGAAGGAAAGACTTGAAATTGCAGTAGATACAGCACGAGGTAACTAAACCCTAAAATAAATGTTTTCTTTGAAAAATAATATAGTCCATATATAATGTTATTATGCATGTATACGTTACACGGCTGACACACACACACACACACATATATATATATATATATATATACTTTTGCAGGACTTGAATATCTGCACAATGGTTGCAAGCCACCAATATTGCATAGAGATTTAAAGACATCCAATATCTTGTTAAATGAAAAGTTGCAAGCCAAGATAGCAGACTTTGGTCTTTCTAAAGTTCTCTCAACTGAAAGCGCTACTCATGTCTCAACAGCTGCCAAGGGAACATTTGGATACCTTGATCCTCAGTAAGTCTTAATTACTTAATTACTTTGTTTCATCCAGGAGATTTGCCCATTGAGAGTACTATTGTTCCCAAATTCGGGAATGAAAGCCTTGCATACTAATCATGTGCAAGGTATGGGTCTCTTCAGTCATTGCCAATTAGGTTTGAGTTTCGATGCTCAATCTAATTAGATTTTGTGTTGACTTATGTCCAGATATTGCAACACTGGATGGCTCAACAAAAAGAGTGATGTATACAGCTTCGGGATTGTGTTGCTCGAACTTATAACCGGTAGAGCAGCAATAGCAAGAGATGAAGAAGATGTACCTATTCACATATGTCAATGGATGTGTCCTAAATTCAAGAGCATGGAAATTGAAAGCATTGTGGATTCAAGATTACAAGGGAGCTACCTCAACTCTTCTGCTCGGAAAGCCATAGAAATTGCCATGGCATGTGCATCTTCAACAGCAATCCAAAGGCCAGATATAACTGTTGTGCATAATGATTTGAAAGAATGCTTGGAAACTGAGATGCCTTTTGAAATAACAGAGATTGTGGAGAGCGATGATGCAAGTTCAAGCAGCTCAGTTACAATGACTTTCCACATTGAGTCCCAAACTAATACTAGCAGTCTTGGAATGTTACACGAAATTTCAAATTCCTTACACACAAATTTGTAGGTTTTCTTTTTGATCCATTGGTTGCTATAAACCCTAGAAAGTTTTTCGTAAAAACGAAAAACTTGCTTCATAAACGTGTAATGGTCTGTCTCATATGTACATCAATATTCATGTCCATCGTGATGATTCTTTTCGTTTGTAGAGATGATGAAGAATTTCAAACCAAATAGGTTGGTGGAGTGCGGGGGTCAACACTTTGCATGCTCGGAGATTGTGAAGATTACTAACGATTTTGCATCAATAATTGGAAGAGGCGGATTTGGACATGTCTACCTTGGCACTCTTACAAATGAGACTCAGGTTGCTGTGAAGTTGCTCAATTCATCATCGAGGCAAGGCTCAAAAGAATTTAAAAATGAGGTAGCTATATGCAAATATATACGTATATATTTAGAATGTTGCTATTTGTACTATGTTTATTGACCACATTGCTAACCACCGCTCTAATAGATGTGAGTCCAAATACATTAGTGAGGTCCACCTGGTGGTCAATAAATGGGCTAATAAATGTGATACAAATAATGTAGTTCTATATTTCTATGAGATTTCGTACAGGATACTAAACAAAATCAGTAATATTAGTTTTGCTAAAAATAGTAGCCATAAACAAATGGCAGGTCGAACTGTTAATGAGAGCTCATCATAGAAATTTGGTTTCTCTGGTTGGGTACTGTAATGAAGGGGAGACTATGGCGCTTGTTTATGAGTACGTGGCGAATGGAAATTTGCAACAGTATCTATTAGCTGGTAACACCTAGCTAATTCTCCTTAATTATTTTCAACGAAATCGGACCAAACTTTATGAGGATGGAAAACTTTTCTGTGCAGATGTAACTCAAGACATTTTTTTTTTTGTCTGAACCACGAGGTGGCCCTGGATGGGCCCAAATTATGGGTGGCACCTTTAAGCCTTAACCACAACCCAGACTAATCCCTGCTCACACCGGGTCGGCCCGTAAGGGGTAAAGTGCTGGCCAAAGTGGTGACTCCATACAAGAGCAGGGATCGAACCCCTGACCTCTCTTAAGGAATGAGAGTGCCGAACCACTCACACCAACCACCTTGGTTAACTCAAGACGTTTTGAGTTGGAAGGAAAGACTTGAAATTGCAGTAGATACAGCACGAGGTAACTAAACGCTAAAATAAATGTTTTCTTTTAAAAATAATATAGTCCATATATAATGTAACATGGCTGACACACACACACACACACACACACATATATATATATATATATATATATATATATATATATATATATATATATATATATGTATACTTTTGCAGGACTGGAATATCTGCACAATGGTTGCAAGCCACCAATAGTGCATAGAGATTTGAAGACATCCAATATCTTGTTAAATGAAAAGTTACAAGCCAAGATAGGTGACTTTGGTCTTTCTAAAGTTCTCTCAACTGAAAGCGCCACTCATGTCTCAACAGTTGCTAAGGGAACATTTGGATACCTTGATCCTCAGTAAGTCTTAATTAATTAATTACCTTTTTTAATCCAGGAGATTTGTGCATTGAGAGTACTATTGTTCCCAAATTAGGGAATGAAAGCTTTGCATAACTAATCATGTGCAAGGTCATAGGTCTCTTCAGTCATTGCCAATTAGGTTTGAGTTTCGATGCTCAATCTAATTAGATTTTGTGTTGACGTTATGTCCAGATATTGTAGCACTGGACAGCTCAACAAAAAGAGTGATGTATACAGCTTCGGGATTGTGTTGCTAGAGCTTATAACCGGTAGAGCAGCAATAGCAAGAGATGAAGAAGATGTACCTATTCACATATGGGAATGGATGTGTCCTAAATTCGATAGCATGGAAATTGAAAGCATTGTGGATTCAAGATTACAAGGGAGCTACCTCAACTCTTCTGCTCGGAAAGCCATAGAAATTGCCATGGCATGTGCATCTTCAACAGCAATCCAAAGGCCAGATATAACTGTTGTGCATAATGATTTGAAAGAATGCTTGGAAATTGAGATGCCTTTAGAAATAACAGAGATTGTGGAGAGGTATGATGCAAGTTCAAGCAGCTCAGTTACAATGACTTCCCACATTGAGTCCCAAACTAATACTAGCAGTCTTGGAATGTTACACGAAATTTCAAATTCCTTGCACTAATTTGTTGAGCTTTTTCTTGTATCTATACTATACTAGAATTTAAGAGAACCTACCTTGTTAATCATTTTAACGAATTCGAACAAATTATGTCATTAGTTAATTAAGTTCCAATCCACTCTTATTGTTTATCAAGTTGATTTTTAGATTTTCAACCTAGACAGAGACTAGATTAAGATTTGTAGACAGAGACTACTTACTAAACCCTAAAAATAGAAAGAAAACAAAACAAGGAAAATAAGAGAACGGATTTACTACCGAATAATATGAAGTTGCCTTGTTTTCATGGGAGTGGTGTAATTGGAGGGACAAGGACTGTCCAATTGAAAAATAAGTGAGGGCATTATGGGAATGTCAAAAATTCATTAAAACCACCAGTTATTTTTTTTTTTTTAAGCAGCTTTTAAAAACTGGATGCTGCACAAGGTCTGCAACTAATAAAATGATTTTCATGATCCTTTTTTTAGCAAGAATCTCTTTTATTTGTTTGAATTTTTGTGTGAGCAATGTAAGAATTTTAAAATGCAGGATTGGAGTATCTGCATTGTGGTTGTAAGCCGCCTATAATGCACAGAGATGTGAAATCAACAAACATCTTGCTGAATGAAAATTTCCAAGCCAAAATATCTGATTTTGGCCTGTCTAGAAATTTCCCTACTAATGATGGAACTCATGCATCCAGCCTTCTTGCTGGCACTACTGGCTACCTTGATCCTGAGTAAGTATTTCACAGTTTTAATTTTCCCATTATTAACTAAAACAGCAAGTCTGGGAATTTCCCTAGTAGTACTTAAATTCACAACAATCTTGGAAGCAAACACAAATTAACTAAAACAGCAAGAAGAATTAGGAAAGAAGTGGACATTTTAACAAAGTCCTTTGCATCAGAAAATGTGATCTGATGAGTTCCATGTATGGTTTGGCTTGCAGGTTCTACCTATCAAACAGGTTGAATGAGAAAAGTGACGTTTATAGCTTTGGGGTTGTGCTGTTGGAGGTTATCACAAGCAGACCGGTTTTAACGAGGACGCATGAGAGAATTCACATAAGTCAATGGGTTGGTTTCATGCTTGCAAATGGAGACATTAACAGCATCATCGATCCGAGGTTAGAGGGAAATTTCAATACCAACTCCGTCTGGAAAGCTGTGGAAATAGCAATGGCATGTGTATCCATAAATGCCATCAAGAGGCCAAGCATGAGCCAAGTAGCGGTGGATTTGAAGGAGTGTTTGGCAACAGAATGTGCTCGAACAAATCATAGCCGTGTAGCTGAATTAGATCATTCCAATGCGTTAATGGCTGACAATTCGATCGTTAGGCTAACTCCCTCCGTGAGGTAGTACTGGTACTAGCAATAATGCTTCTGCTTGAGTTCCATTGTGCCTTTGTAGCTAATCATGAAAAGAAGCATGAATTTGGGCTCTTGTTTTGGCTCTGTTCTAGACTTCTAGTATTGATATAAGTTCTTCACATCACAGAAGTTAGGCTTCATCTCCCCAAGTTTTTAGTCTTCCATATTTCTTGGATGTTGTTCAAGTCCATGAATTAGGCTTCTTGTTTGAGCTCTGTTCTTGTAATAACTTAAGGTCATATTACCATAAATATTAGTCTCCGAAGTTTTCAATTTTCCTGCTTATTGTTATGTTTATATTCTCTTTTTTTTTTTTATCTTTTTTTTTTTTCGTGTGTAAAGAAGTAGGAAACTTAATATGTGATTCCAATCGCAACTATATATATATATATATCCTCAATCAAGACTTTATGAATAATGTCTAGAGGCATTTCAAACCACTCATAAACATGAGTACATAATAGAGCACATCTGACAGTCCTATGTGCTACACTATTTGCCTCACAACGAGTGCGTAAAAATTTAACCCGGCTGAAAGTATCGCGTAAAATTCACCACTACATTAATAGTCTCCTTCAAAAATCACCCATTCCAAGGCTAACATTTCAGCAAACATCACAGCAGCCTCCGTTGCAGCTACAGCCTCCTTAAGCTTTGCTGATGAAACCCCGGTTACCTGTTTGGGCAACCCGGCAACAAAACACCCCTAGTTATCCCCTG
Organism: Prunus kanzakura; assembly: GCA_020521455.1. Classification (NCBI taxonomy): domain Eukaryota; kingdom Viridiplantae; phylum Streptophyta; class Magnoliopsida; order Rosales; family Rosaceae; genus Prunus; species Prunus kanzakura. The sequence continues at coordinate 528,223 of BPUM01000838.1, forward strand.
TCTCAGCGTTTTTTGGTTCACTGTGGGGTAAATGGTTATCATTGACCATTGCGTGACTCTTATGACTCAGAGGTGAGGTTGCGGTGGAGAAGGCGCCAGGTGGGGTCGTAGACGGCGGAGCTGATGCTCTGTTGGTTGCTGCGATATTGTTGGTGGGTAAGGCAGTGGTCGGTGGCCAAAGACGGTGTCGTTTTGGATTTTCGGAGCCATAAGAATCAGCCGACGACAGGTCGGCGTCAAGGAGGACGCCGCTCTTGATCAAAATCTTGTCGGTGAGATGGGGTGGGGAACAGGGGCGGTGGGTTGTTTGGCAGGGAAGAGGTTGGGTTTTTTTAAGTTTTATTTTATTTGACATTATTTTATCATTTTCTATATATATATATATATATATATAGGAATTAGTTAGCATATGGGTCCTACAATGAACACGTCATCAGTTAATGTCTGACCAAACGGTTAATTTAACGGAAAACTTAGGGCCCGTTCGTTTATGTTTTGAGAGCCCATTTTCATTTTGAGAGAACAAAAACAAACAAAAAACCTGTTCGATGGGCAAAAACAGAAAACACAAAAAACATTTTATGAAAACAAAAACAACTTCATGTATACTTGTAGAAAACAGAAAAAAACTGTTTTCATTCTCACAAGAAACAACACTGAAAACACGTTGCTTCTCTCCCCATCAGACCAAAACCACCGTAAAAAACGTTGCCAATAGAGAACCACACGCAGAGCTTGAACCACCACCATCACCCAATCAAAATCACCACCGCCCCATCGAACTAGATTGACATCACCGCCACTCAATCGAACCCAATAAAATCTCTACGCAATTGAATCGAACCACCATCGTTGAACAACTAATTGCCAAATCAATTTTCAGTCCAAAAAAAAGGAAAAGGAGCTGGGAAGCTATTGGAAGGTGAGGTTGCAGTGAGAAAGAGACAGAGAGAGGGTGCAGCAACATGAAGAGAAAGTGGAAAAGAGGGGGTTGGTCTAATTCTTCAATTTTGAGGAGATAGAGAGAGAGAGAGAGAGAGAGGGGGGGGGGGGGGGGGAATGATAGAATTGGGGCGTGTTTGCAGAGAGTGAAAGCGAAGGTTGGGTTGAGGTTTTTTTTTATTTTTTATTTTATTTATACTAAAGATAATTCTAGTTTTATACTACAGAATTTTATTCTATTTTTTAAATGATATTCTTTTAGATGATTAAAAAATACTTTTTAAAAATAATATACGTACTAATTTTTTTTTAAAACTCACATATTGATTACATAATGTTGTATTAAAAAAACATAATGCATTTTAATTAAAGTTACATACATATTCACTGTTTTTGTCATTTTTACATACTGCCAGACGCGTTTTCACTGTTTTTGTTCTCTGAAAATAATTTTCAACCAAGCTACCAGACACGTTTTTGTTCTCTGAAAATGCGTTTTCATTTTCTCGTTTTCATTCTATGAAAACATTCTCTGAAAATGCTCTCTGAAAACATTACCAGACGGGCCCTTAAATTGGTCAGATTTGAAAACATTGGAATGTAAATTGATAAAATTGAAACCTCGTGGTCCATATTGAGAATGACCCCAAATCGTCAGGGTGTCTTTTTTTCGTTAGTCCTAAATTTTAGAAACCAAAAAAAATGAGATTTTTTTATTTAAACCCCACACTTCTCTTAGTTCACCCCATGTTCTAAGTTCACCCCATCTTTTAATTTAAATTTTCACAATTTTTAAGAAAACTTCACTATCTTCCCAAACTACCCTTAAATATACCACAAACTGAAAAAATAAGAAATAAAAGAGTTTTTCTATTTAAACCCCACAATTTTCTTTGATTCTAGCAAAAAAAACACAAACAAATAGAACCTCAAACCTGAAATTTAATACTTTCTAGAGAAAGATAACAACTTTACCTCTCTTCACGTAGAGGAATTTCTCCTGATCTGATCCAATTTATACTTTACATCTGTCCTGATCCAATTTAATTAGGATGTAGAGGAGTTTGTATTTTTCTAAAACTTAATATAAGGAGTGATGGGGTGTGTTGGGTGTGTGTATAGATGTACTAGGGTTAATTATTAAGTTGGATGACCTTTTTTGTCATTTTACACAATAATAAAACTTACAGCTTAATAATTTAAGTATTGGGGTGAACAAAGAGAAGTGCGGGGTTTAAATAGAAAATCTCAAAAAAATATAGAAACCGAACAAGTTCATTCTTTTTCCAACACTAACACAAGTACAACCAAACCCCCAACCCCCCAAAAAAAACACAAATAAGTGGAAATAAAAATGGAAGCCAATTAATTAGCAAACAACCAGACAATACAAAATTGTGAGAAGTAGAGTTGTTTTCTAACACCAACCAGTGATGTTATCTTTGCCTCTTTTTCTCTGTTTTAAAGACCTCTGGTTTTTGGGGTGAAACCAAAAAAAAGTTGCTAGTGTCGTTCCAGCCAATTGGCCACAGAGAAACCACATTGAAAGAAGGAGGAAGAAGAAAATTGGTGGAGAGCAGAGCCAGTTCATTTATTTTGAGCTATCAGATGAGAGGAAAAAAAAGAAGAAAAAAAAAAGGGGAGAGAAACAGAGAGGAGAGAAGGAAATAAGGAGAAGAGTATACTGGAAGCTTGGGAGCTGCAGCCCGCATGAGACATGGAGTAATGGGACTTACAAAAGGAATGCGATTTTCCTTATTTTAATCTTTTTTGTATCATAGAAAAAAAAAAACAATAGACAAAAAACAATGTAATATGATTGCCTAAGTTGTGGGCTAATATTTATTTGTAGCGCATTTGTGAACACTTTTAAGCCTGGGATGAAAATCAGCACTAGGCCAGGGCCCAGCCAAGCCCCTCTTTAGTTCCGCCCTTGGTTTTAATCGCAATGGTCCTTGTTTTATACCTGAATTTCATTTTTGATGCAATATTTTATTTTTTGTGGTTATGTAATCCTTATACTTCCAATAGTTCATTTGTGTGGCAATTTCGTTTTTCAGACAATTCTGTTTACTTTCGTCAATGTTAGGGGTAAATCAAACATTTTACTTCTTGTATATATGGTAAATCAAATATTTCTCCACCACATCAAGTAAAAAAAAAAAAAAAAGAGGAAAATTGAATAGAACAGATGAAATTTTACCCATCAATAAATGGCCAGATTGACAAAATAATACAAAATGACGAAATTAATACCCATGATAGATTAGAGGACAGTAAAAACCAAAAAAAATCAAATTGAATGATAAAAAATGAAACGCAGGTATCACTTGACTTGACCATTGCGATTAAAAGCCTTTTTTTTTTTTAAAAAATGTATATACATAATTACAAAATCATAGCATGGCCTTTATCAATGTTGATATACAATATACATTCAAATGATATACCTTATCAAAATTCAATCTAACAACATGGTTTCAATAAAAAAGAAAACAATCTTATCTAAGGATAAAATTCTAACCACCCTTGGTCAATTTGCATTTTTTTTAGCTCGGTAGACAAATCTTCTAACTACCCTTGGTCAATTTACATTTTCAATATATTATAGTATATTAATATGTGCTTGCATGTTGGCACTTGTGCAAGTATATGGATTCTCATATTATATATCTAAACAATATGAAGTTGCCTTGTTTTCATGGAGACAATGTAGAGAGTTAAAGAATTAGTTCAGTTTGGGGGATTTTCATATTTTGAATATATGTCAAGGACATCAGCCAAGGAATTTCAGCAGGTGGAGTCTAGATACGTAGATAGATGGTTGGTGAATAATAAGTAAATATAATTAATTAGTATTTATTAAGTAATTTATGAAATTAATTAAAATACTTAAATACTAATTATTCATTAAATCAAGAATCATTTAAATATAATTAATAATTAATATAATTAGATAAGGCTAAGATATTACTTAATTGCAAATCTAAATATATAAAGCAAAAGGCAGAGAATGGTGAAACATTCAAAATACCAGAAAATGCCCTTGGTTAATGCAAACATTAAGAATTGAAATTATTAATTAAATGAGGATAATATGGTAAATTCACACATTTTCATATTTAAAAAAATTAAAATTAAAAGAAAAATCGGATAATGGATCCTATTTTCATGGAAAACAACTACTCATTATCTTTTTTAATTCTAAAATAAATTTAAAATTTTTTTATAAAAAAAAAAAAAAACCTCTCGCAGGCGCGGAAGCGCGTGCGGAGAGGCTAGTATTAAAATAAACAAACTAATTTTGTATAAAAAACAAAGTCCACAAAATAATTTAAAATAATTAATTACTATTTATTATTTGATTTTTGAAATTAGAAAAATATTTAAATACTAATTATACATTAAAGAAATAATAATTAAAGTAATTAAAAAGGACTAAGGTATTACTTAATTATAAAAAAGAAAACCATTTGATTTTTCATGATCCTTTTTTTTATAGCAAGAATCTCTTTTATTTGTTTGAACTTTTGTGTAAGCGAAGTAAGAATTTTAAAATGCAGGGTTGGAGTATCTGCATTGTGGTTGTAAGCCACCGATAATGCACAGGGATGTGAAATCAACAAACATCTTGCTGAATGAAAGTTTCCAAGCCAAAATATCTGATCTTGGCCTATCCAGAAATTTCCCTACTCATGATGGAACTCATGCATCCAGCCTTCTTGCTGGCACTCCTGGCTATCTCAATCCTGAGTAAGTATTTCGCACTTTTAGTTTCCCATGATCATCTTTGGTTGTACTTAAATTCATAACATGTTATGTCACTGAAGCAAACACAAATTAAAAATTAAATAAAACTGGAACAAGAATTAGGAAATAACAAACAAGTGGACATTTAGCAGTCTTTTGCATTAGAAGATATGATCTGAATTGCATATATGGTTTGGCTTGCAGGTTCTACTCTATCGAACAGGTTAAATGAGAAAAGTGATGTATATAGCTTTGGGGTTGTGTTGTTGGAGATTATCACAAGTAGACCGGTTATAACGAGGACACATGAGAGAATTCACATTACTCAATGGGTTGGTTTCATGCTAGCAAATGGTGATATTAACAGCATTGTCGATCCGAGGTTGGAGGGAAATTTCAATACCAACTCCGTCTTGAAAATCCCAATGAGTTAATGCCTGACAATTCGATTGCTAGGCTAACCCCCTCTGTCAGGTAGTACTAGTACTAGTACATGACGCTGCGTTGTTGTAGCTTATCCAGTTATATATAGTACCATGAAAAGAAGCATGAATTTAGGCTCTTGCTTTGGCTCTGTTCTAGACTTCTAGTATTGATTTAAGTTTCTTCTCATCACTGATGTTAGGCTTCAGCTCCCCAAGTTTGTAATCTTCCATTTTTCTTGCATGTTGTTAAAGTCCACATGAATTTGGGATTTGGCCTCTTCTTTTAGGTCTGTTCTTGTATTAAACTTAAGGTCATATTACCATATATACTAGTCCCCATCTCCAAAGTTTGTAGTTTCAACTTTCTTGCTTAGTGTGTTCACATTTTCTTGTTTTAATTTCTTTTGTGTTTATTTTTTCTTGGAAAGTTCAACGGTGCGAGGGAAATTAACTTTATTAAAAACTAAAATGATGTAGGGGACTTGATATCTGATGTCAATTACAACTATCCTCAATTAAGACTTTATGAATAGTGTCCACAGGCACTTCAAACCACTCAAAAACATGAGTATAAACTAGAGCACATCTAACAGTCTTAACATTAACAGGCCTAACATTTCAGCACACATCACAGCCGCCTCCCCTGCAGTTACAGCCTCTTCATGCAATGAAATGCAAGTTCCTTTCTTTGATCATGACCTTTGACTTGGCTGTACCCTCCACGCTACTGACCAACCAATGGCTAAATAGTTAAGCAGAGAACACATAATGTCTTTGTCAATTTTATGTCTTCCTAAAAATATTGGTGCTAGTGTGTGTGAGAGAAACCCCCCTCCCTGTAGTTTAGACTAGGGTTAATCGTTTTATTAGTCCCTGAACTTAGACCCGATTTGCATTTGAGTACCTCAATTTCCAAAATGGGTCCCGTGGTCCTTCAACTTCAATATCATTAGGACAAATGGTCCTGCCGTTAATTTTGTTAACTTTTCTGTTAAATGTAGAGGTAAAATGATATTTTTGTATCAAAATTGATTAAAATATGAATAACAAATTAAAAAACTAAAAAATTAAAATTAAACTCTCTCTCTCCCCCTCTATCCCGATTTCTACTCCCCCAAAACTTAATTTTTCTTCTTTTTTTTTTGTTGGTTTTTTATTTGATTTTCTTTTATTGTTATTTTAAAGATATAATTTTTTATTCATTTTTTTGGTTTTAATATAAAAATACCATTTTTCCCCTGCATTTAACAAAAAAAGTTAACAAAATTGACGACAAGACCATTTGTCCTAACGAAAGTGAAGTTAAAGGACCACATGAACCATTTTGAAAATTGAGGTACTCAAATGCAAATCGGATCTAAGTTCAGGGATTAATAAAATGATTAACCCTTTATACTATCACTTGTACTCAAAATAATAATAAATATATATATATTGGTACGTGTTGAGTCGATCACTTTTTAGGTCATCTCATTCGAAGATGAATGAATTTTCATAGGAAGTGCGGGGCCTATTCAGTTTCAAGGTCCATTTTAATGCCCCAAACTCGTGTTAATATCTCTTTTTTCGTGAAAAACTTTTTTAAAAAAATTAGACCATCGTCAAGAAGCGAGCTAGCTAAGCCGAGAGGGCTCCTCTTCAACCCAAACCCATCTCTCTTAAATCGGAGGCTATATGGGAAATCCTAGCAAAGAATTATGTAAATGGCCATATACTATAAAATTTGCTTTTCTTGTCAATAATCTCAAGAGATATTTAGTCATATACCCATTCTTAGCACTAATAATATAGATAAATCATACACCATTTAATTTCTATAAAAAAACAAAAAAACAACCCAAAAAATGACAGCTGTCCCTATTGAATTTAATTTTGATTATTAAATTACTTTGATGCCTTATTGAGTGTTTTGGGATTTTTTATGAGGTTTTGGGGTTTGGGTTGTTTTAAGAAATCAATGATAGTTTTGTAATTTAAAAGAAGTTAAAAGCATTTTTGTTATGTTGTAAATGGGCTTTGGGTGTATTTCTAAAGTCCATTTCATATAGGGTTTTTGTATAATTTGGGCTCCTATATTGGGTATAATAGTAAATCTCCATAATCTCAATGGCCATATACTTGTAGGACTTTGGAAGCTTATCAAATTCCTCAAAAACTTTTAGACTTCTTGACCTTCGCGTATGAAATTAAATAATTTCTTAAAGACCATAAACCCACCCCCAACAAATCTTCAATCTAAATTCCTTGAACCCTAAAGCCATCATAGAGAGAAAATTCCATGAACCCTCAACCCATAATAGAGAGGAGGGATGGAGAGAGAGAGAAAGGGAGAGAGGGAGAGAGATTGGAAAAATGAAAGAACGACGGGAGCCATGGCAGAAAGTGGGCGGGCGGAGGCTTTGTTGGCAAGCTCAGGGAAGGGGTTGTTGGGGATTTTTATTATTATTGAGTTTTTTTATTTTAGTTTTATTTTTATGGTTTTAAATTATAAAATTAGACTTTTAATATTATGTCAAGGGTAAACTGCCAAATACCCCCCCTGAACTATCACGCTTGTCAAAATCTCCACCCTAAATTATTTTTCAGCTAATTTAGCCCTCAGACTATTTTAAATGGTCAATTTAGCACATGTCGTCAAGTTTTTAGACTTCCATCCAATTTTCTGTTAATTATAAAGGTAAGTTTGTCATTGTACAAGGACAATACCAAAAAATAATAAAGAAAATGTCTTGCTTCTCTCCCCATCTATCTCTCCAGATCTGCCTCTCTCTCTCTCTCTCTCTCTCTCTTTCTCTCTCTCTCTCTCTCATTTTTCCTTCTTATTCTTCTCTCCCTCTCACTTTCTTTCAAGAATCCGATTCAAGTGCAACCCATATTCTGATATCCTGGTGCACCCGCCCCATATTCAACAACATCAGCCAGTTCAATCTGAAGAATTTCGTCCTAGCCCTGAACCATTGTCCAATGCACCTTCAACCAAACCCAGAATGCGTTGGACACAAGAACTTCATGAAGCCTTTGTGGAAGCTGTGAGAAGTGACAGCTTCTTTTAGTAACAACACTCACCATCAAAGAAGCAGAAGCAAACAATTGTGGCTTGTTTAGCAGAGCTTCTAATTATAGTATTTTAATTACATTAACCTCTAATAAGAGAAAAAATGGTCATCCAACAAGAAATAATCAACCAAAAGATAGAACTAGAAGTTGAATAGCATCAATATACCTGAACACCATAGGACAATAGTCCTTCCACCCTTCCACCGAAACTCAAACGACTGATGGGGCGACGTTTTGTTCGATCCTTCAGGTGGAAACCTGGTTCAGAACTTCTCTTTGGGATCGAAATCACTGGGCTTAAGATCCCTCACTATCGAAGTATGCTTCCCAATAGAGTGTCTAAAAATTAAAAACACCACAACATCAAATACCAGCCTCCATTGATAAAGAAAACCCATAAGCAAAAAATCACTTCACAGCTTGTAAAATCGAAAAATCAAAAAAAGTACCTAATACCTAGGGGTGGGCACGGTATGGTACGGTACGGTATTGGGCTCGTACCGCTACCGATACCGGAAATTAAAACTGGTATGGTACGGTATGGGATTATAGTTTGCCAAAGTTGGTACCGTACCATACCGTACCAAATCGGTATCGGTATGGTACGGTACCATTTCGGTATCAAAATGACACAACTCAAAAATGAACTAATTCAATATTCAACCTATTCATTCACCAAAATAAGTGATGCCTAAGTTACACATTCGAAGATTCAACAAATTCAATATCCAAATCCTAATCAACGAAATCAATATCCCTCAACACATTCAATATCCAAATCAACCAATATCACACAAAATTATCTTGATGACAACAAGTTCTCTCTAGTTTTCATAACACTTTAAAAATAAAAAATAACAACAATTTCAAAATTGAAGTTGAAGTGAAGGACCGTACAATAACAACATATCAGATATCATTAGAAGTAGTACTTTTGCAAATTTCAGAACACATATAGACCCCTAGGAAAAAAACTGAGTCAACCTTCTCTTCTGTCGTGTTTTCATCAACATTGGAAAAAAGGCTGTTAGACTTAGACCCATTAACACTAATATTAAGATTATTCCCACCACTAATCAACTATTTAACATCTTCTAGATCACAGATTCAACATTTCAGAATTTCAAGTACTTCGGCCCTCTAACAGATTCAACATTTCCTAGCATACTATCAACATTCTGGACAAGGAATTCCCTCAACTTCATTCGTATTTAATTAACTCTAAATAAATTATACTTCAGTGAAGTGTATTCGGTACGGTACGGTATCAACCGGTACCAAATATTTGGTACCGCTACCATACCATACTCTATTGGTACGGTACGGTATCGTACCGAATAAGCCCTCATCCCAAATGAAACGGTATGAAATCGGTATGGTACGGTATGGTTCGGGTACGGTTTCGGTATTTCGGTTTAGATGCCCACCCCTACTAATACCCAATTGAAGATTGAGCATCAAATCGTAGTTCTTATGCCCTTTTGATATGGTCTTGCCAGGCTTCTTGGGCTCGCCAGAAAAACAACAGGGACTTCGCCGGAACTTGCCAAACCCATCTCGATCGAAACCTACACCGTTTCTGTAGAACATCGAAGCCTCCACATTATCGATAACATCACAAGTACTATCCCCTGCTTCCCCACCAACTCCCATATACAAATCCTGGGAAAAGTCCTCTCCGCCAAGCTCCCTCTAGCCCCATCCACCGACGAAACGGAGCGTTTTCGCATCATAATCGTCAGATTCTCAGCCCCAAAAGCCCCAATGTCGGTCAAGCTCTACTCCTTCCCTTTTTTTTTTCCTTTTCTTTTTCCCAGTTTTGTAGTTTTAACAATTTAATTATTTTAAACTTAAAAAAATTAAATTTTAATTGAACATTGAGTCACGTGCCAAACATGTGACATTTAGACAAAAAATTGGCCGAAATTGAATGAAAACAAACGGCGAGGGCTAAATTGACCATTTAAAATAATATGAGGGCTAAATTGGCTGAAAAAATAATTCATAGTGGACATTTCGACAATCGATATAATTCAAGGGGGTCCAGTGGATTGAAGCCTAATATTATATCAATGGGAAATTTGTGCACATAAAATATATTTCACATTCGACTTTTTGGTAGTTTCGACAGAGACTGGTTAGCCTGAAACAAAGATATGTATACCAAACCATTCTAGTACTAATAATATGTTTTATTAGCTAATGGGATTAAATAAATATTGTGATACTTCACTTTCTAGCATTACTCGGTCAAGAAATATCGTAATATGGATAGTTACTCTGCTATTTTAATTAAAATCATAGCAACTCTGCTATTGTATAGTCATATTCATGTCCAAGTCTTCTCCTGTATTTTACAAGTCTTCCGCAGACCCACTGTCTTTCAAATGCATGCCAAATTTCCACAAAAGTCGAAGTAAATTGGTCATAATTGTTAACTATGTGTAGAACATGTCATCAACATGACATACGTGCAAGAGCTGCTGCACCTACATGAACGAGACGAACCAAGTCAATTGAGCCCATGCAATTTCCCTTCTGTCAATTTCAATGAATTCTCCTGCTCTGGGCTAAAGTGATAGGACCCGACCCAAATTCCACTTTGGAATCTGAGCCGGACCCTGTGCGTGTCCGACACCTGGCAGATGCCGGACACAAATGACCTAATTGCCCTTCTAGTCAAATTTCAAAAAAAACTGGGGTTTGACTTTTGCCGAAAACTCAGCAGAGTCTCCCCCTGCAATTAGACCAATCCCAAGATTACACCTGTCAAACATGCATATAAAAATATACACCAACTGCCAGCATACAAATAAATACATACCAACAGTTAGACATGTGTTCTAGGGCAATATCAGAGCATCTATACAGAGTAGGTTACAAATAAAACACAACTAATCAAAACCCTACGTTGTCAAGGGATGTAGCGGAAGATGGACTCGGCCCGGTGGTGGCGCACTGATGCACGACTACTGCCTGGGGGCGCAAAACATTGAAAAGGTGAGTGGACCAAAAATAAAGTTTAGAAAATAACATACGGACGTACTAACCCCACTATAAAAACAGTTATGAAAACTAAATCATTTTCTTATGTATATACCCGTACTGAAATCAATGCATTCATATATATATAAATCAATCACACACTTGATCAAACATTAATTCCTTGGAAGCATTGAAATCAACTTAAATCTACCACCTAGGTGTACCCATTTATTTCCGTCAATTCCTTTTAATTCCGTCAATTCCATCCTCGTGCCACCAGAGTGACACATCCTAGCAGACCTCGGGAAACACAAAGTCAACCCGAGCCGCAACCCTAGCAGAATTCAGGGGACACTTGGTCGGCCTGATCCGCAATCCTAGCTAGACTCAGGGAACACTTGGCCCACCTGAGCTGCACTCCTAGCACCACACGGTCCGAGCGTCCCCGAGACTCGTGGGGCTGTGTCAAGCATGCTGACCTACCCGAAGGCAACTGGATGTCCGTCGACATCATTATAACCGAAAGCAACTAGATGTCCGTAGACATCGTTATAACCGAAGGCAACCATTTAAATCCGAAGGCAACATTTATTATACTGAAGGCAACCTTGGGTACCTAAGTGGTTTCTGAAATATATAAATATATATACGTATATATACCTTTTCTGAAAACAACTAGAATTTATAAAACTAGGTCTTAATAAACCTTAAGCCCTGTTGCCACTCAATCTGATAACTATCCCAGTTTTACTTTTCCTATCCTTTAAGGATTCTCAACTCGGCAGCAAATAAGTAAATAAACTTAAAGCTAGCAAAATCGTGCTAGGAAAATATCAATTATTAAATACTTATTCAAGATCAAATAATGGAATTTAATTGTATAAAATCATTTATAAAACAAACAGTCCACTCACAGATGATCTGAGCTAGCTGGACCCTTTGAAGGTCCCTCCTGTGAGTCAACTGGTGCCTGGGTGCCTGAATAACCATCATAATCTTTATTAATAACTGTGCTCAAAATATAATATTAAAATAAAAACCCTGACCCCCGGCTCCTAAAAGTGCTTGCATCCCTTTTAAAGGTCATTCCTATGCCCACATTAACTTTCCTCTCAATGGGCATGATTTAATAGTAACTTGGGACTCAAAAGCGATAAAGTCCCAAAAATCAACTCGGTATCTCGTGGGGTCCACGACCTCAGAATTCTGATCCGATTGTTCCTAAAGGTTCCACTATGCCTAGGACACATGTCCCGAGAGTTTGGTCTCGATCGGACGGTCGGATTGCTCACAATCGCATGATCAGACGGATGAACGAATTTCCGTAATCCTAGCCCTAGGGTTGGCCTTTTCGGAGTACCCGAAACTCCGATTGACGATCCGTCCTACACGATCCTGAAATTACCTAGAACAACATACTCCAGTTTAACTACGATCCAACGGTTCGAACGTATTGAACCCGGAAATCGCACCCTATGCAAGATCCGTTCGGGGTTCAAACGTTATCCGAATTGATATCCGTGAATTCCTACGCGCTCGTGAGAACACAAGGATTATTCTAGGTCCAAGAGTGGTGCTTGCTACCTGGCCCACGCGCCGGCCGCTTGTGGGTGTGCCTAACAATTTCCGGTGGCCGAATTTTTCTCCAAAACGTCGGCCCAAACTCCTATCTTAGGTAATACACCCTATTTAGAACCACTTTTGTTTTTGGACTATGGCCGAAAAGTGGCCGGAAGTGGCTGATACTGAGCTCTCAAAACCGGCAGAAGCTCAACTCGTAAATCAACCCTTCAAACCTCAAAATCTCTCAAAAACGTACCCAACCATCAGCTAGAACGTGAAAATCAGTCGAAAAACCATACCTAATTCGTCCGATTTGGTGGCCGGAGGAGGAAGAACCGAGGGTTTGAAAATCTGTCAAAACAGACGCGATTTCTGCGACTGTTTCCGGCAGAAATCCAGCGCTTCCTGCGGCGGCTGGAGTCGGGTTGGGTGGCTGGGGTGGCGGCGAAGGCTTGGCAGGTCAAGTTGGCCGGAGATGGTACGTGGCTGGGTGGTTATGGAGGTGAAAGGGTGGCTGGAAAGGAGAAAAATGATAAGGGGAGGGGCTGGTCTGTCGAATAGAGAGAGAGAGAACAGATTTTCAAAATCTGATTTTTCCCAAAATTACTCTTTTGCCCTTTTTACGTATTTTGCTCGTAATTCCTTCAATACAACTCAGAATTGAGCCCACTATGTGTTTACAGACTCGTTTTGTCGCGCTCCACGCAACGGTGTAAGTGGATTTCCCAAATTTCTTCATAGTCAAAACGTCAACTTTAAAACCTAATAAAATATTCTAGGGATATAATTGTCTTCTCTTTTAATAAAATATTAGTTAAATATTATTTAAGGATTGGGTTGTTACATAAAGACTCAGCAGATTTTTGTTCCCCAATAAAATAAGATAAATGAATTTCGTAGGAATTTCCCATTTCACGATTATTCAACGACATCAACCCTAACCTCATTTTACACAAATCTGAAAGTTCCTTCATGGTTATCACTAATTCAATTATTTAAAAATAAAATAAAATGAAGCATTATAGTTTTAGAATATGAGAAATTTGAAGCGAATTGAGACTATTAATCAGTGACTACTTATTAAAGACGTGAATTCTCGTTAATACTAATTATGGGCTATATATTAACAATTAATTGATCAATGGGTCAAAGTCTTATGACTCTCTCTCCCTCCCTAGCCAAAAATAAAATGACAAATAATAATAATAATAATAACACATTTTCTTTAGGTAAAAATAAAAAGAAAAATACTTTCATTAACTAGTCAATAATCAATTATTAATGTGTAATAATCAATTATTTTACAAGCCTTCCACATCAAGCCCAAAGTTTCCACAAGGCAAGCCAGATTGGTCATACTCACAGCTAGAACATGGCATAATTGACATGGACAGGTACGTCCACGACGACCAAGTCAAAGTCAATGCTCAATATTTAAGCAGAAAATAGAACTGTGTTTTCTCAATTTTGTCTTCATAATAATTATAAAAATATTGGTGCTTACTTATTTTTGACATTTTAAGAGGTGGAAAATGTTATGCCCAATTTCTAGTATAAAATAATAAAAGTAAGTATAAAGCTTGGACATTTTTTTCTAAACCCCTTCAATTTCTCACAAGTTGTCAAGTTCAATGAATTTTCCCGCTCTTGCCCAACAAAGATGAATGAATTTTCTCATCCTAAACCCCTACACTCAATCCAATCCAATAGTTGTATCAGAGCGCTTAAAAATCCTAAACCCCTACACTCAATCCAATCCAATAGTTTCCAACAATTTGTATCTGAACTTTGTTCGATCATTTTGGGCATAAGGGCTGATTCTAATCTTTTATCAGGGAGGGCTATTCGATCAACCTTGGGCGTAAGGGCTAGGATGAGGGAGAGGGGGTTTCGTCAGGATGAGGGAGGATGGGGGGCGGTGATGGCTGTGAGGACGTGGGGATGGGGAGGTGGTCGTGTACAGAGATAGAAGAAGAGACTTTTTTTTTAATTATAAAAATTAATTGATTTTTTGTTAGTTGACAGAGAGTGGATAAGAGAGAAGGTGGAGAGTTTTTTTTCAATTTTAATTTAAAAAATATATATTTATCATGTTTTATAAATGTATTTATTATTTTTAAATAATTTGTAGGTCTCTTTATTGCCACATCATCAGTTGATAGATTTTTTGACGGCATATTGACGGTGTATGAAAATAAAAGGAAATTGAATTTTATGTATATATGAAGTTGATACCAAAAAAATTTTATGTAGCAAACTTTGAATTTCGGGAAATTTCCGGTAGTAAAGTGAAATTTACCCAAAGAAAAAATTGTAAGATACATACCACTTGATTGTGTGACTAATACTTAAAAAATGATAACTCAACTATTAAATGTTAATAAATAAATAAATAAGAAATGAAACTTTTTAGGTAGAAAGGGGCAAAAATAAATTGACTCGAGAGATTTGGCTAAAAATAAATTAATAAATAGAAGAGTAGAAACGTAATTTAAAATAAAAATTAAACAAGCACTAAAGCCCTAGTGAACCCCATTAATCTCAACCTAACAAAATTTTAAAAACATATGACTAAGTCCAAAACAGAACCATGCCAAAGGTTTGGTCTGACTTTTCATTTAATTTTCAAAAGAAAAATGCTAGGGAGACCAAGTTGTGTACAAACTCTCTAATAGAGCATGAGACCCATTGTATTGGTGGGCTCCACCTTGGCATGACCCTTTTCAAAAACATCAAACATACACAGAACGCGTGCTTTAATTAAGGACATGATGTGCTATCTACAAAATGGAAGAAAGCTGGCAGAGTTTGATGGCAACAAGTATGCATTTCGATTTATTGTAGATCCTGACCGTCCATAAATCATGGCACATATGGACCATGAACAATAAATAGAGAGAGCTCATCAAATTGTGACTCGCAATGTATAATCAATGCTAGCTTAGCAACCCAATTTGAATGATGCTCATCATCATAATTGCGGACCAACCATGACTTGACTTGGCTGTAGCTTCCACACTAGAAATTACAAACAGAAAATTCTACCAATAACCAAAAGAAATTACAAACAAGTGTTCATGCACAAATTAACTAAAGTTTTTACACCACTTGAAAAATGGACTTTGAGACATGAGACAAAAAGCGTAGGCTTGACTTATGTTATTTTTATATATAAAAGGCAAAAGGTCACTTTTGGTCCCTTTAGTTTGCCACTTTTACCACTTTGGTCCCTATCGTTTCAATTTGGTCAATTTTGTCCCTGTGGTTTCAATTTGAAGCAATTTAAGGACAATCTTCAATTTCTGTCAATTTTTTTAAACTTCTGTTAGTTCTAGAAGGGCAATTCGGTCCACAAATTATTATTCTCTTTAAAAATAATTTTAAAAAATTAAAATAAAATGAATTTTTTTGATCTAGAGAATCAAAGAACCAAACATAGCAAAGCTTAGGAAGACAATCCTCATAGATTCACATTTCTCTCTTAGTTTCTCTCTCAGTTTCTCTCTCTCTCTGTAGACTTGGTGGGGATAGATCTGTGGGTTGCGGCAGGCAAAGAACTTGGTGACGAAGACGATGGCGTGGCCTTGACGAAGAGGGTGGTGTGGCCTTGGCAACGAAGACGAAGATGACGAATCTAGTGTGGGGCTCGTCGGATCTGGAGAGAGGGAGGTTGGCTAGTGTTCGGGTGGGGCTGGGTTTTATATTTTCTGGGGCAGGATCCTTGGTTGGGGTGGGAATGGGTGTCCAGGTTTCTTCTTCCTTCATTGAATCATTCCTAGGTTGTTTTGATGTTTTCCGTTTGCTCTAACATCCTTCTTTATTTTTTGGTTACAACTCTAAGATCCTTCAAGTTATACGAATTTCCTTTAAAAAGAAGCTATGGTTCGTCTTAATAACGACTTTTGTTTGGTTGTTCACTTCGTTATTGCTATAAAATATACTAGTTCCAAAGATTTCCTTCTGGGAACAAAACTTATTGCGTAAGGGTTATGCACACCTTGCTTTTATTGTTATGTAAAACAAACCAAAAAGTTGCGCAAATGGAGAAGGAAAAATATGAAAGCTTACAGAATGATGATAAAGAATACATTTTGTGCAAAAAGAGAGAGGAGCCAATCCGCTCTCTCCAACTCAGATTCCGCAACTCTCTCACTAGCAAGGTGTTATACTCAAAGCCTCAGTTCTAGATCAGAAAATTCATTTTATTTTAATTTTTTAACATTATTTTTAAAGAGAATAATAATTTGTGTACCGAATTGCCCCTCTAGAACTAACAGAAGTTAAAAAAAAATTGACAGAAATTGAAGATTGTCCTTAAATTGCTTCAAATTGAAACCACGGGGAAAAAATTGACCAAATTGAAAAAACAAGGACCAAAGTGGTAAAAGTAGCAAACTACAGGGACCAAAAAAAGTGACCTTTTGCCTATATAAAATGATATCCATTCAACACAAAATACTCATTTTGGGCATAAGGGCTGATTCTAATCCTTTATCAGGGAGGGCTATTCGATCAACCTTGGGCGTAAGGGCTAGGATGAGGGAGAGGGGGTTTCGTCATGATGAGGGAGGATGGGGGCGGTGATGGCTGTGAGGTGGTCGTGTACAGAGAAAGAAGAAGAGACTTTTTGTTTTCAATTAAAAAAATTAATTGATTTTTGTTAGTTGACAGAGAGGGGATAAGAGAGAAGGTGAGAGTTTTTTTTCAATTTTAATTTTAAAAAATATATATTTATCATGTTTTATAAATGTATTTGTTATTTTTAAATAATTTGTAGGTCTCTTTATTGTCACGTCATCAGTTAATAGATATTTTGATGGCATATTGATAGTGTGTATGAAAATAAAAGGAAATTGAATTTTATGTACGAAATTGATACCAAAAAAACTTTATGTAGCAAACTTTGAATTTCAGGAAATTTCCGATAGTAAAGTGAAATTTACCCAAAGAAAAAAATGTAAGATACATACCACTTGATTGTGTGACTAATACTTGAAAAATGATAACTCAACTATTAAATGTTAATAAATAAATAAATAAGAAATGAAACTTTGTAGGTAGAAAGGGGCAAAAATAAATTGACTCGAGAGATCTGGCTAAAAATAAATTAATAAATAGAAGAGTAGAAACGTAATTTAAAATACAAATTAAACAAGCACTAAAGCCCTAGTGAACCCCATTAATCTCAACCTAACAAAAATTTAAAAACATATGACTAAGTCCAAAACAGAACCATGCCAAAGGTTTGGTCCGACTCTTCATTTAATTTTCAAAAACATCAAACATACACAGAACGCGTGCTTCAAGGACATGATGTGCTATCTACAAAATGGAAGAAAGTTGGCAGAGTTTGATGGCAACAAGTATCCATTTCGATTTATTGTAGATCCTGACCGTCCATAAATCATGGCACATATAGACCATGAACAATGATCATCAATATCATGAGAGAATTGTTCAACTAATTCTCTCTCAAAACATAAATAGAGAGAGCTCATCAAATTGTGACTCGCAATGTATAATCAATGCTAGCTTAGCAACCCAATTTGAATGATGCTCATCATCATAATTGCGAACGAACCATGACTTGACTTGGTTGTAGCTTCCAAGCTAGTAGTTGGTAACTTATGCACAGAACAGAAAATTCTACCAATAACCAGAAGAAATTACAAACAAGTGTTCATGCACAAATTAACTAAAGTTTTTACCCCACTTGAAAAAATGGACTTTGAGACATGAGACAAAAAGCGTAGGCTTGACTTATGTTATTTTTATATATAAAATGATATCCATTCAACACAAAATACTTACTTAAGTTTGTGTCTTCGCTTCCCTTGTAGTCATGTCGTGGACATCCAAGCAACTCCTCTTTCTGGTTGCTGATTTCGCTCTTAATCTGATGTTGCTTGTTCATTCCCTAGATGATCAATCAGGTAAATATATCTGCAGCAAGAAAAAAAAAATCCCCCTCCCGTAGTTTTGACTTTGAAGGAAAGACTTGAAATTGCAGTAGATGCAGCACAAGGTAACTAAACACTAAAATAAATGCTTTCTTTGAAAAATAATATATATAGTCCACAGCAGGTATGGGCTTAGCCAAGTTGGTTGGAGTGGATGCTCTCCACTCTGCATCAGATTTCGAATCCCCCTCCCGTAGTTTCGATTAGATTAAATTAGAATATCGCTTGTATAAAAAAAAAAATTATATAATTCATAATACTATTATGGCTAATATATTGGCATATACATATATATGCTTTTGCAAACTAGAATATCTGCACACTAGATTCTAGAATGAAAAGGTCAATTTCTTCAAGAAACCATCATCTTGAAGAAATCAACAGAGAATCTAATCTAGCTAGGATGATGAAGTGTTGAAACTAAACCTTAGATGCAAATTTCAAAACCACAACACATTTCAAAAAACAAATTTCAAAATCTCATAATGAAAATCCAAATCTCACCAAGTATAGAGAATGCAAAGTAAAAGTTAAACTCTGCAAAATTCTCAATGGGTAAAGTTGATTTCAAAGATCAAAGCAGATTTAAAAAACCAATTTTAAAACCTCATAATGAAAAATGGATACTTTCATCAAAGAAAAAGATGCAAAGCAAAAACAAACTCTCAAAAACCTCTCCATGTCAAAAGTGACCGCTACAAGAGCCACGACTCTCTTTTTTCCCAAAAAAGCAAGGTCAGAAAACAATCCACATGGCAGCTAATTATTGAAGCTATAATGAGATAAAAAATCATTAGGACAAAAAACTACAGCTGGCCAAGCGTGAGTCTCAAATGAGCTAGCAGTATCATATGACTAGTCATCAGGGAGAGTTAAAGATATGTTATGTGCGGGTGTGTGGACCTCTAAATGGAATTTCTATTGCACAAGTGGGGACATACACATATGATCATCAAAGACTTTTCCAAGTCAAGCTTTTGGCTGCATCTACTCTAAATTCAAGATTCTTGATCAACATCACTCAATTTAATAGAGACTTCGATAACAACTTAAACTTATTTTTTGGGTTGGCTGTACTTGAAGAATTAACAAGTCTTTGGATTACAATTTGCACAAGATAATAAGAGAACACGTTGTCTTATTTTCAAGCATGAGCCCATCCAAAACATGCCTAGTTAGTATTCTCGAAGCCCAAATTTCCACACAATTTTCTCAGCAAATTGGTCATCACCATATAGAAGATGATATGGTCCTTCTGACATGGAGGGTTACCCTCATATAATATATATATATAATAAATGTGTATAAAATATAAAAGGTTATCCATTGAACACAAATAACTTAATTTGTCTTAGCTTCTCCCTTGTAGTAATGTCATGCACATTCGAGCAACTCCTCTTTGCACTGCTTGGTGGTTTCGCACTTAATCTGGTGCTGCTAGTTCATTCCCAAGATCATCAATCAGGTATAGATATCTGCAGCTATAAGCTATAAGCTTGTTAATTTCGGTAACATGGATATAGCTATAAGCTATGACCACTCTCTTATACATATACGTGCTTATATATTTCAGGATTTATTAGCATAGATTGTGGCCTCCCGACAGATTCAAGTTATCCTGAAAAGACAACTGGCCTTGACTACATTTCCGATGCAACCTTCATAGACACCGGTGAAAGTAAATCCATATTGCTTGGTGACAGAGATGACTATCTACAGCCATACTGGTATGTTAGGTGCTTCCCCGAAGGAGTCAGGAATTGCTACAAAATAAATGTTACACGAGGCAACAAATATTTGATCCGCGCGAGTTTTGTTTATGGGAATTATGATGGCCAAGACAAGATACCAGAATTTGAACTACACCTTGGACCTGATTTGTGGGATACAGTTAGCTTTCGAAGTGCCTCCGGTGCAGGCACGCACAAAGAGCTCATACATGTCCCACCTCGAAACTATATACATGTTTGTTTGGTGAACACAGACTCTGGGGTTCCATTTATATCTGCTATAGAACTCAGGCCTTTAAATAATGAATCTTATCAAACGGTAAGGGAGTCATCATTGGCACTTGTCTCCCGGTACGACACGGGCCAAGGAGCTAATAGCAGAGCATACAGGTGAGTCATCTCCTAGCTAGCTATGTGTTGTGTTTGCAATTTATCCTTGAATTATATTCTGATGGAAAATTGGCTGTATGAATTACTACAATTAGGTATCCATTCGATATTTATGATCGCTTCTGGACTTCCTATCATGACTTCGATAATTATTGGACACAATTAAATACCTCATCCACCATCAGCTCTGAATCTGACGACCATTACCAACTACCGTCGGTTGTTATGAGTACCGCTGCCACACCAAAAAATCCAAGTGATGATTCCTTGAGAATTATTTTGTCGCCAAATATAAATGCAGAATATTGTAGTTACCTGCACTTTGCAGAACTTGAAGGGGCCGATCCCAACCAATCTAGATTGCAACAGATTATCTTGAACGGAAAACTCATTTATGGGGCATTTGCTCCTCCTTACTTGCACACCTATACTATTTTCAGCGCTAGCGGTTTGAATACTTTTGGACAATATAATATTTCAATCACCAGGGCTAAGAACTCTACCCTCCCACCCATCCTCAATGCTTTCGAGATTTATATGGTTAAAAATTTCTCAGAAGCAGAGACAAACCAAGAAGATGGTAATTAGTAATTCTCCCTTGCTTAGATCTTCAATGTCGATTTGGTGCCGTAATTTCCACTGTACTTACAAGTTTTGTGATTGCTTCTCAAAATATTAGTGGATGCTATCACAAACATCAAGGCGACTTATAAAATCAAAAGCAACTGGCAAGGCGATCCATGTAGCCCTCAACTTTACTCATGGGAAGGTCTAAACTGCAGCTTGCACAAAACGTATCAGCAACATAGAATAATATCCTTGTAAGTATCAATTTATAGATATATGTAAGTATCTTTTGATTAATTTCATTTAGTGAATTTTTTTTTGTAGTACAAGTGATAGTCTAAACTACATGGGAGCGGGGTTTCTCACACACACACAACTAAGATGCCATGGGGTTCGAACTTGAGACATCTTGTTTGCAAGTCAATGCCTTTTTTCTCATGGGTTAGACCCCGTTCACAATTTCATTTAGTAAATTAAGTGAGAAAATATGCATGCAATCGTGCAGGAACTTGTCCTCCAGTGCATTAACAGGGGAGATAGCTCATTTCATATCAAATCTCACCATGATAGAGACTTTGTAAGTATGCCTTAACTATTCTTTAGTATAAATTGATTAATTAATTACTAATTTCTTTATGTTGCTCGTCATTACAGGGATTTATCAAACAACAACCTAATTGGATCAATTCCAGAGTTTTTGTCTACACTACCAAACTTAAGCGTCCTGTAAGTTGTTGTTAATAGGGGCTGAACCGTAATTCCATAATTAATTAATAGAAGGTATGCTGATAGATACAGTGGTTTACCTATGTATGCAGAAACTTGGAGAAAAACAATCTCACAGGTTCTGTTCCTGTCGGACTCATTCAAAGAAGAAAGGATGGGTTGTTATCATTAAGGTGTGCTTCTTAATTTAATTAGCAAATAAACAATAAAATAGGGTGATGATTTTCCCACTCCCCTTTTATCCACTTACACTCTCTTTTGTTTTTTAATAGTTTTTACTATAACAAAAAAGGGAGTGTAAGTGGACAAAAGAGGAGTGAGAAAATCAGCTCCCATAAAATATTATCAAAATCTTACAACAATTGCCATCCACCATTTTGTTGCCAGTTTGTGCGAAAATCCAAATCTATCTGATTCCCAACAAATTTCTTGCGACTTAAATAAGAAGGGGAACATCAGTAGTCGCGTAGCAGTGATAGCACTATACGTGCTTCTTATAACCCTCTTGTCAATTGCATTAGCTCTCTTTGGGATGGGCTTTGAAGTCTACGTGATGGGCTTTGGAGTCTTCAAGACGGGCTTTAGAAGGAAACGACAACATGGTAAGAATGAGGATTGGCTAATAGTTTAAAGGGAGCTTCTACAATGAGGAGTTTAGAGTGATGAGCTTATTTGAGGGGTTCAATCCCACCATCAAACCAATTAAAATGTTTAAGTCCATTGATTTCCTCACATTTGTTGATGGTCAAATTGAACCCCTCAAATAAGCTCCTCACTCTAAACTCCTCATTATAGTTTTGCTAATGTTTATGGCTACTATTTCCTCACGTAGTTTTGCTCACTGTCCATTGTCAATTGATTTTGGATTAAGATGCTTGAATAGCTAAGAGCATTTACCCCTACTTCAAAATAAGCTATCCACATATTGAGCCCGTAGCTCCTGTGCTCTCACATCACCCGCAAAACCATTGATTTTAAATTTTTTTAAAATTTTAAAAAACCGTTCATTCTTATGTCCGAGTCTATGAGTAATTAGGTTTTCTTTTTGATCCATTTGTCGAGATAAATAATCTCTAGGCTTGAAGGTTTGGTAAATAGGACGAAAAACTTGCTTCATCAACGTGTAATAGTCTGTGTCTCATATGACATGGTGATGATTCTTTCCGTGTGTAGAGATGATGACAAATTTCAAACCAAATAGGCTGTTGGAGTGCGAGGGTCAACGCTTTGCATACTCGGAGATTGTGAAGATTACTAACGATTTTGCATCAATAATTGGAAGAGGCGGATTTGGAAAAGTCTACCTTGGCACTCTTACAAAGGAGACTCAGGTTGCTGTGAAGTTGCTCAATTCATTGTCGAGGCAAGGCTCAAAAGAATTTAAAAATGAGGTAGCTATATGCAAATATATACGTATATATTTAGAATGCTACTACGTTTATTGACCACATTGCTGACAACCTCTCTAATGGAGGTGAGTCCAAATACATTAGTGTGGTACACCTGGTGGTCAATAAATGGGCTAATAAATGTGATACAAATAATATAGTTCTATATTTCTATAAGATTTCGTACCGGATACTAAACAAAATCAATATTAGTTCTATTAAAAATAGTAGCCATAAACAAATGGCAGGTTGAACTGTTAATGAGAGCTCGTCATAGAAATTTGGTTTCTCTGGTTGGGTACTGTAATGAATGGGAGACTATGGCGCTTGTTTATGAGTACGTGGCGAATGGAAATTTACAACAGCATCTGTCAGCTGGTAACACCTAGCTAATTCTCCTTAATTATTTTCAACGAAATCAGAACAACTTTATGAGGATGGAAAAAATTTCTGTGCAGATGTAACTCAAGGCGTTTTGACTTGGAAGGAAAGACTTGGAATTGCAGTAGATACAGCACGAGGTAACTAAACCCTAAAATAAATGTTTTTTCTTTGAAAAATAATATATAGTCCATATATAATATTATTATGCATGTATATGTAACATGGCTGACACACACACATATATATATATATGTATACTTTTGCAGGACTGGAATATCTGCACAATGGTTGCAAGCCACCAATAGTGCATAGAGATTTGAAGACATCCAATATCTTGTTAAATGAAAAGTTACAAGCCAAGATAGGTGACTTTGGTCTTTCTAAAGTTCTCTCAACTGAAAGCGCCACTCATGTCTCAACAGTTGCTAAGGGAACATTTGGATACCTTGATCCTCAGTAAGTCTTAATTAATTAATTACCTTTTTTAATCCAGGAGATTTGCGCATTGAGAATACTATTGTTCCCAAATTAGGGAATGAAAGCTTTGCATAACTAATCATGTGCAAGGTCATAGTTCTCTTCAGTCATTGCCAATTAGGTTTGAGTTTCGATGCTCAATCTAATTAGATTTTGTGTTGACGTTATGTCCAGATATTGTAGCACTGGACAGCTCAACAAAAAGAGTGATGTATACAGCTTCGGGATTGTGTTGCTAGAGCTTATAACCGGTAGAGCAGCAATAGCAAGAGATAAAGAAGGTGTACCTATTCACATATGTGAATGGATATGTCCTAAATTCGAGAGCATGGAAATTGAAAGCATTGTGGATTCAAGATTACAAGGGAGCTACCTCAACTCTTCTGCTCGGAAAGCCATAGAAATTGCCATGGCTTGTGCATCTTCAACAGCAATCCGAAGGCCAGATATAACTGTTGTGCATAATGATTTGAAAGAATGCTTGGAAATTGAGATGCCTTTTGAAATAACAGAGATTGTGGAGAGGTATGATGCAAGTTCAAGCAGCTCAGTTACAATGACTTCCCACATTGAGTTCCAAACTAATACTAGCAGTCTTGGAATGTTACACGAAATTTCAAATTCCTTGCACTAATTTGTAGAGCTTTTTCTTGTATCTATACTATACTATAATTTAAGAGAACCTACCTTGTTAATCATTTTAACGAATTCTAACAAATTATGTCATTAGTTAATTAAGTTCCAATCCACTCTTATTGTTTATCAAGTTGATTTTTAGATTTTCTACCTAGACAGAGACTAGATTAAGATTTGTAGACAGAGACTACTTACTAAACCCTAAAAATAGAAAGAAAACAAAACAAGGAAAATAAGAGAACGGATTTACTACCGAATCAATATTAATACCCAACTCTTCCTTGTTTTACCTAAACCACCTTACAAGTCTCCCCATATGTTTTCAACCCAATTAAATCATGCACATGCAACACAACATTGACTTCACTTGCTTCGCGCTGTACCAGTGGTCAATGGGTCAAAGTCTGTAAATGGGGAAAAATCAAAATCATCCTCTCTGTTTTAGAAAATCGCTTTTTGACTCTCTATCTAGTAATCTTGAATTGAAACAAAAATGAAATTGTTATATTTTCACTTTAAAAAGAAAATAAAAATCATAATTAACAAATATAGATAGTATTGTTGGACTTGGCGTAGTCATATCAAAAGTGATTAGCAACAGTATATGGAGGGCAAACAGTTATATCTGATAAAATGATGAGCACATGCTGCTCAACCTTAACAACCATACCAGTTGCACCTTCCAGAGTACCACATACAACTTTCACATGATTCCCAGGTTCGAAGTATTTGCAAAGCTCTTTTTCGTTTAAGGCAAGAGTTTTTGGAAGTTGTTTCATTTCGGGCCTGATATGAACAATCTCTTCCTCAACTTTCTCAACCCGTCCTTTCAAATTTTTAAGATCTCCCTTGACAACAATAACTGTATCACCCTTCATGAAGGGTCCCTTCTTTCTGTTTGAAAATAAAGTTGGCAAACGGGCACCGTTCTCCCCGGGTTTCCGGAATTTTTCAAGTTCATCCAAAGTGGGACGTATGTTTTGAGAGCTAAATGATTTCATCGATACTGCCTTGTACAGGAAGCCATCTTTAAACAGCATGCCATAAATACTCTCAAAGTAATCACCAGTCACCGGATCTCGTCTACGCTCTACACGAATATGCAGCTGTCTTGCTTCATCAATATTCATAAAGCGTGGAGGAGGAACAAATGCCTTCTTTTTCACAACTTGTTTGCCCTCCAATTTTTTTTTAAGCAGCTTTTAAAAACTGGCTTGTCCTTGCTTTGATAAAACAGCGGTGACTGAACGCAACTACCAAACGCTACCTCATTAATTGGAAAAACAAATTGTCAACCAGGTATATCTTATATCAGCAGCAAGAAAAACAAATTGCTAATTTTGGTAACATAATATAATGGCTAAGCTATATATTCTCTTTCTTGCATATACGTGTGTATATATCTCAGGATTCATTAGCATAGATTGCGGCCTCCAAACAGATTCAAGTTATTCTGAAAAGGTAACAGGCATTAACTATATTTCAGACGCAACCTTCATAGACACCGGCAAAAGTAAATCCATATCGCCTGATTACAGAGACAACTATATACAGCCATCCTGGTCTGTTAGGAGCTTCCTCGAAGGAGCCAGGAATTGTTACAAAATAAATGTTACACGAGGCAACAAATATTTTATGCGAGCGGGTTTTACATATGGGAACTATGATGGCCAAAATAAGATACCAGAATTTGATCTACACCTTGGACCTAATTTGTGGGATACAGTTAGGTTCGAAAACGACTCCGCTGTAAACACTTACAAAGAGCTAATAAATGTCGCACTCCGAAACTAACTATATACATGTTTGTTTGGTGAACACAGTGTTATGTGCTTGGGACATGGCTCGTGTGATTGGGCGATTAGGAATAGGGAGTTGGTATGTAGTCTTCTTCTTACGGCCTCCTATGGTTGCAGTTGGGATAAGAATTAGATGAAAAGGGTTGCTTCGAGGGAACCCAAAACCTCCAAGTTAGATAAGCTAACAGTAGGAATATTATCTGCTGTCCATTAATGAAAAGCCATTGGAATTTATACATAGACCAGAATAACTGAAAGCATAAAAATAGGAAACACTTTCTCACGACATCTCTCCAACTATGAGAGTGACTAACTAGACTCCTACAATTACTCAACTAAAGTTTAAAAGACATGCAACTCTATAAGTATTCAACAACTAAAGACAGCACGTAGCCACTACTTTAAGCAATTCCACTAAGCACGTGACACACAGGCTCTGGGGTTCCGTTAATATCTTCTCTAGAACTCAGGCCTTTACCTCATGCATCTTATCCCACGGTAACGGTGTCATTGGCATTTTTCTACCGGTGTGACATGGCCCAAAGACCTGATAGGAGAGGATACAGGTGAGTCATCTCCAAACCGTATATATATATAGTCATCTTCTATTGAGAAATCCCTAATTTTATTTGTGGGACACATTTTAGGGTGCCTTACTAATATTTTTTCAAATAAGCTTATTTAAGGGATCCCTCAACGAATTGAAAATCACACACATACACACACACACATATATATATCTGTGTGTTTGCAATCCTTGAAACATTTAATTTCAATTATATATATGAGGGAACATTGGTTGTATTAATTGATTTAACTAGGTATCCATTCGATATTCATGATTGCTTCTGGAGTTCCTATAATGAGCTTGATGAATGGACGCAACTAAATTCCTTATCCACCATCGACACTAAATCTGACGACCCTTACCAACCACCATCAGTAGTTATGAGTACTGCTTCCACGCCAAAAGATCCAAGTGATTCCTTGAGTATTATTTTCGGATTGCCGGACATAAATGCAGAATATTATAGTTACCTGCACTTTGCAGAAGTTGAAAGGCTCCAAGTCAACCAATCTAGACTCCAATACATTTTTAGGAACGGACGCCGCACTTTTGGGCCATTTGCTCCTCCTCAGTACTTGTCCTATACCATTCACAGCATTGGGGCTTGGAGTTCTTATGCACAATATGCTAATATTTCAATCACCAGGGCTGAGAACTCTACCCTTCCACCCATCCTCAATGCTTTCGAGATTTATATGGTTAAAAAATTTATAGAACCAGAAACAAGCGAAGAAGATGGTAACCACTAATTAGTTCTTTCTTACACGTGTCGATTCATCATTTAGTACCTTACCAGTACGCAGGTATATTTATGAATTGCTCTGATGAAATTTCTGTTTGAATGTGAAAATATTATAGTTGATGCAATCGCATACATCAAGTCAACTTATAAAATTAAAAGGAATTTGGCAAGGAGATCCATGTGCCCCTCAACATTTCGTTTGGGAAGGTTTAAAGTGTAACTATCAAGACCTTGAGTCACCAAGAATCATATCTACATATATGACCTCAAACAAACTTCTCCTGATATTTGAGTTAATTATACCTCATCATGTCTTAATTATTGAATCTACAAAAAATACAATCAGGAACTTGTCCTCGAGTGGCTTAGCAGGGGAGATAGCTGCTTCTATATCCGATCTCACAATGATAAAGTCTTTGTAAGTATGTCTTGCTGCATTTGCTAAATGAGTAATTATCAATGTCATTAATGAGAAGGTCGACAATGTATTTACCTTACCAATGAAATAAATGAGTATTTGTTTTAATTTGAATGAGTTGAGCTGCTCATGATTTCAGGGATTTATCAAACAACAACTTAACAGGACCAATCCCATACTTTTCGTCTAAACTCCCAAATTTGACTGTCCTGTAAGTTATTTGGTTATATGTGTAAAGTACTGTAAATGCTTAATTTGTTAGAAAGCACTGTGATAGATTTGATCTTTGCAGTAACTTGGAGAAAAACAAGTTCACAGGCTCAATTCTGGTAGGACTGATTGAAAGAAAGAATAATGGTTTTCTATCACTAAGGTAAGCCTTTCATAGAAAATCATGGCCTTCAGAAAGAATAATGGTTTTCTATCACTAAGGTAAGCCTTTCTCAGCATCCAAAATATCTAATTATCAGGTATTTCCTTAGAATCTGATTATTGAGAGTTAAAACATCTTCCTTTTTATTTTTATTTTTATTTTTTCTGAAAACAGAGATTTGTAACATATTACAGAGGATATCAAAATCGGTGATTATAATTTATCAAAATCTAACTGCATTTTCCATCAACCATTTGATCTCAGTTTGTGCGACAATGCACATCTATCTCGACATGTTTCTTGCATATTGAAGAAGAAGCACAGCTTCGTTATTCCCATAGTAGTGTCAATCGCTGGAATTTTCATCCTCTTATTAGTTGTAGCAGCTATCTGCTGGTGGGGCTTCAAAAGGAAAAGGCAACATGGTAAGACTTCCAATATTTGTTTAAGTAATTTCTTTGGGCGATAAATGATGAAGACTGAAGGTTTGGTTGTATAAGATACATGCTCATTAAGCTTGCAATGTTCTTAGGAGATGCCATAGATGCAAAAGCCATCCCTCAATACGGATCATTAGAATCAACAAAGTGACAGTTCACATATTCTGAGATACTAAAGATGACCAACACCTTTGAGAGGGTCCTTGGCAAAGGTGGATTTGGAACCGTGTATCATGGCTACATGGACCATAGCTATAAAGATGCTTTCAGCATCATCTGTTCAAGGGTTCCAACAGTTTCATGCAGAGGTAATGTTTGTCAAATCAAATAAATTAACACAATGTCTTGAGCTCAATTTTATGTAATGAATTGACATGTGTTTATTTATGGCCTCTTAAACTGCAGGTTAATCTTCTTATGAGAGTTCATCATAAAAACTTGACAAGCCTTGTTCGATATTGCAATGACGAAACCAAGGTAGGGCTTGTCTACGAGTATATGGCCAATGGGAACTTATTGAACCATCTTTCAGGTTTGGGTGCAAGTAGTACTTCCAAATTTTTGGGAACTCTGTAACTTAATTCTTGCACCACCATATGATTGGGGCTCCTTTGTAAGTTTAGACAGAAAGAAACAAGGCTTACGCTCTTCTGTTCTTCTAATGGATGCAGATAGCAGATCGAGTATCTTGACTTGGGAAGATAGACTTCGAATTGCAACAGATGCTGCACAAGGTCTGCACCTAAAATGATTTTCATGATCCTTTGTTTTTTTATAACATGAATCCCTTTTATTTGTTTGAACTTTTGTGTAAGCGATGTAAGAATTTTAAAATGCAGGGTTGGAGTATCTGCATTGTGGTTGTAAGCCACCGATAATGCACAGGGATGTGAAATCAACAAACATCTTGCTGAATGAAAGTTTCCAAGCCAAAATATCTGATTTTGGCCTATCCAGAAATTTCCCTACTCATGATGGAACTCATGCATCCAGCCTTCTTGCTGGTACTCCTGGCTATCTTGATCCTGAGTAAGTATTTCGCACTTTTAGTTTCCCATGATCATCTTTGGTTGTACCTAAATTCATAACATGTTATGTCAGTGAAGCAAACACAAATTAAATAAAACAGGAACAAGAACTAGGAAATAACAAACAAGTGGACATTTAGCAAAGTCTTTTGCATCAGAAGATATGATCTGAATTGCATATATGGTTTGGCTTGCAGGTTCTACCTATCAAACAGGTTAAATGAGAAAAGTGATGTATATAGCTTTGGGGTTGTGTTGTTGGAGATTATCACAAGTAGACCGGTTATAACGAGGACACATGAGAGAATTCACATTAGTCAATGGGTTGGTTTCATGCTAGCTAGTGGTGACATTAACAGCATTGTCGATCCGAGGTTGGAGGGAAATTTCAATACCAACTCCGTCTGGAAAGCTGTGGAAATAGCAATGGCATGTGTATCCATAAATGCGATCAAAAGGCCTAGCATGAGTCAGGTGGTGGTGGATTTGAAGGAGTGTTTGGCAACAGAGTACGCTCGAACGAAACATAGCCGTGTAGGTGAATTTGAAAATCCCAATGAGTTAATGCCTGACAATTCGATTGCTAGGCTAACCCCCTCTGTCAGGTAGTACTAGTACTAGTACATGACGCTGCGTTGTTGTAGCTTATCCAGTTATATATAGTACCATGAAAAGAAGCATGAATTTAGGCTCTGTTTCCCTCTTTTCGGCCGGATAGGCCGATTGAAGGAGTTTTTGGTCCTTCTTCTTTTGAGATGCGTAGGCGTGCCACCACCAAGCCACTTGATGGCTTGGATGGAAAGATCGTGTGAGTGTGGTTGCGCTTCTGACTTTTAATCAAACAACTGATCGACCAAGCAAGGAACCTCCTCTTGGCCTAGGTTCTTTTTCTTCCTTGAGGTCAAGGATGATTGAGCTTTGTATGACTATTTTTAGGATTTTTGTGATAAGTGCAGCGAATGTAAATGCAATAAACGAAATGACAGAAATCTAAGTGCGAGAAATGTAAGTGCGAGAAAAATATATTAAAGCGATAAAGACTTGAATTAAATTCGAATGTAAAGACAATTGAAATTAAATTGCAAGAAAGTAAGCTTACACTAAGAAAACGAAGAACTTTGATAATCTGAAGAGCTTGAAAGATAAAATCCTAGACTATGAATTGAAAAGTACAGGATAAAGAGATAGATTTTGTGTGTTCAGTTGGCGGTCCTCTTCTCTTCTTCTGACGACCAATTTATAGAGCTTCCTTCCGTTCATGGATTTGGTTGTTAAATGGCCTCAACCGACTCTGTCTTGAAAATCTTCCTAGAATTAATGCTTTCCGGAGCTCTAGGCGTGAACCATCCGATGTCTTGAAAATCTTCCCACCTTCCGGAGCTCTAGGCATTTAATGAGAATTTTCCAACCATCATCAACCCCTATGGTCGATCAGTACAATGAGATCAGGATAGTAGGGTGGCTACAAATCTTCCAAATATCAATGCCTTCCGGAGCTCTAGGCACGAACTACCCGATGTCTTGGAAATCTTCCCAATATTAATGCCTTCCTGTCTTTAAACTCCGCCACTTGCAGGAAGACTTTTGTTGGAACTTCTGAACACTTCTTGGATCGGGCTACTCTGACATTTTTACATTGAGGAACATTTCTCACAACCGAGGATTTTTTATTTATGCAATCCGAGGAGCTTTGGCTCAACGGAGGATTTTTATGTAATCCGAGGATTTCTGGCACAGGCGGAGGATTTTTATGTAGTCGACGGAGGATTTCTCATGTGGTTGACGGAGGATTTTTTTCAAATAATTGGTGGGTGGGTCTTAATAATACCAATCATGTGGCCAACTAATTCAAATCGTGGGGCCTAAATATAATGAATCTAATCATGCAAACTTTAGCCTTCCTTCCATCTTCCCGACACCTTCTCCCCACATATAGTTTTATATTACAAAAGTTGCACCCTCCACCTTGTTGAGCATCTTTCCTCATCTTTTTGTAGAGAAAACCCACGCCTTCTTTCATTAATGGTATCTGCTCAACTCCAGCTCCAACCTCCCCATAGCTGTATGCTCCTCCATAGCCAGTTAGTCCATCAACAGGTATGCCAAATTCTTTATCCTATTTAAATTTAGACTAATAACAACAGGCCAATTGATGGCCTTTGAATCATTTTCAGATTTTAATGCATTTTTATTTTTACTCACATATATAGCCATGGTCTGCATATATATATATATATAGAAGACTTGATAGGCCAATTGATGGCCTTTGAGCAAATTCTCACGCCATTCATGGTCTATATACACATATATATATAAATAAATATATATATATATATATATATATATATATATATATATATATATATATATATATATATATAACTTAAACAAATGGCAATATGCCAATTAGTGGCCTCTTAGTCACCTTCAGCAAATTCTCACGCCATTCATGGTCTACATACACATATATATAGATATGAATGACAATATTATATTATAGATAGATAGCTGATGTTACTGGGCGAATGGTGCTGGGCGTGTGGATGCAGACCACACGATGGCATTGATAAATATTGTCTGAGTGCCCCAACTGGAACCATAATTGAAAAAGCCACGCCATTGACATTATGTACTGGGATATTTCTGGATATAAAGGCAATCCATTGAGTGCATTTATATAAATGCATTAGTCGAGGCTAACAATCCATTTTATCAGATGCAACTTGATCTAATGTGCCTTCTGCATGAATAGATATGAATAAATATATTGGTGCACCATATTGTTGAGGCTCAATTGTTGAAAGGAGCACCAATATGTATTTATTCATATCCGTTGTACAACAATTAAATAGATGCATTTATATTGTTGAAAGCATTCTTATGGGCTGTAATCAATTGCTGTGAATTTTCAACCACACTCAAACAGGCTCTTGTTTTGGCTCTGTTCTAGACTTCTAGTATTGATTTAAGTTTCTTCTCATCACTGATGTTGGGCTTCAGCTCCCCAAGTTTGTAATCTTCCATTTTTCTTGCATGTTGTTAAAGTCCACATGAATTTGGGATTTGGCCTCTTCTATTAGGTCTGTTCTTGTATTAAACTAAAGGTCATATTACCATATATACTAGTCCCCATCTCCAAAGTTTGTGGTTTCAATTTTCTTGCTTAGTGTATTCACATTTTCTTGTTTTAATTTCTTTTGTGTTTTTTTTTTCTCAGAAAGTTCAACGGTGCAAGGGAAATTAACTTCATCAAAAACTAAAAAGATGTAGGGGACTTGATATCTGATGTCAATTACAACTATCCTCAATTAAGACTTTATGAATAGTGTCCACAGGCACCTGAAACCACTCATAAACATGAGTATACAATAGAGCACGTCTAACAGTCCTAACATTAACAGGGGCCTAACATTTCAGCACACATCACAGCAGCCTCCCCTGCAGTTACAGCCTCTTCATGCGATGAAATGCAACTTCCTTTCTTTGATAATGACCTTTGACTTGGCTGTACCCTCCACGCTAATTAACCAACCAATGGCTAAATAGTTAAGAAGAGAACACAAAATGTCTTTGTCAATTTTATGTCTTCCTAAAAATATTGGTGTTAGTGTGTGTGAGAAACCTCCGTCCATTTAATTTAGACTATTACTTGTACTCAAATATATATATTGTGCGTGTTCAGTTTTGAAGGGAGCTGGAAAATGTTATTCCTAAACAATGACCCTTTGTTTGAGTCGATCACTTTTTAGGTCATCTCAATTCGAAGATGAATGAATTTTCATAGGAAGTGCAGGGCCTATTCAGTTTCAAGGTCCATTTTAATGCCCCAAACTCGTGTTAATCTCTCATTTTTTATTTAATATTATATCAATGGGAAATTTGTGCACATAATATATTTCACATTCGACTTTTTTGTAGTTTCTAATAATATGTTTTATTAGAAAATGGTATTAAATAAATAATGTGATACTTCACTTTCTAGCATTACCCGGTCAAGAAATATCGTAATCTGTTAAGTCATATTCATGTCCAAGTCTTCCCCCGTATTTTACAAGCCTTCTGCAGACCCACTATCTTTCAAATGCAGGCCAAATTTTCCACAAAAGCCAAAATAAATTGGTCATAATTGTTAACTATGCGTAGAACATGTCATCAACATGACATACGCGCAAGAGCTGCTGCACCTACATGAACAAGACGAACCTAGTCAATTGAGCCCGTGCAATTTCCCTTCTGTTAATTTCAATGAATTCTCCAGCTCTGGGCTAAAGACTGATCAGCAGATTTTTGTTCCCCAATAAAATAAGATAAATGAATTTTCGTAGGAATTTCCCATTTCACGATTATTCAACGACATCAACCTGAACCTCATTTTACACAAATCTGAAAGTTCCTTCATGGTTATCGCTAATTCAATTATTTAAAAATAAAATAAAATGAAGCATTATAGTTTTAGAATATGAGAAATTTGAAGCGAATTGAAACTATTAATCAGTGGCTGCTTATTAAAGATGCGAATTCTAATTATGGGCTATATATTAACAATTAATTGATCAATGGGTCAAAGTCTTATGACTCTCTCTCCCTCACTAGCCAAAAATAAAATGACAAATAATAATAATAATAATAATAATAATAACACATTTTCTTTAGGTAAAAAGGAAAAGAAAAATACTTTCATTAACTAGTCAATAATCAATTATTAATGTCTAATAATATCAATTAGTTTACAAGCCTTCCACATCAAGCCCAAATTTTCCACAAGGCAAGCCACATGGCATAATTGACATGGACAGTACGTCCACGACGACAAAGTCAAAGTCAATGCTCAATATTTAAGCAGAAAATAAAACCGTGTTTTCTCAATTGGTGCTTACTTATTTTTGACATTTTTAGAGGTGGAAAATGTTATGCCCAATTTCTAGTATAAAATAATAAAAGTATACTAGTATAAAGCTTGGACTTTTTTTTTTCTAAACCCCTTCAATTTCTCACAAGTTGTCAAGTTCAATGAATTTTCCCGCTCTTGGCCAACAAAGATGAATGAATTTTCATAGGAATTTCTCATCCTAAACCCCTACACTCAATCCAATCCAATAGTTGTATCAGAGCGCTTAAAAATCCTAACAATGGTATCAGGGTTGAGCACATAAATTCCAACAATTTGTATCTGAACTTTGTCCGATCATTTTGGGCATAAGGGCTGATTCTAATCCTTTATCAGGGACGGCTATTCGATCAACCTTGGGCGTAAGGGCTAGGATGAGGGAGAGGGGGTTTCGTCAGGTTGAGGGAGGAGGGCGGGCGGTGCGTGTACAGAGATAGAAGAAGAGACTTTTAATTTTTTTTATAAAAATATTTTTCATGTTTTATAAATGTATTTATTATCTTAAAATAATTTGTGGGTCTCTTTATTGCCACATCATGAGTTAACAGATTTTTTGACAGCAGATTGACAGTGGGTATGAAAATGAAAAAAAATTGAATTTTATGTATGAAGTTGATACCAAAAATACTTTATGTAGCAAACTTTGAATTTCGCGAAATTTCCAGTAGTAAAGTGATATTTACCCAAAGATAGTTATCTCCCCTGTACTTGTATTTGTAGATGGTGCTTTTTTTTTTTTCTAGCTGATTTTGTGCTAGGTTTCTATATCTCTTAGGTTTGTGTCGTCCCCTACCGACCTTTTAGGTTGGATCTTTGTATATTTGTGTAGATCTATCGTTCTTTGGTCTCTGATGTATTGTCCTTCTAGTTGTGTTCAATGTTATCCTTTTAAATGTTAAAGAAACCATGCAACTTGCAAACGGTTTGGTCCGACATAGAACGCGTGCTTTAATTAAGGACATGTGCTATCTACAAAATGGAAGAAAGCTGGCAGAGTTTGATGGCAACAAGTATCCATATGGACCATGAACAATGATCATGAGAGAACTGTTCCAACTAATTCTCTCTCAAAACATAAATAGAGAGAGCTCATCAAATTGTGACTCGCATCAAATTGCAATATATGGACCCTTGTAACATCAAATTGCGGACCAACCATGACTTGACTTGGCGCTGTAGCTTCCACGCTAGTTGGTAACTTATGCACAGAACAGAAAATTCTACCAATAACCAAAAGAAATTACAAACAAGTGTTCATGCACAAATTAACTAAAGTTTTTACACCACTTGAAAAATGGACTTTGAGACATGAGACAAAAAGCGTAGGCTTGACTTATATATAAAATGATATCCATTCAACACAAAATACTTACTTAAGTTTGTGTCTTTGCTTCCCTTGTAGTCATGTCGTGGACGTCCAAGCAACTCCTCTTTCTGGTTGCTGGTTTCGCTCTTAATCTGATGCTGCTTGTTCATTCCCATCAATCAGGTAAATATATCAGCAGCAAGAAAAAATAAATCGCTAATTTTGGTAGCATAGTATATAGCTAAGATATATACCTCTCTTTCTTACATATTTGTGTTTATATATCTCAGGATTCATTAGCATAGATTGTGGCCTCCAGGCAGATTCAAATTATTCTGAAACGAAAACTGGCATTAAATACATTTCCGATGCAACCTTCATAGACACCGGTGAAAGTAAATCCACATCGCCTAGTTACAGAGATGAGTATCAACATCCATACGGGTCTGTTAGGAGCTTCCCTGAAGGAGCCAGGAATTGCTACAAGATAAATGTTACACGCGGCAACAAATATTTGATCCGAGCATGTTTTGTATATGGGAATTATGATGGCCAAGATAAGATACCAGAATTTAAACTGCACCTTGGACCTAATTTGTGGGATACGGTTAGGTTTGAAAATGCCTCCAATACAGCAACGGTCAAAGAGCTCATATATGTCCCACTCCGAAACTATATACATGTTTGTTTGGTGAACACAGGCTCTGGGGTTCCATTTATATCTGCTCTAGAACTCAGGCCTTTACCTAATGCATCTTATGAAACTCAAACGGCAGAGTCATTGGCACTTGTCTCCCGATGTGACACGGGCCAAACAACTGATAGGACAGGATACAGGTGAGTAGTCTCCTAGCTAGCTATGAGTTATGTGTGTGTGTGTGTGTGTTTGCAATCCTTGAAACTTTTAATTTTGATTATATTCTAATGGAAAATTGGCTTTGATTAGGTATCCAGACGATATTCTTGATCGAATCTGGGATGCCTATAATGACCTCGATGATTGGACACAATTAAACACCTCATTCACCATGAACTCTGAATCTGACTACCCGTACCAACTACCATCTGTTGTTATGACTACTGCTTCAACGCCAAAAAATCCAAGTGATTCCTTGAGTATTGTTATATCGTTGCCTGACAAAGATGCTGAAGTGTACAGTTACGTGCACTTTGCAGAAGTTGAAAGCCTCCATCTCAACCAATCTAGATTGCAATACTGTTTTGGGGACGGAGCCGGCATTTTTGGGCCATTTGCTCCTCAATACTTGTCAACAGATACCATTTACGACACCAGAGCTTGGAGACCTGCTGGAAAATATGTTAATATTTCAAATACCAGGGCTGAGAACTCTACCCTTCCACCTATCCTCAATGCTTTCGAGATTTATATGGTTATACATTTCGTAGAAGCAGAAACAAACCAAGAAGATGGTAACCACTAACTAATTAGTTCTTCCTTACACAAGTGGCTTCCTCTCGTTTAGTAACTTACCAGTATGGAAGTATATATACATATGAATTCTTCTGATGAAATCTTCCGTTTGTGTGTGAAAATATTAGTTGACGCAATCTCATACATCAAGTCAACTTATAAAATTAAAAGAAATTGGCAAGGAGATCCATGTGCCCCTCAACATTTCGTTTGGGAAGGTGTAAAGTGTAACTATCAAGACTTTGAGTCACCAAGAATCATATCCTTGTAAGTATATGTGACTTCAAACAAACTTCTTCTGATATTTGAGTTAATTCTACCTCATGTGTTCACTAGTGAAGTTACAAAACATACAATCAGGGACTTGTCCTTGAGTGGCTTAACAGGGGAGATAGCTGCTTCTATATCCAATCTCACAATGATACAGTCTTTGTAAGTGGTCTTACTGCATTTGCTAATGTAATGAGAAGGTAGACAATTCCGTTTAATGTAAATGAGTTGAGCTGCTCATGATTTCAGGGATCTATCAAACAACAACTTAACAGGACCAATCCCAGACTTTTTGTCTAAACTCCCAAATTTGACTGTCCTGTAAGTTATTTGGTTATATATCTAAAGTACTGTAAATGCTTAATTTGTTAGAAAGCAGCGTGATAGATTTGATCTTTGCAGAAACTTGGAGAAAAACAAGTTCACAGGCTCGGTTCCGGTAGGACTGATTGAAAGAAAGAATAATGGTTTTCTATCACTAAGGTAAGCCTTTCATAGAAAATCATGGCCTTCAGATTCTGTGTTTGGCTCACCCTAAAATTGAGTGTTTTCTATTCTAATTTTCAAATATTCTCAGAATCCAAAATATTTAATTATCAGGTATTTCCTTAGAATCTGAAGATTGAGTTAAAACATCTTTTTTTTTTTTTGGAAACAGAGATTTGTAACATATTACAGAGGAAATTAAAATCAGTGACTGTAATTTATCAAAATCTAACTGCATTTTCCATCAACCATTTGATCTCAGTTTGTGCGATAATGCACGTCTATCTCCACATGTTTCTTGCATATTGAAGAAGAAGCACAGTTTCGTTATTCCCATAGTAGTGTCAATCGCTGGAATTTTCATCCTCTTATTAGTTGTAGCAGCTATCTGCTGGTGGGGCTTCAAAAGGAAAAGGCAACATGGTAAGACTTCCAATATATATATTTTTTTTTTGGAGAAAAGATGGTATTTCATTAAACCGAAAGGAACATTACATAGTAAGAACTAGCATGTTAATGACGGCCACATTAAAACCTTCCCAAAGAAACAAAATCATGAACAGAAGAGTCATGCTATTAAACCACTCATTAAACCACTCATGCTATTAACTAAACAGAAGAGTCAAATAACTTATACGAAACAAACCAACCTAAACCCCAACCACAAAACCCTTAAAACAACATCACATCACTACGTAGGTATTGTCAAAGAAGTCCTCCTATGATCTAGAAAAAACATCATAGTTCTTCGTACATAGTCAAAAATGTACTATGGGTATTAGAATAAATCTAGCCAATCACCCAACCGCAAAACTATTAAAACACATTCCATCACTACGCAAATACTGTTAAAGAAAGTCTCCTATGATCTAAAGAAAGCATCATAGTTCTTCGTACAGAATCAAAAACGTATTGTGAGCATCATAACATATCCAACCAAGCACCAACCGCCATCTCAAATTTTTTTGATCTAGAACCCCAGCTGATAAGAAAGGGAGACCAAGATTGGCCTCTTAGCCTGAAGAAAATTCCGAAGAAATATCTTCATAGTAGGAACGTTCATCGGTTGCCAAAACCCACGAACGTTCCATAGGAGAATTATTAGGGAGATCTTGGAGACCCCTCGAGGCTGGTCTCCTCCGCCTTGTCAACAAAATCCTTGATACAAAAACTATGCTTACCAGAAAAATCCTTGCCAATAACAATCAGATGCCCAACACCAATTTTCGAACGCTTTTGATTCCCGCTTGGTGTCGTATACTTGTCATCCCCTTGAGCAGAAGAGGCAGTGACCATCTCCATAGCGTTAAGTTAGAGACCTCTCACCAGCGACTGGCTCCTTGGGAACCCAAAAACGAAGTTAACGC
Source organism: Prunus kanzakura (assembly GCA_020521455.1). Taxonomy (NCBI): domain Eukaryota; kingdom Viridiplantae; phylum Streptophyta; class Magnoliopsida; order Rosales; family Rosaceae; genus Prunus; species Prunus kanzakura. Next base: position 568,320 of record BPUM01000838.1, read on the forward strand.
AGCCACCCCACGAAGAACAAAAGAGCAAAAAAAACGTCATACCCAATTCATCAAGAAGAACCCAAAGAAATAATCAAAGAAGACTAAGAGAGACGGCGCAAAGAATGAGTAAAGAAAACTGACTTCCAATATTTGTTAAAGTAATTTCTTTCGGCGATAAATGATGAAGACTGAAGGTTTGGTTGTATAAGATACATGCTCATTAAGCTTGTAATGTTCTTAGGAGATGTCATAGATGCAAAAGCCATCCCTCAATACGGGTCATTAGAATCAACAAAGCGACAGTTCACATATTCTGAGATACTAAAGATGACCAGCAACTATATCAATCACAAATTAATACCATCATCAACCAACCACAAAAACACACATTCAAGCAAGAAATCCAAATTATAGTTACAAGTTACAACCCATGAAAAAAATACACATAAAGATAATAAATATCCTTCCAAAACATTTGCCTCCATCCATCCAAAAACCTTAATAAAGCAACCTGCATTCATCTATCCAAAAATACACTCGTATCACTCACCAAACAGATAATCATGTAGTTGTCATATGCATGGTAAAACCTGAAAGGAGAGAAACAACATTCCTTTATATGCACAGGAAAATTCACCTAAAGCTTGACCATTATAAACAAATTTTCAGGCGACATTCATAACTTGTATTCATTCCAAATTGATCAGCACCCTTCAAAGCTTGACCATAAAAAGAAAAACAAATGCGAAAATTCATATAAAAAAAACTAATTGAGCCTCTCTGTTGTTTCGTTTTCTTAAGAAATCTATTTCAGCCGAGGCAAACCAAATAGCTGGGAATGCCTTAATTTCCCCAAGCCCAATACTTCAAGATCTTAAATTTATATTTCCATCAATATTTGATCAACCAAATACCAAATGAAGCATCAAATATCAGTCCCACCAAGCAGTTATCTTCCCTTTTGTCAAATATCCATACTTTCAAAGTTAAAATAAAAAGAAGCCGTTTTTTTTTGTTTTTTCCCTACAGACCAACTAATGGGTACTCATTAAGCTAAACTGAAATCTCAGATTTGTGAGCAAATCACAGATAGCCATCAAACTACATTGAAAAATAATGAAGAATTGACGAAACTGAAAGCAAAAGAACCAAAGCAGTGAAGGTGAAATTTGACATTACATTTTGTGGACTTTATCTCTGAGGCGTCTCTTCTTAGTTGCCCAACGAGCATCAGATTGCGAGGTCGATAAGAGCGCTGCGCACTGTAAAAAGACAAATCCCCAACAAATTTTAATAAGGCAAAAAGAACAAACAGAAAGAGGGCTTATCAAAGAGAGAATGAGAGGGAAGGACATGGATGTAGTTGAAGATTCTGACCAAGCTTTCAGCTTCATGGAGATGAAACTACCCTAGCTTCATCCGAGATCTGCGGCCAGAGAGATGGAGAGCGGCGAAAAAAAAAATTGAATTGAGATGGAGGCTGGCAGCGAGTTAGGTCAAGAGGAGAGGTTTATATTAGGTTAGTGTGATCTAGTGCAAGCAGACCCGCGGTACACCTTCCTTTTAGCCAATAATATAACACCACGTGTCAAACTTATATGTATTAAATAATAGGCGGTTTGGGTCAGGTCTAACGGTTCCAAATTTTTTTGACCCGAAGTCAATCAATTCGGGTCAAGTCCAAGTTGACTTTTTTATTAATTTTTGGTCCACGTGGAAGTCCACGTCATAAAAAAAGGGGTCCCACTTTTGACACGTCAGCATTTAATAGACTCACTAACAGTTTGACTAACAAAAGGGGCAAATTGTAGGGTTTCCGCGACGTTGAGTATGTACTGGTAAATGTCCCCAAAATTGAGTATGAACTCTTAAATGACCCTATAGGTTGCGAGGTTTACTATAGTTTGTCCCTAATATCTATTACAAGGTTCTTTAAAGCCCACTTGCTGCTCAGCTTACCAACCATAAGGAAAGGCTAGAAATAGCCAATTCACGTGCCGCCATGTGGCCTCCTAGTAGCCTTACAAACAAAAAAAGCAATTTAAAAGTTTCTAACAAAAGTAGCTCGAGTTGTTTTTCTCTACCGTAAAATGCTCTAGCTATATTTAATATAGATATAGACAATTTTGTTGTTGTTAAAGTAATTACAACAAAAGCATTACACTATGTTTAATTGCCTTAACTATTCTTTAGGGTAAATCAATTAATTAATTACTAAATTAATGAGTTGATGTGCTCGTTGTTCATACCATGATCAACCGAGCATACTTAATACTGGAGGACCAACATGCGGACAGATCCATAAACCTGCCTAAGGTAGTGCACTTCTGAAAATCCTCATGTACCAGTGACCTCACTTTCTCAGCTATCAAGACACATTCCTCTTAAATAGCAATTACCTACCAAAGGTAATTGCCGAAGCTTTTAATTGCAGAACCTAAAACCATAGACACGTGTCACCACCGTAGGAATTTGCATAAAGTCCCATATCGAAACTTTGTGTAAACTCTCACTTCACTTCTCTATAAAAGAGGAATAGTGCCCAAGTAAAAGGGGGTAATTACTTTTCACCTTTACTGTTACTCTGCCAAAATTACTGCGTATCCCACACTTACTGACTTAAGCATAGGAGAGCCTTCGACATGTACCACACCGGTGCCCGAAACTTGAAGATTGCTTCTTCCTTATCTTCTTCTATAGGATCTCTCCTTGTTGAAGGGCCACAACCCTCGTATCCTGCTGAAGATTCGACACTTTTCCCACCTAAGTTGACCCCCGATTTTGGGCATCAACAGTTTGGCGTCGTCTGTGGGAAGCGACTTCTGAATCCCACCTCTCCAACAGTTCCGTTGGCTCCATCTCCTATTCGACCTCATCGTCTCTTCGACCCATCACACTCCATAATGCAGAGAGAAGCTAGCCTTGGCACCCAGCACCACACCCCACATGTGGATTCCTCCGGAAGAAAACCTTCGACTGACGTGCATCTCCAGGCCGAAGTGGAACGTCTTCGTGCCAATGTTGCTAAAATGACAGAGAGCTACGACCACCTTCATACCAAAAATGCTGAGTTAGAACATGACTGATGAACCTTGAAGCATAACTGGGAGAATACTTACCACCAATTCGCCCAACACGACCTTATCCAAGGTATCGAGCTCACCCTGCCGAACCAACTGGCCGTCTCCTGTCATAAAGCCCCAACGCAACTTAAGCCTGACAAAGGCAAAAGCCACCTTCATCCAGAAATAACTAGGTTACGACCTCTCCAAATTTCCCTGCCAAAGGATCGGCCTCATGCCCAACCAAGATTTACAAGGAATGCAGGGATCACATCTTAGAGCTTCGGCCAAAGTCCATCCCAATTCTTATAGATCTCGACGACCCACGAGTCACTCACCGTGGCCCCCTACTGAAACCCACCCATCTACCTTCCCAGGAGGAAGTTGGTGATTCAGAAGATTGGGAACCTTACCATCCTGATGATTGGGAACCTTACCATTCGAAAGCTTTCGAAGAATGGGGAACTTATCCACCTTCACCTCCCCAGCACCACAAATCTTCGGCACCCGACACCCTCCTATACCAATCCTGCCATGCGACTTCTTTTTGAGAAGGTTCGCCGTCTCGAGGGTGAGCAACAACGCAACCATCAGCCCTTTAGACAAAGCCACGCCCTGGCCCCTTCACCGAGCATATCCTCAGTCTACCTTAGGATGCAAAGGTCTTAGTGAAAAAGGCATTTGCCTTCTTTTTCCCTCCACCCTTAATGGAGCCGCCTTGAACTGGTTTTATCGGTTGAACTCTTGAACCATCAACTCCTTCGACAATCTGAAGAAGACCTTTTTGGACCATTTCATGATCGTTTGTATTCCACAAACGATCTATATATGATTCGGCAGGGTGAAGATAAGCCTCTTCGGGAGTACGCTGCCCGCTTCAGCCATGAGTATTCCCGCTGCCTAGAGACAGATAATCAGCCTTCGACGCATTCAAGAGTGGCCTTCGTGAATCCAACTTCCGGTACCTAGTCCACAGCAACCCATGGAACACTTATGCCGAATTAATGAAGCAAACTGTCATCCATACCAAAGTCGAATACTTCAACTCCAACCGTAGCTCTGTCAACCAGTCACGGACCATCTTTGGCAACCCACCACAGGCTTCGACACACACCAACCCCTTATATCCCTCCCGGGGAACGGCCCACTCCAAGCCCAACCATTACGCTCCCACTCATGATACTCAGGGTGGTCAAAACCCCAAGAGAAAGGACAGCTATTAGCGATCCTTCAACAATGGAAAAAGTAGCAGGCATTCCAACACCTATCGGTCCGGTGGCAACAACCCCCCAAAGAAGAACAATCGTGCCCCACTCCCCTTTGAGCCTAAGCCCAGGGTCAACGTGTTTACAAAGCTGAACACCACTTATGAGCATGTTCTAGTCAACGAAGCACCTATCATACCCAAACCCCCTCCTCAAAGACCTACTGCCAAGCCTATGCCGAACACCGATGTCTTATGTCGTTTTCATCAATTTAACGGCCATGACAAGGAATCTTACATTGCTTTGCGAAACATCATTGAATCCCTCATTCGTGAAGGCAAGTTAGACAAGTATGTGCACAACATTCCACCGCCCTCAAGCCTTAGCCAGCGCTAGATCAACATGATCTCTACCATCAGCGGTGGCTCTACTCTGGTTGGCACATCCAACAACTCCATCAAGCACTATGTCTGGTCTTCCTACGCACACCAAGTCTTTAGCACTGAGCATGGACGCATGCCAAATATGACTAAGGCAGGATGGGCACCTATTACATTCAACGAAGAGAAGGAGCGTGGTGTCATTTTTTGCCACGATGACCCGCTGATCATTCGAGTGGATATTTCCAACTTCGATGTTGGCTGTATCCTCGTGGACACTGGTAGCTCGGTGAGTGTCATGTTCGGAGAAGCCTTCAACGAACTACAGGTCCCTAACCACCTGCTTGACCGAAGCATCATGCCTCTTGTGAGTTTTTCTGGCAATGTTGTCCAACCCATTGGCAGCATCCACCTCCCCATTTCAATCGATTTAGCACCCCAACGGGCCACGGTTACCACTCCCTTTCTAATCGTTGATTGTCCTCTGGCTTATAACGTCATCCTTGGATGCCTATCTTTGGCACAAATGAGGGTCTTCATCTTTACACACATGCTAATGCTAAAATTCCTTACTCTTCACGACATAGGCATAGTGCGAGGTGACCAACTTGGTGCCTCACACAATTTTTAAAACTCAAAATTTACCATCTACTTTAACCTAACAAATGGGACATTTAAGTAATTAGTATGTACCACTCCTACTCCAATTCCATATGGTTTAGTAAACAACTTTAATAGGAATCCAGAATCTAATTCTCCTCAATCCAACTCCTCAATTCAATTCATCATCAATTCAATTCCTCCTAATCTAATTACAGATTAGTAAACATACCATAAAGAAGAAACAGAATATCAATACTTGCGTAGCACTGTACTTGGTTGGATCTTTAATGCTCTTGTCAACTATATTAGTTGTCTTCTGGATGGGCCTTAGATGGAAACGACAACATGGTAAGACTGCCAAGTATTTCTTATTGAGAGTGTGACTCCCACGTCGAGAAATTAATTAAACCATTGTCTAATAGTTTAAATGATCTTGAGTCTCATCATCCATTACCAATTGATTTTTTTGATTAATATCCTATTAGAGTAGGCTATTCACGTATTGAGCCCATACTCTCGTGCTCCCACATCATTGGCAAAACCATTGATTTTTATCTCGGGTCTATGTAGGTTTTCTTTTTGATCCATTGGCTGCGATAAACCCTAGAAAGTTTTTCGTAAAAACGAAAAACTTGCTTCATAAACGTGTAATGGTCTATGTCTCATATGTACATCAATATTCAAGTCCATCGTGATGATTCTTTTCGTTTGTAGAGATGATGAAGAATTTCAAACCAAATTGGTTGGTGGAGTGCGAGGGTCAACATTTTGCATACTCGGAGATTGTGAAGATTACTAACGATTTTGCATCAATAATTGGAAGAGGCGGATTTGGAACAGTCTACCTTGGCACTCTTACAAATGAGACTCAGGTTGCTGTGAAGTTGCTCAATTCATCGTCGAGGCAAGGCTCAAAAGAATTTAAAAATGAGGTAGCTATATGCAAATATATACATATATATTTAGAATGCTGCTATTTGTACTACGTTTATTGACCACATTGCTGACCACCTCTCTAATAGAGGCGAGTCCAAATACATTAGTGAGGTCCACCTAGTGGTCAATAAATGGGCTAATAAATGTGATACAAATAATATAGTTCTATATTCCTATAAGATTTCGTACCGGATACTAAACAAAAATCAGTATTAGTTTTGCTAAAAATAGTAGCCATAAACAAATGGCAGGTTGAACTGTTAATGAGAGCTCGTCATAGAAATTTGGTTTCTCTGGTTGGGTACTGTAATGAAGGGGAGACTATGGCGCTTGTTTATGAGTACGTGGCGAATGGAAATTTGCAACAGCATCTATCAGCTGGTAACACCTAGCTAATTCTCCTTAATTATTTTCAACAAAATCGGAATAACTTTATGAGGATGGAAAACTTTTCTGTGCAGATGTAACTCAAGACGTTTTGACTTGGAAGGAAAGACTTCAAATTGCAGTAGATACAGCACGAGGTAACTAAACCCTAAAATAAATGTTTTCTTTGAAAAATAATATGGTCCATATATAACGTTATTATGCATGTATATGTAACATGGCTGACACACACATATATATATATATATATATATATATATATATATATATATATATATATGTATACTTATGCAGGACTGGAATATCTGCACAATGGTTGCAAGCCACCAATAGTGCATAGAGATTTAAAGACATCCAATATCTTGTTAAATGAAAAGTTACAAGCCAAGATAGCTGACTTTGGTCTTTCTAAAGTTCTCTCAACTGAAAGCGCCACTCATGTCTCAACAGCTGCCAAGGGAACATTTGGATACCTTGATCCTCAGTAAGTCTTAATTACTTAATTACCTTTTTTAATCCAGGAGATTTGCGCATAACTGAAAGCGCCACTCATGTCTCAGGAGATTTACTTAATTACATTGAGAGTACTATTCCCAAATTAGGGAATGAAAGCTTTGCATAACTAATCATGTGCAAGGTCATAGGTCTCTTCAGTCATTGCCAATTAGGTTTTGAGTTTCGATGCTCAATCTAATTAGATTTTGTGTTGACGTTATGTTCAGATATTGTAGCACTGGACAGCTCAACAAAAAGAGTGATATATACAGCTTCGGGATTGTGTTGCTAGAGCTTATAACCGGTAGAGCAGCAATAGCGAGAGATGAAGAAGACGTACCTATTCACATATGTCATTGGATGTGTCCTAAATTCGAGAGCATGGAAATTGAAAGCATTGTGGATTCAAGATTACAAGGGAGCTACCTCAATTCTTCTGCTCGGAAAGCCATAGAAATTGCCATGGCATGTGCATCTTCAACAGCAATCCAAAGGCCAGATATAACTGTTGTGCATAATGATTTGAAAGAATGCTTGGAAATTGAGATGCCTTTTGAAATTACAGAGATTGTGGAGAGCGATGATGCAAGTTCAAGCAGCTCAGTTACAATGACTTCCCACATTGAGTCCCAAACTAATACTAGCAGTCTTGGAATGTGACATGAAATTTCAAATTCCTTGCACTAATTTGTAGAGCTTTTTCTTGTATCTATACTATATACTATAATTTAAGAGAACCTATCTTGTTAATCATTTTAACGAATTCGCACAAATTATGTCATTAGTTAATTAAGTTCCAAGCCACTCTTACTGTTTATCAAGTTCGGCAGCGCAATTTCAATTAGATTTTAGATTTTCTACCTTCGCTTGTCAAGCTAGATTAAGATTTGTAGACAGAGGCTACTTACTAAACCCAAAAAATAGAAAGAAAACAAAACAAGGAAAATAAGAGAACGGATTTACTACCAAATCAATATTAATACCTAACTCTTCCTTGTTTTACCTCTCTCACCTAAACCATCTTACAAGTCTTACCATATGTTTTTGTAACAACCCGACCCAAAATAAAAGGAATAGTGAATTAATTAATTTCAAGAATTATGAATTTCCAATTTTACCCTCGAGATTAGGGGTATTTTAGTCATTTTTAATCAGGAGGGATTTCGGGGCAGTGGCTGGTATCTTTACATAGGTCGTACTGAGACGAGTCTGCAGACATGTAGTGGGCTCGATTTGGAGTTGAAACGAAGAAGTTACGATAAAAAAATCTCAGTGGCACAATCGTAATTATTTCAAATTTTATTTTTAATAAAAACAGAAAACTCTCTTTCTCTCTCTCTCTCTCTCCCCGCGAGCAGCCCCCCCCCCCCCCCCCCTCCCTCTCGTTTTTCTGCACAGACGGCTCCAAGGAGCCATGCCGCCACTACAGGCCATGGCTGGCTCCGAGATCGGACCAAATGAACCAGCAGCCACTCTCCTCCCTCTCCGGTCAAGCCCAGCCGTCGAAAGCGCCAGAATTTGCCGGATTTTGGCAGAAAATCGGCTGGAATTCATGAAAAATTTGCGGAGCTTATTTGAGCGTTTCTTGTCTCTGTTTTGGTTGAACCAGGTATGGAAAGTGACTCCAAATTAGGTGTATTATCTAGGGTAGGAGTCTTGGCTCGAGATTTTGAGTTTCCGGCGTGTTGACAGACCCCATACGTGGCGTTGGATGTTCCGGCGTATGGGGAGATTATGTGATTGTTAGGTCACACGTGTCGTTGGAGTTTCTAGTGTGTTGACAGACCCCATACGTGGCGTTGGATGTTCCGGCGTATGGGGAGAATATGTGATGGTTATGTCACACGTGGCGTTGGATTTTCCGGCGTGTTGACAGACCCCATACGTGGCTTTGGATGTTCCGGCGTATGGGGAGATTAATTGATTAGTAGAAAGATGTTTGAAAAAGATTGTGTTTTGGTGTGTTGTGATTTAAAGAAAAAAGAAAGGGCTAAATTCTAGAGTCTATCATTTCATATTACGGTAATTGTTTGTATGTTATTGGGATTTGGATGATTGTAGAAAGAACTATGTGTGGCTTGATCCCTTGTCCAGGGGTACGTAGGTAGCCTGGGTTCTCACTTAGGTGCAGCTGCGAAATATACTATGTTTAAAAGTTTTGATCGATTCTGAGTATGTTATTGGATTGGAATCCGATTTGATGTTTTCGGAGGTATTTGTAAAGTTGTTTGAGATCATTAACTGTATGGTTTATGTATTGTTCGACTTAAGGGTATTATTGATTTTTGTTTCGAATTATCTGAAGGCCGGAGGCCTATTTTGTGATTGCATGTTGTTAACTTGTGCATGCTGCCAGTTGGTGTTTTAAAATGTGTTTTTGCAGGTTTTAAGATTTTGGAAAAAGTTCAATTTTTAGGGGAGACTCTGCCGAAATTTCGGCAGAAAGTCTCAATTCTTAGTAAGTGGGCCCGGCATCGGTGTGATGTCGGAATTTCCACAGGATTCATCTCGAGTTTCGAGGAATTCGGGGCGGGTTCTGTCAGTTTTCAACCCAATCAAATCATACACATGCAACACAACATTGACTTCACTTGGGTCTATGGGTCAACGTCTTTAAATGGGAAAAAATCAAAATCATCCTCTCTGTTTTACAAAATCGCTTCTTGACTCGCTACATCTGCATAGTGAAAGTGACTCTCTATCTAGTACATCATATAACCTTTCAAGCCCACTTGAATTGAAACAAAAATGAAAATAAAAATCATAATTAACAAATATAGATAGTATTGTTGGACTCACTACTACAAAAAACACTTTGCGCAATGAAATAATTTTGTTGCGCAAAGTACAATTTTGTCGCACAAACTTTGCGCGACGAAATTTTGGTCGTGCAAGTTTTGTCGCGCAAAGATCGTGAAGAAAGGGTTTGCGCGACGAAAAATATTCTTTGTCGCGCAAAGCTACTTTGCGCGACGAATTCTAACTACTTTGTGCGACGAATACTAACAACTTTGCGAGACGAATATTATCTACTTTGCGCGACGAATCCTAATGTCTTGCAAATCTTTGCGCGACAAAATATTCAATTTTTTTTAATTTTTGTTTTTAAAATTTTTTTAATTAAAATAAACTAGTTAAATATTTTGTCGCTCAAGGTTTTTGACATTTTGTTTTATTATTTCTCTTCTATCAATTACATTATATTAATTTTTTCAAATTTTTACTTTTTAAATTTAATTTAATTGTATGATTTCATTTTTTTTAATTACTTTAATTTAAATTGACATATTCAAAATAAAATTACATATGAAAAATAGTGGTCAAATTATCCAATATATATAATATTCAAAATGTACACATAAACTAACAAAGTACAATAATAGAGTCTACAAGCCTATTGTAGTGTAGTGGAGGAGGATATGTGTCGATAGCATCCAAATCCTCAACTTTAGCCGTAAAAGTCTCAACGATTCCCTACAAAAAAATAAATATTGTCAAATAACAAAAAAATAACATAAAATAATAACAAAAAATTGGCATAAACTCAAAACTAACTCCAAAAACACATATTAATGAAAAAAAATTAAAATTTGGAGAGAATATACCTTTTGGCAAGATTTTGAGTGAGTGAGAATGAGAGGGAGAAGTGAGTGTGAGAGAATTAGAGAAGATAGTGAGAGAGAGATGAAAGAGTGAGTGAGAGATGATGAAAAGAGAGATAAGAGAGTGAGTGAGAGTGAGAGATAGTGAAGAGAGAGATGAGAGATTAAGTGAGAGGAGTGAGTGTGAGAGAAAGGGTAGGATTTGGGGAGAGGGAAAGAGAGAGGAGAGGTAATAGTAGAAGACATTGAGAAAATGGGGGAGGAGTTATTTTGGTTTTAAAAACCGTATCACTTTGCGCGACGAAATAATATATTGGTCGCGCAAAGTCTTAAAAAAAATTTTAAAAAAAAATCCTATTTTTGGTGCCCGCCCAAATTTTTAGGGTTTTGCGTGACGAATTTTTGGTCGCTCAAAGTTTTGCGCGACCAAAATATTCCCATGTCCCATTTCTGGTACCCGCACAAATTTTTAGAGTATACTTTGCGCGACGAAATACTATATATTAGTCGCGCAAAGTCGTACAATTTTTTTATAAAAAAAATTCCCATTTTTGGTACTGTTTGTACCATATCTGATCCTCCACTCATTCATTGACACGTGGATCACTTAAACTCCCCAAGTGCCCAAGGCTCCGAACAATCAGCATCGGCTACCGATGGTATTGTCTCAAAGCAGCAAAAGGTCGCTACAGGCCCAGCACAGTCTACAATCGGTATTCCCTACTGATTCTGCAGAATCAACCTCGAAGCACCCGCCCGAAATATCTAAAGACTCGTGTCAACCTCATAGGGCCCTCCCACGAGTCCCACATCGAAATTAAGTACTAAGAGCATATAAAATGCCCTCTATAAATAGGCCCATTCACTACAATACAGGGGTAAGACTTTTTAGCTTGACTATTATACTAATATATTGTCAACAGTAAAAGCTCTTAGAAAACAATCTTACTTTGGCATCGGAGGGTCTTAGGCTGGTTCCACACTGGTTCCATAGACCTTACGAGTCTCGGTTTCCTTCCATTCAGGATCAGCATCTGAGGATAGGAAGAATCTGCATCCAACACTCAATCGATCTCTCGATCGTCCATATCACTTGTAAGTTGCACTCATCTCTATCTGTTCAGTTTAAGTGCCAACAGGTACCCCCCAAATTTTTTGAGTATACTTTGCGCGACGAAATACTATATATTGGTCGTGCAAAGTCGTAATTTTTTTAAAAAAAAATTCCCATTTTTGGTACCCGCCCAAATTTTTAGAGTATACTTTGCGCGACGAAATATTATATATTGGTCGCGCAAAGTCGTAATTTTTTTTTTTAAAATTCCCATTTTTGGTACCCGCCAAATTTTTTGAGTATACTTTGCGCGACGAAATACTATATATTGGTCGCGCAAAATCGTAAATTTTTTTTTTAAATTCCCATTTTTGGTACCCGCCCAAATTTTTTGAGTATACTTTGCGCGACGAAATATTATATATTGGTCGCACAAAGTCGTAAATTTTTTTTTTTTTTAAATTCCTAGTTTTGGTACCCACCCAAATTTTTAGAGTATACTTTGAGCCATGAAATATTATATTGGTCGCGCAAAGTCTAAAAAAAAATTTAAAGCTACTAATAAATATATATACTATTCAATTTCTCAAGTGTTATACGTACAAAATAAACAAATTTAAAGCTGCTCAACGATCCAACCGTCAAACTTGTTTGTTTATACTTCGAGATCATATACGCCAAAAGTCGGAAAAAAGAAACATTAAGAGATCAAGTAACGGGACAAAACATTTCGACGGTTATAAAAGAAAAATCAAGATTTAACGGTTATTTCAACTTTGATTTTGATGATTTTTTACAACTACACTCCTTGACCCTATATGAATACAATGACTGCATTCGATAGTCAATTTAAAATATTTACACTAGTGGATACCACAAAATCTTATGTTATATTTAATAAAAGTATAAATAAACTCTTAATTATTAGTGAATATATTATTTTGATGGCATACGCATTCTACGAAACTAGTTTCAACGATCCAACCTTCAAACTTGTTTGTTTACACTTCGAGATCATATACACCAAAAATCGGAAAAAAAAACATTCAGAAAATAGTAACGGGACAAAAGATTTCGACGGTTATAAATGAAAAATCAAGATTTAACGGTTATTTCAACTCTAATTTTGATGACTTTTTACAGCTACACTCCTTGACCCTATATGAATACAATGACTGCATTTGATCGTCAATTTAAAATATTTACACTAGTGGATACAACAAAATCTTATGTTATATTTAATAAAAGTATAAATAAACTCTTAATTGTTAGTGCATATATTGTTTTGATGGCATACGCATTCTACGAAACTAGTTTCAATGATCCAACCGTCAAACTTGTTTGTTTACACTTCGAGATCATATACGGCAAAAATCGGAAAAAAAAAACGTTCGGAGATTAAGTAACGGGACAAAACATTTCGACGGTTATAAACGAAAAATCAAGATTTAACGGTTATTTCAACTCTGATTTTGATGATTTTTTACAGCTACACTCCTTGACCCTAGATGAATACAATGACTACATTCGATCGTCAATTTAAAATATTTACACTAGTGGATACCACAAAATCTTATGTTATATTTAATAAAAGTATAAAAAACTCTTAATTGTTAGTGCATATATTGTTTTGATGGCATACGCATTCTGCGAAACTAGTTTCAACGATCCAACCGTCAAACTTGTTTGTTTACACTTCGAGATCATATACGCCAAAAATCGAAAAAAAAAAACGTTCAGAGATTAAGTAACGGGACAAAACATTTCGACGGTTATAAACGAAAAATCAAGATTTAACGGTTATTTCAACTCTGATTTTGATGATTTTTTACAGCTACACTCCTTGACCCTATATGAATACAATGACTGCATTCGATCGTCAATTTAAAATATTTACACTAATGGATACCACAAATCTTATGTTATATTTAATAAAAGTATAAATAAACTCTTAATTGTTAGTGAATATATTATTTTGATGGCATACGCATTCTACGAAACTAGTTTCAATGATCCAACCGTCAAACTTGTTTGTTTATACTTCGAGATCATATACGCCAAAAATCGGAAAAAATAAACATTCAGAGATCAAGTAACGGGGCAAAATATTTCGACGGCTATAAACGAAAAATTACGATTTAACGGTTATTTCAACTCTGATTTTGATGATTTTTTACAGCTACACTCCTTGACCCTATATGAATACAATGAACTAATTCGATCGTCAATTTAAAGTATATATTTTCTAACAAAAACCCAATCCGAACTACAATAATATATTTTTCTAACAAAAATCCGATCCGAACTAAAATCATAAATTTAAAGCTACTTAATAAATATATATACCGTTTAATTTCTTAAGTGTTATGCATACAAAATAAAAAAAACAAAAATAAATTGGTTTAGGCGACGAAATATTTGGATTACGTCATGCAAAGATTTTAAAAAATAATTTTTTTATTTTTTTTATTTTTGTAAAGACTTTGCGTGACGAACCACACTTGGTAGCTCAATAATTTGTGCAACGAAGTTTAGTACTTCGTCGCGCAAAGTCATGCAAAGATTTTTAAAAATAATTTTTTTATTTTATTTATTTTTGTAAAGACTTTGCGCGACGAATTACACTTGGTAGCGCAATACTTTGTGCAACGAAGTTTAGTAATTGGTCGCGCAAAGTCATGGAAAGATTTAAATTTTTTTTATTTTATTTTATTTATTTTTGCAAAGACTTTGCGCGACGATGTTTTGTCGTCGCGCAAAGTGACTTTGGGCGACGATTGTGTTTCGTTGTGCAAAAATTAGTCACGTAAGACTTTTAGCGACAAAGTTTTGGCTTTCGTAGCGCAAAGTGACCTTGTGCGAAGAATTTTTTTTCGTCGCGCAAGGGTTTTTTTTTACTAGTGACTTGGGGTAGTCATATCAAAAGTGATTAGCAATTTTTTTTTGGCACTTGTGCAAGTATATGGATTCTCATATTATACCTCTAAACGCTACCTTGTTTTCATGGGAGTGGTGTAATTTGAGGGACAAGGACTGTTCATTTAAAAAATAAATGAGGGCATTATGGGAATGTCAAAAATTCATCAAAATCATCGGTTAATTTTTTTTTTTTTTAAAGCAGCTTTTAAAAGCTGGCTTGTCCCTGCTTTGAAAAAACAACGGTGACTGAACGCAACTGCCAAACGCTACCTCATTAATTGGATGAGTTGAGCCCCGCGGCTTCTTCAGTCTAATCCATTGAACACTGAGACAAAAGCATAGGATTGACGTAGACTTAAGTTACGTCTATATATATAAAATGATATCCATCGAACCAGTGGCGGTTTTACAGCCAGGGTAGGGTAGGCAGTTGCCTACCCCAATTTTTTTCACTTAAAAAAAAACCTATATATAAACAAGGTTATTTCTAGCCATCACATGTGATAGTGTAAACCTTTGCCTACCCCAATTTTTTTCACTTAAAAAAAAACCTATATATAAATAAGGTTATTTCTAGCCATCACATGTGATAGTGTAAACCTTTGCCTACCCAGCCCAAGTAAAACTACCCACATGTGTTATAGCCCACTCAAACTTTAAAAAAAAAAAAAAAAGGAAAACAATTATAACCAGCCCACACTCTTGTGTTATGGGATGGCCCAGTCGAACTTTAAAAAAGGGGGGAACATAACTTATAAGTAGCCAAATAGCTTTTGACTGTGCAATTCCAGACAGTTTCGGCATTGCATTTAGATTTAAATAGTTTAGTTTTGTGTTGCATTGCATTTATTTGTTTTTTTTTAGTTTTTTTTTTTTGTTAAGTTTTTATTTATGTATAGAGATGCATATTTGAGGGTAAGGCTCATTACGTCCCCCCTGACTAGGTGTATCTTTTTATTTTTATGAATGAAATTCATTCGTACCGTCGAGTTTTTAAGGTAAGTTTCGCTTACCTGACTTTTGAATCCTGGATCTGCCACTACATCGAACACAAATATCTGACTTAACTTGTGTCTTTGGCTTCCCTTGTAGTCATGTTGTGGTCATTCACGCAACTCCGCTTTGCACTGCTTGGTGGTTTCGCTCTTAATCTGATGCTGCCAGTTCATTCCCAAGATCGTCAATCAGGTATATCTTATATCAGCAGCAAGAAAAACAAATTGCTAATTTTGGTAACATAATATATAGCTAAGCTAAATCCTCTATTTCTTTCATATATGTGTGTATATATCTCAGGATTCATTAGCATAGATTGCGGCCTCCAAACAGATTCAAGTTATTCTGAAAAAGTAACAGGCATTAACTATATTTCAGACGCAACCTTCAAGGTCTGAAGCGCGCGCGCACACACACACACACATATATATATATATATATATATATACATATATATAATATACAGGGAACTTTAGTTGAGGGATTCCTCAAATATGCTTATTTGAGGGATACCCTTGTAGGGCCCACTCCGTATTGTATTTCACTAATCCAAACTATCTATTTTGTAGACACTCATTCAAAGATTATCTCTACAAAAAATAATTGAATCCGATATCATTTGACCACTCAATTGAATAATTGAAATTTTAGTACTTTCTTGAAGCACCATGTTCATTGATTTTGTAGGACACAATTGGATATCGAAACGGTTTCCAATTTGTTTAATTTTTTGCAAGGATGATCTATGAATGTGGACTTAAAAAATAGATGGTTTGGAGAGTTGAAAAAATATTTGTAGGGGACCTAAAGGGTATCCCTCGATAGAAGGAGATTGTATATATATATATATATATATATATATACAGAGAGCTTCTATTGAGGGGTCCTTATTTGAGGGACACCCCTTGTAGGGCCCACTCCAGATTGTATTTCATTAATCCAAACCATCTATTTTGTAGATACTCATTCAAAGATCATCTCTACAAAAAATCACTTGAATCCGATATCATTTGACCACTCAATTGAGTTATTGAAATTTTAGTACTTTCTTGAAGCACCGTGTTCATTAATTTTGTAGGACACAATTGGATGTTGAAAAGGTTTCCGATTTGTCTAATTTTTTGTAAGGATGATCTATGAATGAAGACCTAAAAACTAGATGGTTTGGATCATTGGAAAAAACATTGTAGGGTACCCTAAAGGGTGTCCCTCAAATAAAATTATTTAAGGGATCCCTCAATAGAAGGAGACTACATATATATATATATATATATATATCCTTGAAACATTTAATTTTGATTATATTTCTGATGGAACATTGGTTGTATTAATTGATTTTGATTATATTTTTTATTATACTTGCATGTTGGCACTTGTGCAAGTATATGGATTCTCATATTATATATCTAAACAATATGAAGTTGCCTTGTTTTCATGGAGACAATGTAGAGAGTTAAAGAATTAGTTCAGTTTGGGGGATTTTCATATTTTGAATATATGTAAAGGACACCAGTCAAGGAATTTCAGCAGGTGGAGTCTAGATACGTAGATGGTTGGTGAATAATAAGTAAATATAATTAATTAGTATTAATTAAGTAATTTATGAAATTAATTAAAATACTTAAATACTAATTATTCATTAAATCAAGAATCATTAAAATATAATTAATAATTAATATAATTAGATAAGGCTAAGATATTACTTAATTGCAAATATTAAAATAAACAAACTAATTTTGTATAAATAAAAAATAAAAAACAAAGTCCACAAAATAATTTAAAATAATTAATTACTATTTATTATTTGATTTTTGAAATTAGTAAAATATTTAAATACTAATTATTCATTAAAGAAATAATAATTAAAGTAATTAAAAAGGACTAAGGTATTACTTAATTACAAAAAAGAAAACCATTTTGTGCAGTATAGCCGCGCGGCTATACTTTCTAATATTCGAATATACTTATCGGGTATAGCCGCGTGGTTATACTTTTCAAATCTTCGTATATTATTAATTTTCATATTAATATATTATAAAAGTAAAGCCGCGCGGCTATAGATTTAAAATATTCGAACGTATAGCCGCGATACTTAAATAATAACTCGGCTATACTATTTAAATGTTAATATATTACAAAATTATAGATGCGCTACTATACTTCTAAAATATTGGAGTATACTTAATATAAGCTATACTTTTAAAATATTCAACTCCACAAAAGCCAGCAATCCATCATTACTGCAGATTCAAAAGTTGTCCATTACAATTTTTTTCCGATAAAGCAAATGGAAAAAAGGAGGAATTGTAACTCCTATAATAATAGGACAATGGTCGATAATGAAGAAGATGAACCAAATTAATATGTGGATCAATAAGCAAAAGAAAGAGATCACATAACCAATAGTTCTTCTCTAGAGCATCTCCAGCAAACTCCCTATCCTCTCATCCCCAGCTACTTTGGCTAAAAATAAGGAAAATCTTCCTTCCAACAGTCCCTACTTGGCTCTCTATTTTGGAGAACCAACTTTTGGCTCTCTACATCTAGCAAGGAGGAGAGAGAAATGGAGGCTCGCCAAATTGAAGAAAAAGAGAAAGATAGAGAAAAAGGGGGAGAGAGATAGAGACATTTGGGAGGTTGGTGGGGTTGGGTTTCTACTTTTCTTTTTAATATATTTGATTTGCAAGAGAAAGAGAAAGTAATAATAAAATATTTCAGATTAGCCAAAATAGAGAACATTGGTGGAGGAAACACCTTTTAAGTGGTTTGCTATAATAGCTTTCTATCTATTTTAGCTAGAATTGGCTCACTCCGCATTGTATTTCACCAATCCAAACTGTCTATGTTTTAGATAATCATTCAAAGAACATCTCTACAAAAAATCACTTGAATCCGATATCGTTTGACCACTCAATTGTGTTATTGAAATTTTAGTACTTTCTTGAAGCACCGTTTTTATTGATTTTGTATGATACAATTGGATGTCGAAGCGGTTTCCGATTTGTCTAATTTTTTGCAAGGATGATCTTTGAATGTAAACTTAAATAATAGATGGTTTGGATCATTGGAAAAAAAAAAAAAATCGTAGGATTTAGGGTATCCCTCAAATAAAATTATTTGAAGGATCCCTTAATAAAAGGGGACTATATGTTTATCATAATAAAAGTATTATGTTTATCATGACCAATGACCACGAGATCATCAGCCACCAAAGCTGTTCTAGACTGCAAATATTGGTTTAAGCTCTTCGCCTTACACTTGCACATTGTTATTTTCACATGAATTTGGCCTCTTGTTTTAGCTCTGTTCTATTATCGGTGTAAGGTCAGCCCAAGTTTGTAATTTCAACTTTCTTGCGTACAAAAATAAAATAAAATATATTTACCACTCGGTCATAATCATGTGTAAGTCTTCCTCCTTATTTACAAGCCTTCCGTAGACCCACTGTCTTTCAAATGCAGGCAAAATTTCCACATAAGTCAAAGCGAATTGGTCATAAATTAACTGTCAATTGAACCCCTGCTCTGGGCTAAAGACTACGCAGATTTATGCTTTGGGCTAAAGACTACACAAATCTGAAAGTTCCCTTCATCGTGGTTAATTTGTTTAACAAGAAATAATTGAAGAGCATTAGTTTTATGAGAAATGTGAAAATACTTGTAACAGAAAAAGACAATTGCACAAAACACATACACAATTCGTCATTAATTTGTTTTTCTTTATCAAAGATAGGTATGAATGGTAGACTTGCATGTTGCGGAAAATATTTCGCATACGACTTTAACCTTATAATGTCATTCAACTTTAGACTTTTAATAGAAATTCTGATTGTATAAAATGATAACAAATATTAATCTGGTTTCCCAAAGTTGAAGGATGTCGCAAACATTCAAGCCATTCCGCCTTCCATTGCTTGGTGGCTTTGCTCTTATGCTCCTCCTAGTTCATGCCCAGGATGATCAATCAGGTAGGAATATTTTGAAGGAAATAATGTTATCTGTAATATATACATAGCTAATGAAGGCTTCTCTGTTTTTTTGTATGTGTGTGTCTATCTCAGAATTCATTAGC
This sequence comes from Prunus kanzakura, assembly GCA_020521455.1. Taxonomy (NCBI): domain Eukaryota; kingdom Viridiplantae; phylum Streptophyta; class Magnoliopsida; order Rosales; family Rosaceae; genus Prunus; species Prunus kanzakura. The sequence goes on from BPUM01000838.1 coordinate 588,012, forward strand.
ATAGATTGTGGCCTGCAGAAAGTTACCTATACCGAAACAACAACAAAAATTCGCTACATTTTAGACGCAAGCTTCATAGACACCAGTGAAAGTAAATCCGTGTGGAATGAGTTTACAGATGACTATCAACAACCCTACTGGTCTCTAAGGAGCTTCCCTGAAGGGACCAGGAGCTGCTACAACATAAACGTCACAAGTGGCATCAAATATTTGATCAGAGCAAGTTTTGTTTATGGGAATTATGATGGCCAAGAAAAAGCACCTGAGTTTGAACTCCATCTTGGAGCTAACTTATGGGAGTCAATACGGTTTGAGAATGCCTCTGTAGCAGAAGCACACAAAGAGCTTATACATGTCCCACTGCGAAGCTACATACATGTCTGTCTTGTGAAAACAGGCTCCGGCGTTCCATTTATATCAGCAATAGAACTCAGGCCTTTACTAAATGCATCTTATCCAACACAAGTGGGGTCGTTGGCGCTTGAGATGCGATTTGATACTGGTCATGTACCAACTGATGTTGAAGGATACAGGTGAGTGCCTAATCCCCTAGGAGTTAGATGATGAACATATACCTGGTCAACTTCTAATTGCTAATGAGACTGATGAAATATCGAAATCTATTTAGGTATCCGTTCGATGTTCATGATCGCTTCTGGAATGCCTATGACCGTGATGATTGGACACAATTAAGTACATCACAGACCATTGACTCTGGAAATAGCAATGATTACCAACCACCTCCTATTGTGATGCGTACTGCTGCAATGCCAAGACGTGCGAATGCTTCCATGGATTTCTTTTGGCTCCCTGCTGATGACAAGGCATCATACTATGTATACATGCACTTTGCAGAAGTTGAAAAGCTACGAGCAAATAAGTTATTTGCTCCTAATTACTTGTACACAAATACTATTTTTAGCCCTGCCGCTTTGAGTGGAGGACAATATAATTTTTCAATCCGTAAGGCAGAGAACTCTACCCTTCCACCCATCCTCAACGCCATTGAGATTCACACACTGAAGGAATTCTTAGAGTTAGAAACAAACCAAGAAGATAGTAAGTCTTTCTTCCTTACACTAGCTTTCATTACTCTCAGTTTAGTGTTTATATGTATATGATTGATTTAGATGAGATTTTCTGTTTGATTCTGAAAATGTTTTAATTAGTTGAAGCAATCAACAACATCAAGTCAATGTATAAGATTAAAAAGAACTGGCAAGGAGATCCATGTGCCCCTCAAGCTTACTTGTGGGAAGGTGTAAAGTGTAGCTATCCTGAAAATGAGTCCCCAAGAATCATATCATTGTATGTATATCTTCAGTTTATTTTTTTCATTTAAATTCCATGTTTCGACGAATTAAGTTACGGTATGTGCAATCTGCAGGGACTTGTCCTCGAGCAGACTGACAGGGGAGATAGCTACTTCTATATCCAATATCGAAATGATACATACATTGTAAGTGCATATATATGCCTTCCTGTGTACTTGTGAAATGAGTTTACAAATTAATGGGAAGGTACACCGAATTAGATCAGAATTTTATGTGGCACAATCATTTTTTTTTAACTGAGTTGAGCTGCTCATAATTTCAGGGATTTATCAAACAACAACTTGATAGGATCAATTCCGGACTTCGTGTCTCAATTGCCAAACTTAAATGTCCTGTAAGTTTTTTGTTACACTTTTATATGGGGCAAAACTGCAAATCCTTGGTTACAAACTAAAGCAGGGTGATGGATATAGTGCTTAATTTACTTTTGCAGAAACCTGGAGAAAAACAAGCTCACAGGCTCAGTTCCAATTAGACTGATTGACAGAAACAAGAGTGGTTTGCTATCTTTTAGGTGTGCGTTGTAGAAAACCATGGCTGTAAAACTCCATATGTGTGTGTTATTGTTTTTGTTTGTTTGGCCTGCTTCAAATTTCCACCAGTTTTGTAACCAATTTCTGTTTTCATGAGAATTATAACATCAGCTTCTAATATTACAGAGGAGCTTATATTATTGGTACCTATTATATTGATCAAAATTTAACTACTGTTGCTATCAACCATCTTTATGTCAGTTTATGTGAAAATCCAAATCTATCTGGAGCTGTTTCTTGCAAAAGGAAGAAGAACAGTTTTGTTATTCCATTAGTAGGGTCAATCGTTGGAATTTCAGTCCTCTTATTAAGCGTAGCAGCTGCTTGGTGGGGTTTCAAAAGGAAAAGACATGGTAAGACTTCTGTGGGAGCCAAATTTCTCCCACGGGAATATTCGCCTAAAGATTCCTTCGTCTTCTCCGCCTCTCTTTCTCCCTGCAAAACGAATAGCAATAAGAGGACCACACCCGGGGGGTGTTGGCCAAAGGCCCTCCGATGCCTAAGTCAGTTCAATCGATCTGAAGAGAAACGATAGCCAAAATAGGGTACGGGAATATGTGTGTGTGGTAAAAACCGGGCGGCCGGAGCCTTATGTAAAAGAGGGAGAGAAAGGAGGTGGCTAGGGTTTCTGAGAGATAATTTCTGCAGAGTTTCAGAAGGAGTTTCGACGTACCTCAACCCTTGTATGTGGCCATCCTTTTATAGAGGTCTCGGGAGCTAGGGTTTCAGAGGAATAATTCCGTAGATGGAAGGGAATTATTCCTCCCCAATTTGGCAAGATTTGACTAATTAGGGATTTGATTTATTTGATTTAAATCAAATCCCTAATCAGGATAGCAATCAAATCAATACCTAATTTAATTAGGTAACTCCTCCATTAATTGAGAATATTTGTAGGAATCAAATCAATCCTCAACCTAATTAGGTAACATTCTATTTAATTGGGTAACCCCCAATTAAATTGAATAATTCCCAATTAGGTCAAATAATCCCCAAATGGAAGGAATTATTTGACCTAGGGTTATGAATTAATTCGGTTCCCACAACTTCCATAAATTTATACATAGGATGAAAGTTTACATCCTAAAATGCTAATGTACCTTCTTCATTATGGCTCTATATGGTATTAGGAGTTGTTGTAGAAGCAAAAGACACCATTGGGACATCAGTGGAGTCAACAAAACGACAATACTCAACTAGCTATCAAGATGCTTTCGCCATCCTCAGTTCAAGGATTTCAACAATTTCTTGCAGAGGCATGTTTGTCTAAATAAACTAATACAATATTATTGGGTTTGAGCTCACATCATTTGTTAGAAACTAAGATGTTCTTGTCTGTTCGATTACAGGTTCATCTTCTTGTGAGAGTTCATCACAAAAATTTGACAAGCCTGGTTGGATATTGCAATGATATGACTGGGGTAGGGCTAGTCTACGAGTACATGTCCAGTGGAAATTTGCGTGCACATCTTTTTTCAGGTTTGCCTGCACTTGAATTACATGTTCAGTAGCAAAATTTCACTATTTCTCATATTACTTCTAAACTTTAGGCTCTTTATTTGTTATGGATGCAGGTAGCAGCTCAAATATCTTGACTTGGAAAGACAGACTTCAAATAGCAATAGACCTGCACAAGGTCTGAAACTAAAAGATTTGTAACAATATTTTTGTTAGCTGGCATCTCCTATATTAATTTCTTTTCTTTTCTTTTCTTCTAATTCATTTTCTTGGGATGTGGTATCTCAACTTGAAATGCAGGATTGGAGTATCTGCACTATGGCTGTAAGCCGCCAATAATCCACAGGGATGTAAAATTAACAAATATTTTGCTGAATGAAATTTCCAAGCCAAGCAATCTGATTTTGGACTATCCAGAACTTTCCCCTCTAATGATGACACTCATGTATCAACCGTCATTGCTGGCACTCCCGGCTACCTTGACTCTGAGTAAGTAATTTTTTGGTTTTTTTTGGTTTTTAGTTTATCCATCCCTTAATTGGAGCATTCATATCAAATATTAGAAACTGAAAAATGTGATGTTTGATTTGCAAATGGGTGTAACTTGTACTTGAAGGTACAACCTATCAAACAGGTTGAACGAGAAAAGTGAGGTTTATAGCTTCGGGGTTGTGCTGTTGGAGATTATCTCCTGTCGACCTGTTTACTCATCAAGGGAACATGAAAGAATTCACATCAGTCGGTGGGTGAGCTCCATGCTTGCAGAAGGAGACATTTATGGCATCGTTGATCCGAGGTTGGAGAGACACTTCAACACGAACGCTGTATGGAAGGCTGTGGAATAAGACTGATGCAGCGGAACAAGAACAAAAGATAATTTCGAGCAAACTTAACTCCGTTGATTCTAAGAATACCCGGAATTAAAACTCTAATATGTTAATTCTGAGAATACCCAGGAAAAGAGTAAAGAGATGAGAGAAAAATCTCAATCTTCATTCAATATCAAACATCAACTCCCCTTTCTTACAATTTCATGCATTATCTATAGGCACTACTACGTTTTACTATTTGCGCGACGATAGTTTGCGCGACGAATGAAAAATCGTCGCATATAATATCTTCGCGCGACGGACAAGCATATGCGTAGCGCAAAAACTAGCGACGAATAAAGTCGTCGCGCAAAACGAATTCGCGCGACGGTAAAAACTGGGGGAAAAACCCGCGAACAAATATTTTGGCGCAAAATTCCTGCGCGACGAGTAGGCTCGTCGCAAAAGAGATCTTTGCGCGACAACATTCGTATCCGTCGCGCAAAAAGGAGGAGGGAAAATAAAGCAGATATGGCGCGAATATGTTGCGCGACGACAATGAAAATTTGGCGCACTTGGTCTGTTGTGACGAGAACTGACGTCGTCGCGTAGGAAAAACGCGCTAAAGATGACTGTTGCGCGACGAGTTTGGCATTTGCGCGACTAAAGTATGCGCGACGAAAATACTAATCGTCGCGTATTATCGCTGTCAGCAGACTGATGTTTGTGCGACGATACAAAAGTATGCGCGACGATATTATTTAATGCGACGAGAAAATTGTTCGTCGCGCAAACATCTTCAACTTTGCGCCACGCCATAGAGGCTTTGGGCGACAAATATGTTTTCGTCTCGCAAATGTTCCAATTTTTGCGCGACCATAATTATTTTTGTGCGACGAACATTGTGCGTCGCGCAAAAAAAGTCATCTTCTACTTTATCAGTTTCAGCCATGGCAGAGGCAAACTGCAAAAAAAAATTGCAGTTTGCCTCTCCCTCTCTCTTCCTCTCTCTCGAACGTTTTGGGCCAAAAAAGGTATTCAATTTCGTTTCCTATATTAATTGAACTACCTCTACCACTGCTAAGTTTGTTCGGTATGTATTTTTTGTCGTTAGTGTAAAAGTGTTAATGTAAATTTATACTAACACTATTAATTTCGTTATCTATAGGGATATTATATGTGATTAGCGATTGGTGGAGAACGATTGATAAGGTATTTTCGTCGTTTTATAATTTAAATAAAAAATTTATTACATTACATTTATATTGATTTATGAAATTATATTTATAATATGTTGTTAAATTATGTATGTACGTTAATGTACGAGGTTAATTGAAATTAACTTCGTACATTTTTTTTTTTGTAAAGCTTAGTTCCCGTTTGAGGTTAGTTGGACCGCGCATGGGTGGGTAAACCACGACTACAGTCCAATTAATTCTTGAATTGTCCCATATTTTGGACAGTTTGGAAATGCATAGTCGTGTCACGTAGTTTACAGCTACAGGATTAGGTTTCGATTGTGGAGATTTCGGTGTCATCTCGGTACGTTCTTTGGGTGGTACGTAGGTATTTTATATCTACGGTACACCTCAAGAACTGTACCGAGATGCTGCCGAAATTCATCCACGTCGAAATCTAATCTCATGTAGCTGTAAATTACGTGACGTGACTATGCATTTCCGAATGGGATAGGGCCCTTACCGGAGGCATAAGGAAAGATTTTGTACGAATACAACATAATTGTTGTATTGTCATTGTGATTCCAGGAACGATGAGCAGGAGGTGGATACAGAACCCGAATAGGTGCGCAGACGAATACTTGGATGGAATCGAGGATTTTATTGACTTTGCACGGACACACAACCAGGGTGCAACTAGAATTTGGTGTCCTTGTAGGAGCTGTAACAACACGTTGTGGGACACAATTGAAAATGTTCGATTTCATTTAGTGAGGAATGGAATGATTGAGACATACATCGCTTGGAACCATCACGGGGAACAGTTAGACATTGCTTCGACTTCAGGGGCCACAAGAGTAGACAATGTTGAACCCATTGTGGATCCTAATGAACAAGTCAGGGATATTATAAATGATGCATTTCCATTTGCATCGACTAGCAGCAATGAGCAAGGTGAAGATGATGTGCCTACACAAATGGACAGTGCAGAGTTTGAACAGTATGAAAACCTGTTAAGAAATGCCAACCAAGAGTTATACCCGGGGTGCGAGAGCTTTTCCGTTCTGACGGCGATTGTGGAGCTAATGCACGGAAAAATAAAGTATCGTATGTCGAACCTGTGTTTTGATTACTTTTTGGGGGTTTTCAAGAAAATGCTTCCAACAGACAATTGTTTGCCGAAAGACCACAGACAGGCGCAGAAGATGTTGAGTGGTCTTGGATTGGGTTATGAAAAAATCCACGCTTGCAAAAACAATTGCATGTTATTCTACAAAGAGTATGAAATGTTGGATACATGTCCTATATGCAATGAGTCAAGGTTCAAACAGACGTCTCATAATAGAATGACTAAGGTTCCACAAAAAGTCATGCGTTATTTGCCCCTGAAACCAAGATTGCAGCGACTTTATATGTCGACGCATACTGCCACAGACATGAGATGGCATAAGGAAAAACGGGTAGACGACGATGTGATACGGCATCCTGCAGATGGGGAGGCATGGAAAGAGTTCGATCGAACGTTCCCCGAGTTTGCTGCTGATCCTCGAAATGTTAGATTGGGACTTGCCACAGACGGATTCAATCCGTACGGGGTTCTAAACCAACACCACAGCACTTGGCCGATTTTCGTATTCCCATATAATTTGCCGCCTTGGAAGTGCATGAAAAAAGAGTACATGATGATGACTGTTTTGATAACTGAGGATCCTGGCAGGTCAATCGATGTGTACTTAAGGCCGTTGGTTGATGAGCTGAAGGATTTGTGGACAAACGGTGTGCGCACGTACGATAAATCCACTGGCAAGATGTTCACCTTGCGGGCGGCAGTTATGTGGACTGTGAATGATTTTCCCGCATATGCAATGGTGTCGGGGTGGAGCACAAAAGGTTATATGGCATGCCCTGTATGCAAGGAAGATGTGACTTCTGGTTGGCACGCTGGAAAAGTGTGTTACCTTGGGCATCGAAGATGGTTGCCATGGGACCACGAGTGGCGGGAAAAGGATAAAGAGTTTGACGGGAACAAAGAGCGTCGCGCAAGACCTAGAGAATCGTCCGGTGATCAGATCTTGGAACAGCTAAACCGTTTGGATTTTGGTCCGTTCGGGAAAACAGTTAGTAGGACCAGACCTGCCACACATATGAACTGGACGCACAAGTCTATGTTTTTTGAGCTGCCATATTGGTCGAAACTAAAATTGAGGCACAATCTCGACGTTATGCATGTTGAGAAAAATGTGTTTGACACATTGATGGGAACGATTCTAGATATCAAGGAGAAGACAAAGGATATGATAAAAGCTCGTCTTGATTTGGAAAGAATGGGCATACGAAAGGGTTTATGGCTGAAAAGGGGCAATGATAAAGCTATAAGGGATCTTGCATTTTTTTCCATGAAACCGAATCACAAAAAAGAGTTTCTGCAATTTGTATCTTCTGTAAAGTTTCCTGACGGGTATGCTTCTAATATCGCACGTTGCGTGAATGTTGACGGGGGTAAATTTACTGGACTCAAGAGCCATGACTGCCATGTGTTTATGCAACGCCTACTTCCTGTGGGGATTCGACACCTATTGCCGGAAGATGTAGTCAAGCCAATCATATTGTTGTCCAGATTTTTTTCCCAACTCACGGCAAAAACGTTGCGAAAGACAGACATTGATCAATTGCGCCATGACATTGTCCAAGTCTTATGCAAGTTTGAAATGATATTTCCTCCGGCTTTCTTCACGAGTATGATTCACGTGATGGTTCACTTGCCAGAAGAGGCATTGCTTGCTGGTCCAGTCAACTATCGCTGGATGTATCCAATAGAAAGGTATATAATCCTCATCATTTCTGTATGCATCTTTATCCCATGGTTGCTACTTGCTAATTTGCATATTTTCGTTTTAATTTGGCAGGCTTCTTGGAGAGTTGAAAAAAAGCGTACGCAACAGAGCGAAGCCCGAAGGATCAATTGTAGAGGCTTGGGTTCAATATGAGGCACTTACTTTCTGTGGAATGTATTTAAAGGATGTGGACACGGCTTTCAATCGACCTCATCGCAATAATGACGGAGGTGTCAGAAATGAGCAACTTTCTATTTTTTGCCAAAGCGCACGACCCTTTGGAGATCCTGAACGAGGAGAGTCGTTTTCCAGAAATGACATGGAGGTAGCTCATTGGTTCGTATTGAACAATTGTGATGAGATAATAGCATACTTAGATGAGCATGAAGAGATGATGAAGCGAGAACATCCATCACATTTGTATTCGAAGAAACACCGTGAATTGTTTCCAAAATGGTTTTTGGAATATGTAAGTTATAAGTGTTTTGTAATTTACATATATATTGTAGTATTTAATTTTCTCAAACTAATATGTGAATGTTTTAATTTTAATTAATATTAGGTGACTAAGTTGAAATTAGAGAATTCCCCACTTACAGTGAAGAGTTATATAACTTGGCATTCGGCCCAATTCGGGCTGAATTGTTCTCGGGTTGTCATGTTAACGGCGTCAAGTTTTTGGGGACTGCACGAGATGACAAGTTGTGTACGCAAAACAGCGGTGTCCTTGTTCCGGGTGGAGGCGAACGCAAAAACAAACATTTTTTGAAATAAAAGTGACTTTTCCGCGTAGACTCTGTAAAAAAATGACCGGTCATTGCTTCTCTCCGACCGGTCTCCCATATTTGCGCGACGGAGAGGACTCTTCGTCGCATATGGACAGTTTGCGGGACGTAAACAGTTGTCGCGCAAAGTAGAAAATATCACTAAATTATGAAGATTCGGAGTGACCCTTGCGCGACGAATGTAATTATTTCGTCGCACAAGGACATTTTGCGTTACGAAGACTTTAGTCGCGCAAAGTAAATAATATCCCCAATTAATGAAGATTCGGAGTAATTCTTGCGCGACGAAAACCATATACCGTCGCATTCTGATTTGCGGGACGAATACCCTTCGTCGCGCAAGGTACGATATGCAAAACCATAAATCCTAAGCCTTAATTTTAATTTTGCCATCTAAATCATATGATTTTCATTAATTTTAGTGAAGATCATCATTCATACCCTTTTAATTATGGAAATGGTAGAGGAGAATCTTTTTGTAGGGTTATCAACCTCCATATGTTTTGAAACTAAAAAGTGTTCATTCAACTCTACAAAACTAGTTTCAACGATCCATCCGTCAAACGTGTTTGTATATACTGCGAGATCGTATATCCCAAAAATCGCAAAAAACAAACATTCAGAGATCATGTAACGTACAAAAATTTTCAACGGTTACAAATGAAAAATCATGATTTAACGGTTATTTTAATTTCGATTTTTATAATTTTTTACAACTACACTCATTGACCCTATATAAATACAATGATTGAATTTGATCTTCAATTGAAATGATTTACACAAGTGGATACCATAAAATCTTAAGCTATATATAACAAAAGTATGTATAAACTCTTATATGTTAGAGAATATATTGTTGTTATGGCATACACATTATATGAAACTCGTTTCAACGATCCAACCGTTAAACGTGTTTGTATATACTGTGAGATCGTATACCCCAAAAATCGCAAATAAAAAATATTCAGAGATCTAGAAATGGGACAAAAAATTGAACGGTTATAAATAAAAACGTTTGCGAGACGCACCCTTTCGTCGCGCAACATACCTTTGCGCGATGAATTTTTGTTACTGGTCGCGAAAACTATTGCCAGACGAATATATTCGTCGCGCAATGTTATAATTTTCAGGACTTTGGGTTTAGGGTTCATGGTTCAGGGTTTAGGGTTTAGGGTTCAGAGTTTGCGCGACGGATAATTATTTCCGTCGCGCAAAGTGACGAATTTTTGGCGGTTCCTTTCCCGGGCATTAAAAATTATCTGCGCGACGTCCGACTACTATTCGTCGCGCAAGATTGAATAATCGATTTCGCGCGACGAAGTTTTCCATTGTCGTCGCGCAAGGTTGAGATATCGAGTTTGCGCGACGTGATTCGGACTCGTCGCGCAAGGTCCTAAATTTTTTTGGCTTAAGAGCGCGACTCTCTGTTTCTCTCTGTCTTCCTCCGCGAAAGCTCTCAGCCCTCCTCCAGCCGTGCGCTCTCAAAGGTCCAGACCACCACCTCCAGCAACGCCCAGCCCCAAAACCACCCCACCCAGCCGTCACTAACCCGAGCCCTTTCCCCCTCATTGACCTGAAATTCACTCCCTCTCTCTCCTACCAAAACTCCCCCCCCACCGTCGACTCCCCCCAACTTCAGAAACCCTCTCTCCCTGTCCCTCACTGACCTCAAATTCTCTCCCTCTCTCTCCAACCCAACCTCCGCCGCACCGTCGACGCCCCCTAACCAAACCACAAACCCTCTCTCCCTTTCCCCCTCACTGACCTCAAATTCTCTCCCTCTCTGTCCAACCCGAACCCCCCATTGGTGAAATCCCACGGTTTCCTCCCTCTGCGTGTCTCTGTCGCCATCTCCATCTTCCTCTCACGCTGCCTCTCGCATCCACGATATAATTTTTGTTTTATTTTTCTTTAAATTTTGTTAATGCATTTCTGATTTTCTGTAAATTTTATAATTTCTGTTTGTGATTTCTGTTTCAGATTTTATGTTTGTGATTTCTGTTAGTCTGATTGTTGGTTAGGATTTTATGTTTATAATTTCTGTTTGTGATTTCTGTTAGTCTGATGGTTGGTTAGGATTTTATGTTAGAAATGTTGATTTCAGATTTTATGTTAGGATTTTGTCAGTGTTGAAATTGCTTAGTCTGTTTCCTTTTTGTATTGGCTTTTGATTTCAGATTTGATTGTATTGGTTAGGGTGACTGCATTGTGTTGAAATTGTATTATTTGATAGCAAAACAGTGATTGTATATGTCAAAATCCCGTAGGTTTCTAATTATGTAAATCTGAAATTTTTTGGAATTGTGGTTCTTGGGTTTGTTTTATTGTTCATATTGCATTTATCCATTTAATTTTGTAAATCTGAATTTGTTTGGAATTGAGGTTCTTCAGTTTGCTTCACATAATGGAATGATGTGTTTTTCTTTTTTATTTAGGTAGAAATTATTCTAGTATATCAAGGATTGATTCCATGAGTTTTTGCAATTTGATTTGTTGGTATTTGGTGAATGAATATGTTTAATATTGAATTTGTTCTTGATTAGTTGTTGGGGTTATTTTTATTATAATTTTTTTGTGTTATAAATTGTAAATTTTTGGCCAAGGAGGTACTTTAAATGTTTGTTTCGTGCAGATGTCGGAGCTTATCAGAACTCGTAAGGCGATGACGACTGCACAGCCTTTGCCTCCCCCGGCTTCGATGTCGGCTGCCACTGCTCCACCACAGGTGGACGTTATGCCGGTTCCTCCTCACGTCTCCCATGTGGCGGTGTCATCTGAGTCATCAGTGGCGCAACCTGTTAGCACCAGGCGGCGTCATCGCCCCCCCCCCATTTGATTAACACCACTGTTCCCTCTGCTGTTGGTGCGTCGGATTCACAACCAGGTAAATATTTCCTTCAACTCCGGCTGTTTCAGACCAATATTTTGGTAGGATTATATATTTAATGTTAATGTTATATGTGTTTGCAGCGAAGAGGAACACCCGGGGACCTTGTTGCCAGTTGAAGACGGCGAAGGCCACCCGGGTGACCAACACTCGTGTCAACATCGGATACGA